>CM037879.1:41439801-42039801 GCA_021292165.1 Shinisaurus crocodilurus | reverse complement strand
ACAGAGATGTGCACACTATCCACCTGTGTAAAAGATGCATGTGTCCAATTCAGTTGTTGGGCTTCCTGAGTACATCGACACTGACACCCACATCATCTGAATCTACAAGTCGGTCTTTCTTTCAAAGTAGAACCAAAGGATTTTGCCATGAATATCCATTTAGCTCTTTAAAAAAAAATACACATGGGGAAAAAAATCACACTGACTTGACTTAGTTCTTTCCCGTCCAAGTGTATTACGTTAAGGAGAACACTTTCTTCTTAACAAGTCTTAGGTAAGATGTTTTCTCTCTCTCCAAATGTGAGCTGAAAATTCATTGTTCTACCATTTTAAAGTGCTTTTTTGTTTTCATTTTTTTAATACAACACTATGTGATCGCAGCTGATGTACCTCTGACATATGTCCGTTTTTCTCCATCTTCCCTCTTAGTGAAAAACAAAGATGCTTGTGTGTGCGTAAGACTCAGTTGATGGCATGTGCCTCGCAAGAAGGTGAAAAAATTTATGGCGATTCTTAAATCAAGACAAGGCTGAATTCCATCCCCTTGGATTAGTGCCCAAACCAACTACATCTTGTTTACAAGCTGTGTTAGAATAGCACAGTGATGGCGAACCTTTTTGAGCCCGAGTGCCCAAACTGCAACACAAAACCAACTTATTTATTTCAAAGTGCCTTAAATTTGGCAGGAAGGAGCTAATCGCGCCCCGCTCTGTCTCAGGGCATGGCTCTTCACCGGGCACGCAAAGATTTGGGCGCGCGTGCGCTGTGCTTCTGAGCTGTCTGTTCAGTTAGAAGGAGGGCTGGGTGCCTGCGCAGTCCGCTTCTGGGGGTGGAGATGTTGGAGTGTGCCTGCCTGTGGAGGCCAGCGAGGAATAAGTGGAGAGGAGTTACTATGGAAACCCGACGCTGAATGCAGAAGGGGATGGTCTTTTCGCAATCTGGCAACCCATGGCTTCGAGTGCCCCAGAGAGGTCCCTGCGTGCCCGCTGTGGCACGGAGTGCCATAGGTTCGCCATCACTGAATAGCCTTAGAATGTGCTGTTAGCGTAGAGATAAACCAGGACAGGCAGTTACAGAGTTCCTCGCAGCCTTCCATGCTCTTATCTGACTAGCCTTGGTGGTGAGCAGCAATGTCCCCCCGCTTGATCTCTGGGATCCGGTTGCAGTTATATTTCTTCACCTGCACTGCGGTGCGCACCACTTGGGAAAACTGTTCGGCCTTTCTAAAGATCCGTTAGATTTGAATATAACCAGGACCCATCTCAGGCGGTCTTGACGAGTAAGATCTCTTCGGGATAAAGAATTCAAAGAATTTGAGACTAGCGATGGTAGTATGACTTGTAGGCATTCTAGTCCACAGCTCCCACATGGCAACAGTTCCAGATGATGCCGTAAGATCACTTGACTGCTTTCGCTAGCCGTTTTCCTTCACTGCAAACTCGGCTTCTTCAAAGTCCAGGAACCTTGTGAAGGCCACCTCTAGATCGTTCATGGGCCAGTTCCAGTTTCGATGTTTATAGATTTTTTTGATAATATAACTTAAACTCTATATGACCACCGTATTCCCTTTCCACCTGAGTTGGGATAATACTTGGAGGCGCATCAGCATTCAACAACATCACCATGGACTTGACTGCGGATGCTGTGTCAACTCTGCAGAACAGCATCAGGCAATTTGTAGGTGACAAGCAAGCGGGGGGCAGGAGAAGGGATGCTTCATAATGTTCCCCCCAGCAACGTGTTCTCACCACAACTCTCACCCCGCACATTCGCTTTTTCGCCGGCCAGGAGACTGGGTATTCTAACCATCGGTAAATTTTGTTTTATTTTAATTTATTTATTTTAAATATCTCTTGGCCATCTTTCAGGGCAGGAGCCCTCCCAAGGTGGTGTACAACAATAAAACTCACACAATAAAAACCGATACGGTAATAAAAACAATAAAAAAACAGCACAACAATAAAACCCACCTAATAAAAACAGATACAGTAATAAAAGCAGTAAAAACAGCAACAGCCACAAACATCCTAAAAACAACAAACACCAATAAATGATATTTCTTGACTTTTTAAAAATGTAATGCATCACCTGAAATTAACCTCCAGCTTTGCTAATATAAAAACTGCCCCATCTATACCAAGGTACCTCTATGTTTTGCCTAAGATTGGAGACAAATCTGAGTAGCAACTGAATTTTATATTTTCAAAATGGGGCCAATCAGCCATTACTGGGGATATATCATCATCATCAGGCGATCACTCGTGACCGAGTAAGATTGTCTTCCGGGATAAAAGGAGGAGATTCTAAAGAAGATTGTGTAGACTCTAGCGATGGGTCCGTAAATGACTGTGGAAACCAATTCTAGATCCACACAGCTTCCCACAGTGAGGACACAGGTTACCAGATGGAAGATGGTCCTGTAAAGGATTCATTTGACGTGCTTTTCGCTTAGCACGTTTCTCCCTTTCACCTTGCACTCGGGCTTCTTCAAAGTCCATGGAACCTTTGTGAAAGGCCAACCTCCATTTAGATCGTTCATGGGCCAGAGCTTCCCAGTTTTCGATGTTTATATTGCATTTTTTTAGATTAGCCTTATGAACATCTTTAAACCTCTTATATTGACCACCGATATTCCGCTTTCCATCCTTGAGTTGGGAGTAAAGTAACTGCTTTGGGAGACGGCAGTCAGGCATTCGAACAACATGACCGGTCCACTGAAGTTGGCGTTGAAGGATCATTTTTTCAATGCTATTAGTCTTTGCTTCTTCCAGTACACTGACATTTGTTCGCCTATCTTCCCAAGTAATTTGCAGGATTTTCCGGAGGCAACGTTGATGAAACCTTTCAAGGAGGTGGAAGTGACGTTTATAGATAGTCCATGTTTCGCAGGCATACAATAAAGTTGTTAATACAATGGCTTCATAAACCAGTGTTTTGGTCTTCTTACAAATATCCCGATCCTCGAACACTCTATGTTTCATTCGAGAAAATGCGGCACTTGCGGAGCTCAGACGATGCTGGATTTCACTGTCGATGTTAGCTGTAACAGAAAGATAGCTGCCAAGATAGAGAAAATGATTGACATTTTCCAGTATTGTCCCGCCAAGCTGGATAGATGGCATCACCAAAGGATTGGCTTGCACTTGCTGATGAAGCACTTTGGTTTTTTTGATGTTAAGTGAGAGACCAAGTTTTTCGTATGCTTCTGCAAAAGCATTTAGGATAGTTTGGAGATCATCCTCTGAATGTGCGGAGACCATATTATCATCAGCATACTGAAGTTCCACAACGGAGGTTGTAATTACCTTACTTTTTGCTTTCAGCCTGCTGAGATTAAAAAGCTTTCCATCTGTTCGATATATAATTCCCACACCGGTGGGAAGTTTCCCCTCGACAAGATGTAAAACCATGGCGATGAAAATGGCAAATAATGTTGGGGCGATAACACATCCCTGTTTAACACCTGATCCCACTTTAAATGGAGCACCATGAGAGCCGTTGTTGTCCAAAACCGTTGCCGTCATGTTGTCATGGAGAAGTCGCAAGATATTCACAAATTTATTGGGGCATCCAATTTTCATAAGGATAGTCCAGAGAGCTGTACGGTCTACAGTATCAAAGGCCTTAGCCAAATCGATAAATGCCATATAAAGGGGTTGATTTTGCTCCCGGCATTTTTCTTGGAGCTGACGTGCAGTAAAAATCATGTCTACTGTCCCTCTAGAGGGGCGGAACCATATGAGTTCAGGAGGATCTCTCAATAGAAAAGACGTTGCGAGATCTGCAATATTTACCGGTTGCTAAGAAGAATGCCCCGAAGTTCCACAGCGTCTATCACCTTCTTAAGGTGAAATTAGGCATCCCTGAAGTTTCTGGATCTCTTCTCTTATCCAATTTTTCGATGATTATGAAGTGTTACAACCCCCCCTTCTTAAAGATTCCCAATCCATCTGGTCCACTAGCTTTGTTGTTTCCTGATAATGGCTTTTTTACCATCAGTGGGGTATGCAGTTCCTCTTTAATGTTTTTGCGGATTTGCAAAAATTCATTATCCCTAACTTACGATTTATCTCGATATATACATCACTCTAGCTACCATGAAATAATTCCTGATCAACCTACCTATACACTATGAACTTTCCTAATAAACTGGGAAGAACATAAGAGAGTCTACACGTTTTAGTCTCTCTTTCCTCTTTGAGGCCTGGATGAGGCCTCTCCTTCTCCGTCTTAGTGAAGGCCTTGGAACTGTGGCATCGTGGTGTGCAGCTCTTCAGAAATTAGTGTTTCCTCATGTATGGTAGTAGTAAGCCTGTTATGAAGGTCCCTACGTCTCTTGTGCATTACCTGGAGGGCAAAGGCTAGAGGTACGTCGCAAGCTGAACAGGTAAGCTCATCCCCCAATATTAATATTAACCATGCCCAATGGCCATTTCTGCGAGCAATTTAGCGAAATACACATTATCAGATGCTACGGGCGAATAACAGAGGTTTCAGGGCTAGCCCAAGACATTTTGCTGCTGGAGGCAAAGGACAGGACGGTGCCCCCTGCCTCCCTCCAATGCACAGAAGCCAACCTAGACTGGCAGCTGAGTCTTACCTCAGCATTGAAAATGCCGCACACGAGGACAGCAGGCCAGCTTAGGGGGTGCAGACCCAGGCCACAAGGCACACACAGAGCTGTGTCTTCCACGCTCTTACATCTGCCACCTGAGGCAGCCACCTCACTTTGCCAAATGGTGGACATGGCTTGAGAGAAGATAACTACTTTGGTTACACTTTACTTGCCAACTAGCTGCCCAGCTTTGATTTAGGGAGCTGAACTAGATGGACCCTTCTTGATCTATCCCAGCAAAGCAATTCTTATGGTTTTAGGTAGAATTTATGTACCACCTACATCTCTGAAGAATCAGGAAATTGCGTGCTTAATCTTGGCCTTGGTCTTGCTGACATAGATAACGGTACTCAAGTTGTCAATGACACCACTTAAAGGTTATTGCCCAGGCTAGATGTTTCGGACTTCAGCTCCCAGCATTCCTGAACATGCAGGGGCTTCTGGGAGCTGAAGTCCAAAATATCTGGAGATCTACCTTCTGTCCACTCCTGGTCTAGGCCGCATATGTTAGGCTGATAACTAAGTAAAGAAATAGTAACCCACTTCCTTTCACTTATAGCTAGCTGGGGGATGCTGGGAGTTGTAGTCCAACACATCTGGAGACTGGACAGCACCAGGTTTGGGAAGGCTGATACAGAGAACTGATAATGAAACTTTGGAATAAAAGTTTCCCAGACGGGGGGGGGGGGGGAGAGATGTTTTTGTCTGCAGCAAAAATAGGTCACTGCAAGGTTTTTGTTTTGTTTTTTTAAAAGAAAATTTTCATAAGGTAAGCATCCATCTCACTTATTCCACATCTAAGCCTTTTCTTTTTGAGTTGCTGTCCAAGTGTGATAAGAGTTAATCTTGTGGATCAAGTGTCTGTCTTTGGGTCTTGTTTCCTGTGGAGCACCACAAACTCCAACTATGACAAAGCTATTCGGCATCTCTGTTCAGTTGTAGCAAAGTATTATGGGTGAGACGGACTGCTTGAGAACAAGAATCAGAACTGTGTTGTCTTGATTCCTCGTGACAGCCGAAAGGGTGATTGGAATTGGATTTATTTCATTTGGGTTTGGTTACATTAACATTTTAAAAGGATTGTTCCCCCTGCCGAGATTGCTATTTTAGGCTGGAAAAAAGGCTAAAATATAAACATTTTGCACAGGCTGAAACTGCCATATTGGAACAATTCTGTGGATATGAACGGGCTTCCTTTCAGAATGGACTCAACTTGGTGACAATAAACAAAAACCCTACAATGTCATTCTTGCAGCCACTTTGAAGAGAACAAATGCACTCCAATAAGTATTTGGGGGCTCAGGTCTTAAGCGTAATCATAAAAAACACCTGGTGCCTAAAACTGTTAGTGCCACAGCATTTCCATGAGAAACAGATGCGCCTTTGAAAAAGAAGCAGAGATTTGTGGAGATTTATAGTGTTTAAGTCAACAGTTGAAATAAAATAACTTGCGCCATCTTGCATGCTCTGTGCTAAAAAACCATAAACTTTCCATTTAGAGCATCTGTATTCCCTGTTTAGTACTTAGTGCAGTGACTAACATGAAGTCCAGGTTTTGAGAAGGGGCAGATAATGGCGTTCCACCCAGTAAGTGGAAATTGGTCATGTGAGGGCCAAACTCACATTATGCTGAATGTGTAGCGTGCAGCTACATCTTAATTTTTCTTTAATTAATTACCAGCAGTGTGTGTGTGTGTGGGGGGGAATTCTTTACTAGGAATGTAGCATATATGAAGTAGGGGGAAGACTTATCTCTTCACTTCCCTACCATGATTAGAACAAAAATTGCCACATTCCCTCACACTCACAGGGATGTGAGGGGAGAAAAAAAAAGTCTCCTAGCTGTGTGCGTTTGTGTGGATTTTTGTTGTGATTGTGGTTGGGCAGTTAAGGAGATAAGCCTCCTCTCTACATGTGCTGTGTTCCCAGTAAGAATTACTATGCCAATAATTAATTAAAGGAAAAATGCAGGCATAGCTACATGCTGCACCAGCCTTCCGCAATTGGATGTCCTCCAGATGTTTCAGATTACAACTCCCAGCAACCCTGACCATTGGCCATGCTGGCTGGGACTGATGGGAGTTGAAGTCCAAAACATCTGGAGGGCACCAGGTTGGGGAAGGCGGTGCTACACATTCAGTGGAATGTGTTCGTTCCCCCCCTCAGATTCACAGTATGTGATAAACTCTGGATCCTGCAACTCTGGATCAACCTTGGTGATTAAACTCCACAATCCTTAAACTATTTACTTGGAAATTTCACCGATTTCAAAGAAAATTAATTTCAAGCAAGATGCCTTGAGAATGCAGTTCGGCATCGTTATCATCTCCTCAATGTGTTCTCTTGAATGTGCGTCCTATTTACCCTCCCTTTGAGCATAGGAAGTATAGGAAAGAGAAGAATTATAATTTATGTTTCCTACAAATTTTAGGTGGTAGGGATGATTATGGAGCCATCTAGTAAGGCCTGGAAAAAGAATCATTTATTCCATCCAACGAAGTGTGTGTGTATGCAGCACGCAAAGCCCTTTTTTAAAATCTGGAATCCTACTGATCAACTGTTTGTTGAGGAGGGGCCCTGATTATCTCTTGCGTCTGTTCCCCCTGGATTAGCTGGCTTTTTGCCCACATGTGTTTCACCTCCTGCTGCCCCCCTCCTCGGAATCTTTTTGCCTGAGGTTTTTTTTAAAAAAACAAAAACAAATGCCCTCTTCTCCCCTTTCCATATATCCCTTTTTACAAATAGGGGTGACCTTAGGAGACAGGGTCCTTTAAAGACACACATACACATGCACTTTAGAGTAGGGCTCTCCAACCTTGGGTCCCCATATGTTGCTGGACTACAGCTCCCAGCATCCCTTGCCATTAGCCATGCTGGCTGGGTATGCTGGGAGCTGTAGGCCAGCAACATCTGGGGGCCCAAGGTTGGAGAGCCCTGCGTTAGAGCATATGTGAATTAGCATATACAAATGTGTGCATTTTTTTTGTCATGGCTGGCTGGGGCATGCTGGGAGTTGTAGGCCTATTTTCTGTCTAAACTTGCATAGGATTATGCCCTTAAAAGTATGAAGATATGAATACTGAAAACTAAACTGACTCTTTCTCACCCCCCTCCCCAAATGATATCAAAAGAAAGGCAAATGATGCAGTTCTGACATTATGAAAGGAATATATTGTCCCACACAATGTAGATAGCATGGTAGTCTAAGAATTATTGTGATATATCACACTAATATGTATTCCCTGCTTGATGGCTTTCATTTTCCTTCAAGGCCGCAAAAACAAATGTTGTTTTCGTTAGCAGTGACAAGCATACGAGACCACAGTCGTTTTTAGCCTTGTCGGTCATTGCTTTGTATATTCGATGGAGCCACCATTGTTTAAAACGCCAGTGAGACTGTATCGTTCAAAAAATGCCCCTTTGTACCTTTCATAGATTACAACCCTCCAGTACAATATATATCTGTATCATTCTTCCTGTTACTGAATCTGTTAAATCTAGAGCTATTGTCTTTGTGCACTATTGAGATAGAACATCTAGGAAAATTGTACTATATTGAGTACAAAGGCACCCAACAAGTCCATGAAACTAATACACTGATATATAGAAGCTGGGAGCTGGGTCTTTCAACTTATATTTCCTACAGTTACATAAACAGCCCTTTCCCACAGAAGTTATGGTTTTTTGCACTTGATGGTCCACACAATGAACAATGAAATAATTGCTTGGAAATTAAGCTCACCAGCTTTCTGACCCCAAGAAACATGAACATGGTCCAAAATCCAAGTCTTTTGTAAATGCAGTAGTAATTATTATTCCATATTCACATCGTATCTTGTTTGCATTTCCCTCAACCCTAGACTGGAACCACCAGTTTGCACAGCTCCAAGGTAAGGATGAGCTCCAGTGATTCCAGTGGAGACTTTCCCCCTTTTTTTAACCTCCCCCCCCATGGGGAGGGGGATTTTCAGTACGAAAAGTGGTGCAGGGAAAGCTTAAACCCTCCTCTCCTGAAGTGTCATGGTCCCAATCTGAATTGGTGCCGCATGTGCTTGCTGGAGAGTAAATAAAAGTAGCACAAATAGCTCCACGATGTGTGCTAAAAGGAACATTTAATTTGGACCTGACCTTTATGTCAGAGACAAGATGTCAAGGGGTATTTATCATGTGTAGAGTTTGGATTCTCTTGATCTAACTTTGTCACCTCTGGGGCTAGCCTAGACCAAATGGTGTCCCTGGTGGGAGATGTCTTTGCCCTGCTTCATTTATTCAGCCTTTGAACATACTCATTTTTGTATTACATTTGCAGTTCATTTTGTGACTTTGATGCACCATTTGCATGCATGATTTCAGTTTAACCTGTGGTAAAGTTTTTCCATGTTCATTCAAGTTCTAAATGGCCACACCCTTAATAGACACATTATTTAGGCAATATGCATATATAGTAACGTATCCTGTGGTTAGTTCCAGCTTTACCACTACCTTGGAGCTAGATGGCTGTCAGTGGCAGAGTGTTGGACCTAAGTCCCAGATTTGTCTGTTCACTTAAATAGACACATGGAGTCTGTACAACTGAAACCATCGTGCAAGGGTGTCATGACTCCTCTGGGGGATTCCTCAACAGAGGAAGAGCTTGAACCTTTGGAGCCAGATGTCCCCAGGGAACAGGTTGCCTCAGAGGACCCTTGAGCCCTCAGGGGTTATGCCTTCAATCAGATCTGCCTTCTTGAAAGGTAGAGTGCTTGATTTCTGAGGCAGAGGGGGATGCCAAGTGAATACTTAGCCCTTGAGAATGCTGGTGCCTTAAGATTCAGGCTAAGAGAGTGCTAGGCAAAGGAATGCCTGCTTGCTGAAAAGGGCTCCTCATGAGTAGGGCCCTCCTTATGAGGAGGACTTCTGATACAAGCCTTTGACATCCTGGGTGGGGCTTCAGAAGCTCCAGCATATAAGCACTCACTGGATACCTGCTAGCTATTAGAACAACACCTTACCACAGCTCCTAGTGCCCGGTATCCTGTTCCCTTGACCTTGCCTTGTGATTGAACCTCCATGCTACTGACCTCTGGACTCCTGCTTGACTCTGCTTTTGGGACTATGTTTCTGTTTGACTGCATTCTCATGCTTGAACCTTGGCTGTGCCTCAGACCTCTCTTCTGGAAGCCACCTACTTGCCTGGTAATACTGTGCTTTGACCATCGCCTGTATTCTACTCCTGCCTTAAACTGATTCCATACTGGACTGATACCTCTGTGCTCGACTATTTGCCCGCCTAGCTGACTTGCCATTGGATTTGCTGCTTAATTTGTCCTGACACTGGACTGACCCAGTCATAGCAGGACAAAGTAAAGCTACCATTCCATGTATCCAGTACCCAATGTTGGCAACCAATACCATCCACACAGAATACGGTGCCTTGTGTTCTTGATTTCCTTGTTGCAAAGAGTTCCATAATTCCCTTTGTACAGACATTGATTCTGGAGGTGTGACAATATTTCCTGGGGTTGGGGGTGCTCAAATCCTATTATAATGTTGATTCTGTTTGAAAAAGAGTGCATTTCTGGACTTCTGTGAACAACAGGAATAGAGCCTATTTTATATTTGTCCTTTATTTTCAAGAAATTTCTCTTTCCCTCAGAGGTGGGGGTAGTTTTAGATCTCTTCTGAAATCTCCTCTCTTGGGAAGAGTAAGAACATAAGAAGAGCCTTGCTGGATCAGACCAAGGGTCCATCTAGTCCAGCATTCTGTTCCCACAGTGGCCAACCAGCTGCCCACGGGAAACGCACAAGCAGGACATGACTCGAGTGCTGCAGCACCCTCCTGCCCATGTTCTCCAGCAACTGGTGTGCACAGGCATACCACCTTTGATACTGGAGGCAGCAGAGAGCCATCAGGAGGACTAGTCTCCATTGATAGAGTAGATTGGGCCCAGGTACTCGGCACATTCTCTCCCACATCCCTGGTAATCAACTACATTTGCTGCCATTCTACACCCCTGCTTTCTGACTCACCCTTAATTCAATTCATCCGACTCATCCTTAAGGTAGGGGCACAACTGTGGCCCTATAACAAATTTGCATGCATGGATCTGCTCACAGTCGCACACGCTGTACACTGGCATACCTTTTCCTGTGAACAGATGACAGCAGTGAACATTAACAGCACTGGCTATGCAGCTCAGTATTGCCAGCGTAATGGGAGAAGATGAACAGTGTCTAAGATTTGTTTCAGCTATTCCATGGATAGTCAAGTAGATAGCACATGATACATATTCCCTTGGCCTAGCTCAGTGAAGCCAAGGCACTCTAGCTAGTTGCCTGGGTCACCTGCTCCTAAATCTGTCCATGTGCATCCCTTGTTAGAGCTCAGATATATGCATGAGGTCTATGAGAGGATGCTTGAGGATTCCATCCAGTCTGCATTTTAAAGTGAACCAATCTGATCTGCTCCTCCTGGACTAATGTTATTCTTTGGATTGAGCATTTCTCTGAATGTGGTGATGCAGTTCACCGCTAAAAAACAACAACAAATACCGGTATATCAAAATGTCTATTAAAATGCATTTTTTAGGGTAAAATGCATATGGGGGGGGGAATATGTTCATATTTAATACAAATAAAATATCATGTATTTAAATACAAATTTTCATGAGGATTAGGGAGGGGAAAGCACATTAATGCGGGAACGGGACAAAACGGACTTATGAATGGACACATGTGAAACGGACATGGACTGGAAATGGATTGATCCATCCATCCCTGTCACCAGGGTTTCCACTTTCATTCTGAAATATTCCATTCTGGCTCGAATGTCATTTTCCCCCAGTGATGCATTGCCATATTGTGTGGACGGGGTGGTCTTTCCAGATCCTGAGCCTCTTCATTAGTCTTCCCATCTCTTTCTTCCCTCGTGTCAACTCCTTCCTCCTTGGCAGGTGACATGTTCCAGCAAAAGAGGAAAATTAAGCTGCTGAATTAGTTTCTGAAGTTCTTTCGCAGTGATGAACTGACGTCCTCCAGACATACGGTAAATTATTTCACCATTGAGCTGCATTCTGGAACATGTGCTCTGCTGAGTTGGGATTCCGAAATGCCAGCTCCCTGTTTTGCAGTCAGGGAGGAAGGTTTTACAGTGCTGAGAGAAATCTCATCTTTCTTCTCCTTCCTGTGTTGCTTCTAATGGCTGGGGAAAAATCATAAAGCTATCACCACCCCGAAAACGGTGCTGCGGTCGTTGTTCAACAGCTTTGGAAACCACATTCCTTTCTTTATCTAAGGAAGAGGTAAAACCTGGGCAGGGTTAGCACATTCTCTCCAGTCCCTGTGCCTCCCCAGAGAGCAATCTCCTGAGTTTGAAGTTCAGCTTCTCTCAACTTCACCTTTGGGGGCTGATTCAAGGGCAATGCACATTTTGATTCCCCCCTGCCCTCCCCAGACTTTTTTTTTTTTTAAAAAATCTTTTTCTTTCTGTCCATAATAGCTCCTTGCATTTCTGGGCTCATGGTGAATGAGGCATGTGACTCATTCATCATGAATTAACCCAGGAATTTTGCACGCCAACAAAGTAAATGAATCCGTGAAGATGAGGCAGTGGGATGCTGCCAACCTCACCTTCCATTTATGGTGCTTTTCTCAGGCAGCCTGAGCTAACCTACATGATCAGCAGAATCCCATGGTGCTAGACTCTTACTGGACTGCATCTCTTCAGACTTCAGGTGTGACCTTGCATTTTTGAACCATGATCCCCATATAACACACCATGCACACAGAAGCTTTCTCTAGCCTATGTCACACATTCATCATGTGGAAGAGCTCTATGTGATTAAAAGAAAGCAGGGTCATGCCTCCTGGCCCCGTTCCTGATGCTTCCAGTGGTGCAACTAGGGCTGGACCTCGGGGCTAAAGACCAGGGCCGGCCCTACCATTAGGCAGAGTGAGGCAGTTGCCTCAGGCAGCAGATCCAGGGAGGCAGCAGCAAGATGTTGGAGGAGAGAGCTGTGGGCCACGTGGCCTGCGCTGTGCCTCTCAAGCTAGCCTGCTGGATTCAGGTGTGGTGGAGGATGCTGTCCCATCAACAATGTTGAAGAGAAATTCAACACCCAGTCCACTCAGTTTCTGACGTTGGAATGGCAGGGGCGCCACCTTGTCCTTTGGACCAGCCCTTCAGCCCAGGGATCTCCAGGGGCTTCCCAGAGAACAGCAGATGACAGGAGCAGGTGATGCTGGGGTCTACTGGGGCTGAAGCTGCTTGTCGCAGCATCCTTTCATTCTTCTTCTAATTAAAAAGAACAAACATTTTATAGTCAGGGAAGTATCATCTTTTCCTACAACAAAATGGTGTTTATTCCTAAGTAAATGTGTTAAGCATCAGGGCAGCAGCAACAAATTGTATTTTATTCCTGTAGTCATTATGGTGCTTTGATTTAAGTTTATGCAGTTTATGCAGTTGTAAAGCATGGAAAGGCAGTGCAGTGAGGAGAGAACAACCACTTTTAGACCAACTCTAAAGGCTGGGTGTGTAAGAGGGAGGGAGGGAGAGGGCCATTAAGTCCAGGTTCTAAAATTGCCACTGGATGTCACATGCTAGATGTCTAGATCCCCTTTACAGAGGTCTTTTTTTTTTTAAGTAGAAATTTTATGTGTGAATTTGATGGTATGAATCTTTTCTCTCTCCCAAATTTCCCCAGCAAATATATATGTACATTCCAGTAGTACGATATGCTTTTTAATTGGAAACAGATATATTAAAATGTCTTAGTGTTGTGTATAGCCACCTTGAGTGCCAGTTTTTCTTGATAGAAAGGCGGGGTACGAATCAATCAATGTCACTGATATCTGATTTGATGGATTGCGTGCCACTGCCACATGCTATAATACAAGCTCAAACTACGGACAAATCCTAAAGCTGGCCAAACGCTGGTTGAGGGATGCTGGCAGGATAGTACTTCCGCTGTGATCCCCTCCATCCACTGGCAGAATGCTCCATGGGCATAGATGCGCCACCAGCAGTGTTCCCATTGGTGGTTGGGCTCAAGATGGAGAGTGTTGGGGGCAGCCTTCGATCTGCAGAATCCAAAGTCCCCTTGTTCCTCCAGCATGCCTGTAGATTGCACCCAGAAATGATGCCAGCCTCAAGCTGCTGTAGCTATTTTCCCTCCCAAGGGGGGGGGGTGAGAAGGGGGGGAGCCACAGAGGAAGAGGAGGAAAAAGGCAGCAAGAATGACATTTAAGATCTCCTTCACTGGCCACAGTGAACTGGCCACGTTGAGGAAGTAATAATTATTCTGGCATGAAATCTCTTCTCCCCCCACCCCCCCCACACACATACACTTCAGGATTGCTCTGTGTTGCCAGGGCACTCCTGTTGTGTGTTCAGAGCAATCCAAATTCAGACCACTCCAACATTCCCTAAGCCCTATTGGGCTCCTGCCAGGAAGTTGACTGGGATGGAGGAGAAGCATTTTTCTTATTAAAAAAAAATAATTTTAAAAAATGATTTCGCCTCCCAGTTATGAGCAATGTGAGGGAAACAGACCAGCTTTTAGGCTGGTCTAAATGTTGCCCTGCATTGGGGGTGTGGTGGAATGCTGAGAAAATGCATATCCAGAGCCTACCCTGCTCCATCAGTGCCGCACCCTCGAATTGCGCGTTTCCCCCTCTCCAACATTGGCGAGGGAAGGACTGCAGAAAGATCCACAGGGGTAGGGAGGGGGGATCTGAGACCAGATCTCCTTCGCTGAGGTTGGAGCTCTTGTCTCCAACCCTGGAGAGAGGGATCCCGTCTCTCCTATGGGCCCTGGGATGGAGTCATATGTTTGTGCCCTAAATGTCTTTTTCTGAAGAACAAGGCATCAACTGAAGCAGTGGTTGAACTATAAGCAGATGACTTGTCCTAGGCTCTCTGGCAAACAATAGCATACAAGACTGTACATATAATGTGTATATTATGCATATGTATATGCCAAAAAACAACATGTAAATACATCTGCATTACTAGATACTTAGTAAAGTGAACCAAGTGAAGTGTTGATCTCAGAGCATTCCTCCTAAGTGTTTTTAAATGCCCTAAATGGCCTGTGTCCTGCATAACTAGGTGAGCAGCTTCTCCCTGAGATCTGCTACTTCGCCCTGCTTCACGCCGCGGTATAGCTCTCCCTCCCTTTCATCCTCATGGCAACCTCGTGAGGTAGCTTAGGCTGAGAGGGAGTGCGAGCGGTCTAAGGTCACCCAGGAAGTTCCCAATTGCCCAGAGCTCTGCAATGGTGTTCACCTGGATGCTGATTAATTTTCTGCTTTCCACCTTCACGGTGAACATGGGAAGGTCTCGGGAGGAGAGGGTGGGGCCTGCAGCCAGCCAGAATTGCGCCCTTAGAAAGTGTGCCTAGAAACTAAAGGTTTCTATTTGACCTTGTGCCCTTCTTCTGTATCCATTTTTTTAAACTACATCTGCTCTTGCATCAGAAAAATGTTGGCAGGTTCTACTGAGCTCTCCCCCCCCCCCCCCCGACAGCTGCAGACATTCCCTTTCTGCAGAAATAATTGAGAAGGCTACAAACATTTCATTGCAAGCTCATTTCATGTTGCAGAGGGCTGAGGCAAGTTTGTACTTCCACTTCATTTTTATTAATAGATAACGGGAAGAAACTGATTTCATGCAACACTCGCTGGTGTGCAGCCTTCGTCAACCAGGTCTGTATTTGATCATGATCATGTTGGTCAAGTGAAGGACCAACACTATTCACAAAGCAGAAACGTATTTATGTATTACATTTATATCCCATCTTCCTTCTATGGAACTTAACCTTAAGGTGACATGCTTCTTTCCCTCCCTCCCCCCCATGTTATCCTCATAACAACCCCGTGGGGTAGGTTAGTCTACAAAAGAGTTAAGCCAGTGAACTCCTGATCCAGCATTCTAAACACAAATCCCATGCTGCCTTGGGCACCACCTCCCAAGGGCCGTTAGGCTGGTGAGCACAAGGTAGAGCGCCATTTCAGTGGTGGCCCCACACCACTGCCTCGAATCAGCTTCCATCAGGGGTTCATCAGGCCCCTTCTTTGCACGTCTTCAGGTAGAGACCACCTATTTTTGCTATCCCTCACAGAATCTGTGGGCTGCATGTTTTGTTGGTGTAAATCTGTTTTATAGTATTTTATTGTATATTTATTTATTTATTTATTTATTGCCTCTTTGTATACTTTTGTATATTGTTTTTATGCTGCATGCCACCTTGAGAGAGTTATACCATGAAACTAAAGCTTTCTAATTTCTATTTGACCTTGTGCCCTTCTTCTGTGTCCATTTTTTTAAACTACAGTATTTTTCCATGTATTATACTTTTTCCTAAAATTGTTAGACTAAAAATTGAGGGTCGTCTTATACACGGAAGTAAGACAAGGAGAGAACTGCGCGGTTGCGAAACTGCCCAGTGGGGGGCGTCTTATACATGGGGGCGTCTTATAGACGGAAAAATACAGTACATCTGCTCTTGCATCAGAAAAATGTTGGCAGGTGGCTTAAAAATAATTTATTTTTTAAAAAAATAAAGGTGGCTTAAAAATAATTTTTAAAAAACATGAAATAAATGAGCCATACCTTTTTTGCAGGGATGAACCAAATGTGCAGCAAGGCAGCTAGTACAATCATCCTAGGACAGTGTTCTCCAACCTTGGTTCCCCAGATGTTTTTGGCCTACAACTCCCAGCATGCCCCAGCCAGCCTGGCTGGCTGGGGCATGCTGGGAGTTGTAGGCCAAAAACAACTGAAATAACCAAGGTTGGAGAACACTGTCATAGGATCATACCAGCTCAGCTATAATTCATTCCTGCTCTACCCCACAACAACAGCAAAACATTTCTTTAGATTCTCTTCTGTGAGCTTTGATGGCATGTTTTTGATGACATATACTTCACTAGATTCTTCTAATATTCAGTAGCTTCTCCATTTTCTGTATCTGCATTTGCATTCTGAAGATTTTGCAACGTTTGACATCATCTGACAGCTGACATGCTACAACAATAAATACATCTATCTATCTTTCAATCTAAACATTGTCTTTCCATTGAAATTAAATGAGCAAGGTGGCTTCCATCATAATTTAAAACAATAAAATTCAAAAACATGTAAAAAAAAGATATAGACCCAGTTCGGTTGTTAACATGACGTCCAAACCCAGACACTTTGGGTTGTTTAGGGATTAAGCAACCCAGCAACAACAGACCATGGGTTAATTCTGGGTTGTTTAACCTAAACAACCCTGAGTGTCCCTTGGATGTCATGGTAACAAGCTATGAACGGGGCAATTGTAGGTTGTTAATTGAGAGTGGAAGTGAGGAGCGTGCCAGAGGCAGCACACTCACTCGCTCCCACTCATGCGCAGCAATTCATAGGTTAAGTAACCCACAATCACCCATTACATGTGAACCTGGACATAGAGCTACATATTACCAAATGTATATCTGATCAGGCCATATTGACACATGCCTTGGTTACATCCCATTTGGACTACTGTAATGTGTTCATTTTTTTTCCATTTCATTCATTCAATTTATGAGTCATCCTATAGCCGAAGCTCTCAAGGTGACATACACAATAATAGCAAAAACAATAAAACCAACAATAAAACACAATAAATGTATTATTTTAAGAGCACTCTAACCAATCAGGAGGGTAGTTTCTTTTTCATCTTTGCCCTAAATTCCTTTTCCTAAGCTCTTCCCCTGACCTTCTGTTGAACCTCCTGCAAATTCTTTTTTTTCTTCTTCCTCTGCAGACATCCTGCCTCTTATATCTAACTAAACTTTTGACTTGAGCCTTCTGTAATCCTTAGTCTTCCTGAGCAAGAATCCTCCTGGCTCCTATCATCTCTAACTAATCTTTTGACCTTTTGGCTGAAACTGACCCACACACACACACACTTCAGTCCCATAATATCGCCAGCAGCTGCCATTCCAGCAGGCTGTGCAGAGGGAGATGACATGAGAGGGAGCACAGGGCCATTCCACCAGCCCTGCCAGAAGAATTAATCCCCCCCCCCTTCTTCCCTCCCCAAAACTTTTTCCTTGTGTGTTGTGTCTTTTTAGATTGTAAGCCTGCGGTCAGGGACTGTCTTGTTTAATTGATTATATGTAAGCCACTCTGGGAGCCTTTTTGGCTGAGGAGTGGCATAAAAATATTTCAAATAAATAATATCCAAAAAAGCAAACTAAATACAAAAATAGATAACAATTCTGTTCCTTCACACCAGCACTTCAGACTGAGCCTGGAAATGGACCAGAAGCCAGTGAAACTAATGGTACCAGAAGGGAACAATCCTATGGCCTCTAGAGAGCATCTAGGGGGCCATAGGATACTTTGGATTCCCAGATCCCCACCCCCCGCAGCTGGTGCAGGAAAAACCGCACCGGCTACCTCTCTGAGGTCAGGAACTCAACCTTGGAGAAGGGCTGCAGGAGATGTTTTGGGGGCAGGGAGGGGAGGAAACTGCAGAGGCCAAGGTATTACATATCCTGTGTCTTCTGCAGCCTCCTTTCCTCCACTTCCAAAGCACCCAGCTGCACTGGATGATCATCAGCCTCTGAGTTTGGAGGATCATCTCGATAGGATTGCCCCTAAATCACATACTCCAAAAGTCAGCTCTGGTCAGAACTTTAGCAATTCTATTTTGCACTAGCTGAAGTTTCCTAATGCTTTTCAAAGGCAGCCCCACGTAAACCTCTTACAGTAATATTTAAGTGACATGTAGCAGTCAACATCTGTTAGTATCATGGGGTTAGATTTTGACAGTATCTGACATGTAGCAGTGACGATTTGACAGCTGATATGTAATAGCCATCAACATTTTATTTGTTTTTGTTTTTTAATTATCCCTTGAAGTGTTTTACAATAAAACAAAAAGAATAAAAGACAATCATTTCAAAATTTAAGACAAAACAGATTGTAACATACGTTTGTTACAATAAAACACGCCCCCCTCTAAAATCAAGGGCCGACATTAATCATTAAATGCTCATCAGAACAGTATAGTTTATGCCAGCTGTCTGAAGGCCAATAACAAGGGAGCTGACGTTTGACAATATGTGATAGATGACTTGGAATTAAATTTAGAAAATGTTATATTAACATTATTCATTTATTTAACCAATTGAAATAGTCAAACTTCCAACTTCAATCAAATGTTGAAAATGAAGTGAACCTTGAAAATGTGTGATGTTTGCTTCTGCAGGACTTTAATACATGAAAGTGTTTAAACATGCAATCCTTGGTAAGTATATCCAAGGTGGTACAGTTCCAGTATCAAAGGCAGTATGCCTTTGTACTCCAGTTGCTGCTGGGGAACATGGGTGGGAGGGTGCTGCTGCACTCATGTCCTGCTTGTGGGATCCCGTGGGCATCCCACGGGTTGGCCACTGTGTGAACAGAGTGCTGGACTAGATGGACCCCTGGTCTGATCCAGCATGGCCCTTCTTAGGTTCTTATGTTCCATGAAGGGTAGCCCTGGGAACACAGGAAGTGGTCTTATACCATGCCAGTCTATTTGTCCATCTACCCATTGGCTGTCTACTCTGACTGGCAGACTCTCCAGGGTCTCAGGCAAATCTCTTTCCCATCTCCTGCTACCAGTTCCTTTTAACTGGATTGAAAGTAAGATATTCTGTATAGAAGGCATGTGTTCCTCCTCTGTACTATGATCGCTCTCTAAACCTTCACTTAGTATTGACTAGTCATGATAGAGGCAGCCATGATTGCTCTTCATGCATCTACCCTAATCACATCTACATGGGTCGTGGTGGCGGCTTACAAGAATGGAGAATAACCATTTGCCACATCCAATGTGGCTGCATCCTCAAGGACATATGGCCATGCTATTTTGGATGAGTCAGTTGTGCATCCACAGTATGCCAGTTGTATCTGAATAATAAAAACAGTGAGGAATGACTGAACCATATACCTTCTTAGGAAAGGTAAGTTGATGTTGAAAGTTGGCATAGTGCAGGTGGTTCTGGTGTGATTTGGAGTAATTCAGGCAGCAGATGTATCTGGCTGCTCAATCGTCACTAGCAAAGAGAGAGAGAGAACTGCAGATATACGTCCAAATTACAAAAGGAAGAAGTAAAAAAAAATAGTAAATGCCACATTATAAATCACATGCTTCTAGATTTTGGTGTAGCTGATTGCTTCCCGTGAGATGAACAGAGGCCATTATTCACAAGCATATTTAGTCAATAGTAAAAGGCAATGAGATAAGGGAAGAAACTCTTTTGAAAAACACTTACTACCAACTGCAACTGCTTTAACCTTATCTAGTGGTGATTGTGGCCTCAGTGCAGTGAAAGTTTTAACTAAGTCCCACTGAAACCAATGGAACAAAAGAGTCCCAACTAACCTAAGTCTCATTACTTTCAGTGAGACTTTAGTCCTGACTAACGTTAAATGGACTGGGGGCTCGTGCCCATCCGAAGCTAAATCCGCAGGATATCTGCATAATATCTGGGACTTCAAAAGCAGAGATGTCTGCTAAAAAAATCTATATGGTTCTCAGCAGACTTGGTTGGGAGTATTTTCCTGATCTTTCCTCCACCCTATTCCAGTACTAAAGCACATATGACCTTTCATTCATGTGGGATGGAAAATAAAATCTCTGTACTGAATAGTTTTATTAGTTTTGGAAAACTCATCCCATTGTTCTCTTCTTTCACTGCTTAAGCTAACAGACAGAACGGATGTCATCTTTATGTAATGCTAGAAAAGGTGGTGCTAAAAAATAGGTGGGTTTTTTTTTCTGAAGTGTGAAGAAGGACTGATAAGAGCAAAATCTTGTAAAATGGTACAGGACTGGTTTATTGTGTGGATATATCTTGGAAAATGTGAGTCTTGCAGTACAATCCAGTGGAACTCAAAGGCATGAAAGTGAATTGTAAAAGGCTCTTAATGCATGAAAATAAAATGTGCAGATATTTAAAAATAAGGCGGGATCTAAATTGTTTAATGTCTTGACTACTCACATTCCAAAGTCTTCCCTGAAATGATTTCTATCCTTTTGGGTTAGGTTTGGTTAACACAGAGAGACCCGCCCCCAATCTACAGCAGTACAAGTTGTGTGACCAGTGCTGTTTTACTTATTTTGATTCTCCATCCATCCCCACAATTCCTACATCCAGAGATGCAATTGTTCTTCCTCCCTCTCTATCTGGTCCCCCCAAGTGATGACATAAGTGATAGTGAATGATTTCTAGAACAGCATGGGGAGCAATTGTACCATCTGTCCAATGGTCTGATAGTTATGTATCAACTATATTCATTTAACAGCTGACAATCCATGTTTAGTATTATTGCTAGCACAGACACTTTACTTTCGGTTGGATACAGATTTAGTCATGCTTAGACTAAATTCACGGAAGTCAATGTCATGACTAACTTGTTCCATTGATTTCAGTGGGTCTACCCTAAGCATGACTAAGTCTAATCCAGTCCATAGAATCTAAACTTATTTGCTTGGAATAGTAAATATTTCTGTATAGCTGAGAATGGCCTTCCATTCTAACTGATTATAAAATTGTTGACTCTTACAACAAAATAAGTTAGTCTGTTTTTTAAAAGCATTGCCTTGCCTATTTTATTTATTTACATATTTATATCCTGCCTTTTAAAATATATATTTTTCACAAGGTAGATAACAATTAAAACCTAAACAATAAAATCCAGCATGAAACAAAATGGACAAGTCAGCATTAACACAATATTCATAATTAAAAAGCCTTCTGGAATAAAAACATTTTCAAGGGGCATTTACACATGAAAAGAGAGGGAAGGGTTGCTGGATCTCCCCTTAACTCTTATTTTCTGGGATCAAGACAGAACTAACTGTGTTAAAGTTGATTCTCTAGTCTTGACATAGTGGGCCACATAAGTCTGGAAATATATATTTATTTTCAGGAAAACAAAGATAGTTATTGTGAAGGACCAGCACCTGGGTCTTATGCGTGAGTTCGGCGCTTAACGGGTTAACTGGCACTGAGTTACAGCCCGTACAAGCAGGTGAAACCGACTAGGAGGTTTGCGCACACAAGAGGAAACTCCAGCCCTTTGTATGACCAAATAAGGCTTTATTTACTTACACAATATACGGAGCGGAACTAACAGCTTTCTAGGAATACTATAACGTCAACATGACCTGACGTGATCTCCAAGTTTATCAATGAGCAGGCTCTCAGGCTAGCGCCTTGGGATTAGTCAGTTACCATAGATTAAAGACTTTACGCTAGTCAATTTCAGCCTGACTCTGGGTCTGTCCGATCCGGGGAAGAGAACAGCTTACTCCAGCCGCCGCTGGAGGACGAATCTTGATCAACGTACCCCATGTTCCCAACAACCCCCAAAAGGAGGGGAGAGGGGTTTTCTACCCCTGGGTTCTCGCTCTCCCCACCCTCACGGTCAGGTGGGGGCTTATGCCTGCCCCTTCGTGTCAGGTGGGCTTATTCCTGCCCGGGAAGAAGGTGACGTGTTGGGTACTTTACAGCTCTTTGAGACTGCCCTGATAGTTTGATGGTCTTGATGGTCCTTTCCTGGGTTTTGTGGAATTCAACCAAGACTCTCCATTTTTGGGATGCCGGTCCGTCTGGCTGCTTCCCTGTAACTCAATCTCTCTTCCTCGCCCCCCTCCCTTGGAAGGAGACTGGTGTGTGTGTGTGTGTGTGTGTGTGTGTGTATACTCGTGTCAGGCTTTCTCCACACCCTTCCCTTTGGAAAAAGATGGCATTGGGGTCCACCACCCCAATCCCTATCTAACTGTCTCTCACTGAGAAAGCCCGGGACAACCCATCTGCCACAATATTGTCTTTGCCTTTGATGTGTTCTACTGAAAAATCAAAATCTTGCAGGGCTAAGCTCTACTGCAGCAACTTCTGGTTGGATCCTTTCACCCTATCCAGCCAACACAAGGGGGAATGGTCGGTCTGCAACAAGAACCTGCGTCTCTAAAGGTAGGTAGCTTGGTCATTGCCCATACTATCGCCAAGCATTCTTTCTCGACAGTGGCCAAGTTCCGCTCCCGGGGCAAAAGTTTTTTTACTCAAGTAGGCGACAGGGCATAGCCCTTGCCCTGGCCGTTCCTGCAGCAAGACGGCCCTCATTCCCGCTTCTGAGGCATCTGTCTGCAGGACAAAGGGGGCTTCAAAGTCAGGCGCTTGCAGCACAGGGGCTGCCATCAAGCAGGCTTTCAATCCTTCGAACGCTGCCTGGCAAGCAGCCGACCACTGGACCTTCACGGGCTGCCGCTTTTTACACAAATCTGTCAGAGGGGCGGCTAGCTGGCTAAAGTGGGGCACAAATTTACGATAGTAGCTAGCCAGCCCTAAAAAAGCTTGCACCTGTTTCTTCGTCTGGGGCTGGGGCCAGGTGCGGACCGACTTGATTTTTGCCTCTAGGGGCTTAATACTACCTCCCCCCACCTTGTGCCTTAGATACTCTACCTCCCCCCGCCCCACCTGACATTTTTTAGCCTTCACAGTCAGCCCGGCTCTTTGAATTCTCTGAAATACTTGGCGGACATGCTGCAAATGTTGTTCCCAGGTGGAGCTGAAAATGACGATATCATCCAAGTACGCACAGGTGAACTCCCCCAACCCATTTAGCATTCTATTCACCAGCCTTTGGAAGGTAGCTGGACTGTTCTGGACTCTGAATGGCAGGGTGGTGAACTGAAATAAACCTAGATGGGTCACAAATGCGGATTTCAACGCGGCATCCGGATCGAGGGGAACTTGCCAATAACCCTTAGTCAGATCTAGGGTAGTGATGTACTTGGCTCCCCCTAGCCGTTCTAACAGCACATCTATGTTTGGGATGGGGTATGGATCAGGGACAGTCACTTTGTTAATTTTCCGATAATCACAGAACCGAACCCCCCCCATCTTTCTTGGCTACCAACACTATAGGAGAGGACCAGGGGCTAGAGCTGGGTACAATGACTCCAAGATCTAACATGGCTTGGACTTCGTCTGCAATGACCTGGGCATGGGGCCCTACCGCCCGGTAGGGTAGGGACTGTATAGGGGGGCTATTCCCCGTTTCAATGGTATGTTGCACGAGAGTAGTGCATCTCGGGCGGTCGGAAAACATAGGCTGGAAGTCTTCTAGGACCTGGGTAATTTGTCTCCGCTGCTGTTTGGACAGGGAGGGAGACAATTTGATCTCATCCATCCCTCCCCCTCCCCCCCATTCTGCCAACAAATCCCCGTCAGAGGTTTCTTGATCCACACATTCTTGTACACCCCCCACTTTCGTCTCTCGTTCTACGTACAACTTACTCGTGTACTCGTGTCAAGCTTTCTCCACAGTTATAAAGCAACATCTAAAGTTGAGATAAATCTCTTGATCTAACACATCAGTTATACCTAAACATCTTTTTTATCTTGTTGTTTTATTTGTTACTTAACTTGATTCAAATCAGTGAGAAACAGCATTTTACATTTGTATATTTTATTTATTTTATTTCTATACCACTCCATAGCCGAAGCTCTCTGGGCAGTTTACAACAATTCATAAAAACAATAATATTCATAATAAAATACAGATAACAATAAAAACATACAATTTCATTACAAAAGTTTAAAAACAAATTTTAAAAACCCAATTTAAAATGGCAAATAACTAAACAAGTTTATAAATTAAGCTTGCAGCTGACATAAGTATAACCCCCACCCCCCGCATGTGCTATTTTGAGCTGTCAAATATTAAATGCCTTGGCATAGAGGGCAGTCTTAACCTGGCACTGAAAAGACAGTAAAGTTGGCACCAGGCGGGCCTCAGTGGGGAGCTTATTCCAGGATTGGGGTGCCACCACTGAGAAGGCCCTCCTCCTTGTTGCCACCAACAAGCTTCCCTACAAACCTACAAAATTTAATAAAAGGAATTCCATTCTACTTCAGCCAATGTCACCTATGCCTTTTCTTTAGTTTCACCGTAACAGCCAAGACCCACATTTAGCTAAGCCAAACTTGCAGGGAAGATAAGCTTTGAGACCTCCAGCTCCTTCCATACAGTAGCTTAGCTGCAGTTGTCATATAAGTTACTAGTTCCCTATGTTGGTGGTGAACTGACCCCTCGCTGTAATTCTGAAGAAAGAATACCAGATCTGATGGAATATCATATGTTAAGATTTTTTCTTTCTTTTCTAAACTTCATTTTTTCCATTGTTGTTGTTCTTTTCAACCTGAGGACATTCCCATTATATATGATAGTACTCACCTAACCCTTTTCTACATTTCTATCAAGATGGTGGATCATTTTTATTGTATTCATCACTGCTGGAATTAATACCACTTTGGCATGATTTTACAGCAGTTTTCTCTCACAGTCACATTTGGAGAAAATTTGTAACAAAAGCTGAAATCCTGTACCAATTTACCTGGGAAGAAGTCCCACTGAACTCAATGGAACTTACTTAGGACTGCACTGAAAGTCTTGTAAATTACTGTGAGTAGGGGATTTTCCTCCCAATGCAAATTCCAGCTTCAGAGGAGGAATTTTCCTCACAACTGCAGCAAGGGAAGGAAGGGTTAAATTATTCCTCCATATGCCTGCTTTGATCTCGATAATTATCAAGCCTCCCAGCTGATGATACCAGCATTTTTTAAAACAACAACAACCCTGCATGTTAAATGCAAATATACCATTTAACCTCATGTCTAGTTTGGCTCTGCCATTTCAGAGGCATTTTCGAATAACAAATGAGTTACAGTACAATCCTAAATAGGGTCTTTTGGGAGGGGTTTGAAGTGGCAGGTCATTGGCCACTTCAAAAGCCCTGCCAGCTTGCACTGGCCAGGATGGAAGCTATGTGTGGAGTGCAGACTTGCCTTATTCTATGTAGTTTGCTTTGGTTTCATTCCCAGCTCCCATTGGTTCCAATAAAAGGGATATTAGTTACTCCAGCTGCAGGCTGGTGTAGAGAGGGCCTCCCCAGCAGATGAGGGGGCTTTGGATCCAGCACATCCATGGTTGCCTCTCTCTAGGATAGCCACTTAGACATGGCCAAAAAAGAGGGGGGAAAGAGGACAACAGAGGCCACCAATTGCATAACAGTTACATATGCAAATGTATATGTATATGTGAAAAATTTAGAAATAGTAACTAAGTTGACTATGGGGAGATGTATTGCATTTCTAGTGAAGGACACTGATCAGGTGATCTGTGTGCCTGCCCAGTCTGCTCTCCAGGTGCTTACTGCTGATGGGCGAGTTCAAGGCCTCTGCTGCTGTCCCTCCTTCTGGTTAAACCAGATCTGGACTGGGCAGACAGAGGACACCTTCAGACAGAGGACCGTCCTCTGCCAGCTATCCAAAATAGAGGACTATCCTCTATAAAGTAGGGCAGCTGGTCACCCTAAACCTGTTTCTTGTCACTGCTGCATCCCTGGAATGCTCTGTTTTGGTGTCTTCCACTACCTACCAACAGCAGGAGCACCACCAGTGTTAGATTTACATCTTTAGATCTTTTGGTGGGTGTAACTGGGGCCTCTGGGGCAGAAGGCCCCCCCTCCTCTATGGGACCTTCTCTCTGCCCAGTCCTAATCCCTCTTGGATGGCTGTCTGAGCGGGTTAGGATAGCTCTCGTATTGTCTTTATGTCTCTGCCCAGTTGTATCGCTTCATTCTTGTTGCATTGTGGTTTTATTGTTATTTTACGCATATTTTCCTACATCTATTATTAAGTCACATTGTGGATCCTGGTGATGGATAGAAACATGGGCATATAAATGTTTTAAATAAAGATAAATAAACTGGTACAACTTTGTTCCCATCCATTGACTTATTAGCCCCTTCAGTTACTAGTTTTCAAAATGCACCAAAATATTAAATCCCATACTAGTGAAATTTAAAACACCTTAATTAATCTTAAGATGTGCCGTGTAGATCAGCCTGGCCCTTAGCCAGGACATTCCAAGACTCTCGAGTAGCATAATCTAATTAATTGAAAGAAAAAGAAGAAGAAGAAGAAAGGAAAAAACACAACACATAGAGGTCTTAAACATACAGTAATCTGAAACATGGTGGGCCTTGCCAGCTGGCACACATCTCTTTTCTACTTCTTTGCACTGTAATTTCACTGCCATTTACACAGGGCCTAAAAATCTCCTTCCTTGGCTAGTAGGCTGTATTATGTTACACAGCATTCAGCCGAGATATTTTTAATGAACTAATTACATGTTAGTTAATAATAGAATGTTGCTTTAGTAGACAACTGCTAAGCATAATTCCAAAGGAACCACTGTAGGCTAGGATGTCTCAGGAATGTTTAGGAACAGGTTTCGACTGTGAAAGCAATATGTTTAGCCTTTAATAAGTTATAAATAAACTGAAAGGGACTCTGGGCTCCCCATCACCCTCACCTTTTTAGGGTTTTGCGCCAGTTAATGCACTGTGTGCATGCATTTTTAGATGAGGTCTGCCCTCTGTTGTTAAGCAAAGGTTTCCATACTCAGGCTTGTGATTGTTTGGGCACAGCACTGATGGATATGAGCACCAGTAGGTTGCTATGTGGGTCCGCCCCTTGGCTATGTTACCTCCTGTGTTGCATCATGTCTTGCCTGATCAGGTGTGGGCTGGCTCACCTGGGACATGCATACAACAGGGGAAGAATAGAGGGGAAACTCAGGTCCAAACTTGAGCTAGGGTGGCCAAGTGTCCTGTTTTACAGACCTCTATTATGGAGAGTTGGCAGAGGACAGTCTTCTGTTTGAAGGTGCCCTCTATTTGATGGGCTGTCTAGTCCAAGTCTGGTTTAAAGCCAAAGAACCATAACGAGGGAGAGCAACACAGGCCTAGAAGTTGTCCATCAACAGTTGGCACTTGTTGGGAATGCTGTGGACATTATATATCTGGACTTCAGCAAAGCTTTCGACAAAGTGCCTCATGATATCCTGATTAGTAAGCTAGCTAAGAGTGGGCTAGATGGAACAACTATCAGGTGGATCCACAATTGGCTACAGAATCGGACTCAAAGAGTGCTTATCAATGGTTCCTTCTCAAACTGGGGAGAGGTAACGAGCGGGGTACCACAGGGCTCGGTCCTGGGCCCGGTGCTCTTCAACATTTTTATTAATGACTTGGATGAGGAGGTACAGGGAATGCTTATCAAATTTGCAGATGACACAAAGCTGGGTGGAACAGCTAATACTCTGGAAGACAGAAACAAAATTCAAAGTGACCTCGATAGGCTGGAGCGCTGGGCCGAAAACAACAGAATGAAATTTAATAGGGATAAATGCCAAGTGCTGCACCTAGGGAGAGGAAACCAAATGCAGAGTTACAGAATGGGGGACACTTGGCTCAACAATACTACAAGTGAGAAGGATCTTGGAATTGTGGTAGATCACAAACTGAATATGAGCCAGCAATGCGATGTGGCTGCAAAGAAGGCAAATGCAATTTTGGGCTGTATTAATAGAAGTATAGCTTCCAAATCACGGGAAGTGATAATTCCCCTTTACTCGGCACTGGTTAGGCCTCATCTTGAGTACTGCGTCCAGTTCTGGGCACCTCACTTTAAGAAGGACATAGACAAACTGGAGAGGGTTCAGAGGAGGGCCACAAGGATGATAAAGGGACTGGAAACAAGGCCCTATGAGGAGAGACTGAAAGAACTGGGCATGTTTAGCCTTCAGAAGAGGAGACTGAGGGGAGATATGATCGCACTCTTCCAGTATTTGAAGGGATGTCACACAGAGGAGGGCAAAGATCTCTTCTCGTTCATCCCAGTTTGCAGGACACGGAATAATGGGCTCAAGTTACAGGAACCTAGATTCCACCTAAACATCAGGAAAAATTTCCTGACTGTCAGAGCAATAAGACAATGGAATCAACTACCTAGGGAGGTCGTGGGCTCTCCCACTCTGGAGGCATTCAAGGTGCAGCTGGACAGACATCTGTCAGAGATGCTTTGACCTAGATTCCTGCATTGAGCAGGGGGTTGGACTCGATGGCCTTGTAGGCCCCTTCCAACTCTACTTTGCTATGATTCTATGATTCTATGAAAGCAGACTGAGTAGGCACAGAGGTCAACTGAGCGGTCTTCTCGACTATGGTATTGTATTCATATTTGAATTATAGTTATTATTTCTAAATTTGCATCTGTGCTTATTCATTTGCATATGCAAATGTTCTACAGATTGTTGTCCTCACTGTTGATTATGCAATTTCTTTTCTTTGGCAATGTGTAAGTGCCTTGGGCATACTTAAATAGCAAGGCCTCGAAAAAATACCTCCATTAGTTGTTTACCTGACCACCCACCAATGCTGTCATCTTGGTTGACTGGAATACTAGATATATTCTACAGTGCATATATCACTGAGCCTTGATATGAATTTTTGTTGGTTGCAGATTAAAACAGAGCAAGGAAGGAATGTTACAATGTCCCCAGACTGGCTATGCAGGAGGTGGGTTTTCCTTTCTCGTATCAATAACATGTTCTGTAATATTGATGCGCAAGTAGTTTGCTTTTCACTGTTGCAACTGGGGCTTTAGTATTAGGCCGAAGCTATGGCATAGGGTAAACCTGGGGTGGGCTCTCCATATTCCCTATTCTGCATCACCCCGAAACTGCTTGGAGTGTTTAGGCAACAGCTCACCAACTATGGGGGAATGGCTTTCAGCCAGATCCCCAGGTCTGTGGGATTGGCTCAAATTGTCCGTGGTCATATGATGCTCTTTCCTCCATGGGCACCCAGTGGTCTGGGTGGGTGGGTCCCCAGCAGTTAGGCTCAGCTGTCCTTCCTATCAGCAGTTGGACTGACAGCAACATCTACCCTGTCCTTTTTCATCAAAATTTGGAACTTTTAAACTATAAAGTTGTAATCCAGTGTGGCCAGTGTGTAAGCCAGTGTGGCGTAGTGGTGAGAGTGTTGGACTGGGACTCGGGAGATCCGAGTTCTAGTCCCCATTCGTCCATGAAACTCACTGGGTGACTTTGGGCCAGTCACTGACTCTCAGCCTAAGCTACCTCACAGGGTTGTTGTGAGGATATAATGGAGAGGAGGAGGAGGATTATGTAAGCCGCCTTGGGTTCCTTGCAGGAAAAAAAGGCGGGGTATAAATATAATAAATAAATTAAATCAATCAATTATCTGTCCCCTTGGCTACCTGCTGGATGAATGAATTGATGATGGTGATGATGATGAATAAATACATAGGGAAGTGACTTGCATACTGTCTACGTCAAAGTCAAATGCCATGTACACAAGAGAGCACCCTGGTACTCTCTATTAATGAGATTAGAACAACAACTACCTTCTGGTTCTGTAATAATCATTCATGGATAATTCAAATGCTACATACATTGGTGGAGACCACACACACAAAAATAGGTATGGTGTGGCAGTGTTCCGTGAGAGGGCAGTAACGTTAGAGATCCACTTAACCATATGTAGGCCATTAAGACTATTCACTCCAGTGCAAGGCAGCCACTACAGTGGATATCTATCATTTAATCAGGATCATTCATATAGTATGAATTAAGGGGATTCATACATTAAGATTCATACAGCATCCATGTGGAATTCTTTTCCTAGGGTCTCCACATTGAAATGCAATCCCTCTTTTACATGGATAAATGGCTTTTATATTGATATTTGGGAATATGGAAAATTACTGCCTTTTACCCTCTTGATCATGGTTATGGCACAATGGTTGGGAGAGTGGATAACTGACTGAGTCTGTGCCCTGATGAGAGGAAGAAATAAGGAAGAGGGCATGGGGGAGCCTGTGTAAGGACTGGCAGATGGTCAGATCCAGGATCAGGGGTGCAAGAAGAGTTTCCAAATTGCTTTGGACTCAGTCTGGGCATGGCAGGCAACAGAGATGTTGAGTCTCCAGTACCCCGTTCCGTCCAACTGCCTCAGTGCCACCCAAGAACAGCAGGTGACTGGCTTGATATTTCATATATTTATTTAGGATTTCCTGCCTTTAAAAAAAAAAAAAAAGTTTGAAGATGGCTAACAATCAAACATATTAATAAAAACAACATAATGAAATAGCAGAGTAAAAACAGCAGCAGGTCGCAGAATCAAACAAACAGATTCAGCCAAAAGCTAGTAAAATCCCAAGCATTTAAAAAAAGGATGGGGGGAGGAAATATCCCAATAGGCAGATAAATGCCTCAGGGAACACAACAGACATCAACCTGGCATGTAAATATAATAATGAGGATGCTGGGTGCCCATGCTTAAGGAGGGGATGCCATAATTTGGGCACCACCACTGAATAAGCTCTCTCTCCAATCATTATCCCACTAGCCCAGTGTTCTCCAACCTTGGGTCCCCAGATGTTTTTGGCCTACAACTTCCAGCATGCCCCAGCCAGGGGCATGCTGGCTGGGGCATGCTGGGAGTTGCAGGCCAAAAACATCTGGGGACCCAAGGTTGGAGAACACTGCGACCAGGGCCGGTGCTACCATTAGGCCAACTAGGCGGCTGCCTAGGGCACCGGGCTAAAGGGGGCGCCAGGAGTAGGCTTGTAACAGTGAGCCTCGCACGGGCAGAACGGGGCCAAGATTGGCCCCGCTCACGCCCGCGTGAGGCCTTACCTTGTCTTCGGGGCGGCTCGCTGCTCCATGGCGAGCTGCCCACACGTCCCGTCCCGTCCCGTCGCGTCACTTCCGGGACCGGAAATGATGCGACGGAACCCTGCGCAGGCGCGCTGGACCCCTGTGGTGCGTTCTGCGCCTGCACAGGGTTCCATCACGTCAGTTCCAGTCCCGGAAGTGACGAACGGGACCAGGGAAGTTCGATCGAGCGGCGCAGAGAACCTCTCCGTGCCGCTCGGAAAATCGGGTCGGGTCGACCGCCCCCGCAAAGAATCGAGTCGGGGGTGCGGACCAGGTAAGGACCCATCGCTAGCCAGGAGCATAGGGCTGGAGGGAGGGAGGGCTCAAGTGGGAAGAGGGGGTGCTAAATATCTGATCTTGCCTAGGGCACCAAACTGCCTTGCACTGGCCCTGACTGCGACTAGCCTATGGATAAGATGTCTACAGGGTGAGATACTTAAATGTTATTCCCATTTGAGACTTACAATGCCCTTGAGAATCATAATCTCCCTCCAACTGCCATTTCTTATATACCTCCCGATGTTCTAGATTCATTCTAGATACTTTAACTCCATCTTCTGAATATTTTAAAACTGCCTGAATGATTATTTCATAGGTATATTTGATCATAGGATCCTAGAGTTGGAAGGGGCCTACAAGGCCATCGAGTCCAACCCCCTGCTCAATGCAGGAAACTAGAGGAGGGGTCTCCCATCCAAGTAATAACCAGGCCTGACCCTGCTTAGCTTTCCACGCTCAGACAAGCTGAGCCAGCATGAGCCACAGGCCTGTATTTATCTCATTGAGGTACCATAAAAATATTTGGAGTGTATATATTTGGTGTGTGTGTGTGTATTTATGAAAAAGAGCCCAAATATTCTTATGGCACTTCAATGCGATCAATTAAGAAGGAAGTCTTGCCTTTGCTTTGTTTTGTTCGTTTGTTTTAGGGTTTTGTACCAAACTTCATAAAATTCTGTAGGGCACTATAATATAGACCTGTCCAACAGATACAAATGCAGCTGATTTTTTTGGATGGTCCTTTCAAATTGGCATTACAATTTGTGTTGGTTCTCTATGCCAGAATAAGGGAGGGAAGGAAATTAAATTGCAACTGTGAATAAGCAATTCATTCATTTCAATCTCTGAAAATTGACAATGGGCTCACTATCGTTGTCGGTGACCTACAGAAAAGAAGAAGAGCCAATTGGGAGGCAGAAAAACTTAGCTAGGGCCAATTTAAAACCAGCCAGGTGTTGTCAGCTCTACACAGGGCCCTAAGTAACATGATCGTGTGTCAGGGCTTTAAAGTGAGGTACGACCTTTTGCCAGATCCATGCACTACCCAGTCAGCAAGTTCAATCAGCTCCCTAAATTAGTTCAGAATTTTCTGGATATGATGCCATAGTTCAAATCAGTTTGCAGAACTGAAACTGTATTTCACAGCTTGCTCAAGCCATGCTTCTGCCCCCTCAGCAGAATAGGAGACCGGTTGAGGGGGACAAATGGCTTTGGAGGATGGACTGTGGGATGGGTGTGGAAGGGGTAAACAACCCCACCACCACCACCAGTATGCTCCGTTGACACTTGGAAATGCAATCCCCACCACCACCTTTAGACATGATTGGGGAAGACCAGGGTTTGAAGATACACGTTGTAGTGTCCTCTCTATCTAAATAGAGGACTAGGAGTCAGCTTAGAGTTGCTCATAACATGTCTTTGATAGAAGGCTTCCAGAACAAAACTGAACGCACAAAACAAATGCTTGCCTGGGACTGCCTGTTGGCAGCCCCAAGCAAAGAAACAGGAGCAATGGATAGCAGGCAAGCCAATCAATCAGCAACCATAATCCATACACTACACACGTCAGCAGCGATTATGTGCAGTTTGGGCTAGAAAAGTATTGTATTGGAGATTGGAGTGATGTCAGATGACACAAAAAGCTATGCCAGGGGTGCAGAACCTCGGGTCAGGGGACAAAATCAGGGCCATCTGGGGGCCAGATCTGGTCCTCCTGGTCTCCCCAGATCACTAGGACCTCTTTCTCTGGCCCTACCTTCTCCTCCCCACTGATCATTTGGTGCTTTCCTGGCTTTTATGCATTTATTTTCCCCATTCTAGACCACTGAAATGCATCTCCTAAGTTAGTTACTGGCAGTAAGAGCTTTAAGCTAAAGCATGTTGGTAATTTGGGCCTTGGGCCTTGCGCCTTTGGCTCTGCCCCCCACTGGAATGCAGCCCCCAAGATCTTCTCCAAAATGGAATTTGGTAATCTGTGTGGCTATTCGGTGAGACAGGTTGCTCAGTCTGAGAAGTCAACTTGGATGTTTATATGGTGTCTGCATTGTCCTGTGTGGTCAGCTGGGTGTGTACAAGCTGTAGAGCCAGCTGATTTAGTAGAAGTGCAGCCTAGAGGGAGCCCATAATCCACAGAGCCTAATCTGCCTGCTCTGTGTAGGGGCAGGGCCAGCCCTACCATTGGGTAGAGTGAGGCAGTCACCTCAGGCAGCAGATGCTGGGAGATGGCAGCAAGGTGTTGGAGGAGAAAGGTGTGTGCCATCTGGCCTGCCCTACACTCCCTAAGCTAGCCTGATGCCTTCAGGTGTGGTACCATTGCCACTGTTGAAGAAAAATTCAACTCTCAGTCTCAGGCTTTTGTACATAGGACAGGAGGGGTGCCATCTTGTTCTTTGCCTTAGACAAAGCTCTTGGGCTGGCCCTGTTGAGGGACCAGAGCACTGGCAGCACAGGACATGAAGTGCTGCTAAAGGCACTGATTTGTGGCTCCTGTCAACACCTTATAGGTGTTTCAGCTGTGATGGCCATCTCTAGAGTTGCCAGACTTTTGCTTGAAACAAAATTCAGAATTTGTATGTTCCTCCTTGGGCAAAACATCTAAGGAATTTTGAGAAAAGTCAGAAGGGTTCTGATAAGGCTAGCAACCTGAAGACTTTGCACTTCTCCACATATGCAAGTTATCACTCAACTCCGAGTGCACCCTACCTGGTTTTTATTGTGCCATAGTGAATGAAGTAGACAGTTGCCTAGGAAAGCTCATGCCCCAGTAAACTAGTTCAGGGTAGGCAACATGGCACCCATTGGTGCCAGTATGCCCTTGGACAGCTTCTCTAGTGCCTGCTGAGGTACCCTACCCTTCCTACTTTAAAAAAAAATAAAAAATTAATAACATACTTTCTTACTGGCAGCTGGGATCACTTCAAAGCTGTTGGGTGTGTGTATGGTATATGTTTGGGAGAACCCTGTTAGAAGTTCTCTGTCGGCAGAGCAAGCACATCGGATTGCCCTGTGGGCCTTTAATCCCACATTTGGTGTGTCCCAGTTTCAGGGGACAAATGACTCGGGCAGAGGCTGAAGCTTAGTATAAAAAGGAAAAGAAGGTTTATTAAGAAAAAAATACATTTAGATAGAACTAAGTGTTCCACTTTTCTATCTAGAAAGCCATGTGCTCAGGATGAGCACATGGGAGGAGCAGTAGTGACTGCTCAGGTAGAGAACAGGAAGTCAGAGTGACCACAGAACAAGAGAGTATCAGTCTGCATGATAGAGGCAGCAGGAAGTAGAGGTCATAGAGTAAGGAAAGCAGGTATCCCGATCTGTTCTACTCCCAATGCCCCTAGTGGTCATTGGGGTGAGATAGGTGCAGAGAGACGGTGCCAAGGTCCAGTTTCCAACAAAAGCAACGTGAGTGCCTCTAGCTTCTTTCCCCATGAATGCCACTGGGCCACATATGGAGTTCAGGGACATTCTTAGGAAATAAAGATGGCAAGCGGCTATAGGCCAATGCTTTCATCTGCAGCATGCCCAATTTATGGTGGTGCCCAGGAGAGTTTCTCAAATTGCTAAATGTGGCCACAGCCACAGGCCCAAAAAGGTTGCCTACCCCTGAACTAGCTGGACCAGATATTTTTGTCTTTTGCTGCTGCACACTAGGATGACTAAAGAGTGCGGTAGAAATTATTACAAGGAATGTGGCTTTGCACAAAGCTCCGGCATTTCAGTCTGGCCTGAACAAGAGAGGATCATTGTCTATAGATTATGTCCAATTTCTTGAAGGCATTTTTTTATAAAAATGTTGCACTAATTTTGAAATATGCAAACATTTTCCATAATCTTTAAAAAAAATAAAAAATTAAGTCTTGTTTCACTTTTCATCCAGCTCTCTGCAATCGAAAACACATTGCAAAAGGTTATTTCCTTTTGGGTGGTCGCAATCAGAATACAGGCAATTATTAACATTGTTTCTAAGAGGGGAATTATGCTTCTTTTCAAAAGCCAGACAGAATCTTGGCCGCAAAAGCCTAACAGAAATGGACCGTGTCGGGTCATCCTAACTATAAACTATTTTCCCATTACTGCTCTCTGTGACCTTTCTACATAGAAAGACAATGATAGTTGCTTCAGAGGCATAGACCAGGCAGATGTTCTTATTGGTCAAAAGAATGTGACACTGTAAACTTAGATATATCTTCTTTTTTTTTAATTTCCAAAACTGCTCTGCTGTAATGAATGAATGAATCTACTTCCAATTTCATTCTTGACTATGAATGCTGCTGTAGATAGACTAATAATAAGCACTGTGGTAGAGGAACTGTGGGATTCTTATCCTGCTGAGCAACATTATACTACCAAGCTCTGGATCACATGAAGTTATTGGTTTGAGCCTTTCGTCCCCCTTTCTTCCCCTCCCCTCAGGTTCTCCAGATTGCTTTGCCTTGTTTTCTGGTTCCCAGAAGTAGGCATTTCTGTCATTTTAGTTCCCTTCCAAATATCTTTACAATATACAAAGTACACTTGGCCAGCATTGCATACACAAGCTGGTGCCAAACAGCTATCCGTATTTTTTAAAATTCCTTTTACGTCCTATTGCGGCACTTAAAGGACTTGTGAATATATTATATTTCACCCCTTAATTGCTGTTCCAAGAACTTGAAGCAACTGGTGAATTGACTTGCAGGTTAGCTGCAAGCTGCTCTTTCTGGGTTAGTAAGTCCCATTGGCACTGAAAGGCATGCCCTTGTACTTTCCCAGGGAGAGGGCCCCACCCATAACTCCTGCTATTTAACCAAAGACAGAAGTAAGATTGGAGGCCTCCGATGTTGTAAATGTCCTGTCATCTCCCATTTCATAAAGTGACACCCCTTCAGCATTTCCTGAACATCCTATATGGCAGGCTTCAGGTTCTCCCGTTGCAAGTCACGCCGAGCTTGTTCTCTCCATGCAGATGCGCTTGTCAAGTGTGCATCACATTCACTGCACATCCAGTGCACTTTATATGGAGACATAATATCATTATGCACAGGAGTTGCCCTGCAATAGCAGCCCCCCCCTTTTTTACCATGTTTATCAGGAAGCTGAGAGCAGGGTAGGCATAGTCAGGCATCTGCCAAGGGCCCGTACCCCAGCAAGCCGCCCGCCCCCCCCACCCCGGCAAGAGCCTTGTTCATGCTCTTCACCACTGTGACCTGCTTGCTCGCTGTTGCCTGTCATTCTGGACCAGGCAACAGTGGGAGTGATAAGGAAATGGAGCCGTGGATGCCACTGCCTGCCTGCTCGCTCGCCGGCTCTCTCTGACTGTCAAGCTGGCAGGTGGTAGCAATGATGAGAAAGAGAACGAGGAACAATAGCAGCTGGTGACAATGGTGGTGAGAAGGCACCCACCCAGTGAGAAAGCACTGAGGGAGGATGAGGTCCATTGAGGGTGTCTTGCCCAAGGACCCTCAAAAACCTGGAGTTGGCACTGGCTGGGAGTGACACACATGGACCCCCCTTTGTTATTCTCACAACAGAGCTGCAAAGTAGGGTACACTGAGAGAGAGTGACTGGCCAAAGGTAACCCAATATTTTTTACCACCATGAGGAGTGGGTGCCATTTGAATTTTCTGCCTCAAACAACAAAATGTCTTGGGCTATCTCCAATGATGCACAACAATGTAAAGCATGAGAACATCCTCATATAATGGCGCAAGAGCATATTAAAATAGTCAGAAACTTCAAAAGAGGAGTTGGAAAACATGGTAGATTTGGAAAATGATCTTAAATGGTAAGTGCAATCCCAAGAAAGCCTATATTCTATTTTTATTTCTATAATGCTATCTACTATCTATATATCATAACCACCAATATAGAACAATGAGAAATCAATAACTGTAAGCTATCGAAGTACCTTACCCATACATTAATGGCAATCATATTTGTACGCTGTACCACAATGTATTATGGAAAATGTGGCTTAAAAAGTGAAATTGACTAGGACCATGGGCAATATCCAGTATGACATTACCACTAATGCAAATGATGCGCTAGTGTAAACTATCTGCAGCACCACAGCAATAGCAGTTGCTGACGTGTTGAGTTTTACACAGAAAACCATCATAGCAACAGATAGTTATGTTAGCACAACATCAGTTACGTTAGCAGTATTGTCGCATTGGATACTGCCCACTGACTTAATATTAGGTGGATTAAGAACAATAATTCATCAGTAACTTAAAAACAAATCCCATCAATAATCAAGGTACTACCAAAAGAATATTAAAATTAAACTCCAATCAAGGAAAATAATTCAGATAAATATATACCATATAATCATAAAAAAGGAAACGGATTGCACATTATATTCCAAAAGGCTTTAAAAGACTCCCCTTCTTCAAATTTATCAGCACTGTATCTTCCTTGTCCAGACAATTTTATTCAGCTTTGCAAGATCTCAAAATTTGACATTCCAGTCTCTTAAATGTGGAATCACTTTCTTTTCCCAGTATCTCAGGTAAATTAATCTTGCTGCCAATATCATTTGGGAAAGGAGAAACTCTACTTTTGGCTACTGATCCTTTCAAATGGGTTAAAACAGGGTTAGGCAGAATGTAGATCTGTGTGATTTGCTGTAGATTGACAAGGGTCTCCAAGTCCCAATAGTTTAACAAGAACAAGGTCTAAATTAGACCAGGTTAGATTCCCTGATCTTTAGTAACTCAGACATAGTTCTGTATTTGTGTACACAGGGCATCCCAAAGTATGGCTCATGGGGTTCAACTGGTAATTGGCTCTGCCCCCTGACTCACCATTTTGCATCTGGTTCTAGTTGGTGGACCACAGTGTTCTAGTATAATTTATAAAGTAAATCCCACAAGCCTAGGGTGGCCACTTACGTTTTACCAAAAAAGAGGAAATACATCACTAAAAAAGTGGACACAGATTTGCATATGCTTGCATCTTTAGTAATAATTACTGAAATTTAAATAGAAATACATCTCTTCAGAGTGGGGGAAGACTGTGACCAGGTGACCTGTGCTCAGCTTCAAGGCCTCTACTCTCCTTTTGGATGGTTCTTTGTTTTTAGACTGGACTTGGACTAGACATCTGACAGCCCTTCAACTAGAGGACACTTTCAAACAGAGGATTATGACAATCTTTCAAATACAGGACTATCCTCTGTAAAGTAGGACACCTGGCCACCCTAAGCCTGAAGTCTGCCCTCCCATGGTAGGGATGTATGAGAAATTTGTTTCCGTTCATTTTTGATCAGGATTTTATCCAGTTCACCCCTTCCAGACTGAACAACAGACTCGGACACAATCTGCAGTCAAAGTCGGTACATTTCTGAGCTTGCAGTGTGATTTGCAAACCAAATTTTTTTTTAAAAAAAAAATGCATCTGCAACAGCATGTGTCCATTTGAAAAAATGTGCATGAAAAAGGGTACTTTTGAAAAATGCACATAAATGCACTTTAATCAACAGGAGAAGAATGCATACATTTCAAAAATGTGCACAATTGCAGCGTACATTTGGAAAAGTGCACACAAAAATATGCATGGATTTTCTTGCGAAAAGAAAAAAACCAAAACTCACCATCAGATACAGACTCAAGATGGAACACCCTTTGACATGGAATTCGGAGAACTTCAGCGAGCTCAAGTTTTGCTGGTTCGCACATCCTCATGGATGTTAACAGATCCATGGGTTAACAGATCCATTTGGGGGTCAAATGGAACACTGCTAAAATGCTAGAACTAAATCAAAATGGTAAATGTAATCCATCAGTCTTTGTGAGAGTCCACAAGAGACACATTCAGCTGTCATTCATCTCTTTTTAAATATTTTCCTGAAAATATGCATCTCTAGTTAGGCCTTCCTTTTGTTACTTTAAAATGAAGATACTGGGGGGGGGGGGGAGAGAGAGACCGGTATTGTGTCTGGCCTCTGTTGCAGCTCTTGATCCCCCTGTGTTTGAAATAACCAAAAATGCATATGGCATCTGCGTTAAAGATATAACAGCCCTATGAAGCGTGGTTGTTATAACTGGTTCAATTGTTAAAGCATGCCTTCCACCTGTTGCTGCTTATAACATGCTCAAGTGGCATCAAGCGCAAAAGTTCTGGTTCTATTTATATGGAGCCTTCTAAGAGACGCATGAAGTGCAAGATAAATTTACAAGAACCTCCTTTCATCTCCTTTGTTAGGCACTACAAGGATCTATTCTTCTCCACAAACTGACGTTCCTGGAAAAGAAGCACCCCTGTCAAGACTGCAGAGAATAAAGAGGTCGCATTCAGGAAGTCTTTAAACTCCTTTAATTGGAGACAGGGAAATGAAGAACATTCTTATCAGTGAATGCACTTGTTTCTGCTGCCGCCTCCAGGATGCCAAATGGGAAGGGAGTCAGACGACTCGGAACTTAGCTACTGTAACATCCCATGAGAAGTTAACACTTGCCATGAATCCCTTGAAGACTTCAGTTCTGATCCCACTGAAACCAAATGTAGAATTCTGACTTCATTTAGGTTAATTCTGCCCCACGTCATGGGCAAATGAGCATGTTTTTCTTTGTTCCCCAAACTCCCACCCAGCCTGCAGTCACAAGAAGCTGCCATACATAAGGTCAGGCTATTTGTCCATCTAGCCCAATAATGTCTGCTCTAACTGGCAGCAGCTGATTGGCAGAAGACTCTGGCATCACCTGCTACTGAGATTCCAGGGATTTAACCTTGGACCTTCTGCAGCCACTTCTCTACCACTGAACTGCATTCCCTCTCCTCTCTCGGCAACAGATTACTTGGACTGCTCCTCCAGTGCTGCTGACTCCTTGCCTGGACATTGTATCTGTCTCACCTGTTCTCCTTCTGCACCTGTCCCACCCCATCCTTCCTCTTTGCACATCCACATCCTGCTCCTGGAACCTCCCTGCTCACACCTTTGGTTGGACTCTTCAGAAATCAATTCCAGCTTCTCCCTGATAGTACCTTGCTTCTACACTCCATGATCTTGATATTTGTCTCATCTGTGGTACAGACTCGTGAGCTACTCGCCCCTGATTGCACTGGTCAGGACTTGCTCCTCCTCTCAGATATCAGCTTTGGTCCAGTGACCTTCAGGTCAAGCACCAAGTCAAATCAGACATGGCCCAGAAGAAATGGATGGGACAGGAAAGGTGTGGGGAGCTTGTACTGAAATTATAGCATACCTTATCCCCTCTCCTCCTGATTTTTCCTTCATTTTGTATGTGAGCATCGTAGGGAACTGTGAAAAACACACTGAAGCAGAGATCTTGGCAGCAAGATGCATGTTGAAGTTCTAAAACGGAAAATGGTGCCAAGCCAGTTTTATAATCAGACCCCAAGAGAATGTCAAGTTAGCATCCCAATAAAATCGAATTCTATCTGAAATTGCAACTGGGCCTAACCTTTCACCATGTATTTCCATCCAACAATAGAAGATGTGCGAGAGAGAGAGAGAGAGACTGATTCCATTTGAGAAAATGCAACCCTGCCCATTCCCTCTCACAGTTCCAGGTCTTGTTGTGCTGGTGGGTGGAAGGAGATCTACAACAACAATTCCGTGTGTGGCAGCTGGATCTCACTGGGCACACATCCAGGAGCAACAATGTGTTGGGAGAGGCCTCCCATCTGTGAAGGAGCGGGCACAGCCATCTGCACAGCACTATGCTTTATTAGGTGAAAACTGACCATTTCCTGCTGCGTTCCTTGCAGTGTTGGCACGGTTTCACCATGCCTGTGCCTCAGATAAATGATCACACTTTACTGCTTCACATTTGATAAGCAAACCCCTTTCATCACATTTACCCAATACACCTGCATTCCTTCTTTCCTCCAAGGAGCTTGGGGGTTTCCCCATTTCATAATTAGGATGAGAGATGGTGACTGACTCAAGGCCAGCTTCATGGGTGAATTGGGATTTGAACCCACACCTCCCTAGTCAAAGTCCACCACCCTATCCATGGCACCTCACTGACCCCCTCTTCAGCTTGCTGGAATCATTTTCCTATTGGCAAAGTGAACTCTATTTTTTCAAAACTGCAGCCAGATGTTCACCACAGTTTGTCACATGAGGACTGACATGTTGCTCAGTATGCCGAACAAAATAAACTACTCATTTCTGGCAGCTGCATTAAATGGCTGGGAATTTTCTTATTTGTTGTATTACCTTTTCCAATTACTTTTTATTTTTATTTTTAAGTAAAACACAATTCCAGGTGGCTATTCCTTCGCTGATTTTCGGTTGCAGCTGACTACTTGTAAAAATGCATTTAATCCCTCACCCTCAAGATGGGTTCTTCTAGTATTGAAGAAACTAATCTGCTGATATGAAAAATATATCCCAGGAAAAGGGCTGCAGCTGCCATCATCTTCATTATCCCCAGTGCTTTTAGCCCCGCCCATGACATACACTCCCTTTCTACAAATCTATGATGCAACCACAGTTAGAATACTGTGTACAGTTCTGGTCACCACACCTAAAAAAGGATATTTTAGAGTTTGGGAAAGTGCAGAAGAGGGCAACTAAAATGATCAAGGGGCTGGAGCAACTCCCCTATGAGGAAACATTACAACATCTGGGTTTGTTTAGCTTAGAAAAAAGGCGAGTAAGGGGAGAAATGATAGAGATGTACAGAATTATGCATGGTGTGGATAAAGTGGATAGGGAGACATTTTTCTCCCTCTCTCATAATACTAGAACCTGGGGTCATCCCATGAGGCTGATGGGTGGGAGATTCAGGACAATAAACAGAAATACTTCTGCACACAGTGCATAGTCAAACTGTGGAATCTACTTTGGATGGCTTTAAAAGGGGATTGGATAAATTCATGGAGGAGAAGGCTATCAACAGCCACTAGTCCAGATGGCTATATGCTACCTCCAGTATCAGAGGCATTGTGCATATGTAGACCAGTTGCTGGGGAACATGGGCAGGAGGGTGCTCTTGCAATCATGTCCTGCTTGTGGATTTCCCGTGGGCAGCTGGTTGGCTGTTGTGTGTGAACAGAATGCTGGACTAGATGGACCCTTGGTCTGATCCAGCAGGGCTTATGTTCTTATCAGAGTTGGAGCCCAGAGGCAATGAGGATAATGAACCTAGTGGTGGCAGCAACAGCTGGGCTGGCCACTTACACATCATCAGAAAAGAGAACAGAAATGGACACAGACTTGCATAAGATTTGCACATCCTATTTTTTATGAGTAGATGCAAGTATAGAAATAATGACTATAATTTTCAATAGAAGTACTGTACATCTCAGCAATAATGGGAAAGACACAGGTGACCTGTGTCCCTCTGCTGTCCAGATGCTAACTGTTCATGGGCACCTTCAAGGCCTCTGTTGCTCTCCCTTCTTATAGTTCTTCATCTTTAAACCAGATTTGGACTGGACAGCCCTTCAAATAGGGGACTGCCATATGTAAAGTAGGAATTATGGCTACCCTAGTAGCAGCTGCCACACCCAGTACTCCTCTTTACAACAGCTGGCTGAGGGGGTACCGGGCAACTGTGGTGCTTTCCATCCTGCCCACCCCTGGTAAGCTTTGGGGGCAGGACCAGTGCAAAGTAGTTTGGTGCCCTAGGCAAGATCAGATATTTAGCGCCCCCCTCCCACTTGAGAGCGCTGTATTTTTTTCAAGGTGTTTCTGGCGCCCCTTTTAGCCCTGCGCCCTAGGCAGCTGCCTAGTTGGCCTAATGGCAGCACCGGCCCTGTTTCAGGGAACCCTCCAGATGGGGGTCACCAGAAGGCACTTTGCCCAGGGTCCCTCAAACCTGGCACTGACCCCATTCTGAATAGAGCTGCCCTGTGTGGTGAGCTATCAGAGCTGTCGCTCACAGCATCTTCCTGGCCATTAAGTATTTTCAAGTTCTAGATTGGCCTTGCCCAGCTAAGCTAGTAGTTGAGCCCTCCTGGATAGGAAGGGCTATAAAACACTTCTTATTTGGTCTGCCCATCTGGCTCAACTCCTGGCTCTCAGGTCACCTCTGACAAACCACCTATGGCTCAGCCCTGACAGCCCATCCCCCCCCCCCCACTGCCCACCAGAGGCTTTCCTAACTTCTTCTGAGTTCCTGGCCCCATATCTATCTGTCTGGTCCCCAGATGTCTTGTCAGTACCTATTTCCTGATTTCTGTCATACCTTGTTTGTACTTCTAGAGTTCCTGATTCATGTCTACCTGCCTATCCAAAGCCATTCTTATGACTACCAAGCTTCCTGAGATGAGTTGCAATTGTTAAAAATCCATTTAACAGGTAATGTGTACATTCTTTTCCCTTTTGCTGGAATGAATTCTGGCTTTTCAACAGATGCTCCTGGGATTGTATTGCAAACAATATTGAATAAGCAACGTCCAAAGCATGCTGTTCTGGGGGTGCCCTCTCTCTCAAAAGAATGCTATCTATTCACCTATTCCTAGAAAAGGAATAAGCCTCTGTTAACTGCCTATATGTGTTAACACCTTTTGTTCAAAATATTCATCACCTAAATCCTCAAGGAACTACATACAATGAAATGATTACAACATGTCCCATGGGGGGGGGGGGGAGAGACTGTTGAAAATTGAATAGAACTTGCCGTATCTCTCAGGTTAACTGGTTTTGACTGTGGCCAAAAGGATATCCATCCATGCTTGGAAACCAGAAGCAGTTTAGGGAATGAAATAATAATTGCTGTACATCAGCATTCTTGCAACTGCCTGATAAGAGATGAGAGCATTCCTATGGCATGGTGGCAGAATGGAATCCACTAGGAAAGCAAGCAACATAACAAAAATGAGTCATAGCCTAGTTCGGCATCCTTAAAGTTCATATGGTGACATCAAGGCTGAAGAACTCAGGGCCTATAAGGAGATTTTAGTAAACAGGCTATAAAAAGCAAATTAAGCATGTATAAGGAAGTGGCACACACCATTCCGTTGTTATCTATGGCATCGGCTCAACTATGGAGGGAGTTTGTATGTTCCCATGGTATCGGATCTCTGAGATTTATTATTTGCTCATAAATTTTCTAAGAGCATTTCTCCAGTGCATTAAGTAAGGAGAACTGGGTTTCTTTAACTGAACTCTATTTAGGATGAAAAATATGCTTTTGGTGGATTTCTTGACCTCTAGTGAGACTTGCACTTTCAGATGATCTCAGATAGCTGGGTCAGGAATGTAGAGAGGCTTCCCAATCCACAGGTCCTTATTATCCTCCATTCCGATGGCTTTTGGGTGACTACTGAATGTTCCTGCTATTTGACCCTTTGGTTTTTATAATCGGTTAAGTAATTTAATGTTTTTAATTTTTAGTTTATATTATTTATTGTGATTTTTTTTACTGCTATGTGGAACATGGCTCTGAGTGTTTGGGGCAGTATCCAGTACTGCTGCTGCACTAGTGGGAACAACCACTAGCACAACAGGATAGGAGCACTTGCTAGCACAACTAGAAACTACCCAAAACTACTGCTTCTGGAATGGAACAAGTCAACGGAGGTTGCAGAATGAAGCTCCACTGACTTGTTCCATTCCAGAAATTGTGGTTTCAGGTAGTTTCTTTGGTTGCACTAGGAAGTGCTACTTTCCTGTTGTGCTAGTGGGTCATTCCCTCTAGCACAATGTTTCTACAGCTGGTGGATTGCTAACACTGGATATTGTCCTTTGTGTGTGTGTTTCAGAAACGGAGTTTATAAATATTAATTGATTTGCTGTATTTCTAAGCTGTCTTCCTCCATATAGATCCATAGTAAGCAACACACACACCCCAAAAAACCCACAACAGAATTTGGAAAAACAAAAATACAAATCACAAATCATGCAATCAGGGTGGCCTTAAATGGTGCTCTTGCATATGTGCACACTGCCTGTTGCAAGACTCTTACCGTTGTGAAGGGAGGAACACCACTACTAGACAGGCAAAGACCCTGTTTCGGAAGGCATTTGGGACTAGCCTGTGATGTGATGGAATGCTGTTTTTACTCTTATGTATATTGTACTGTTTTTAACGCTCTCTCTCTCTCTCTCTATATATATATATATATATATATATGTATATATAATTTTAATATTATTGACGATTTACAGTAATACCTTGGATTGCAAGTAACTTGGTCTGAGAGCTTTTTGCAAGACAAGCAAAAAAAATTTTTAAAATTTTGACTTGATAAACAAGCAAGGTTTCATAGATCATAGAGTTGGAAGGAGCCTACAAGGCTATCGAGTCCAACCCCCTGCTCAATGCAAGAAACTAGAGGAGGGGTCTCCCATCCAAGTGATAACCAGGCCTCACCCTGCTTAGCTTTCCACGCTCAGACAAGCTGAGCCAGCATGAGCCACAGGCCTGTATAGTCTTGCAAGACAAGTCATAGGGATGTAACCGCTCGCCTCGAGCAGGCTTAGCGGGCCAAAATCGGCCCCGCTCATGCCCGCCAGAGACTCGCTTTGATATAAGAGTGTTTTGGATTACAAGCATGGTTCTGGAACGAGTTATGCTTGCAATCCAAGGTATTACTGTAATTCTATTTTTAACTTTTGAAATTTTCTATTTTTGTTTTAATTGTATGAGTTTTAAAGGCTGTAAGCCGCCTTGGGTCCCAGTGTTGGGAGATAGGCGGGATACAAATAACAACAACAACAACAACAACAACAACAGACCACTACCAGCCAGGCCCCTCACTGGTCTGGCCAACTCCAGAAGTTGAAATTATGCACGGAACATTATTTCAGCTTCTGCAAATGGTCCAGCTGGACAGGCAGCCTACCTACTTGGGTAGTGAACTAAAGCTCCTTCCTACAGCCAGTTACTACCATCCACTGCTTTGGCAAGTTACGTTGTTTCCCATTTGCTCACAAAAGGAAAGCCCATGTGTGGCTTCTGTGAAAAAAATGCAAAATCCATGTTGGGAATCATTAGGAAATAAATCAAAAATAAAACTGCCAATATCATAATCCCTATACAAATCTATGGTATGACCATGCTTGGCATACTGTGTACAGTACTCACATTGTATTCGTTTGTGGGGAGAGGCGCCATTTGCCGCTCCACTTCAGGCGGCAGAATGTAGCATGTGGCAAGTAACGTAGAGACACGAGTGCCATGATACTGCTGCCGCAGCCAGCACAACTCTCCAGTAATATATGCAGGAACTGGGGACAGATTCATTCAGTCCACATTGTAATGCAAACTTATCTAATCCTGCACTTTCAAACCATTATGTGAACGCAGTTATCCTTTGAAATTTGCACTTTTCCGAATTTTGCATTGGAGTTCTCCAGTTTAAAAATGCATACAAAAATATGTATATTAGGGGGAACAATGTTCCCACATGCATTCTATTAGGAGTATTGCTTGTACAAAATGTACATATTAAGCAAAAATGCATGTAATTAGGAGAAATACACACAAAAATACTTACGAATTTTCATGAACATTTTTTAAAAAAAAAAAAATCTCAATGTTCGGGACAAACCAAACTTAAGGCTGCAGAAATTCTCAACGTTTGAGATGGACCAAACTTAACATTAGAAAAAACAGAAACTGAGAGATATTGAAATGACAAATCCGCCCATCCTTATGGTATTATGGGTAAGCATCCATTCTCTCTCTCTCTCTCTCTCTCTCTCCTTCTTTTTTTACACAATTTCCAGCTGAACTAGGGATGGACAGTCTGTCTCCATTTTGTGCTCATTTAAATTGTATTGTATGTGGGCTTTTTAAATTGAATCATTGTAATAGTGCTATATTTTTTAAAACTAACCTACTTTTTTAGATTTCGGTGACTACCGGGCACCTGAATTTTTGCAAGTCCGATGTAGCAACTTCCCACAATACAATTAGTCAGCAGTAGATATGGGTCTGATCATCATCTGGCACCTGTCCTATCATGACAAAACCGTCTTAGCTCCCCTGCCTGGAAAGGTTGTTATTTTACCTTCTTCTAGCACCGTGTTGTTAAAAATGTCATTCTGATGGTCAGTGTGCAGGGTTCCTTGCAAACCGTACATCCTGTCCAACATTCAGAGAGTCTGTATTTTGTTTGGTTCAGTCTCTAACACAAGTGTGAAAAGGAATTTAAAATTATAAATCACTGTCGTTCTTCAGCCTCTACCAGAAGTATTAACCACATCCCTGAATCAACAGTATATTTTCCTGCCTTTGCCACAGATAGGTTGGCCCTCCAGATTTACTATGCATTATTACACCTAAGTTCCAGCTGCGTTTGCAGATTGCATCACAGGCCGCTGTTTGTAGCCGAGCCTTGAAATGCCTTCTCAGATGAATTGCCGTCGCACCGCTGAAACTTTCTCCCTCATCTAGCTGAGTGCGCTCTTTGAGAGAGAGAGAGAGAGAGAGAGAGAGAGACAGAGAGAGAGAATAACCTGTTAATATAATCATAGCAGCAAAAGGCAAAATATAACACACTTTCTAATTATTTCCTTCCCATTTCCTATGGCTCTATTTTTCATAACCTGGCACTTTATGATTATTGCTTCATTTCAGACTGACTTATTTTCAGTAATGGGTCTGTTCCATTTCCTTGAATTTCAGTTATGAGTGACTTGGATGTTATGATCCATTTGCTGGCTTGCAAGTATGTGGAAATGATACGGGCAAACAAGACTTTAACTCCGTTTAGTTCTACAACTTTATTTCCCACACACGATTCTTCCATAAGGCCCTTTACGGCCTTCTCCGGGTAGGCTTTTAATGCCCATGTTTAAGATGGCACAGGGTGAGGATAATTCATCTACTTTACAATATTTTATGTCTCAGTGGCTGTTATAGCCTATAGGTTTTTTTTACCTGGCCATGGGTTTTAAATGTTGTGTTTGAAATGGTTGGTAGGTTAGAAATCCAACTAGAATAAAGGTAATAAAGTCATCTAGAAAAGAAGGTTGTGCTGTACCAAGGACCAGTATGATGGAATGATGAGGGAAGGTTGTGGTGGCGGAGAAGAGGACATCAGGTGCTGCCAGCACTGAGCCTGAATAGTGGCCCAGTGCCTTGGTTGGGCGGGTCTCGGGTCTCACAATGGCCAGGAATCCCAGCCATTGCGAGGTTTCGAAACCAAAATCTCAGAAGCTGGGGAAATCGCATCTGCGACGACACGGCCCTTACACTTTAGGATAGAAACTTAAAAGTCAAGAATTTGTATATATAAAAAATAACCATAAAATATAGTAAAATAGATTAAATTTTATAATGTAATATAAAAATTTCCAGAAATGTTTTTTAAAAAATTATATATATAAAACATGTATAAGACAACAACAATTACGTAGACCTGTAAAATACAACGTCTTAAGGGCTGAAGATGATACAAATGTCCTTTCAGACTTGAGGACCTCTCTCTCTAGATGAAGTAATATTAGTGCCAAAGTTTTTTTTGTTTGGTGCTTCCAGAGAATGTCCTCACAGCATGTAAGCTTTCTTAACTTGTGTGTAGAAGCCAAACGCGTTTCGGCCCAAAGGCCTTCTTCAGTGGCCCTGTAGTTTTCACTAAGGTCAATATACAAGCTAATGCTCTGTATCACTCCAATTCAAGGTTGGTTTCATCTACCAAGCTCCTGAGGCAATGCTCACACTTTAGGACCACGTGCCCAAACCCTTCTCAGGCCAAGCATCAGCACTTAAAAACCTGAGGGGAGTGGTCAAATGAAGCCTTTCCCCTACTAATGAGGGAAAAGATTAATTCTGGTTATTAAGGATCTATTTTTAAATTGATGATGCTGTGGGTACAAAGGTGTGTGTGTAGATAGATTTAAAAGTAAAGCAGGTTAATAACGCCAAGCTGACACGTAGGATTTGGGTAGCAAACAAAATAAAAATAAGTTTATTTTAATTCTCAATATCTTAGTTCCAGAAAATAAACCTGCCTACACCAAACACTTTGTAACTAACCTAACTCCCAACTCTCCCCACACACTACACTCTCCCATATCACACTAACTCCAACCACCCAAAACTCTCTAACCCAACTCCACACTCCCATAACACTCAACTCACTAACTCGACTTCTTAACTCGACTAACTCTACCCTGTCAAACACTCCTTATATACTCCTCCCCCCCACCCTTTCCAAGACATCACAAACCACACCCACTCAGTTCAACATTCTAGACACACTAAACATACTAATGCAGACATACAGCAGAGAACTGAATTGTGGGGTTACGCCACAGCATCACACGAGAACAAGAATGGGGCCAGCCTATATAAGGCCTTACCCCCGTGTGGTAGCGCTGACTGGAGAGGAACTTGCTTACAGCAGCATCTTATGCATGTTTACTCCGAGCTAAGTCCTATTGAATTCACCATGCTCCCATTGGAACTGCGTAAGATCGTGCAGTCATCACACACCTCATGCTCTCTCCAGGATGGAAGAGGAGGCAAAGGCAACACTACCCATTCCATCCAGTCTTCAGCTGTTCAGAGCAATTTTTTGGAAAGCAAGGACAAGAAAGTAAATATGTATAGCATTGGGCTGTAAGCCTTCTTTAGGCAAGTGCATATGTGAGAGTCATGGGAGGAGAGAAGAAGGTGGGCACTGAGAGAACATCATACATCATAGATGGTTTGGGAGGGGCTGAGGAAGAGGCACAGGAGAGCCCACAGTCCACTGGTTAGGAGGCCCAGAGTGGGGAGGAGTGTGGGCATCGGAATTCACCAGCCAAGCGTTGGCTTCAAGCCTCTAGTATCAATATCAAACAATACGAAACAGTCACAACATTCCTATTAATGCCAGGCCTGCACAACTTGTGACCTGCTGAGCCAAAGGCAGCCCACTAGCCATAGCTTGTGGTCCAGTAGGTGGTTAGAAGCCCTCTGGTTTTGCACTCATGTGAAATCAGGAAATAATAGTGCCACCCCCACTCTCCCAGCCGCATCTGATTCCAAATTTGGACCAGAACCAAAGGATTGAAGGATTTATAGGGAGATGAGAATGGGATGGCCAGGGCCAGGGCCAGGTTTGATGGGGCCTGAGGCAAAGGGCCCCTGGTGAGCTTACTGGGCAGCGTGGCGTGGGTGGACAGCATTGAAAGGTCCTACATTTCCACCTACCTGGTGTACTTCTCAACACCGTCTGCCACTCAGGTCTGGCCCTACCATTATGCAGGCTTATGCGCCCACATCAAGCAGCGGAGCGGGAAGAGTGGCAAATTCCACTGCTCTTCCCCCTGCCCCTGCCAGGAGGGCCCACCACTGCTTCCCCACCACCTCCAGTGGGTGCTCTGGGGAGCCCCGCCAGCTGCCACAGCAGGAGAGCAACTGGCAGCAACCTGCTGGGTGCACCACCAGCCGCTGCTTCTTCTTACTGTGGGCATCCGTGGCCGCAGACCACCCACTCTACCTGCTCGGCCGGCCGGCTGGCTCTTCCTTCACTTGCTTGGCCAGCCGAGCTGGCTGGCCACTCCCTCCCGCCCGCCCGGCCACTCCTGTGTTGTGCTCCGGTGGCGGGGCTCCTGCGAGAGACAGCTGGGGCGCAAGGAGGGAGCGACTGGGTGGGCAGGAGTGGGGCTGTCCACCTGGTCTCAAATTACAGTGGTGCAGCTAGTGCTAGACCTTGGGGTCAAAGTTCACAACCCAGCCACCCAGCCTACCCCAATGACTGCCTAGTCAGCGGCAACTGATCAGGGAAGCAGAAGCAAAGTCCATTTTATTCCTGTAGTCATGATTTAAGTGAGGTTAAAAGAGAAAACTGCACATGCTCAGAGTTTGGGTTGTTTTTTTTAAAATCAGGGTTGGCACACAGTTTTGGTATTATTCTCCTATGTCAGGAATGTTGAAGCAGTTGTAAAGTATGGGATGGTGGTGGGGGGCACAGGGAAATGTTAGTTGTGTGCTTCACATGGCCATCTAAAGCTTCCCCCCCCCCATGCGAGCATTAAGTCCAGGGTCCAAAGTTACCTAGCCGCACCACTACTCAGCTGTGGTAGGCCCTTGGCATTCTCCCGAGGGTGCTGTGTACTGACGCCAGGAATAGAGATGCCCCTTCTAGGACTGGGGCTGTCCACCTGGTCTCAAATTAAACTTCCTCTCTGTGTTTTTCACCCTGAAATTGAAGCATGCTGATGTCCATAGGAAGTTGCCTCATACCAAGTCAGCATCAGCCTGTAGCCCACGATTGTGTCTGCGGACTGGCTGTGGCTGTCCAGGGCCTCAGGCCGAAAGAGGGTCTTTCCCCTCGCCTGCTACTTGATCCTTTTAACTGGATGTGCCAGGATTGGAACTCGGGGCTCAGCCTTCTGCAGGCAAAGCACGTGCTCAGCCACCTGAGCTATGGTTCCTTCCCTATTCTAGGATCACTTTATCTTTTCAATAAATATTGTAAGGAATCCCCAGCAGGAAAAGGGGAAGAAATGATAAAGCAGCCTTCCAGGAAAAAAAATAGTATTGCTGTGACTTCTACTATCCCACATCATGTCCAACTTTTTTTGGCACTACTGAAACATTTCCTACATTTAAAAAAATACATTTTTAAAAAAATCTTATGGGAAGTTAGACAGCACCGGGTCACGTGGGTATTTTTTAATTTAATTTTTTTTTACCAAATAAGAGTCAGATATGTACAAGAAAAATACCCTGGGAAAGTTTCCTTCATCTCATACATATGAGAGAATATCATGCATTCCCCTGTCCAGCCTATAATTAAGATGAAAGGCATATTTCTATTTGATTTGCGATTCAGTGGCGTGGTTTGCATTCCATGCAGGCTGCATCATTGTGATTCTTCTAATGCACTGCAAACAAAACAAAATCATCCTTAACAGCTTAATCAGATGACATATTGCAGTGGAGACTATTTTAAACTCACGGGGGGGGGGGGGATTTCATTGCAACTCCTTTGTAGGAATGAAAATATACCAGGCCAGTACCACAATTGGATTTGTGTGTGCGTCTGTGTGTGTGGTTAGCATAAACATTGCTTTATTCCTCTCTCTATTGGGAAAAAGCAGTTCTCATAGGCAAACTGTCCACTGTCAAAAATCTCTCATACCCCAAGTCCACAGATTTAGTTGCATTAATATTAACAGAGCTCTTGTTAATATATTAGGATCAGTGCCTATTAAAATATTTGGAGGCTGCTTGATAGATTAAAACCAAACAGAATCCTATGGCAGCTCTTTATGCTCATCAATGAGTAGCGTGGGCATCCACAAATCCACTCCCAAGATCACCAGGTGAGTGCACCTGCCTTCTGGCAAGCAGGACACCTGGCACCACAGAAAGCCCTACCCTGGTGGAGTCATTTCCCCTTCTATTTCAAGCAGGTAAGAAACAGGAAAAGTTCCTCCTGAGCAGCAGGAGAGAGATTCCCACTGTGTCTACTCTTACCTTCTCCATACCCACATAAATGAGAGATGAGCCTGCCTTTTCTCAAGCTCTCTGTGTATGCCTGGTGACTCAAGGGTGGCGGCAGTGGCAGCAGCGGGTGGGGGGGGGATTGGTAGCAACCAGAAATAATGGCTGGCTAGTAAGCCAAGCTAACATTTATGAACTGCTGGTATTACATGCGGCCTAAGCTTTCTTGGCAAGAGCCCACTTCATTAGATGCATTAACTGAAAGGTAAAGAGCATGGATTGTATGTACTGGTGGCTTTGCGCTAGTGCAAAGTGCTTCTAATTATGTAAGATTAGGCACTCAGTTTTCACCAATCCCTTTTACTTGGGATCCTTTTTAAAAAAAAATCCCTATGGGGGGGATTTGGGGAGGAAAACAGGCAGGGAGAAGGTTTAATCCTCCCCTCCTGGTGTGTGCTGATTCCAGTCAGAATCTGGACCTCACACAGTTACACTAAAGAAAATGATCAGGCTCAGCTCAGCTCCGTACTACAGAATTAACATAAATATGTAGTTTACTGTAGCCCTCTCTGTCACGTTCTATACTGTTCTAGCAGGTGCCTCAACCCTTAAAAGCAGCTATTGGGAGAGCATGTGGAGTTGCACTGGGTAAGGGGGATTGGTGAAAATTGATGGTCCCATCTTGCACAAGCTGAGGTGCTTTCCGCTAGTTCAAAGCCGCCATCGGATATAACCTGAACCCGATGAATTTATTTTAAAATATTTATATTCCTCGTTTATGTCTTACAAAACAAGCACACAAACACACACACACACACACACACATACACTAACATAATAAAGATAACCCATCATAATATTAGAAACCACAGCTAAATGACAGAAGGAAGGAAAGGGTGCCTTCTAACATAAAGGCCTCCAAAGATACAACAAATAGCAGACCCAAATGCATCACATTTGTTTCAACGTGCCCCATTTCCAAATGCTTTCTAAAACAAAGTCAAGGAGTAAGGTGCCCAAGTGAACTCTCAGGGAGACTAGTTCTAGAGAAAGCCTGGGCAGATTTCAGACTTGCAAGGATGTACTTTGCTTTTTTAGCTGAACCCCAAGGTCCAGCAACTGGAGTTAGGTGCAAAATAGCTGGGGAGAGGAGAGGGCAGTGGAGCCGGATACAAAATGGTGCCTCATGGAAGGAGCCAATTACCAACTGCACCCCATGAGCCATTCATATCCCTACCGGTGCAGTGGTTGTAAGGGACAGCAGCAAAATCCAACACCACACTCAAATCTCAGGGCCCTAAGCTATATTATACCTCCTAGAGCAGTGTTCTCCAAACTTGGGTCCCCAGATGTTTTTGGCCTACAACTCCCAGCATGCTATGAACCAAAAACATCTGGGGACCCAAGGCTGGAGAACACTGTCCTAGAGAGAGATGTCTTGGAGAGTGGTGGAAACAGATACATTTTTCTGGAACACCATGATTTTTGCAGGGGAAGGAACTCTATATTTATCTGTTTTTTCACCACTAATTTTGAAAACAATCTTGAGCTAGCCAGGCAAGCTGAATATGTAGTGTTTAAAACATGATTAAAGTAAAGCCATAGCATGGCATGTAACATGAGATTAATCTCTCCTTGCTTGTACCAGGGTAATGCTAGCTTCATAAAAGTTTTATACTTATCCATAGGTTCAGTCCTTCCCAATGGCATAACCAGCAATGGAAACATGTAGTTTGTATATGGTAGTGGGGCAGAGAGAAGGAAAACAAGTAAAACTCTTTTTGGACAACATACAACCCAGTCGGCAGATGAAAAATGTCAGCCAATACGCTGCTGCGGTTCTCAGCCAGAAGGATATTATCAAAGTCCAATAGAACAAAATAACTGATTTGATTATTTAAAAGTATTATTTGTGCTTTATCCGTTGTAAGCACGGTGCATTGCTTAATAAATAATGGAAAAATAAAATAAATTTACTAACCCAGGGCATCTTGTTAAAAGTGGAGTGTATGCCCACACAGCTGTTGAATCGCTAGTGGTACACTCTCTTGCTCTCTCTCTCTCTCTGTAGAAACCCATGGAAAGTAAATATGACAAAATGAAAATGAGATATTAATGAAACTTTCTGAATGGGATGCAAAAAAAGAAGTAAATATGCATTCTCCTAATTTTTTTCATTTTTGCCCAGCAGTTATTTTTGTTTGCTGTGGCTCTCCAATTATATTGGAGAGGTATACGTGAAAGATTTGGAATGCAAACACATCCATAAAAAGTCTGCCTTAGACACACATATGCTGACATGTGAGGAAATATTCACCATGTTTCCAACGTTGCCTTAATACCATAGACCTCTTTAGAACAAGGAATAGGCAAGTTCCCCTTTCTCTGGCTTTCATTGTTAAAGTACAGTCATGCCTTGGATTGAGAGCATAATTCGTTCCGGAAACGTGCTTGTAATCCAAAACACTCTTATATCAAAACGAAATCCCCCCAAAAAAATTTGTACAGAGATTTTTAATTTAAGCCGTACTACAGTACTTGTATTGCAAGTCGTCACTTGTATATCAAGTAAAAAAAAATTAAATAAATACTTAAAAATTTGCTTGTCTTGCAAAATGCTCTCAAACCAAGTTACTTGCAATCCAAGGTATTACTGTAATAGGTTTAGTAGACAACAGGAAATGCTTTTGACATAATATAAATCTGAATTTCAGCCAGACAGACCTAGTTCTCACTGAGGTGGTAAATCTATGCCAAAGTTGTACCACTTCAGACTGCAGATGGAGGCTCAGGATGGAATGTTTTTCTACAATTCCCCGAGTAATCTTCTCTTACTTTCCTCAGATTCAAACTAGAAGAACTAATATGGAAGCAGACTCAGAGGAAATTAAACCAAATAAACACAGGTATATTATCCATCAATTGTTTGCACAATTACGCTTGATGGGCCAGCTGCAACCCTTCCTAAATCAGTCTTACTTGGCAACAGCCATCCATGTCTTGTTTACACCATGTTTAGGTTACTGCAATGGGCTTTGCATAAGGTTTCCCCTGAAGAACATCTGGAAGCTTCGACTGGTGCAAAATGTGGCTAGGCTGCTAACCAGTGTATGGTATTGGATCCATGATAGAAAGATGTGCACTGCTTGCCAGTTGCTTTCTGGGTGTGATTCAAGGTGTTGGTTTTAACCTTTAAAGCCCTGTTATGGGACCAGCTACACTCTAATTCATTAGAAGGGAGGCCAGGCCAGAGAGACTCTGTCCTGTTTGCCCTTCCCTTCCAATGACCAGGAAGAATTCTTTATTTTCCCTCGCTGCCTCCACCAAACATCCTGAAAACCCTCTGGTTCTCTTGTGTGTAGGTAGTGTGGGGTTTAGGTTTTAGGTGTGGGTTGGGTAACTGATCTGTTTCTGGAGAGAATTCAAAGTGCTGGTTATGATCTATAAAGCCATATATGGCTTGGGACCAGGCTATCTGAAAGCCACCTTCTCTCATACGAGCCTGCCCGGTCCTTAAGAAGTTCTGGAGAGGGCCTTCTTTTGGGACTGCCACCATCAGAGGTGCATTTGGTAGCGATGTGAGAGAGGGCCTTTTTGGTGGCTGCTCCAAGGCTGTGGAACTCCCTCGCAAGGGATGCTAGATTTGCTCCCTCTCTGCTATTCTTCCAATGGCAGGCAAAGACTGCTTTCTTCAAGAAGGCCTTTGGCCTGCAAGTGGGTCCATGGGTTGGGTGCTATTTTTATTCTGTAATTGTTATGTTTTTTATTGTATTTTAATGAGTGTTATTGTTTTAATCTATTTTAAATTGTTTTTTAAGCTGCCTTGAGTGCCATTTTTAGTAGAAATGTGGGATATAAATCAAATAAATAAATACATAAACCCATCAAGAAAAGAGACTACAAAGTTTAAACAACAAAATTTTAACTTTACTGCAAAAAGTATTAATATTCGAGAAAAGGTTTTAACATCTGAATGGTTACAACACACACACAAACAAAACTGTAAGAGCAAAAGAGTAAGAAAATAACCAGGTAAACAAATCCAGTTATTCCCAACTAGACTGTGCCCCTATTTTCCAAGTTCTTTCAAGCAATATCTTACTGTCAGTGTTCTCAGCTTTTCCAAGCATTCAGCTTCTCCAGTAGCTCTCTGGTTTTCTTTCTCTTTCTGATATTCTTCTTTCCTTCCAACCTTCCTATTTCAGCCTTCCTCTATCAAAACTGCCCCTTTTCCTTCAACTTTTTATATGTTAAAGCTAGCCTGTGCACTTGTATCTTTGATCAATCAGGAGGGCTCACCTTTGCCCTAATTCCTTCTGCTGAGCTCTGCACACATTTTTGCAACAGCCTCTGTTTCTTACAGAACTGAAACCACTTCTTGCCAAACAATAGACCTTTCCGCACCGCAATGTGAACAAACCTTTGCTTGCAGCTCCTTATCTTGCAAACCATCAGCTGAACCTTCTTCTCTGAAGACTTAGTGACATCAATTGGCTGCTTGAACTTTTGGTTTTAGCAAATACAAGCATTGAAATTTAACCCCTAATGCCCAAACCAAACTATATACACAATTTGAAGGCAGTTCTGTTCCTTCACAAGCCCTAAATGACTTAGGATCTATCTAAGGGACTGCCTGTCTTACTATGAACCTGCTGAGGTATTAAGATATGCAGGAGAGGCCTTTTGAGGGTGCCATTATAGGGATGTGTGAGGATTTAATTCGGGTGGTGGGGGTGGAAGTCCAGCGAACTTGCCGGGCTTGACCCCCCAAACTCCATCCCACCTACCTGCTCCCCTGGCTCGACTCGCATTCTCCTGAGCCGAGCTGGGGAAGCAACTTCCGGGTTCCCAGCAGGCTGCTTTTTACATAGAAAATGCCATAAGATACGGCCAAAAACAGCCTCAATTTGCATAAGCGGCCTGCCGGGAACCCGTAAGCTCTCACTGAGCGGCTCAGCATGCATCCACTTTGGGCCCAGGTCGGCGGGCGCAGCAGCAGCATCCGCTGAGCCGGAGACGGGTTGGGTCCCTGGCGGGCCGCCCACCACTACCTGCAGAGGCCCATTTGTTGGGCGCACATGAAAGTGCTTTCTCCTGTGTTGACCCCAAATTATGGAAAGTGCTCCCTCAAGGATTATGATTTCCCCCCCACTCTCTTGGCCTTTAGAAAGGATATGAAGATGCATCTTTTTAATTTAGCCTTTAAAAATGTGTAGTTTTCATGTGTTTACTCTTTTTAATGTTCTTGTTTTTATTGTTTTAATGTTTTATTCTTTTAAATTGTTGTACACCACCTTGATGGCTTTTTAGCAGACAAGGCAGGATATAAATATTAATAATAAATAAACAAACAAACAAACAGAGAACCTCATAAAGGGCCTAATATAGGAGTACACAACCGGAATACCACAATGAAAATTCCAGAAACGTGCTTGTAATCCAAAACACTCTTATATCAAAATGAAATTCCCCCAAAAAATTTGTACAGAGATTTTTAATTTAAGCTGTACTACAGTACTTGTATTGCAAGACGCCGCTTGTATATTGAGTCAAAAAAGTAATAATAAATATTTAAAAATTTGCTTGTCTTGAAAAATGCTTGCAAACCAAGTCACTTGTAATCCAAGGCATGACTGTACTCCTCTTTCAAAATCAGCAGCATTCCTACAAATACTGCCTAGGACAGTGATGGCGAACCTATGGCACGCGTGCCACAGCTGGCACGTGGGGACCGCTCTGCTAGCACGCGAGCCATAGGTCGCCAGGGGCACAGAGCTCGAGAGCAGGGGGGCAAAGCGGCCGCTCCTGCCTGCTGCGTGTCGCCCGGCATCCCGCAGGCCGCCTCCTCTGCCGGGGAAGGGCCAAGAAGGTCCTCCTGGGGTGGGGCAGGGTCACCGGGAGGCAGCGTCACGCCACGCGCACGTGCTCCCTCCCAACGAGGCGCTGGTGCTGTTTGTTTGCAGATAGCAAAAGAGGAGCAAGAAGAGAAGGGAGGAGCCACAGCCCAGCCGGAGCGGACCCGAGGCAGGCAGACAGGCAGGCCGGGAGTTCTTTCTGCAGGAGGGGGAGGAGGGGGAGGAGAAGGGAGCCCTTCCCGGCGGCGGGCCACGATCCAGGGCTCGTACGCGCACCACCAAAGCCTGGGGGGCCTCTGTGAGAGTCGCTCCCGGCGGCATGAGGCCGGCCGGGAGTTCTTTCTGCAGGAGGGGGAGGAGGAGGGGAAGCAGGAGAAGGGAGGCATTTCACCACCGTAGGCTTCCCTTCTTCTCTCTTGGCGACCTCCACATTCTCCCTGGCTTCATCACGATCCCCCCACTCTTTCCCCCTCTCTTTCCACCAAATGCTTGAGGTCTTCTTTCCCCTCCAGTTTCCTTCCCTCCCCCCCATGTTTTGTATCTCAATATTGCTTCCCTTCTCTTCCCGTGCTTCACCCGCTCCCTCATTTCTCCCCGTTTGCGTTTGCATCGTCTTCATAATTACCCGCCTTAACAGTCGCTTCTCCCCCTCTGCCTTCTTCCTATCATCAGCCTCCCCTTCTCGATATTGCTTCCCTTCCCTTCTCGTGCTCCTCACCCCTCCCTCATTTCTCCCCGTTTGCATCATCTTCATAATTACTTTTCCCCCCCCATAGTGCTTCCTCCTCTTCCCTCCCTTGCCCCCCACCCTTAGTTCTCTGTAACTCCATGGAGGGCTCTAAGGCTTTTATTTCACTGCAGCAGGCTTCCCTTCTCGATATTGCTTCCCTTCTCTTCTCTTCTCCTCCCCCCTCCCTCATTTATCCCCGTTTCCATCATCTTAATAATTACTTCTGGCTCCCCGCTCCGCACCCCAGTAGTTTCTTCTTCCTCTCAGGACTGGCCAATGTGATCATATTATGCCAGTACTTTCCCATCTACACTGGCATAATATGAATATGATCACATTGGCCAGTCCTGTTAACAATCTTAGAGCCTGCAAGGAACCCAAGGTGGCTTACATAATCCTCCTCCTCTCCATTTTATCCTCACAACATCCAGCCTAACCTACCTCACAGGGTTGTTGTGAGGATAAAGTGGAGAGGAGGAGGATTATGTAAGCCGCCTTGGGTTCCTTGAAGGTGCTTCATCTGTCTTTTTAAATAAATTTTGTGTTTTTGTAGACTCCAAGACTTGAACAACAACAACAAAAAAAAACATGAGTGCAGCTCTTTTCAGCTTTGAATTATATCAAATCTGATACCAGAAACAGATTAACAGATGAGCTGAGTGCTGCATGTGTTGCTCTCAAACTGAGTATGAGCCAAAGTTTGACAAATTATCAGCATGCATGCAACAGCAAAAATCACATTAATCATATTACAAGTTGAGAATCCCTTATCCCAAAATACATATGTCTAATTATTTAAAAAATCTATCTAAATTACCTTAAGGCTACAATGTAGTACTATTAAAAAAATTGAGTTGATGTTTTTTTCAATAAAAAACTGTTTGTATCATTGAAAGCCCTGTTATTGTGTTTTTCTTTTAACACAAAAGTTGTTAATTAGTTCGGACAACTGTATGAGTTGTTTTTCTAAAACTAAAACCTCGGTATTCAGGTTTAATTGCAGTGTTGGCACTTTGAAATAAATAAGTTGGCTTTGTGTTGCAGTTTGGGCACTCGGGCTCAAAAAGGTTTGCCATCACTGGCCTAGGAGAACTGTCCAATCCACATATTCCTCAAAAAACTGAGAGGAAAACAATACTCTCCTATTCCTCGAAGCAGTGGCACACATAAAATTAAGATGTAAAAGAAGAAAGAGAAACCCTGAACAAATTTAATTTTTTTGGCAGAATATGTCTACTTCACAGCACAGTTATCCAATTTTCAACTGGATGTATGGTGCCCTGAATGCTGCTGCTGCTGCTGCTGCTGCTGCTTCTGAAGGCCAAGCTGATGCCTTCCCCATCCCTGATTCCATGTAATGTACAGAAGCTGACTGGACTGGCAGTTGAATCTTATTTCAGCACTGGCAACGGCACAGCACTTTCCACCTCACCTGAGGCCAGCAGGTTAGCACAGAGTGTGCAGGGCAGGCTGCGTGGCACGCTCACAGTTCTGTCCTCCAACACCGTTCTGCCGCTCCCTGTCCCCCAACATATGCTGCCTGAGGCACCTGTCTCACTCTGCCTTACGGTAGGGCCGGCACCCTTGTAATAAAGCTAGATAAATATGGATATTAGATATGCCCATTGAACCAAGTGAAGGGGGAAAATAAAACTTGTCTTGTGAATGTGCCCTGGTCCTTTTGTCTTTGACAAATTCCACTGTGCAGCCCCCTCCCCCCACCCCCACCCCAGCTGCCTTTTTCTGGAGTTCTTGTCTAAGTTATCAACAATGGCACAATGACCCACTTTGTAGCCAAACAGATTTCAAACAAGGTTTGACCAGCTGAATACAGTTCTGAACTCTTTGCCTAGTCATCATGTCTGCCAGCATCACTAGGACAAATAGCATCCAGTTACAAGTTATTCAACATGTTTTCAATGAGTTTAATGTTTTTAATGTTGAATATTGTATTTTTGTTTCCTTGTTGTTGTTTGATTTTATGATTGTAAATTGCCTCAAGGGCATTTGCCAGGTGAGTGATATACAAATATAATAAATAAATAAATCATCTCTCCAAAGGTCACAGAAAGTCAGCAAGTTATATGAGAATAAATTTAGTAATGCATACTAAGCAGTGCTTTCATGTAGGTTATATTTGTCAAGGTTCCGCTACTGCAGGGACCCCTTGATCTGCCCTTTGGAAGATCTCTGCCTCTTCCCAAAGACTCTCCCTCTCTAGGAGATCCAGTCCTTTGCCTGCTTCCTCCAGTAACGTGGGTGAAGGCTTTAGGCGTGGTGAATAAGTCACTCCAAACTCCAGGGTAAACAACAGCACTTTACTTATAATATTAGGGTTTTTACTTAATAGAGTGGTTATAATCCAAAAGCAAGTATGATAAAATAAAACAAACAAACAAACAAACAATCCAATGTTCTCTAGTTAACTTCAGGCTACCTATTTCCTATGCAGCCAGTTTCTCTTTCTCTCTCTCTCTGCTTCTCTCTCTGCTGTTTCTCTGCTTCTGCTTCCAGCTCTCTCTCAGCACTAACTGCTAGCTGACCACACCCCACATATATAGCCTTCCCAGGAATGGAAGGTTATAATCATGTGACCTTGAATAGGATATCTAATTCTTAACTTCTATTGGGTAACTTAAAACTCTCAAACTCCCCCTCCCATCCAAGTGTTTGGGCCTTCAGGCTTCAACAAACTCAAGCCTGTGTAGGCCTCAATCCCTCACAATATTATATTGTATTTTTAAGGTTTTAATCTTTTGTAAATTGCCCTATTGGGCAGTATAGAAATTAATAATAATAGGTTGGTGGCATATTCAGACTGTATAAGGCTGCAGTGTGAAACTTGGGAGTGGCAACTGTAGGATTTACTTAAAGCGTACCTGTTCCCTTTCTTCCATCCTACAGAATATGGACATTTCCCCTACAAAATTACTTATTATCGTAAATGACATGCACAAATCTTAGACGGGTGTTTAGCAAGAGATTAAAATTAGCTGCAAAGTATTCCATGCCAGCACACAGAGCAGGTGACACTAGAGAGATGATGAAATGATGACAGGCAAATCCTTGTTCCATTTCTAAGGTCTAACTACTGAACAAATGTGCAATGTCACAATTATCGTTGCTGTGTTTTGCTGTGGGTGACAGCTGCATCAGCACTCCTGCTTATTATGGGATCTGGCTAGTTTAAAAGATGAAACCTTCGCTCTCAGCCTGGCAGACGCTACACTGGAGCCCCATTTCCAAGGCACTGCTCTGCCAGTATTTGTTTCAAACCCAATTGCTGCTCTGTGGTCACACGTCAATGAATACTTTGCTGTATCCTACATATTTATTGCACAAATCTAGTATGAGAAGTTGGTTGCTTGATGGGCACCGCTGCCATCGCACTGACCAATCAGGCATGACATGACAAAAAGAAAACACACAGCATGTAGCTGCTCCAGTAGCACTGCAGGTCACCTGATTGTAGTCTGCAGCAGAGAACTGTCTGACATGTTCTCTTATAGTTTCCAAAATGCACTCTGCAGTGACACTTTATTTTATTCTGTTATTGCTATTATATAGTTTCATTATTACTACTAGTAATAGCTAGCATTTTAATGGCTTTTGGAGCATTCAAAGCACTTATCCTAAATTGGCTCAGTAATCCTGATAGCAACCCTATAACTATGGTTGGTTCCATTTTGCAGAAGGGATGAGGGCATGATGAGATTGAACACTGGTGCAGTTAGCTAATTTTAGACTCCGGGCTTAATGCCGTCAGGTGGGGGTGGGCTTCATTCACTTCAAAATATTTTTGCAATTCTGTTTTGGTTCACTTGTTTGTACATTCTCTGTGTGACTTGGGTCTAACAACTTTCCCTGCTCTGAAATGGGCCTTTGCAATGCTTTGGGGCGGCGGGGGGGAATTGACTTGTTTGCATGGTTTGTGTGTGCCTTGGGCATACTGAGGTTTCTGGATCTGAAAACCTTTCCAGCTCTGAAATGGGTGCTTGCTTGCAACAAATTTTTTGGTTGACTTTTGTTGCTGATACAAATTTAGTGAATAGTGATTTCAATGCTTCCGGCAGGATCTTAAACTGTGGAATCTCCACTCCTGGGAAAGCTACAACCATCGAATGCTTAAGGATGCAATCCTATGCATGTTTACACAGAACAAAGTCTTACAACCCTCAGCATTCCCCAGCCAGACTGGGAAATGCTGGGAGTTGTAGGATTTTATTCTGTCTAAACATGCATAAGATTGTGCCATAAGTGCATTTAGGGTCTTTGCAGGAGAGGAGGATGAGGAGAAAACAGCTAGATCTAGTTGGCTCTGCCCACAGGGACCCCTTCACTCTGCCTACAGGGACTCCCTCCCTCCCACGCACGCACGCACGCACGCACAGACGTACACACGTGCGCCCTGAACCCCACCAGTCCCAATAGGCTGGATTTTTATGAGTTACCATGAGAGACTGCTGTTGCCATCAGTGACAGCCTTCTTAGGCCTTTAAATGACCTTGGGTTATCTATTGAAAACGTAGTTGCTTGTACAGCAAACAATGCTGAGGCAAAGTATGTGGCAATGAAGTCTGTGTTTCAGATACTGAAAACACACAAGAGTTCTCTTGTCAGTGCTAACTGTTATGGCCATGTGCTCCACAATGCTGCCAGACATGCCTGTTGAAGGATACGGTGTGGAGGCTCTTGTTCATAAAGTTTATGCTGAGTTCTCCCGGGGCACCCTTAAAAATGAGAAACTCAAGGAATGCTTTGAGGAGCTTTGCATGAAGTTCTATAAACTTTTGAGCCATGGAAATACTTGATGGCTCTCTCTCTTCCCCGCTGTCGAATAGCTACTCTTCTTGTGGCCTGCCATTCAGTCCTATTTCCTGGAGCTGAGGAAAGAGCAGACCAGTGACTGCCTGCCTGCCTGCGCTGTGACATCACAAGGGCCTGCCCGCCCACCCCGTGACAATACAGGGCCTGCCCCCGGGGTTTCAGGTTTGGACCCTGATATCTCAGGGCCATGTTTTCAGCTAGCTTGGAGGGTTAGTGAAGGCAACAGAGAAGCACTCTCAGAGCTTCGTATTGACTCTGTGACTGCAGGCAACCTAACACAGTAAAACACATTCAGCTAGTGGGGGAAGAGAAGATACAAGATCAGGAGCCAGCCCTTCTTTGCATAGCATCTTCTGTGCAGGCATCATTTGTTTATGGAGTCAGAACTTTGAATTGCAGCATCTGGACCTTCAAAGGCCCACAATTATCCTTAAATTTCAGCGGTACCAATTCCCATGGGTAAAAAACACAGAATTGAGAGCCTGCCCCCAGGCATAGAAATGACTAGTTACCAGCGCTGGTGGAAAATATAGCCTGAAATCTTGAACACATCTGTGAGTGAAAGGCCCAATGCCACAAAGGGTCTTTCAATAAGGCATTTTAGCATAACCTTGCAAATGTAATCGGCGATAACTAAAGAGCCCAGTTGATTTAGTGCTGCTAAGTAGCACACAATCTAAATACATCTAAATGCAAGCTCAGCTTGGTACAAGTTAATTTAAACAGTTGTTTGCCTCCTTGGGTTTTTTTCTTCTTTTTTTTTCAGATTCTGTGTAAGCAACACTTTGGGCATTAAGCAATCTCAAATCCCTTGATGGAGTCTTGGCACCAAATAGGCTTCACCAATGTATAAAGCATTAATCATAAACTATAAATAACAAATTGTTTCCATAGTGTTTTACAGGAGTAATTGCAGCATACATATCCATTCAGCTTACAGAAGGAAAACTTTCAAACAAGAGGTTACAGTAATACGTATGGAGCTATAGTCCTTCCTGTTAATGAAAAGTTTACAGCAGGAGCTCATATGTTCCACTCATATTGATAATACTGAAATCTTACCTTGATATAATCAACCATTCTCAATTTAGAACTAATCCTTCCCTCCTCATGTAACCCTTTCGTTCTTTGTTAGACAAAGGTTTACAGCTGTTCACAATCAGACAGCTTCACAAAGGGTTGGATCCGGGGTCTGTCTTCCACAAAAAGGATGACTCCACTTGTGGAAGGTCTCTCCACTCAATTGTTGTGGATCTCCCGCACAGCACAGCTCACCCATTCAGCAAGGTCTCCTGATGCTCAGTGTAGCATTTTTGGGGGGCTGGAGGGGCTACCGTAGGAAGGAGAGGGTGGGGAAGTCTATTTCCATTAGTGCAGGAGATACAGCATAAATCTGGATCCAACCCAATGTGTCTCATCTGTTGTTTATGTAAGTACTATAATGATGTTGCCCACAGCAAACAAGTAAGGTGTGATGGGCAGCTGTGTCCTCCTAAACATGCAGTGGGCATACGCATGTACTGGAAGAAGCAAAGACTACTAGCATTGAAAAAATGATCCTTCAACGCCAACTTCAATGGACCGGTCATGTTGTTCGAATGTCTGACTGCCGTCTCCCAAAGCAGTTACTTTATTCCCAACTCAAGGATGGAAAGCAGAATATCGGTGGTTAGTATAATAAGAGGTTTAAAGATGTTCTTAAGACTAATCTAAAAAAATGCAATATAAACATCGAGAACTGGGAAGCTCTGGCCCATGAACGCTTTAACTGGAGGTTGGCCTTTCACAAAGGTTCTATGGACTCTGAAGAAGCTCAAGTGCAAGGTGAAAGGAAGAAACGTGCTAAGCAAAAAGCACGTCAAACAAATCCTTTACAGGACCATCTTCCATCTGGTAACCTGTGTCCTCACTGAGGAAGGCTGTGTTGATCTAGAATTGGCCTCCACAGTCACTTATGGACCCATCGCTAGAGTCTACACAATTTTATACAATTTCCTCTTTATATAATTTTCTTTTTGTAATTTTATCCTGGAAGACAATCTTACTTGGTCACGGGTGATCGCCTACTATACGCATGTTCCTGGGTATGTACCCCTTGCAGAGTTGTCGTAGGGAATCCTCAATGGATTCAAATGAGTTTGGATTTCTATGAATCCGACCTGCGAATTCCACAGTGGAACAGCTTTTTCCGAGTCATGCAGATTCCACAAACTTGCGGACTATTTTTCACTTGGGGGGGGGATTAACTACTGGGGATTAGCACATTTGCACAAGTGCTCAGTAGCGCAAGTAGAATGAAATTCTGGTTAAAAAAACCACTGATCCCTTCAATGAACGGATGATGGAACGAAAGACACCTGACAATCCATGAAACACAGACGGCACAAATTGAACAAAATTCGTAAATCCCGAATCCCTAGGTGTTTCGGAATGCATGTCAGCTGTTCACATCATATTTGTTTGCTGTCGATAACAAAAGTGTACCTCCCATGTAGCCTCGGCGAACTGTGACTGAACTGTGTATAATACCTGAGAATTGAGCAGGTGTATTCTATTGTACCTGCCAATGCAGGTGTTACTGAGGGAAGGCCCACTTTTCTCTAGATAAGGCCACAGCTAGTGAACCAGCCAAAAGCAGGTAAGAAGCACTCCTGGCCACCAATGCAATTATGTGCCCCCATAGTGCAGAGTGCAGGAGGACTCCCAAACTGCATACCTGGCTATTTAGGGGGACCCCATCCAGAGTCAGTCGCACATCCCCATCCAGATCAGCAGATTTCTCCACCCTCAACACTCCCATCTTATCTGGATTAACACTCACACATGTACACAGACATGTGCACAGCATGTAAAACATCTACTAATGGGGAAGATAATTACCTTACCATATGTGTGGCTTCACGTGCTGCCCACCATTTACATTTTTCATTCCCAACCTATTGAAAATGGCAATTAGGGTCCTCTCTTCCCATACAAGGTCAGTTTGACACTGCAAATGGTTAAATCATCCTTGGCAATAGCCTGCGCTTGGCAATGGTTCTCTAATGAGAAATCCAGATTACTAGTACCATTTGTAATATGAGCGTCCAGCACTTAAGCTAGTATCATTTGAATGTTGCTACTTCCCCCCCCCCCTTTTCCTTTGTGCTGAATTGCCATACCTTAAGAGTACTCATTCGGGAGGAGAATTTTTAACAGCTTTGATACTAGGTCCTAATATTTATTTGCACATAAACTGCCATCCATGTAGTTTAGTTTAACAAATATGCGATCGTAGGATCTTCTTCCTACTTCCTGCACTGCATTAGTGGGGGTAGGGGTATGAGTTTTGTTGGCTTCTGATATTTTTGAATCCATCCTACTTCATGTCTAAGCACATTCAGTTGAAGACAATAGAAAGGAGCTGAGCTGATACTTTTCCTTTCATCTTGAGACCTACTGTCTAAAGCAGTGTTCTCCAACCTTGGGTCCCCAGATGTTTTTGGCCTACAACTCCCAGCATGCCCCAGCCAGCTACGCTGGCTGGGGCATGCTGGAGTTGTAGGTCAAAAACATCTGGGGACCCAAGGTTGGAGAACACTGGTCTAAAGCATCCCACTGTCTGCACTGGCAGTTCTTGGAAAGCACAAGCAAGGTGGTCCTTAGTGATGTATACTCTCCCTTGTTCCTGGCCTGATTTGGACTGGGCTCGTGCGGATCTGAGTATTTTCAAGAATGTTCAATGAACATTTGAAAACAATTCATGTTAAGTTGATTCCAATCTGAATCAGGTCCCATTGTGTTCCATCTGATATTGTCATCAGGAGTGCAATGGAGCCTTGTGGATTCACCAGCAAGAGATTTCTGAAGAGGCACTCCTGGTGGCCCCACATGAGTTGGAGATCCACTTGGAAACCACCAGCAGTAGGGCCTTCAATGTGGCAGCTCCCACCCAATGGAATGCCCTTTTAACTGAGATCTGGCATGAAAATCAACATTGCATTGTTTAGCTGAAGACTTTTCTTTTCAGGCAAGCATCCTGACTGATGACTAAATTCCAGCCACTGTTTTATTGATCTCTTTTCTTTTACTGTAACCTTTTGTATTTTGTGTTTTAATGTATTGTACACAGGGCTTTTTTTCTGGTGGAACTCACCGGAACTGAGTTCCAGCACCTTTTCTTCTATTAATTGCATTACAATTTAATCGCCATCTACTCCCGAGGAAATGTAATCCAAGAGTTCCGGTACCCTTTTCTCCAGAAAAAAAGCACTGATTGTACACACTGCCCCACTATCGTTTGACGTGGAACAGTGTATAAATTTTATAATAAATTATAATAAAATAAACAAGTACCCCAGCCACCCACCATTTACCTTGCCTGGGTAAATTTCCCCAAATTTACCCAGGCAAGACCTCAGAATGCTGGGGAGGGCTTTGGCAAAGATTCTGCTGAGAGCATGTGCGCCAGCATCCAATAGGTGCAGGAAGACATGGTAAATGTGGCTTCCTTCCTAGCATCAATGGACCCTGCCATACACATGCGGCAATGTTCATTGATGTCAGGAAGCATGAGAGCTTAAGGCCTATGCAGCTCCTTTGGTGCTGCAAACTCTCCCCACTGCCTCTTGCTCAGGCAAGTTTGGGGAATAGGGAGGCTGGTGACGATCGATTTTTAATAGACTTGATCCTGGTACTGCAGGATCAAATTCATTAAGAATGAGACCTAGAGCTTCGGAAAAGCTCTAGGACTGATTCAAAACAAACTTTGAGGAAAGGAGGGCGAACTAGAGAAATTCACTGTTATTTATTTATTACATTTATCTCCCACCTTTTTTCCTCTTGTAAGTAACCCAAGGTGGCTTACATAGTCTTCCTCCTCTCCATTTTATGCCCACAACAACCCTGTGAGGTAGGTTGGGCTGAGAGTCAGTAATTGGCCCAAACTCACCCAGTGGGTTTTATGGCCGGGTGGGGACTAGAACCCGGAACTCCCGAGTCCCAGTCCAACACTCTCACCACTATGCCACACTGGCTCAATTGTTTGAACCCTCCTTCCCCATTTCAAAGTTCAGCATTACCACTGATGATGACAATGGGTGGTATATAGGGGGAGATTTTTCCAGTGATACATCCTGGACAGTGGTTCCCAACCTTGGGTCCCCAGATGTTGCTGGCCTACAGCTCCCAGCATCCCTTGCCATTTAGCCATGCTGGCTGGGTATGCTGGGAGCTGTAGGCCAGCAACATCTGGGGACCCAAGGTTGGGAACGACTGATCCTGGAGCTATGGGGAAAACGAATTCTATATTACAGGAAATTCTACCCTAAAATCAGTTTTTATTGATGAGATTGTCCCATTTAAAGAAGGATGTTTGTTTTTTCTCGCTTGAGCCTGAAGCCATGGAAAGCTCCAGCTGTGACTTTAGAAGAGCGGATGCTGTATATCAAATCACACTGATGATGGCATCATTTTCTGTGTGAGACAGATGGTCCAAGAGTGCTGGGAACATGCCTAAGATTCAAACATGTGTTTAATGTACCCTGTGCACACATTCAATTGCGTGAGGAGATGGTGTTAGTGAGTTATTGACCTCTGCGGAGTAGCTTGAAAGGTAACAACACTACAAAAGCAGATGTCCTCTGCATATAGATCCTCCAAAAGGATAGCTGAATGACAAGAGTTACAAGATTGTAGTGTCTTGTTTAACTTTTGCAACCTTCTGCAAGAGTGTTACTGGGTGTGCAAAAAAAAGTGTTTGCTAAACTTAGGAGCCAGCAGGATTTTCGAGAAGCCAAATATGAGGGGGGGAAATGTGCTTCCCAACTTGCACATCATCCCGGGTACTGTTTGCCAGACACATTTTTTATGGGTGGGGGCACCTGTGGCTACTGGGTGCCTGGATTTTGGCACCCCTGTGTTCTGCCATGCTTGGTCAACTGGAAATAGGTTTTCTTAGGGTGCAATCCTATGCATGTTTAGACAAAAAAGAAAGTCTTACAATTCCCGGCATGCCCCAGCCAGTTGTAGGACTTTCTTCTGTCTAAACATGCATAGGACTGCCTTTCCTGGCCTTTGGCACTGAACATGGGATTCCTTTGAACAAATTTTTAAAAACCACCGAATATTTCAAAATCAGCTGTTTATAAGCATTCCTCTTTGCATTCCCCCCCCCTTGCACTTTTGCAAATTTATTTTCCTGTTTTATAAAAATGTAGGAGAGTGGAAAGAATGTTGTTCATTTTTCAACATCAAAATATTACGTTTGGGTGCAGACTGAAGACCTGCTTTTGAATCCCTACATATTTACACTGTCTAGCAGGGATCATATCTTAATATATTACCACAAATGACTCCTCCTGACAGCATTGATCCACCTTTCCGCTTATTCATGAATAGGACATTCCTGCTCTCTAAAAATATACCACCTACTAAAACGGTGACTTTTAGAGCTCCTTTTTAATGCATTTTGGCAGAGGAAGACGGAAGAAGAGAGCCAGATTCCTGAAGGTCATTAGTATTATACAGTTCAGGAATGTCCGTTGTAAAACCTGCTTGACCTCTTCCTTGATATCTACAAAATACATTTTAAAAAAACGAAACCATTTTTCTTTCTTTCTTTTTTTCTTTCTTTTACTGAAGCCATCGATTCTAATCCACAGCATGGTACCATTTTCCCTCCAGTTCCCACTTTAGCAGCGCTGCCTCTGCAAATGCCAGACCATTTTTAATAGACGCACATAAAGTTTAAAAAGCTGTTTGGTGATCCAACAGGCCAGGAGGGGGTGGGACAGGGTGCGCTGGGATCACTAAAGTGAGAAATGGGGAGGAAACAGCCAGATGTGCACATGTTACAACCCACCCACCCCCGTCCGCTGGATCACAGGCACAGTTTATATATGGTGAGCTTTACTAAAGGGTTGTAAGAGAGGACAGCTCTTTGGACAGCTCTTTCCATCCATGCCTAGATTTTGATGTCATGAATGAGAACTGTGATTGAGAAGAAGGGCTGTAGCTCAGTGAGTACATGCTTTATATGTAAAATGGCCCAGGCTCAATCCCGGGCATCTCCAAGTGAAAGAAGAGAAAAGACCCCTCACCCAAACCCTGAGAACTTTCTGCCAGTCAGTGCAGATCAGGGATGAGGAATGTGTAGCATTCCAGATGTTGTTGGATTGGAACTCCTGTCGTTAAAATCATAGAAAGGTAGAGTTGGAAGGGGCCTATAAGGCCATTGAGTCCAACCCCCTGCTCAATGTAGGAACCCAAGTCAAAGCATCCCTGACAGATGGCCGTCCAGCTGCACCTTGAATGCCTCCAGTGTGGGGCATGCTGGAGCATGCTGGGAGTTGTAGGCCAAAAACATCTGGGGGCCCAAGGTTGGAGAACACTGATCTAGAGGGCCACATGTTGCCCGCCCTGGTGTAGATGAGGCAGCTTCCTCACCATTCCCCCCACACACATACACACCTCAACCCCTGGTATGGTGCAATTCATAGAGGTGTGCAGCTCCTTGTTTATTGTGATCATTGACAAATGTTAAGAGCCAATGGGAGAGTTCCCTAGTTTTTTGTAGACATTTATTAGGGAACGAAATCTATTTATTTATTACATTTCTATACCGCTCAATAGCTGAAGCTCTCTGGGCAGTTCACAACAATTAAAAGCATAAACTTGAACATGATAAAATACAATATAAAAGTTTTAAACCACAGTGTAAAATAAAACTAGTAACCCAATAGAACCTAGCGGCAATGCAGAGATTTAAAATACAGTACCAGATCTGATACAGAAACAGAAAAACTAAAATGCCTGGCAAAATAAAAAGGTCTTCACCTGGTGCCAGGAAGAGCACAACATAGGCACCAGGTGAGCCTCTCTGGGAAGCTCATTCCACAACCGGGGTGCCACAACAAAAAAGGCCCTCTTCTTAGTAGCCACCCACCTCACTTCTTTTGGTGGGGCTCCCGGAGAAGGACTGCTGAAGAAGATCTTAGGGTCCAGGCAGGTATATATGGGAGCAGATGATCCTCCATGGAATGTATATCATGGGCATATGATCACAAAGGCCTCTTTTCTACCTCTTGCTTTGACCTTTTGTTTGCGTAGTTTCCATGCTACTAGCTACCACTTCTTGATACAGCTCTTCCAAGACTGCCAATTCAGACTGCACTGCAGGCAAACCCCCCCCCCCCCAGGTTTAACTACTCTTCCATTTAAAAAGACAGCGGGCATATATGCAGCTACCAAAAAATGAAAAGAAAATCCACACACAACCAAAAAGTGTATCAGATTGGAAAATGGCTCCCCCAAGGGGAATGGTGGAAGCCCCTTTGCCTGACTCATTCAAAAGGAGACTGGACAACATATTTGAAGATAATCCTTCTTTGGCGAAGAACAATCCTAAATTGGCAGGGAGATGGAAAAGATGACCTAATAGGTCTTTTCCATGTCTGATTTCTATTATTCAGTCAAGGTATATGTTACTTTGTGTCATGTATCGGGGCATGGCCAGGCCATAAACTCCCAAGTTCCACTTCAGAATGGAAATCTTGAAATATCAGTTTGGCTGAGAGAGAGATTACTATTTCAGTAGACATGGGGGTGCGGGGAGGTTAGGTTCCTAATAAGATTCTGTGTGTGTGTGTGTGTGTGTGTGTGTGTGCGTGTGTTTATGAAAACTTGCAGTGTAGACGGGTGAAAGTCTTGACAACATTTTTTAAATACTATTTATATAGCAAAGGTTTTTTTGTTTTGTTTTTAGGACACAATTAGGGTTGGGCTTTTTTTCCTTTTCTTCCTAGGGCTTTTCCCTCTTCTCCATTCCTCTGCATCTGCTCATTTTCATGTTTATTTATTTAATATATTTCTTACGGTTAAACCCAACATTGCGCTAGCGAACATCCATTAGCACAATGGGACTGTCTCCCTCTCTCCTCCCCCTGGTAGCCCAATGTGCCATGTTAAAATCTGCTCCGGGGGGGTCCCAGCCCTCTGGGGCAGAGTGGCTCCTCCCAGCACTGGCCGAGTCCCTTTCTCCATGCTGAGAGAGGCACTGAACTCCAGGCCTGTCTCAGCATGGAGAAAGGCAACATGCGGAGGGCTATCATGTCATCATCCAACCTGCAATGGGCATGGTTGGCAATTCGGCCTCCCCCCCTCAATCTGGTTCCCCGCCCTGCTTTAAACCCCTAAACCACTTAAAGCCGGGCTACCTGAAGGATCACCTCTTCTCAAATATATCTTAAGATGGTATTCTGAGACCCTTCTCTGGGTGCACCTAGCAAATGAGTTGTGGTAGGTGGCTACTACAGAGAGGGCCTTTCTAGTGGTGGCACCTCAGTTGTGGAATGCCCTTCCCAAAGAGGCTCTTCTGATGCCAACCTTGTCATCTTTTTGGTACCAGGTGACTCTCTTATTTTCTCAGGCTTCTCAATCTCACAATTTAAAAATCTTTCAGTGCTTTTTAGATCCTTTGTTCTCATGCTATTTGCTCTTGCTGGTTTTACTCTAGTTATATGCTTTTTCTGGTTGTATTTTGTTTTTGATTTCATGTTTGTGTCTTATTTATTTGTTGTTGTTTTTTTTTTCATTTTTACTATAAACTACTCAGAGAACCTTCATTATTATTGTTATATAAATATTGTAAGCAAGTAAATAAATAAAATACTAAGTCCCAAACTATGTACCAGGACACACCACATCATGGCAAGAGAAGTGAGAAACAAATTAATTACATAACTGGATGTTGCTGTAAGCCTCAAATACCCATGCACTGAGGAGTCTGCCTGTTGTTTCTCTGCATGATCCTCTGATCTGGACCACAACTGCCATTATCCTTGACCATTGGCCATGCAAGCTGGGGCTAAGTGAAATTTGAGTCCAGCAACAACTGCATGGCTGCAGGTCCCCAGCTGCTATTTTAGTGCCAAGCCCTCTCAAGGTGGCTTACATAAAAAGAGAATATAGGAATAATTCCAATAAAATATAATCATATTAAAACAGCAGTTAAAGCATTCCAAAGAAGAGCACCAAACTCATATAAAACAACTGACACTGCAATCCTATCCATGTCTGTTCAAAAGTAAGTCCCACTAAATTCAATGGGGATTACTCTCAGGCACGTGGGTATAGGAGCAACATAAAACCAACCATTTAAAAACAGCAGCAATAAAAGCCATTAGAATCACTCACCATTTCATTAACTAAAAGCAACTCAGAAGAAATGTGAGGGAGTTCCACAAAGATGAAACCACTGCAAAAAAAAGGCCCTATCTCTCCGGTGCCTGCAAATCCAATTGATCTCTTAAGCACAGACCCATGAGCAAGGCCTCTGAGATCGATCTTATGGCCTGGACAGGTTCATAAGCCACACAAGACCGCCCACCCCCCACAAGGGTAACACCTCTTGCATCTCTGCATGAGTCAGTGCTCTAGGCTTAGGGTGGTCTAACAATTGTCTTATTGTTAGAGCAATAAGACAATGGAATCAACTACCTATGGAGGTGGTGGGCTCTCCCAGTCTGGAGGCATTCAAGGTGCAACTGGACAATCATCTGTCAGGGATGCTTTGACCTGGATTCCTGCACTGAGCAGGGGGTTGGACTCGATGGCCTTGTAGGCCCCTTCCAACTCTACTTTTCTATGATTCTATGGTCATGTGTCCATTTCTACAGAGGACAGTCTCTATTTGAAAGGCTGCCCATTCCTATTCCAGTTTAAAGATAAAGAACCATCAGAAGGAAGAGCTGGGCCTTAAAGTTGCCCACCAACATCACCTGAATAGCCACACAGGTCACTTGGTCAGTGTTCCACACTGCAGTGAAATGCACTGGATTTCTGTTTAAACTATAATAATAATTTCTACATTTGCATCTATATATATAAATTGACACATGCAAATGTATGCAAATCAGCATCCTCTTTTGCCCTCTTTTTTGTGATGCATGATGTCCTCTTTTTCAGCAATTCATACGTGGCTACCCTATCTGGGCTTGCATAGTTCTAAGCATGTTAGTGATGAGGGAGAAATTTGTATGGTTCACAATTTTAATGTGAACCTACCTAATTCGCACTTCCTGAACCAATAAACCAAAAGGCATTATTTTTCAGAATTTGCTCTGCCTCACATTTTTGATGCAGTTCTCCAATCAAAAAATGTGTCCAGAAATTCATATATTAGGGGAAAGTGCACACAAAAAGTTATGTAGTAGTGAAAATAACATGCAAAAATGTATGAGGGTTCCACCCTTATAGGTGACCTTTTTTTTTAATAGGTGATTTTTAAAAATTAAATAAATTAAATACATAAATAAAAATGCATCACATTGGAAGAAGTTGAGGGCAAAAATGCATAAATTAGGCAAAATGCAGTATAAAATTCATATATTTGGAGAAACACCCCTCCTGCAAAAAAGTGTACAAATTTTCATGCATACTTTTTTTTTAAAAAAAAAAAGCAATCACACACTGATGCAGAAACAGGATGAAATGAAGTTACTGAAAGAATGAGAAACCAAAGTTAACAGATCTGTCCATCCCTAATTCAGAAGACATGCCCAGAACACACAGTAATTCACACAGAAACGTAGCAGATGAGCTCCACTGCCAATGAGCATAAGAACATAAGAAGAGCCATGCCGGATCAGACCAAGGGTTCATGTAGTACAGCATTCTGTTCACACAGTGGCCCACCAGCTGCCCACAGGATCCCACAAGCAGGACATGAGTGCAACAGCACCCTCCCGCCCATGTCCCCCCGCAACTGGTGTACATAGGCATACTGGTGTACACGGGCAACCCTTATTCTCAAATAAAACTTTCTGAGGTTATGACTGAAATATGCCTCCAATTTTAAGTCAGAGGAAAAGCGTGCCTCGGCTTCCAGAAGTCTGGGAACACTCCCTTGGCACCCATCAGTCCTCCCCCCCCCCATCCACCCACCCCCGACTCCCCAACAGTGCTGGCTCAGGTTGAGTCCGCAGCCTCGGTGAGTGTTTTCTTTATTAGTATGCTTGACACGGGGGCATATTGTCTACCTTTCTAATATAACAAACTGGGATTTTCTCTGCTGATGTAAATTGGCCATGCTCCAGAGGAATCACATCTTCCACTCATGTGAAGTCATCATCCGAAAAAAACAAAACAAAACAAGGTATATGGATTTAGTCAAAAGGAGAAGGAGTTAGCAAAACACGCCAGTTCATGAGACTGTCTGAAACAGAGTAATCTGGATCAGATTTCATCAGTGAAATATATTCCACAATCCATCTCTCCGTGCTAGAAGAATAGCACCCGTGAAGACAGGTAATAACTAGAGAACCGTCTGGGCCTGGTAACATGAGGCTTTAACAGATCCTTTTGCTAAGCCAAAGAGCCAAATGCACAGTGCAGCACTCAGAGAAAGTTGTGAATTGGTTTGATGCTCCATATAGGGGCTCAATATATTAAAAGTGATGCACTACATTCCTTTTAACGATATTCTTCATGCATCCTATGATTCGCTGCCTCCGGATGTCCACTACTTCTGAAGGCTTTGAAAAAAGGAAGGGAGGGTAAACAAATTAATATGGGGAATGTCTATTAGTGGCTATTGGCCATGCTAACTAGATGGAAAATCCATGTTTAGTATGCCACTGAATACTAGGGTCTGGGGCATGTTAGGAATGCGCTATTGCCTTCTTTAGGCCCTCCTGGTGGACTTCCTACAGGCATGTGGCTGACCACAGTGGGAAACAGGATGCTGGATTAGACAGAAACTGATTCGGCAGGGCTCTTGTTATGCTCTTATGAAACATCCTCCCACTAGAGCAGCCTTCCCCAGCCTGATGTCTTCCATATGTTTTGCACTGCAACTCTCGGCATTCCTGACCATTGGCCTTGCTGGCTGGGGCTCATGGGAGCTGAAGTCCAAAATTATCTGGAGAGCACCAGGCTGGGGAAGGCTGCATGAAAGCAACACCACATCTGCATACAGGGAGACTGGGGAGGGGGGTGGTAGTGGTGGTGGGGATCAGACGTTTGTGAGGATCCCAACACTGATTTGGGTGCTGTTACCTTGCAGTACAACAACAGAGTTTGCAGTGTAGTGCCTGGACACAGTGGGTACCAAAAGCAAGAAGCATCTGCAGGTTGGCCTGATCTACTGCATTTTCTTAGCACATGGAGACTCTGCCACAGTTAACTTAAGCAAGCCAATTGGCAGCCATTAAACATGGGCTGAAATGTTTAAAATTCTGGAGCATTCGTATGACAGTGTGAACAACCTGGAGGCATGAATCCAGATGCCTGGACTCACAAATTAATCCTCTGCAGATTTCTCTGGCTCCGGAAACACGATCAGGTAATTCAAACCCCTAACAAGGGCAAACAAAGTGAACCATGTTCATGAAACAGTTCGCCAAAGACCCCCCAAATGATCACCAGTGAATATTCAGCAGAACTTTACTCAAATCCAAACTTGGAAATCTAGCAATGGGGGAGAAATTAGTTCAGTTCACATTTTAATTCAACATCCCTGATAAACACCAAAGCATACACACACACAAACCCCAAAGTATACACCCCCACCAAAGTATACACCAGGGATGTTGAAGAGTCCTTGGTCTCGAGTCACGAGTTGAGTCACGAGTCTTTGGACCCGAGTCTTGAGTCCGAGTCCTTGGTCCAAAATGGTGACTCCCGAGTCTCGAGTCACTCCCAAAACTGACTCCATGAGTCCCTATTAAAATCAATGGGGTTTCCCCAACAAAATAAGGCTACTTCAGATGTGTGGCTTAAATAAATTCTAGGCACAAGTGTGCCTTTTCATTTCAAAACTCTGCAACTGATTTTGGCAAGAACAGGCCAGGCAGACAAACCCAAAATAACCAGGCAGGCAGAGGAGGCAGGGAATCCCAAAGCAGGCAGGCAGAGGCGTTTGTCTTGGACAATTCAAACTGTGGAACTGGTTAAGAAGAGACCAGGCAGGCAGAAGAGGCTGGGAACCCCAAACAGGCAGGCAGAAGCAGCCAAACCCAAAATGTCTGACCCTAACCCTAACCTCCCACAACAACACATCAATCAAAATAAATCTCAACACATCGTTGGGGCTGCGCTCCTGGTAGCTGTCCATAGTGGCCGAGCAGCGGCGCGCCTCACTTCCATGTGCTCTTCACCGGTGATCGCGCTCCTTCTGGCATAGTCAGAAGACTTGTCAACAGCCCAGGGATGTTGATGAGTCCTTGGTCTCCAGTCTCGAGTCGAGTCTCAAGTCCCATTAAAAATATTGGGACTTGAGTCAGACTCGAGTCAGAGGGGGGACTCAGTCCGACTCACGAGTCGAGTCCTCGAGTCCGAGTCCCCATCCCTGTATACACACACAAATCCGCATACACACACATATACTCCCCTCCCTGCAGCTGCCAAAATCCTCTCTGGTACATAACGTTTAAAGGTATAGGCACCCTGTCCTATGTTGCATCCAGCCACCAGCACAGGTGCGAGCAGGCTGGGATGAAGCTGTTTCACAAGATTTCTGAAATGGCAAGAAAACAACTCACCTAACCACCAACCCCTGGTAATATGCTCCTGGGGATTGGTCTTGCTTACATGTCCCCACATTGATAGCAATGGGGGCTGTGCTTCCTCTCAGCTGACTTTCTGCCTGTCTTCATAAAGCTACAGCAAGTCAACCATGATGACATCATGCAATTGAGATTGACCACCCCTGCCCAAGGCCAGCCAGCACTGAACCCATTTTCATAAACCCCATAAAACTGGTCCACCTCAAATGAAGCCTTGGGCAATGGCCCACAACCACACAGTGCCTAGTTGCCTATGTAGCCAGTCCAACCCCCCTGACCCCTGTGTGACTTTTCTATACAACATACTGTGGTATGGTAAGGGTCCAACCGACCCAGGGTACAGTGTCTGGCCACAAGGTCAATAAGCAGCCAGACGCAGGCACTTGGTACAACATACCAGAAGCGCTTTATTCAGAATACAGAAAGTCACAGCGGGGAGACTCCCAGAGCCTAAGCAACTGAGAGCCCCGATGTTCACAAGCATGGTACTTTTATACACAACAGCAACAGGTTCCTTGCTTCTGCACCCTTTGGCATAAAGCCACACCTGCGTACTTTGGATATTTCCGGGTGCATGAGTTCTGGGTACATACTACTATCTTTGCTGAACTCAGCAACTCAATATTTAATTAATCTAACTAACCTGAGACAGTTAGTTAGCCTTGCGGTTTCCTCATGCTTAAGCTGCTGTCTGCTTCTATTCGTAATAAACAGGATGCTATGCGGTTAGCTATAGCTAATTTTAAGTGTCTGACACTAAGCAACACTTACACAGGTTAGATAGAAAACTTGTTGGTGACCTATATATATATATATTACCTCAATATATAGAGAAAAGTTATCATTTTGATCTGGAGATAAAACATGGAGTTTTATGCAGCTGGATCTCCTCGCCATTCATGCTGGTGCCTTATGATAATTAAAAGCTGTGAATGGTGGTTTTGCAAGCATGGTTTTATGGTAACAGGACAAACTTTCGCAAAAAGTCTTTCATTGTTCAGCGAAGGACGTGAAAATAATTAATTTATAACTTGGCCATTATGATGAGTTTACAGGATCCATTTCATAAGACATTTTATTGATGAAATTGTGTCTAATGTCTTAGCAATGTGTTTGGCTCCAGCATCTGGCAGCAGGGAAGCAAAAAAATAAAATAAAAGGCAAAGCCAGAAATGTCCCCGGAGCACTAAAAACAAAGTACAAGTTTGTATCTCTATTCCCGCTGTAGGTCTTTGAGGTTTACAGAAGATCACAAAAATGCTTCAGTGGCTGTTTTATGATCCCATTTGATTTGTACATGAGTAACGCTGAGATTTCTTCTGCTAGACATTTCCATGTTTTACCGTATACTGCTAAAATGATTTTACCCAAGTATGATTTTTCAAGAAGCTGCATCAGTACTGGAAGCTAAAAAGAATGTCAGTCCATCTATGATAAGAATCCACCAGGAAGATCTCCGCTGCAACTCTTTTGAAATGGCCACCGCTTATGCTCTCCTGCGGCTCACCCACATTTCCATGGGACTTGTGCAGGATAGAGAACTTCCTGGTGGAGTTCACCCCCAGATTTGTGCATCTAAAACTCAAACATAATGGACTGCTTTTCTAACCCTGACAAGTTTACTGAAGGAAGGCGGAATGAGACATTTCATGTGTATTCCAAAATAAATTCAGCCTCTCGAGTCAGGATGACCTCCTGCTACTCCTAACATTCTAATAGCTGCCTTTATCCATAGCCTCAGCCAGTTGCCATTTTAAAAATAAATAAAACAAGAGGGTTTATATGACAAATTATCTAAAGAGACTTCCGAAAGACAACAAAAAGCAATTGTTCTCCTGCCCCTCCACTAACATTACACCCCCACATCTGGTTCATTGCTGATTGCACAGTGTGCACACATACCCTGCGAAGGATTGTCTTCTTCTGAAGGGATAGCTGTGGTGGGGAAACTTCACCCATCCATTCCCAAGCAACTCCAAACAGGGCTGGATTAAAGCCTTTGTAGGCTCTATGCCAGCGTTCTCCAACCTTGGGTCCCCAAATGTTTTTGGCCTACAACTCCCAGCATGCCCCAGCCAGCTACGCTGGCAGTTGTAGGCCAAAAACATCTGGGGACCCAAGGTTGGAGAACACTGCTCTATGCACTCCCATAACCACCACCACCAAAATAGATCTATAGATAAACATTTACATTGTCTAGGCCCCATCATAGATCTCTATTCAGGGACAGTGCGTGTGTTACCTTGGGCCAGTGGGGCACAGCTCTGGGATGATTCTAGCCTCCAAAATATCCACAGGGAAGCCCAAATGCAATAGTTCAGAGTGCCCAGATACTCCCCGACATTCATATATTTCCCTTTAAACATACCAGGACTTTTCTATCCTTCTCCTGACCCGTGCTGTTGCCACCAATTGCTCTTACGTAGCAGAACTAATCAGAAATGTTGCTATGGTGGTCCAGCATAGTCCTATTCCTCGTCTCCAGGAGGGTGGGATGGGAATTACAAGGTAGTTTTCCTTCCCCACTATCAATTTTCAAAAGGTTGGGAACACTGACTAATTAGGCAGGACATATGGCTACTCCCACCCTTAACAACATTTGGCAAAGCTAAGCTCTGAAAGCAGTGCCTCGCCATTAGCCAATGAGCATGCTGCTGCAAAAGAACTCACACCGTCCCACTACGGGGAGATTATACAACACAAACAAGTGAGAACCTGTTCTTTTCATGCAGTTGGCATGGGCAATATTGACTTGGGTTTGAGTGCCAGTGACAAATTCCACACACACAGTCCTTCTGTCCTGTAATAGATAAACATATTGAGATGGGCGGACAGCAAGCAGCATCAATGGGACTCGGGAGATCCGGGCTCTAGTCCCCGCTCGGCCATGAAACTCACTGGATGACTTTGGGCCAGTCACTGACTCTCAGACTAACCTACCTCACAAGGTTGTTGTGAGGATAAAATGGAGAGGAGGAGGATCATGTAAGCTACCTTGAATTCTTTGCAAGAGGGGAAAAGGCGGAATATAAACATACTGGTAATCATCATCTCTCCTGAACAGGAATTATCAGGCTAGTATGTCACACCTCCATTATCTTTAGAAGGCATCCAGTAATTAGGAGGATGCCAACACTAATCACTAAGGAAAAGCACCCCTTGGAAAAGCTGAACTAGCACAGTTGCTATTCTAGTTCCTCAAAGAGAGGGCCATGTCAAGGGAACCCTAGTACTTGCATCCTAATTCCATTGTCTGCTCTTGCTATTATTATATGTACTGTACAGATTCATATTGGCAGTCTGGCAACCAGCTGTTGTCTTAAGCCATTTGGAATCTTAGGCCTCCAGTTAAAATACAACTTGCATCCTAACAGTAGTGACTTTAAAGGTGCCTCTCCACTCAAGCAGAAGCTCTCCACAAAGCTATGAGAGATCTATTAATATATGTTCATCATATTAACAGAGTTGCTTCTTTAATTAGATCCCCAGCTGGCATAACTTGTCATCTCTGATCATAAGTCTAAAGTTACTTTTAAAATCCCACTGAATTTGAACACCTCTTTCTTCCTTGTTTACAGCAAAGCATGAATAAAGTTAGTCATTTCTAAAGGTCATCTACTTTGCAATGAAAAAAGTTTTCATTGCAGAGTTTTCATTTCTAATGACTCTGTTATCTCCCAAAGGGATTCAATGTTTTGATTGGAGCAATAATAATTGCAAACTGGTTCCAGAATCTAATTTAGGTTCCAGTGCTAAATTTGCTTGGAAACCCCGGATAGGTTGATACACAATCAAATGAAGTGGAAGCTCTTGGATTTTTAAGTAAATGAAATCTTGCTGACTTCAATATAATGAATGCATTTTAAGTCCAAATCTTAAATGCATTCTGAAATCCTAATCAAAGTGCAATTATGAAGAGGGCTTTAACTTGTAATGGTATGTGTTTGCATTTGGCTTGTGTTGTATGGGGGGACTCATCTGAGTGTTACACTGATTAGTATAAAAGGACTCACCTGATATTGTAGGCAGGCATGAATGTTAGGTTGTATTGTGACTCACTCAGTAAAAGTTATATTTTGGTATCCTGTGCCTGGAGTGTTCTGTCTATGCCTGAAAACATGAAACATTACCAGAAGTGCAAAGAAATGCATCAGTTGGTCTCCAGAAAAACTATCATTTGAAGGTAACGTGGCTGAAAATTGGAGAAAATGGAAGCAAGGATTTGAATTATATTGTATAGCTAGTGCAGCTGACAAGAAAAGTGAGAAGCTCCATGCTGCCTTATTTCTGCATGTGGTAGGAGAAGAGGCAAGAGAAGTATATAATACCTTCCATTTTGATGATGAGGCAGATAGCCACAAGATACATATTTTGCTGAATAAGTTTGAGTTATATTATGTTCCTAAAAGAAATGTTACATATAAGAGATACAAGTTTTTTTCAGGAGTACAGAATGAGGAAGAACCTACTGACTCTTATGTGACTGACTTGAAGTTATTGGCACAATCATGTGAATTTAGCCAGCTGTGTGAGTCTCTGATTAAGGATAGAATTGTTTGTGGAATAAGATCAGATAATCTCCAGGTAAGGTGGCTGAGAGAAGCTGATTTGACCTTGGAAAATGCTGTGGACATTTGAAGAGCAGACATTAACATCCAGGGCCGGTGCTACCATTAGGCCAACTAGGCAGCTGCCTAGGGCGCAGGGCTAAAGGGGGCGCCAGAAACGCCTTGAAAAAAAATACAGCACTCTCAAGTGGGAAGGGCCCCCGCTAAATATCTGATCTTGCCTAGGGCACCAAACTGCCTTGCACCGGTCCTGTTAACATCTAATAAATTGGAAGAAGAGTGGACTATAGATCTTAAAATAAAGAATAAGGATGTAGAGTTTAAGACTGATACTGGAGCATAAGATAATGCTATTTCCATAAGAACTTATAAGAGCCTTCAGAGTGAATATTTACAGAAATCAAATACAAGATTAGTTACCTATTCAGGTACATGGTGCAAAGTGTGTTATGAATTGTACATATAAAGGGAAAGAATTTGAGTTAGAATTTCAAGTAGTAGATTTTGAAGCACAAGCAATCTACGGTTTAAAAAGTTACTGATTTAGAGCTAGTAAAAAGAGTAAATGTGCTAGAATGTAAGGAAGGAAAGGAAATATATAAGCATTATGAAGATGTGTTTCAGGGATTAGGATGTCAGCCACCTGCCTTTTACAGTTTTCTTTCTATGAATCTATGCCTGGGACATAAAATGTCCCATAAATTTGCATTAAGAATAGGCTTTATGGGGTACTTAATATCCCAAACAACATGAAACAATTATGGGGGAACAATAGGAGACCATCCACAGGCCATCTTAGTCTCTCTTGATAGCCAAGAACAATAGCGAACACATCCTTCAAGCAGAAAAGAAACCCATTGAGGGCAAGCTTTGTCATGCTGATTTAAAGTTTATAGGCCTCAGGCCTTTTTCAGGCTTTTGTACTGCTAATTGACTTTCAATAAGACTGTCTTTGTTACGCAGATTTCCTAGATTTACATTGCTGCAGGAAAGATTAAGTCTTTACTTACCTTAAGTAGCTGAAACCTGAAATCCATTCTTATTGTGATCCTAACAGCTTGGGGAAAGTATTCACTCAAACAAAAGCCTTCCATATGCACAGTTTGCCTTGTCTGAGGCACTTGTTTTTCGGCTGACTTGGGCATCCCCAAAAGAACATATGCAAAGTGGGGGGGGGGGGGAATCAGTCCGATTAAGGGTACAATCTTATGCATGTTTAGATCCGTGCCGGCTGGGACAAGCTGGGGTTGTAGGACTTTTTTCTATCTAAACATGCATAGGATTGCACCCTAAACGAAGCAAAGGGCCACTGTGAACTGCTTAGATGTGATTGGGGCAGCAGGAGTACAACTACTACTTTAGTTGTAGTAGCGCAAGTTATGACTTGGTCACTGCAGTTTAAGTAGGTCCAGATGTCAGTCTCCTTGAGTCTATGTTCTTCACATAAGGTACGACATGACTCTGGCTGTAAAATTGAAGTTTTTTATGGGGATGTATTTTATCTGAGAGAAGGTGAGGCAGTAGGAGGATGTATCCTCCAGTCATTGACAAATTCATAGATTCATAGATCATAGAGTTGGAAGAGGCCTACAAGGCCATCGAGTCCAACCGCCTGCTCAGTGCAGGAAACTAGAGGAGGGGTCTTCCATTAGAAGCCTTTTGCTTTCTGTCAGTGCAAAGACCAACTGGTAAGCAGGGTTGTTGTTGTTAAACTAAAGACCTACTGGGTTTTCCCCTCTCTCTTTGCTTTCATTTTTAATGGAAAATTGCGTAAAGATGTATCCGGTGTTCACTTCAGAACTAAAGTTAAGCCAGCTGGATGTTCGCCTCCATGACCCAAAACCTGTAAATGGCTATGATCTTAGCAAAGGCAGGAACATTCTAGAATCCTGGATTTCCCATTATGGCTGACCTGGCTCTGGGATGGATGTTATCATCAGGCCATTGCTGAGAGCTTTCCTACAATCTTCGTGCCAAACCTCTTGACAGGATGGAAATTTGAATTGGCTGTTTGCTAAAGGAAGGGAATGATATTCAGATCAGGGGAATTGCAAGATGCTGGTGATTGATTTCAGCCATGGTGCAAATTCAATAGATTGGGTGGTTGAGGCTTCGAGCGCAACTTATTCCTGATAAAAGTTTACATTTGGCGCACATGTAGTCATGTTCTCATGGTGGTTTTGGTTGCCCAGGTTGCAACCCAGAATTTCTGCCTTTGCCTTTAATCAGGGGTGAGCAAATTCAGGCAGTCTAGGGGCCAAATCCCCCCCCCGACTCATCGTAAGCTGCACTCCCCCTGCTGCCAGCCTGGCACCACAAAAAGAGGGGGGAAGGGTGGAAACCAAGTTATATTTGTCCATTCTAAGCCTCTGTAGATGCTAAGGAGACTTTGAATTGACAACTTTAGCTTGTTTCAGTGGCAAACCATGACTTTTCCCTCCCTTTTTTTAAAAGAAAAGGTGGTGGTGGTGGAGGTATGGCAATGGAGAGGGACCCACATGTGGTCTGTAGGACATGTGCTGCCCACCCCTGCTTTAAACCAATTCAGCCCATTATTAGCAGAAATCTAGTCCCATAACACAGGTGACTGAAAAGAATAGGAATAAGTGATACGGGCAAGGCACAGTCCCTGCAGGTGAGCAGAAGCTGGTCCAGCTGACCCTGAGAGGTAAGTTCAACCCTCCTTTGCTGTACATCTCAGCACCTTAGAAGTGGGTCAGTGCACATCCTGATAGTCAACTATCTGCAGGAAGCCATCTCAACCTCCTTGGAGAGAGGGGAGGTTAACAGCACCAGCCAGTGAGGGGAGTCACCAGGCAAAACTGGCGGCAGGTACAGCATAGTGTTGTGGGGACACTTCCCCCAATTACATTTCAGCCATGGGAGGCAGGGTGGAGGATGGGGTGCCACAGCCAAAAGCATGCAAGTTGCCAATGGTGTCAGCATCCCCACACCTCCTTCTGTCACCATGCCATGGCTGCCAACCAAACAAGCCACCGCACCTGCTTTTACTGGAGGCAAGGCTCCCTGAGGAATCTAGGATGCTACCTAGTACTCTTTGACAGACCCCTTTAAATATCCCTATAGGGCACAGTCCCTGTAGCAGAGGTGTCAAAACTTTTTCCATTTAACATAATGGTGTAGAGCAGCATAGTACAAGTACATTTTCCCCCCCACTTCAATTTGCAAAGATTGCAGCATATATATATATAGATATTACAATATATGGCACCAGGAGAACACTACACTCTATATGACCTAATTTCTAGTTTTTCAATATTTTTTTTATTGAAGAATAACTGTGGAAGAACAAAGGAGCAATAGATGCATAATGTTTGCAAGATATGGCATAGCTGGCATGTGAATTCCATCTATTGTATAGTATTTTAAACTATACCTTAAAAACAAAACACTCAGAAAATTTCAGAGAACGTTGGAAGGGGGGGAGGGTTAGAGGAAGTGGGCAGCCCCAGGTTTCTGTTCCTTCATGGTGTTTCCCAAACTTGTTTCCCTCCATAAAACCGCTCATGGAACACTTTGGTTCCAACCATCAGTCCCTAGCAGTCGGTAATGGTAATGGCGGTGAAAAGGATGAATAGGGCCTTCATTACAATCAATGCCGCCACAGGAGTAAGTTTTGGATGTATTGCAGAAGCAGAAGGAAATATTCACACTGCCAGTGAGCATAACCATATGTAAATGGCTAAAAACCACTGCATAGGTTAGTGAAGGATTTGGCCTTCCTTCCATCATGCTTATTTCAGTGACTGTGACTCATAATGTATAAATCTGGCATTCCTTCTCAAGAAATGGAGCTCCCATATTTGTGTGCATAAACAGCCTGCTCGACTTGTCAAAGGTTCTCATATGTATTCTTTTGCTTTAGCTTGGTGACAGCACGACTAATTAGAAAGCACACTCTGCATTAGCGACAGCACGCGCACCATTGTCTTTGAGGCTGTGCTGCTATTCAAAAAGAAACTTTAAAAACAGCCCGACAATGCTGAAAATCGTAATCACCTATTTAGTTTGACATATTACAAATGTCAGATTGAAAAAGAGAAATCATTTCCAGGTGCAAGGGGAAATTGCTTGACTTACTTCATCTGACTGTCAGGCAAATTGCTGTTTTTAAAAAGTGAAATTACATATGCTTTAAAAAATGTTGCATCCTAAACAGGAGGTCCATGTGGAAAAATCACTGAAATATCAAGTCACACAATAACCTTTGCAAATTTAGATTTTCTAATTATTCTAATACAATTATTGGTGGGAGAGGAGTTGACTTCATACTGAATATGTCTGTTGACACCCATCTGCCCACACACTCCAATAGTCTCAATGTGGTATAGCAAGTGGGATCGGGGGGGGGGGGGGAATTGCTAATGTCAGTTGTGGGATAGCAAACCAACACTGTTGTTGTTCAAGGTCAAACACAACTCCATTCTCTACTCAGTTTAATAATAATAATAATAATTATTATTATTATTATTATAACAACAACAACAACAACCCTTTGGCTCTGAAAAGAGCCCCCAAGGCAGTTTACTATTATAATTGCAAAATAAACCAATCATACAATAAAAGCTGGGACCATAGAATCTGAGCCATTAAAAACAACCTAACAGGGGTCAAATTAACACAGATCAAATGCCAGGTAAAATGAAATGGTCTTCTAAAAACTATATGAATGGGCCAACTGTACCTCTCTAGGGAGGGAGTTCCACTATCAGCGTACAACCAAAAGGATCCTGTCTACACCCCCCCCCAACAACTGCACCTCCCAAGGTGGTGAAACACGGAGCAGAGCTTCAGATGACAAGTGCAGTGGGTGGGTAAGTCCATGTGGGAGGAGGCCCTCCTTCAGATAACCTGGTCCCAAACTATTTGGGGCTTTATAGACATTAGTTGGCTACTTACAGTAAACAGGTGAATCGGCAGACATATACAAAGTAACAACAACAAAGAATATGAAAGTGTTTCATCATCACACCCATTCACGCTGCTTTGCTTCTCACACAAGCCCAAAATCAACCCAACCCTATGAGAACCCATTCTTCTCTATCTTATTAGGATATGTATCCATATCCCTACCTCCTACCCTTCCTACTTAGATTATCTGACAAGACCACCCTATGTCATTATTTGGATTGTATAATCCTTCTGGCCAATCTCTTCAGTTACTGCCACCATTCTCTTAGCAACTCGGGGCCATGAGACACATTACGGAAAGTCAAACCTGGAGTTGGCACAGGGTGTACACTCAACAGGGAGGTACCACAAGTCATGGCTCTCTGATGAATGTACGATGGATGTGGTTGTTGCATTCCACTTTACATTTTTTATTTGCTTGCTTAAAACATTTAATATGTGAACTGGAATAGCTACAGTTCTATGCCATCCATCCAGAATGCAGGAAATCTAAGAAGATAGGATAGGTCTGCTCCACTTTGTCCAGTCCTGTTCATGGCCTAGGTAGGGCAGTCAGCTTCCAATTTTAGAGACACCAGATTGGTGGGTGGGACCAAAGATAGGTTAATGGGTAGAATCAGTGTAGGGTTTTACAAGTCAGGAATCAGAGCTTGATTATTTTTGGTGGGTCAACGGGAGAAAATTGGTGAACTTTGGTGCAAAAGAGTTGGACTCGGTAGATAGGCCCATCAGGTTAGAAAGGGGAAAGGAGACGTTAAACATCCACAGCTGAAACTATCTGGTTTATTCAACAAAATATTTTATATCAAACCAGAGGCAAAAATATTAAATGGGCAAGTAAAATTTAAAAAAGAAAATTATGGTAAATAACTAAAATACCTGTCAGCTAACAACCCTAAGTTGAGATTCATCTATCATATGCAGGCACAGTGGAGCTTTAATAGTTATGGTAACATTACAAATTGACTAAACACAAACATGCTGTAGAAAATATTGAAGTAAGCCCAGTTGAATAATGGGGCTTACTTCTGAGTAGCCATGTATTTTGTTTTATTGGATCACTGAATAGCTTCTAATTGTGCCAGAAAGTTTTGTATTATTATTATTATTATTATTATTATTATTATTATTATTATTATTATTAAACTGAGTAGAGAATGGAGTTGCTTTTAACCTACAAGTGAGGTTAGCAATTCTCCCCCCTCCTCCCACTTCCTACACCACATTGAAACTATTGGAGTGTGTAGGCAGATGGGTATCATCAGTCATATTAAATATGAAGTCAACTGCTCTCCCACTAGTAATCATATTAGAATCTAACTTTCTAGGATTTAACTCTCTAGGATTTAAGATTTAACACTCTTAGAAGCTGGTCCTTATGATGGCTGACTATTGTTCAGAACATTTGAATCATATACTGTACGTCAGTGTTAGGTCAAAATATATGTCCTCACTTTTCTTCTAATCAAGTATTTTTTTAGAAATCTCTGAAAGGACATTCTGAGACTGTGTCCCACAGATGTATTATGGCATGCACTGACACATAGAGGTAAAAATATTTAATGAAGGAAACTTGATTTTTCTATGGACTATAATGGAACAATTTTCTACATCTACCGCCACTTAAGGTGTGGTCTGTGGAGCATTTCTTTTCCAACATTCTAAAACTAGTTGATTCTCTATGGGCAAGCTGAGCAAGGTATCAGGAAGATGCCATTATAGGGCTTACTGATACTACCTAGCAAAAAATGACTTCAGAGAGCAAAGAGAAGAAACAGAATGCTGAATAGAGCGGTATTATTTATTATTAATATTTATATACTGCCTTATTTGCTAAGAAGCCAGCAAGGCAGTGTGCAACAAACTGATACGATGAAACCTTAACACAGTGAAGAACAAGAACAATAAAAACAGCAAAATGTTAAAACATTAAAACAGCTACATAATTTAGGGCACAATCCTGTGGCTGCTGGGCAGAATCTAGCCTTCCATAGGATACTTTGGAGTCCCAGCTCCAGCCTTGGAAACTTGCTCCAAGGTCGGAGCTTGAATGCTGGATTCAGAGCACCCTCCCCCCCCCTTGCAGCCAGCACAAAAAGAACCACACCGGCCTTGGCTCCGAGGTCCTCTAGGAGACAGGATTTTGGGGGTAGGGAGGGGGCAGGAAGGGGCGGAGACAGGCTCCGCCAGCATACACAGTATCCTGGAGGCACCTCAGCCTCCTCTCCTCATGCTCCGAGGCACCACACACACTTAGATGACCAAAATCAGTCATCTAAGTGTTTTGCATGGTGGGAGGAGCATGGAGGCAACCTTTGCCACTCTGCTTCTTCCGCTATGCATAGGATGCCCATAATCCTCCCAGTTTGGAGGGTTGCAGACAGCCTCATTGGATTGCGCTGTTAAAAGGCTACATTAAAAAGTTGTATCTTCACACCCTTTTTAAAAGCCAAGAGAGTAGGAGCCAGTCGTAGTTCTTAAGGGAGTGCATTCCACGCTTTGGGAGCAACACAGGAGAAATCCCTTTCGTGTATGCCCAACAAACGGGCCTCAGTAGGTAATGGTGTCCTCAAGAGGGTCTCTCCTGCAGATCTTGATAGCCAGGCAGGTTCATAAGGAGGCAGGCAGTCCCTTGGATAGCTGGGTCCAAAGCCATTTATTTATTTATTTATTTATTATATTTATTAATCGCCCATCTGGCCGGCCACCCAGCCACCCTGGGCAATGTACAATTAAAATAATACAATAAAACAATGCAATAAAATATAATAATTAAAACAGTATAAAATTCTTTTAAAATCCTAACCCATCCCATATTCCCGCCTGAACAGCCATGTTTTTAGGGCTGTAAAGGTTAAAACCAATGTCTTGAATTGAGCCCAGAAAGCAATTGGCAACAAGTGCTTGTCTTTCAAGACAGGCACTCATATGGTCCCCATGCCGTGCACCTGTTGGCAGCCACATGAACTGCCCTGTGCCCCCTCAGCTGCTCTGCTGCCCTGAGGTGCAGTGGAGGACATTGTTCTGTTGCCGGAGTCCTGTTGAGAAAGTCAACTGCCCGTCTGGTCGGCTTTTCTACATGAATGTGGGGCGGGGGCAGGCAGGTTCCACCTTGTCCTTGGCCTCAGGCTGTCCCTGGCTGTAGCAACCAGGAGGGAAAGGAATTGAACCCTGTTTAGTACCCTAATGAGCAAGAATCCCAGCCCAATTCTACTCAGTGATTTAATATTTCTGATTAGTCCCAAACTTTTCTTTAAGAACCAAAACAGAAAAGTTAAAAAAAAAAAAAAACCCCAACCCCTAGATATTTGGATAATGTGATCAAAGACCAGTCAAATGCTGCATAACTCTCGGGCTTGTGGGGAGGAGGAAAAGTTGGATAAGTATTGTTAACTTACTCGCTATGATTGTGCTGTTTAAAACCTTTTCTTTGCTGAGAGCTTCCAGGAAAATTTCCAGCATTGTGGAAAGTTGTTGAAATGCCTTGCCTTGTTAACGGTAACATTTTTGGAAATTAATAAAAGACCAAGTTTGAAAGAGGGAGTGCAGAAAATATTGACAGGGAAAGGCAGATATTTCCCCCCTATGACATCATCTCACTCATTGCAGAAGTGTCGCATTAGTCTCTGCCAGCTATGCGGACCACCAGAAATCCAACAGAGATATAAGAAGCAGGGCTGGTATCCAGGGTAGGCATGATTGGGCACCTTCCGAGGGCCCACAGCCCAGCAATGGCCCACTCACAAAAGCCCCCTGGACTTGCTCCTCCTCTTCATCATTGCAACCTGCTTCTTCACCTGCCTCTCGCTCTGGCCCATACTTGGTTGTGATGAGGAAAACCACTAGATGCCACTGCCTACTTGCTCTTTTAGCTCTCTACCAGTCAAGGAAGCAAGTGGTAGTAATGGTGAGAAAGAGGATGAGGAGCAATAGTAGCTGGTGACAATGGCAGTAAGAAGGTAAACTCACTGAGGGAGGGGGCCCATGGAGGGTGTCTTGCCCAAGGGCCCTCAAAAGGTTGGCACTGATAAGAAACATGAATGTCCAGTGTGTGCATGTGTGCGCGCATGTGTATGTTTGTGTGTTAGGGATTTGGATGCTTAACGAAATTTATATTTGTGGATTCTGATATAAATTGACCTGATCCACATCTTCCGGCCTAACATGTGCATCATAACTTAGTTATCCACTGACTTTCACATTTCCAAATATTATTTATTTATTTTATTGATTTATACCCTGAACATAGTTTGAAAATAGTTCAAGAAATCAAAAAAGAAATACATTAAAAACAGTATGAAAAAATATTCTGCAACTGGTTTTGGCTTGGGGGGGGGGGGAAGGTATAAAAATACATTTTAATAAAATGCGTGTTTTGAGATAAAGTTCATTTGGGGTGCAATCCAATGGGGATGCCCATAGCCCTCCGAACTTGGAGGATTACGGGCATCCTACGCAAAGTGGGAGGAGCATGGAGGTGAAGGTCACCTCCATGCTCCTCCTGCTCTGCAAAGCAGCTAGACAGCCAATTTTGGCCATCTACTGTGGCACTTCAGACAGGGAGAAAAGGAGGCTGAGGCACCACCAGGATACCTCGTATCTTGCCTCCTCCCCTACCTGCTGCCTACGCCTGTCTCCTCCCCTACCCGCTGCCTCCCCACCCACTAAACCCCTTCTCCAAGGTTGCTCTTACAACTTTGGAGAACCAGCTGGTGCGGTTCTTTCCGTACCAGCTGTGAGTGAGGGAGGGACATCCAAGTGTGGATCCCCAGATCCAAGGTTGGAGCTGTTTTCCGACCTTGGATCTGGGACTCTGAAAAATCCTATGGCCTTCTAGATGCTGTCTAGTGGCCATAGGGTTGATCTGTCTGAATTGCATAATTTGAGTGAAAATATATTCTAAAATACATATTTAAATAAATATACATTTAAATCTGAATTTTCATGTAGATTTCTTTTTTTTAAATCACAGATTACTGTGGAAATGGAACAGACTTATGGGTGAACACGTGCAAAAACAGCACTGACTGGAATGGGGAAGAAATTAATACAGTTTGCATTTTAGTGCAAACCTACCTAATTTGTACTTCCTGAACCAATATGCAAACTGAAATGCAATTACCCTTCAGTATTTGCAATTCTATGGATTTTGTGATACAGTTCTCCAATTAAAAACTAGAACAAAATTAGTATTAGGGGGAAGCATGCATGAAAATTCATATATCAGTTTGAAAAAGTACAATCAGTGCATTATATTGGAGGAAATTGCTTGCAAAAAATGTGTACATTAGGCTAAATTGCATTTAAAAATGCATATATTAGGTCCTAATATATGTTTATGTCAAAATAATGCATACATAGTTTAGTGTGGACTTTAAAAGAAAGCAAGCTGAAGTTGAAACAGGATGGTTGAAAAAGAGAGAGAGAGAGAGAGAGAAATAGAGAGAAACCAAAATTAACAGATGTATCCATCCCTAGTGGAAATAGATTGATTTGCCTATCCATAGGTGGTGGAGTGGGACACTCCAAAAAGCTGGAATAGCAGACCTTTATCAAAGCCATCTTGACAACCCTGAAGGTCAGATTCAGGAGGTAGCCATTGAAATACCCAGGCTAGAACCTATTTGGATGAGGAAGAGGATTCTTGATATGGGCCCAGCTGGCAAACAATACTGATTGCAAGAGTATGAGAAGTTCTCGTCACTCAGCTCCACTTAGCTTCTTGTAATTAGATAAGGCTGACTGGCATGTGTGTACTTTGTACGCTAATACAATGCAAAAACAACCTATGGCATGTTTCAATGCATCAAACGGGGGGAAAATGATTACCGACTGTCATATAATTATCCTTCATTACTTAGAGCAACACGGTTTATGTAATGCAATAAATAATGTGCAGAGAAGACGGGTAAAATTAGACAAATGCGTTTGGCACCAGTTGGTTAACTTCATCCTCAAGCGTACAGTATTAGTTTAACACTTAAGAGTCCTAAAGCTTAGTTTCATTAATATTTATTCTTTGTCTGAAGTGGGTTACTTATTCTGTTGACAGAACGGATGGATATGCAAAACCATGCCGAGCAAGCAGCAGAAATGTTCCCCTGTATTATTGTAAGAATGCCTTAATCCGCTTTCAACCCCTCTTTCTTTAAACATCTGTCACATAAAGTTGCCTCGAGCCAAAATTCCACATAATGTTGGAAATTCTTTGCCTGGAACACACACAAAAAATATGCCAGTTCCCACTGGGGGGAAAATCTTTCTAGACTTACTTGGGAGGGTGCAAAAGAATTCAGGCTGTGATGTGAAGATTAACTGCCTTTCTTAGAAAACCCCTTCCAAAGTTTTCTAATGGAACTTTTCTGTATTTACGATGGTTATGATGCCTTAGGTCTTAACTGAATCAGCGGTCTTAAAAGATCTATTATTTATTTACATAAGGATTCATAATGATGAATGTAAAGCGAGTAATGGTATGCCTATATACACCATCTTCTGGGATTGGAATGAAAAAATCCAAGATGGTTTAATGTGCTCAGTGCTTCGACTGACTAGAGCGTGCAATCCTATGAAAATTTAGACAGGAAAAAAGGCCTACAACTCCCAGCATGCCCCAGCCAGCATAGCTTGGGTTCCTGCATTGAGCAGAGGGTTGAACTCAATGGCCTTATAGGCCCCTTCCAACTCTAATATTCTATGACCTGTCCCATTCCAGAAACAAGCGTTTCTGCATGTTTCGGGTTGCCCCCGGAAGTACTAAATCACCTTTGTGCAAGCAGTGGGGGCCATTTGCACAACAGAATCGGTGGGACTGGCTGCACATAGCCAGTCAAGTCACCATTGGATACTGGCCATTATTGGAATAGAAGAGGCCAATATTCTGACCTGGTGTAAGGTAGCTTCCTACATTCCACACAGATCCCAGCCATTTTCTATGTTTCACTGATTTCCTGCTCTCTTGTTTCTTCCAGAATCAGGTGAGGGGTGGACTAAATCTCTTTCATGCACACAACTTTTGAGAGTTGCGCACACCAACATAGGATCACCATAGGGTCCCATGGAGCCCTTTTCATTTCCACCCTTGTCCCAACATAGTATCAGTCACCTGCCCATTATCTTCAATGAGAGATCCATGTATGCCTTCCATAGGAACATCCAGCTTCGCCCATTCATTCTTCCTGTTTTTTACGTGTTGGATCCCTCTGATCTCTTCTGCTGTCTAGCAAGCACTGCTTGGGCCCACACAAGCACTGGAGTCAAAAGCGGTGTCAAATGCTAAACCCTGAGCTTGTGTCCTGTCCCCACCTGTTCCTCCTCTGGCATGACATTTGCTTCCATTTTTAAGAAACTGCAACTCATCATTATGTCCGCAACTGGACAAGCGGTGGTTAGTTTTCATTCGTTTTAACCACAAGCAACTCCAGGGTTTCCAATCCTACGTTGTTCAGATAAACCCTAGTTAAAGCTAACCACAATTCCTGTTTTGGACATAACAAACTCTGGTTAGTTGAAAACTGAAGCAAATACTTCTGATCTCCTTGTGACTGATGCTTGTGCACATAACACTAATTTATGGTCTAGTGTTATGTGTGGACCAGGCCAATGAAGGGCATAAAATACATAACACTTGCTTCCCCCCAAAAAAGGGGGCTAACTATTGCTGTATTATTTGAATGAATCTCAGGGTATTAAAACAACAACAACAACAACAACAACAACAACTCTTCTTAAGTTGACATCCTTCTGGAAGCCAACATTCACTTTAATGAATTTAGCAATCTGCAGAATATTAAGACATCAGCCTTGGGAATAAATACACTAGCCATATTATGTTATTTTCATGTAGAATCCACTGTAAACATGATTCCAATGCCATTGAAATCAGTGACAGTTTCCCTAGTTACCTCAATCAGAGTAGAATCCCCACCACAGTTATTTTAACATCTGCTTCGTAATTCAAGCAAATGGATGAATCATGCAGAAACACATTGTTTTGCTCCTTCCCCCCCCCCCCCACATGTTTTTCTTGAATGCCAATTCCTTCCAAATGTTTGGCAGATTCTAAACACAGCTCTTTGTGTACACTGCTTTAAACTCCTTTATATACTATAAATTAGCTAATGGATACTTAGGCTCTGTGAGATAATGCATTTATGAATGCGTCTGAAAACAAGACATTGTGTTCCATAGAGGGAAGAAAATAATATTATGATTTTTAGAAAAGACTTCTGACTGTTTAAAATATATATAACTGAGATGATTGGATGTATGAATAGTTCTTTATTTTGCATACAAAATGTACTATGCATGTATTTAAAACATTTCTTAACAACCCTCCATCAAAAGGATTCTAGGGCAGTGTACAAGTATGTGAATAAAACTATTCACACAAATAATGTAGCCATATCAGAATACAACAACCAATTAAGAAGAATAAAAACAGGCTAAGGGTGCAATCCTGTGCATGTTTAGACAGAGAAAAGGCCTACAATTCCCAGCATGCCCAGCCAGCCATGCTGCCTTTTCTCTGTCTAAATATGCATAGGATTGCACCTTAAAAGCATACAATACCATATCTCAATCTAAAGAGATTTTTTTTAAATACAAATTTGTCGGCACAAGTCTCAAATTATTATGGCATGGAACTGGGAAGTTTGTGAGTTGTGAGTACTTTTTGTGAGTAGATGTGCCTCTGAAAATTCCTGTAGGTGTATTATTTTAAATGTATTAGGCTATTGTTCAGACTTACTTGGAAGTAAGTCCCGTTATATTACTACGTATATTACATGAATAGGATTGGACTGCACATTAAGGTAGTGCAGGATGAGTCTATTGTGGGGTATTAGCTGCAATAGTTAAATGCAACCTCCGTGTTTGAGGGCAGTGTATCCCTGAATATCATCAGTAGGGCGAAGATCAGGAGAAGGTCTGCTTGTGAGCTTCCAGGGCCATCTGGTTGACCAGTGTTAGAAAAGGGGTACTCACCTAGGGCTGGAACCCTTTGCAGACTTACAGCTGAAATCAATGGGCCTTGCTTCTAAGTAAACATGAACCAGATTGCACTGGAAACAGGGTGGCCACTTATGAATCGGCAAAAAAGAGGGCAAAAGAGGACACTGATTTGCATAAATTTTGCACATATACATCTATACATATGTATAGATGCCAGTTTAGCAATAATTATTATAATTTCAGTAGAAATACAGTAACCTCGCCATAGTGTGGAAGACTGTGAGTAGGGGACCGCTGTGACTTGCTCAGCGTGCAGGTTCAAGGCCCATCTCCTCCTTCTGATGGTTCTTTATCTTTAAATCGAACATGGTCTGGACAGCCCTTCAAAACAGAGGACATTCCTCTAGCAGCCCTTCAAATAGAGGACTGTCCTCTGTAAAAGACACGTGGCCACTCTAACTATAAATGGGGGTTTACTCTGATCCAACAGTTGGATGTTATGCATATATTGTGCACCTGCAAAACACTGCCCTAATATCTTTTTCTTAGCCTCGTACTAGACAGTCACATCCTGAATGCAAACATATTCACTGGTTCTTATTGGCTAAATATAATCTGTCTTCCTATGTACTAAACTGGCATGCACAAATGCTGATCAGATCAGTGCTTTGAGGCAACTGACTTCCATCTTCCTTAATGCCCTTTTGCTAGTTTCCAGAGAATATGTGTGATCCATCAATATCCAGTCCAAATGCCTTCAGTTTAGTTCCAGTAGAGCTAGCCATTTGCCAAAGTGGTTTGTAGGATTCTTCACTTAACACTGTGCCAAACACCAGCTAGTCTTTCTTACAGTGATGACAGAGGCACCATATCCTGGAGCCAAACAGAAGAGAACAAGTTATGCTCATTAAGGGTAGCGGATTTGGGACTGATTGTTCAGCACTGGGGCCAGGTGAGGAATGGCTTCTCGGCACCAGATCATTAGATACTTGTCAAAACGGACAAATTATAACATTCCGAAAGTGTGCCATTTCAGATTCACAGACTCATCCAAGGAAAAGTACAACAGGGGTATCAGTATCAGAGGCAGTATGCCTAAGTACTGCAGTTGCTGGGGAACATGGCTGGGAGGGTGCTGTTGCACTCATGTCCTGCTTGTGGGATCCCGTGGGCAGCTGGTTGGCCACTGTGTGAACAGAATGCTGGACTGGATGGACCCTTGGTCTGATCCAGCAGGGCTCTTCTTATGTTCTTAGGGGTGCTAATGAACAGCTTCTCCTGCAAGTGTTGTACTTATTTGTCCTAAATAGCAATACCGTCATTTGAATCCTACAGCCTTATTTTCACATATGACAAGATGTGTTCACACACTACTGTGGAGTAGTGCATTTTAATCATACCTTAATTATTCACATAATAATTATTTATTCTAGTAAACTGTTGCTGCTGTTATTATTCTTATGATGTAATAGACTGAATTCTAGGGGAGAATTCACCGAGACTCCACTCCCTAATTTTGTTCCTGCACGCATATGCCTGGGCCTTGTCTTCCCATGGGCTTTCTTTCCCCCAGCAAGGCAGCAGCAGTGGCTCTGTGAGGCCTTTTCCCACACTTCCTTCACTCCCCACAAGCCAGCCCATGTGGAGATGAGTGGTGGTGGGTGGAGAGCAGAGCCGGATGGGGAGCCTTGTGTGGGTGCAATGGAATGTGTTGGCAGGCACCAAGGCATCTGCATGCAACAGATTGGGAATGCCAATGTTGGGCAAGTGTTACACAACAAAACAGGCAGAATAAGTCATCCCATTCTCAGAGTTGTCATACAACATTTCCAACCAGCAGCATGAGGCTTGCCTCTTCCTTTGCTCTTCAGCCCACCGGGGTCAAACCAGACCGGCATGCCAAAGTGGCCTGACTAGCTTTGCTGATGCCCAATGTTAGGAGCTTTCTAGCCCTGTTGCAGATGGATCCCCATGGGACCGATCCATGGGGGCAGGCTACAGAATTTACCACCAGATCCTGGGTGTTTTGGAAATTTGATGACAGTGCTGATCCACATGTTTCTTACCATTTTTTATTCAGTTTGAATTAAAGAAATTCAAAGAACAACATTTTGGTGAAATTTCCATGAGTGAGGAGCAGGTTTCCTGCTTACCTTAGTTACATGGTGGCCAAGGTGTGTGGGGGTGGGCGTCCTGCCCTTCATTATACAATGGTCTCGCTAGTGGTCTGCAGCCTTCCTGGATGCTCATGCTTCACTTAAAGGCCACGGGAAGACATCATGAGGTAACTCTTCCCATGACTTTTTCAGAACAGGAAGTGTGGGCAGCCAGAAAGGCTGCAGAGTCATGGAGAGACGTTTGAGGCTGGTTTCCTGCTGCTCCATGTTATTTATTCTCATATGTATTTAGTTTCATTTTTTAAGAATACATTTTTTAAGATTTTGTTTTTATTATGTTATAAACCACTTGAAGGCCTTTGGTGTGTCTGTGTCTCTGTATGTGTTTCTTTCAAATAGTTCAGTGTACTATTACATGTACACACACACACACACACACACACACTTCCCAAAGGCCTTCAATATGGTTTATATTGATCCACATGTACTCGACTTCTGTACCCTCTGCATTGTTTGAAAGAAACAGTGTAGAATATATTAAAAATTATTTGCAACATACATTTTACCCAAAGCAACATTCAAAGCAAATTTAGGGACTTCCTTACTTCTCAGATGAAATATCTGAGGAATTTCAAAGGAAGCCAAAATAAGACAAACCAGATTTCACAAGAGGGTTCCAATCCTCACATCATCCCTTGGTTGTGACCAGATTTCACACGTAGTGAAATCCTGAAGAAAATTTTAAGGTTCCTCCAAAGGTGGAACACCTGAAGAATTTTTGACAAAAGTCAAAACAGTTTTGATGAGTTTAGTGGCATTTCACAGAGAGCTTTCACACATCTCCGCAACACACTGCTACAAGTTCTAACTAAGTAAATAAAGCAAGCAAAAATAAAAGCCAGGCGAGCATTTGTCACCTCACTGGAGCACAAATAAGAAAGACAATTTGAGAAACGCAAATAAGCTCAGAAAGTGCTCTAAGACCTTGTACAAAGAGACATTCTGTTCCCCAAACCACCCCCACCACCCCACACACACTAATCCAAAAAGCAAGCAAATCTTGATAAGCACAACTGGGAACTATCCATCCACCACCTAAAGCTGAAACACTTGATTCTTTCTGGCTCAGCTGAGTGAAGAGATAACCGACATCAGTTTTCTTCGTGTCTTCACTGTTGCTGTAACCTCATTATTCTTCCAATTATCTTGCCTCGTAGTCATTTTTGTTAGGTTGAGTTGGTGCCATATGGTCTGTAAAACATTGCAGTCCGTGTTTAATACAAAGAAAGGTCAACACACCAATCATCTTGCATTTGTGGAATCCTTTTTTAAATTATTATTATTTCCTCAGGTACTTGTTATTCCTTACCAGCTATTTTTCATTTATTTGCAATTATCTGATACTCTCCTGTCTAAGCGACTCAGCAACAATGTTATCTGAAAGCTGTAAAAGTTGCTTTTCTTTGGTATTTCAGCCACTTGCATTACCCACTTCCATTGGGTTTCTGTAACTGGAGCAAGATAACACACCAGCAGAGGACAAAACAGCTTATCTCTGCAGGCACGTTAACAAAAAAAGCGTATTATCCTCTGGTTTGCTGTTTGGGGATATTTACCAGGGAATTTAACTACTTGACCTCTAACTTTCAAGTGAAGGAGGGAAAATGGGATAGAACAAATTCAAATAACATAGATAAAACCACTCACATTGGTGCTTCAAAGTTTCGGATGTTGTCAGGAGCTGCCCCTTTTCAGCATGCAACTCCTTTGCTGAGGGAACTGCACTGGCTACCTATTTGCTACTGGGTCAGGTTTAAGGTTTTGCTACTAGTGTATAAAGCCCTAAACAACTTGGAACCAGAATACCTGAGAGAGCACCTTCTGCCTTATCAACCTGCCCGGTCACTGAGGTCATCAGATGGCATGCTCCTGGTGGTTCCGCATGGACCTGTGGCCCGATTGGAGTCCACCCAGAGAAGATCCTTCAGTGTGGTGGTTCCCTTTCTGTGGAACTCACTGCCTTTGGAGGTCAGGCAGGCACCAACATTGTATTGTTTTCAACGCTTGCTGAAGACATCTTTATTTCAAGAAGCCTTACTTGATTAACCAGCCACAGTCTTTGTTCACTACTCCGGAATCTGCTTAGATGTGGAGTGGTATATAAATATTGTAAAAAAAAAGAAAGAAAGAAGAAGAAGTAATAAATAAATCTTTAATTTTACATCTACTTTGGCCCTTAAAAGATATAGAACAGCCTTCCCGAACCTGGTGTGCTCCATATGTGTTGGACTCAGGGCTGTTGTTAGGCCTGGACCCACAAGTCACAGCCATGGTCTATTGCCAGAGCCGTAAGTGTCCACTGCTGCCACTGGAAGATTATTTTTTTCCTCAGATTCATTGTCATGCAGGTATGGGTGATTATCAGAGGGGATTACAACTGGAGAGGGAAGGGTGAAGATTCTCTTCCCCACATGCTGCAACCTCCCCCAAAAAAACTATTTCCCCGTGCCTGTAAATTAAGCTTAGGGGGAAAAAGCTTCCATTGCTGCCTCTGCGAGAGGTTTTCTTTTCTAAGCTCAATTGCCATGCAGGGGGGATTTCCATGGCGATTGCAGTTGGGGGGAGAAGGGTTAACCCTACCCTCCCTGTGTGTTGTGCCCCCCCCACACACACACATGCAATTCAGCTAGAAAAAGAGCGTCCACTGCTGCTAATCGAAGATTGTTTTATAAGCTGAATTGCATGGGGCGGAGGCAATTTTACTCCAGGAGGTAAAGAGAGAGAGAATTGGGTGAGGGACATAGGGAGATGATGAGTGGGGAAGAAAGAGGGGGGAATGCATATTTGCCACCCTCAAAGGTCAAACAATCTGGACAGGAGGACTTTGTCCAGATACCCCAAGTGCCTGTTAGATCCTGGCCTTATCTGCGTGGCGGGGGTGGTGGTTATATGGCTCCTCTTGATCTTGGCACGACTCCGTGGCCTGCATTGTCATGGCACATAGAGAGGTGGTACTTAATGTGGGGCTTCCCAGCCTGCTCCACTTGTGCCTACCCCAGTATGTGGCTACGTGAGTGTGTGTTGGGGGTTGGGAGAAAATCCACAAGTCCCCACCACATGGACATTGCTGGAGAAGTGTTGCTACCTGTTGATTCATCCGGATCAGGGTGTGTGTGTGTGTGTGTGTGTGTGTGTGTTATGTGAAACAGGGACAAGGAGAAAATTCAAGACAGGTGTTAGAAATGGAAACAACAGCATGAATGAGGGTTGCTGAGTCCAGACTCTGAGATCTCCTATATAGCTTCCACATGGACAGACCAACAACAGAACCCCCATTGCCACCCTTGCCGCTTCTTCCCCTTTCTCTTTCCAGCCTCCCTCTTCCTTTTCCATGCTACCCAGTCCTTGCTCCATCCTTCCCCTCTGATCCCCACCCCTAAACCTGTCTGTTCCTTTCTTGCAGACTCCCCTTCTGCTCAGCTTCCTGTTCTTCCTCCTTGCCTTCTTTCCTCTGCCCCATCCTCCAGCCCGCTCACTCTTCACCCAGCATTTTGAATCCTGCCCCCACACCCCGCAACAGGACTGTTGTGCATCACTTTATTTTATTTTGAATGTAATTTATGGAGGTAATGATGATTGATGAATCGGGTAATTAAGTTTGCTTAAGGTTTGGAGCAGAATCTGGGTGGGAACTGGAAAATTAAACTGCACAACCTCCCTGATTTGCCCTTGGCTTATCCCTCTGACAAATTTTTGAAACTATTTTGGTGCAAAGGTTGCCATTTGGGAAGGGGGTTTGAGGGGGGGGGCTCATGGAAAATCTACCAGCCTCTCATTTTGCATTTTTTTTTTCACACCAGTGCAAATTAATTGTGTGATTGAAGAGGAACTACTGACTTTATTTGAGACTGTTTGGCTAAGAAAGTAATTGGCTGGTTTTGCCTTCTGTGAAATTTAAATGAATCCTAGTAATTATTTCTAAAATTGCATATATAGATATAAATCAGCATATGCAAATTTGATGCCGATTTGTGTCCTGTGGGCCTGGGCCCTGAATCTTTTAAGTGCCTAACAATCCCCATGGTTGGACAATAACCTCCACCATCCCCAGCTAGCATGGGCATTGACTGAGAATGGTGGGAATTGTAGTCCAAAACATCTGGAGGGTGTCAGGTCGGGGGAAGCTATATAGGAGATCTCAGAGTCTGGACTCAGCAACCCTCATTCATGCTGTTGTTTCCATTTCTAACACCTGTCTTGAATTTTCTCCTTGTCCCTGTTTCACATAACACACACACACACACACATCCTGATCCGGATGAATCAACAGGTAGCAACACTTCTCCAGCAATTATGTTTGAAGGCCTAAGGTAAACATGTGGGGGCTGAAAAGGGTTTTTTCCTCACCTATTTGGCTTTGTTACAGCTGCTGGTGAATCACTGTCTGGAAATGCATCAATTCAGAGAATGGGTTATATTGTCTGATTTCTCTGAATGAAACTGTATATGAACTACTTCCACTGCCCCAGCACAAATGGGTTGTTGGGGATTACTGGAGTTTTATCTGTTGTGTTGTGAGAAATGATCCCATCAGAATACGTGTGGCCCACACCCAAGGAACTGTCCATACAGTCCCTTGGCAAAACTTTCTAGGGCTGCCACATTTTGAAGCATCCACTGCAGCTATGCCATAGTAGCCAGATCAGCAGCAATTAATAGGTGATAGTGTTTATCTCCATCTGGTCAAAAGCTGGGTCAGTTGGATTCTGCAAATCAAGCTGCTGTTAAGAGCAAGCTAGGCTATCCCCCCCCCCATCAGTTGGCAAACCTACTCCCTCTCCCTGTCCCCTGCACACACTGTGGTACACTTGACCCAATCTTTTAACCAATGGCCAATCTTTGCTTTGTTGTAACTTTACTACATCTTTCAGCTTGCTTCTTCGACACCCCACCCCCACCCCGTGAGGAGTAATCTATTTTAAGGGCAGTCCACCACTAGTGACGTCTGGTGAAAAATTTGCATATCCAGAACAATAGTATTTAACTTGGATTCCTGCAATGAGCAAGGGGTTTGAATTCAATGGCCTTATATGCACCTTCCAACTCTACTGTTCTATGATTCTATGACATGAACAGCACAGTATTGACTTTTAGTAGGGAGAAAACAATATCCATCAATGCCTGTTGAGCCCAGCTTCAATGCTGTTACATTTGCTGATAAATTTTAAGTCTGCTTATGAATAAAAAGGGGGAATGACAAGATTGGAGGAGGAGGAATGGGAACAGGGGAGCCATTAGCCACTGCTGAATTCTTTTTCACAGCTGCAGAGCTGTTAAAGAGGTCACTAGGATCTCCAGGCTGCTACTTGGAAACCGATATATAGGGATAGACATATCTGTCAATTTGGATTACTCTCACTGTCCCATTTTTTTTCCAATTGTAAATTCAGTTCATCCTGAATTAGCAACCGGATTAGCTGGCTTTTAGCTGGGTTTTTTAAAAAAGTTTTCATGAAAAGTCATATGCACTTTTTTTTTTGTATTTTCCCTAATACATGCATTTTTGTATACAATTTTGCCCAATATACATATTTTTTGCAAGAAATTTTCCTGATATATTGCATTTTAAATATGCATCACAGATATGTGTATTTTTGTTTGCGCTTTCTCCCAAAATAATGCATTTTTGTATGCACTTTTTGATCGGAGATCTTCATCGCAAAATGTGGAGCAGTGCAAATTTCAAAAGATAACTGAGTTTCAGTCCACATGTTGCTTCAAAGGTATCAAAATGCAAACCAAACGAATTCCCACCCCCCACCCCTCCATTTAACCAGCAGTTTCTTCTCCTGCTTTAAAGGTGAGAAGACTGGAGCTATTCACACAACGAATAGAAGGGCCACGTAGAGAGGGGCACTGGTACCACCCCCAACCATCACTATAGTGAAATCACTATGCATTGATTTCATGATCTGGACAGAGCCTGCATCCATCTGTGTGTAGGCTCTATTCAGGCCTCCAGGCTGATATTGGGATGTGGGGCCAGCAGGCACAATTCTACTCCCCTCTCCCTGCATTCATTCTTCATATATTTGTCGTGTGTACTGGGCTACTGATGTTCTAGTCAGGGTTTCAAGGAAGATTTCATGATGGCCTTTTGGGAAAATATAATGGGTTGGATCCAATCTTAGTCATCAATGGGACTTAAGTTAGTCATAATTTCAGTGGGTCTGCCCTAAGTTTGGCTAAGTCTGGATCCAACCCAACATTTTTAAATATCTCCAAATGCCCAGAGGCCATACATTTAGTTTCCCATCCTCCCAATCAACCAGAGGCGGCGTTAGGGGGCGGCCCACTAGGGCTGGAGCCCAAAATCTTTCATTTGGAGCCCTGAATCTCTGGGAGGCCATCTGCCTCACCACCCTGCTGCTGTCCATGGGCACTTGCTGAAATAAAGGTACAGGGGCCCTGATGGTCTCCGTTGCATTTGATCCAACCGGATTAGCTGGCTTTTTGCCCACGTGTGCTTCAGCTCCCTCTGCCCCCCCCACCTTGAATCTTCTGCCTGAGGTTTTTTTTCTGAAATCAAATGCCCTCTTCTCGGTACCTAGCACCGCCCCTGCAATCAGCAAAGGCTATGCAAAGTCCATAGAAGAAGTACAGATGTGAATGTACTATGTGGAGAAAGTCACAATCTCATTAGAATTCCTGTGATGCTGCTTTATTACAGACGGAACAAAACAGGAAACTGCACACACATCCACATATTCTGTTATGTGTATATGTGTGTGTGTGAGAGAGAGAGAGAGTAAGCTATTTCCTGTAAATTTACGATGCTGAAATTATTTTAACAAATATGTTTTCATTGCCTCAAAAACAGTGATCCTCCTGTTTCAAAATAAACTTTAAAATAAAATTATTTATCCTGCTGGATTAGTTTTTGTCTCCCCCCCCTCCCATTTATTTCAGTAACTATTCCAGTAACTTTGCCATTAGCAACAATTTTTTTATATGATCCTGGGAATGTTTTTATATGGAAAAAAGAAAGTTCTCAATGGTGGTGATTTTATTTGCAAGCCATTTTAAAAAGGGTCTAAAGCCAAGGCAAGTCTTTTCATAAAGTCACATGGCTCTAAAATGATCATGTTTTCTAGTTAAAATAAATTCCCATTCCAAAACATGATATCCCAATCCAAAACGTTTTTACCTGAAAATAAACCCCACTGATTTTTAATCAGAATCACGTCCAAGAAAATGTGCTCAAAAGTTTGCCACATGCATGTCATCAGAAGCAAGTCCTTCATTGCAAGAGCAGAACTCCAATTTTTCGTGCCAACTGAGAATTCATTGAGAAGTCTGGAAGTCTACAACATTTATGTTGCTATTTGTTGTTTTCTGATATTGTATTTTAATATTGTACTTTATTATTGTATGCTTATGAGCCACACAGAGAACAATAATATTGGGCAACCTATATAAATGCTATAAATAAATAAATGAATAGTAGCACGATGAATGACATTTCTCAGCTATCGATCGATAAATAAATACATAGTGGGATGATGAATGGAATTTCTCAGCTACATTTGCCATCAGATGCATTTGACTGTATTTGTATATTCCTGATTACTACAAAAGATTGCAAGCAAAAAACAGAACAACAACCCTGTATTGTTTAGAAAGTGCTTTGCCACAATAGTATGGCCATGTAAGGTTACTGGGTTGGAACTAGTGGTTGTTGAACTCTTCAAGTCTTGAGAGTCAAGCTAGTTCTACCCAAAATGGGAAAATAGCTTGGATTAATCCACATCATTCCAAATTAATTCAGATCACATCATGCTCCTGATTGTTTATGCAGCGAAGTCCGATACTGATTCGACCACCCACTTCTGTGAACCTGTGAATTTACAGGTCTCCTTCCACAAGTGCTCAAATTACAGGGGGGTAGAGGGGGCTTAGCCTCCTTATCTTTTGTCCTGACCCGTCTTAGCTACTGATTTTAGAAGATTATGGGGGACAATAATATGCTAAAATTAGGGGAAGTCAGGCAAGGGTCTGGCTTAGACTCTGCTTCCCAGCCCCATGCATAACGAGAGAGTGAGAGTACACATTCCCTTCTCAACCATCCATTCCACCTGGCCAGGCTCTGAGGCAACAGGGCATCTCTATCCAAGTGGGCACAACATGTGAATAGTGGGTACGCACATAAAATCCATTGTGTATAAACTTGAAAAGCATGGCCATACTCCAGGAATCGACCACGTGATCTGGGCCTACGCACATTGGATTGTATGCATGTACATCCTATCAAAACATTATACCTACAAGTGGATATCCTCTGATCTTGGTGGCAGAACAGGTACACTGGGTAGTTGCAGGGTGCATTCTTGTTCCTTCACCATGCATGGGGTAAGAGTATTGTCTCAACAGTGCAACATTTCTGTACCAATGAATGCCAAGGCATATGGCTTCTAAAAAAAAGAAATCTAACATTATTTAATTTAAACATATTAGACTACTTGTACCTGATGATTTTCTAGCATTGAATTGACCCTTAGGATCTCCTATCCCAACATTTCTGGCTAGGGGGCTGGAAATAGTTTTTGATATACTGTTCCTTAAAGGACTGCTTTCATGCTTTTGTATGATATCTGACACACAGAAAACTATGTGGAAAAATAAGTTGTTAATGGCCATGGCTGACTTCAGGATTTGAGGGATGGGGGCTTGGTCATGGCACCCACTGTGCCCTCCTCTAACTTGGAAGAAGCAGGGCTTAAAAGCTGAAGATTCTCTTTTGCTTAGGCTGCCCATGTGTCCTCTATTTGAAGGGCTGTCCAGAACAAATCTTGTTTAAAGATAAAGAACCATCAGAAGGAAGAGCTGGGCCTTGAAGTTGCCCATGAACTGCACTTGGACAGTGAACTGAGCAAGGCACAAAGCTCACCTGGTCATTATTATAATAATTTCTAAATTGGCATCTATACCTAAAAATTAGCATATGGAAATTTTATCCCAAGCTGTGTCTTCTTTTGTCCACTTTTTTTGGTGATCCATTATTTCTTTTTTGGCAGTCAGTCAGTCAGTCAGTCGATCACTCGTGACCGAGTAAGATTGTCTTCCAGTATAAAAAAAAGAAAATTTACAAAAAGGAGATTTTAAAAGGAGGAAAATTCTAAAGAAAATTGTGTAGACTCTAGCGATGGGTCCGTAAGTGACTGTGGAGGCCAATTCTAGATCCACACAGCTTCCCACAGTGAGGACACAGGTTACCAGATGGAAGATGGTCCTGTAAAGGATTTATTTGACGTGCTTTTCGCTTAGCACATTTCTCTCTTTCACCTTGCACTCGAGCTTCTTCAAAGTCCATAGAACCTTTGTGAAAGGCCAACCTCCAGTTAGATCGTTCATGGGCCAGAGCTTCCCAGTTTTTGATGTTTATATTGCATTTTTTTAGATTAGCCTTAAGAACATCTTTAAACCTCTTATATTGACCACCGATATTCCGCTTTCCATCCTTGAGTTGGGAATAAAGTAACTGCTTTGGGAGACGGCAGTCAGGCATTCGAACAACATGACCGGTCCACTGAAGTTGGCGTTGAAGGATCATTTTTTCAATGCTAGTAGTCTTTGCTTCTTCCAGTACACTGACATTTGTTCGCCTATCTTCCCAAGTAATTCGCAGGATTTTCCGGAGGCAACGTTGATGAAATCTTTCAAGGAGTTGGAGGTGACGTTTATAGATAGTCCAAGTGGCCACCTTTTTTAGGCTGTCTCTGATCTTCTTGGATACTCTGTGCAAAGCAGAAATGGTAGAAATGTACAATAGAAATGGTAGCACTGTTAGAGCAGTAGCACTGTTAGAGCACCCTGTGACCCTATCCCACCCTTTGGCTCAGGCATAGACAACATGGTACCCTCCAGATGTTTTGGACAACAACAACAACAACAATAATAATAATTGTAGTTGTAGTTGTTTATATTGTGCTCTACACCAGAGCGCAGTACAATATACAAAATAAATCAAACAATAATAATTACAATTTAACTAAAACTACATTAAAATACTTAAAATGGGCTACAATCCAAGTAAATTTAAATTAACAACAACAAATAATTAAAACCATCAAGCAATAAAACTAAAATCACAGCAATTACCCAGTTCACACTAAGTCTAACACCTATGTCTCCAAGTTGAACAGATAGGTTTTCAGGTCACGCTTGAATTTACTCAACTCCAATTCCATCCGAAGATGTAAAGGGAGAGAGTTCCACAATCGTGGAGCCAAATGAGAAAAAGTCCGGAGCCTAGAATTTGCCACCTTCGTCCAAGGCACTTCCAAAAACCCTGAGTCTGCTGATCAGGTTCTCCTAAGAGGTGTGTGCGCCATGTGACCAACTCAGCCAAATAATTGGGAAAGGAAGAGTGTAGTGCCTTAAATGTCAAGACAAGAAGTTTGAAATAAGTCCTTGCCCTGACCGGCGACCAGTGCAGTGCTCTACGGTAATAAGAAACATGGGAATAATGGGGCAGGTCAAGAACCGCATGTACAGCACTATTCTGCACCAAAATAAGTGGACGAAGCGAAGGCAAACCCGCCAAAAGACTATTACAATAATCCAAGCGTGAAATGACCAAAGCATGGACAAGCAGTTTCGCAGTCTCCGGGGCCAAGAATCAACGGATTCGTCGGATGTTAGCAAGATGGAAGCCACATGTCTTTGCTGTCATATTCACAAATGGATGAAGTGACAACTGATCATCCACCACAACCCAAAGATCGATGGCCCTCGAGACAGGGGTCACCTGGCAGTCCTGAAGAAGGAGGGGAGGACAAACCAGGGGATGGCCAGGATGAAAAACCAAGACTTCAGTCTTGTCCATGTTCAATTTTAAACGATAAGAGGACATCCATGACATGATGTTCAAAAGACAACTCATCAGAGGACCAAACCTCATCATTGAGGTCAGGATAAGACTGGTATACCTGGGTGTCGTCAGCATAAATATGATATTGAAAACCCAAACTAGAGATAAGCATACTAGACTACATCCCCATAAGCCCCTGCCAGCATGACCAATGGGCATGGATTCTGGGAGTTGTAGTCCAACACATCTGAAGGGTACCAGATTGCCTACCCCTGCCTTGGCACTTCACTTTTAAACCACTAGCATTTTAAATGGCTGAGTTAAAAGAACCAACCACATACACCCCCACTGGCTTTTTGGACCTGCAACAGAGAAGATAATATCAAGAAATCATCCCAAATTCTGTCTTTTATTGCAGAACTATAAGCATATAGTATATTCTTCTCTTAGGCCTTCAGTGTGTTGTCTCATGGAGAAGATTGCCAAGACAAGGGAGCATCTGGCAAAAGATTTAGAATAGGAAGCCTTTGGCTTGTCTCATAAGTTTAAAGATATCCAGGTTTTTTTCAGTAGGGTTGGATTTTTTTATCTATTAATTGAAATAATGATTTATTTATTAATAAGCTAATGACATCACCACCCTTTGGAGAGCTAATTTAAGCACTAACCACATTGCAGTCTGGTTTTGCTCAGGAGGTTCTGGAGCTCAGGAAAAGACATTGCTTTTATCATTTCAGCCTATAGATGCCCCAAAGGAAGCAACAGTAGGATGATGAGGTAAGGACCACATTTGGACTCCATTCTTATATGACGAAATATCTCTTTGGAGAGTTTCCATGGAACTTAACATTTCATCAAATCCCTTTTTCTTTCACTTCTTCTTCTTTTTCCTTCGCTTTATTATCTAAAGGGTATCAAGTTATAAGAGAAAAGGAAAACTTCAGTGATGCCTACACTCTCATCCAGAAAGATAAAAGACTAATATTTAATTACTTCCTAGCCAGATTTAAAGAGATATACTTTACTAGCACTTTGGGAGTCCAGTTTTCTAGGATGGATGCTTGAAACTGTTGGTTTTAAGCATAACTAACAGAGTAGTGATTTGGGTGGTTTTTGAAGAAATCCCAGGAAATTACATTATGGAAAAGATCCGGTGATGTCTGGACACTAGCACTATATTTACGTTGTGCAAGTGGAAACCAATGCTTGTGCAACATTAGTAGTGCTTGCTAGCTTCATGGGATTCCGGGAAACCTGTTGTGCTAGCAAGTGCTATTGACATTGCACAGGCATCGGCTTCTGCTAGTGCAAAATAAATAGCACTAGAGGCCAGACACCACTGGATCCTTCCCACAGTTTTTGACAGTATATTCAGATTAGAAAACATAATTCTAGAACAATCTGAAATAAAGAAAAAAATTGAATATTAATTGAATTTTCCATTTATGTTTGGCAGTAAATCCCTGGGACGTTAAGGAGAATGATCATGGTTGCACTCCCTCTATCTCTCTCCTAACAGAGGTCATCATAATTAATAATAATACTGAGGGTGAGAGAAATCAGGTTGCCTAAGGCCACCTAGTGAGTTCTTGGCAGAGCTGGCATTTCAGCCAGGAAGTTTCTGATTCAGAGTTCAGTTTCTTAGCCACTACACTACTGAGACCAGATTGAAATGGGTCTAAACAATCCATCCCATTCAAGAGTGACTGGAGTTGAAGAGTCAGCCTTCCACAACATAGTGCCCTCCAGATATTGTTGGACCACAATTCCCATGATGCTTGACCCTTGGCCATGCTGGCTGGGGCCAATGGGAGTTGTAGCCCAGAATATCTGGAGGGCACAATGGGGAAGGCTGATCTACATACTGCAAATGGAGGGACAGAGACTGAGTAAATAATGGTTCACCTATATATGACCACCTACTGAATTTGTGTGGCTGAGGTGAGATTTGAACCATGAGCTTCCCAGAATTTTGCAGTTTTGCCATTTGCGAGGGAGACAGGAGTAGGCAAAGGGAACATCAGGGCCTGATCCAATTGGACTGCCCACCCCCAGGGCTGTCTGATATCAACTGCTCTGTGATAAGGAAGAAGGAGTGAGGGAGACAGGAGTAGGCAAAGGGAACATCAGGGCCTGATTCAGTTGGACTGCTCCCACCCCCCAGGCTATCTGACCTCAGCTGCTCTGTAGGAAGGAACATCAGATGTTGGCTCCCATTCAAGTGGAGCTGGTTATCTTCTTCAGTTCTGTTTTTTGAGCATGTGGATCTTGCTGCATCTGTTGTATTTTATAAATATTACAAGCCACTTTGAGGAAGCTAGCCAAAAAGTGTGATATAAATCTACTAAATAAACAAATAGACCCCAAAAATTGCACACAGAAATGCATATATTAAGGGAAAGTGTGCCCCAACATGCATATACTAGGGTTCAACCACTTGTCAAAAAGTGCGCACACTAGGAAAACTGCACAAAAATGTGTACAGTATTACCTTGGATTGAGAGCATAATTCGTTCCGGAACCATGCTTGTAATCCAAAACACTCTTATATCAAAGCGAGTCTCTGGCAGGCGTGAGCAGGGCCGATTTCAGCCCGCTCCGCCTGCTCGAGGCGAGCAGTTACATCCCTACGACTACTTGTCTTGCAAGACCTTGCTCGTTTATCAAGTCAATTTTTTTTAAAAAAAAATTGCTTGTCTTTCAAAACACTCTCAGACCAAGTTACTTGCAATCCAAGGTATTACTGTATATTGGAAGAAATGCCCACAAAAATTTGTATAAATTTTCATGCAGAAAATTTCTTTTTTCTTCTTCTTTTGCCACATTCACGAACTGATCTAGAAGGCCGAAATGAATGTACAGTCTGAAAATGAGAAACTGGGTGAAACCAAAGTTGACAGATTTGCCCAACCCTAGATTACTTGATAGGAAAAAGTACATCAAAATTTCATTGTTAGGTATAGGAGAGGATTTGAAGAGAAAGATGGCTTGACACAGAGAAAGAGCAGAAATGTCCCAAGGGACCACGGAAGGGAAAGTCTTCATAGATGCATTTGCAGGTCTGTGAAAGGAAGAAAATACCATGTTAACCAAGTAACCATTCTCTGGCCAAGCAACACTCTTGGCTCTCAGAAGATCAGTTATGGCCACAGGTGGTTGAACTGGTCACTCTTCATAGCACCTCCTGGACTGCCAAGCCCAGACTGTAACCACAGTTTGACTAGCTCTGAGGAAGCCAGCTGGCAAGAAACCTGGTTTACAGTTCTCTAGATTCTTTCAAGTTGGAGCACAGCTGGGATGGGTTATTCATGAAGTGCTGAAACTCAATTCCTTCGGTAAATGAAAGAAAACTGATAGTTTTAAGTCCCATACAAGTCACTCGATTAGAGTAGATGAAGTATAGCATAAGGCTTCACAGAAAGCAGTTGACTACGACCATATCCAAAGATCTTTTGATATCTGCACCTGATAAAGGGCCAGGTAGATAACTGAACTCCTAATTTCAGTGTGGTTTCAGTGTCCTGTACTCTGTGAATCTTAGATAATGCACATTTTGCTTTGCCTGCTAATGCAGGTGACTACTTTATCATTATGGGCTGTATCCAATGTTAATCCTACTTAGAGTAGACCCATTGAAATGAATGGGGCTGGTTAAACTAACATTGGATACAGCCTTATGTATTTCTACAGGATGAATTCTGCATCACTTGCTTCCTATTAGTCATCCAAACTATTTCTGGTTTAGGCCAAATACGGTAATAAATTGAGGAACAATCAACAAATAAATTACAGTGACTAAAAATCTACCTACTTGACAAAATATTCCTTACCATCAGCAGGAAGCATCCATGTGAAGCAAAAATGTAAGTTTAGAGTAACTCAGTCAGTCTACCTCAATTCCTTTAGCTATTTAAAAGCAGGAAAGGCTTCTCTTCTCTTTTCCTCCTCCTCCTCCTCCTCCTTTTTTCTAATAGGAGGTCCCTTTTTTTCTTTTATTGTTGAGAGAGAGAGAGGAAACGGGGTTGTATTCGATAGTGGCTTTGCCTTAACAGAAAATTCTTATGCTTGTGCAAGTTTGGGGCACCCAATTTTCGCCAGTCTTCCTCCTACCCACTTAAGCCCCCCCCAACCCCTTCTGTAAATCCACTGCTGAAGTTGGGGGAGGGGCTCTGGAACAGATGGGATATGGTGCATAGGTAGTTGCTCTTGGACTACGACTCCCTTCATGATTGCTTGCCCATTGGCCATGCTGGCTACAGCTGATGGGAGCCTGGAGGGCCATAAATTTCCCATTCCTATCTAAGGCAAAGCCGCCATTGGATGCAACCCCTGGAATTGTTTAAGGAGAAGGAACATAAATGTTAACTACGGTCATTAAATAGATAGTAATGTTGGCTAGGTGAAAGAGCAATTCTAATGTTCTACAATATCTCAAAGAGCAAATTTGGATTATTATTCCTTTAAAGAAAACAAAAAAAACCCACAAATGTGCTTTCAACAAGTACTGCCTGCATGTTCTAACCATTATTTGGTCTGCGGTAATTTGAGAAGTTTACTGTTCTATATCTCTGGCAAAGTAAGTCACAAATTATTTATACAATAAGCATTATTAATGAGGTGTAGCCCAACTAAATTTAGCCAACGAGAAAAGATGTGCCTTCAAGGTGGCCCAGCCAGTGAGATGATCTTCCTTGACATGAGGCAAACTAAGATCTTTGCTTTCAAGGGCAACCATAGCAACCTATGATATTCGACCTCATAAGAATCTCATCTGAGACTAATATTCCCATTCTGCAGAAAGGAGATGGATATTACCATAACTAGAACTCTACCAAAATGTCCATGGTGGATTTGTAACGTAACTTTTGGTTACCAAATCAAAGTCCAATACTTTTCCACAGGACCACAGAGAATTTCAGTCCCTCAACAAATATATGTACTTATTTTATGTGTTTCTTAACATTTCTAAACTGTCTTTCATCCTTGCTGATACCAGGGTGGTATACAAATATAGTTAAAACAATGGATAATGCAATAAAAACACTAAAACCACATAATCATCATAAAACAAAAGGCAGCAGATACAACTGAACAAACAAAATCAATCCATTAAAATGCCTGGGTAGCCAAACCGTTTTTTAGGTAGTGGCAAAACAATGGCGGTGTTGGTGCCAGTTGCACCTCCATAGGGAGGGTATTCTGACTTGGGCATGCTACAACTGAGAAAGCTCTCTCCCATATAGGGCAGGTTCGCACAACCCGGCAACAATTGTGGTACGTTACCACAATTGTTTGCCGGATCGCACGAAGCAACGATGATGAGCCTGACAGACTATTGGGCTCATCGTTGTTGCTTTGCTCCCTCCCTTCCCCCTCATTCATCCCAGCGATATCCCAGGGGACACCGCGGAGAGAAATGAGGATCCTCTCTTTGATAGCCACATTTCAGCTTAAGACAGCTGTCCAAGACTCACCATTATGCAAACAGGGCTCGTGCCCTGAAGCACAATGGAGGGGGGAGCCTCTCACCTCCTCGAGAGGTCTCCGGGTGGGGAAAGTAAAGGGTGGACACTTCCTGCTGCCCTGCTCCGCCACCAGAGAGGTTTACCTGCTGAATGTGGTGACACAGTCCCCGCCTCCAGCAGGTAAACCTCTCCAGCAGAGCGGGTGGCGGGAAGCCCCTGCCCTCTCCACCCCTTTCTTCCCCAGGTTCTCCTGGGAAAGCAAAGGGTGGAGAGGGTGGGCACGTACAACGCTCACCCAGGGTGGTGGCGCCAGTGACGGAGGGAAGCACCTCCATCCCCGCAGGTGCTCAGCACACAGAGCAGCCACGGGGATCAGAGCATTTGATCCCTTTCAGGCAGGAGGCTGTGCTCTGATCCCCACAGTTGCTCCGTGTGCTGAGCTGCCGAACAGGAGCAGATCACCACCTCCCACCTCCTCTTCAAGAGGTCTACTCTGGAGGAGGAGGCGGGGGTGCCTGATCCGCTCCGCAAGGAAGGCAAAAGAAGCCTCTGACAGTTGCCTCCTAGCGCTGTTTGGGGGCAGTTTGGGGGCAGTTGTCAGCCACGCTCAGTGGCCAGACGCCTGGCAAGAGCGGCAATGTCTGCTCTTGCCAAGTGGCTCACCGGTTTATTTATTTATTTATTTATTACATTTATATCTCACCTTTCTTTCATCATGGAACTCAAGGTGGCTACATGTGGTTCCCAGGTGGTCTCCTCTCCAAGCACTGACCAGACGCAGACCTGCTTAGCTTCAGCATGGTGGCCGCTTCATGTACCTTCAGACCATGCCCTGGTTCTGGGGATTGTGCCAAGATGGGTTGTGTCGTCTGGGTTCGGATGACACAACAAGCCTTTGAAAACGGTCCGGAAACTTCAGCTGATCCAAAATAGGGCAGCGAGATTATTAACCGGGACTGGCCGACGAGAACATATTATGCCAGTGCTTTCTCATCTGCACTGGCTGCCAGTCTGTTTCCGGGCCCGATTCAAAGTGCTGGTGCTAACATTTAAAGCCCTAAACGGCTTGGGGCCAGGGTATCTGAAGGATCGTCTCCTCCCATATGTACCTGCCCGGACACTAAGATCTTCCTCAGCGGTCCTTCTCCGAGAGCCCCTGCCAAAGGAAGTGAGGCAGGTGGCTACCAGGAGGAGGGCCTTTTCTGCTGTGGCACCCGGGTTATGGAATGAGCTCCCCAAAGAGGTTCACTTGGCGCCTGCTTTGTATTCTTTCCGGCGCCAGGTGTTCTCCCAGGCATTTTAATCATTTTAATCATCTTAATCATTTTAATCTTGTAGTTGTTTTTAATTCCATTATTGTAACTGCTGCTGCTAGCTTGCTGTTTGTTTTTAATCTGTGGTTTTAAATTTTATATTTTATATTGTATTTTATGATTTTAACTGTTGTAAACCGCCCAGAGAGCTTCGGCTATTGGGCGGTATAAAAATGTATTAAATAAAATAAAATAAATAAATAAAAATTGTGGTACAAACAAACCCTAGAACAGACCATTGTGACTTATCGTTGTTCAAAACAATGATAAGTCACAACGGTCAGTCACAACAACAGGGTTCGAATGACATGACCAACAAGCCATGGTGAATCACCACCATTGCTTATAGTGTCATCTGAACCCAGTCACTATGTTGCTGAGGTACCTGGAGAAGAGCCTACCCTGATGATCTGGGTAAGCTGGTATACGAAGAGGTGCTCCGGTAGATCCTTGGGCCCACGTCATTAGGACTTTAAAGGTAAGCACCAGCATCATTGGGCTCAGAAGCAAATTGGCAGCCCGTGCAGCTCCTTCAGAATCCATGTAATATGATTCTGCCTGTCTGTACAAGCCAGAATGAAATGGATATAGCTAATCTAGATAAATAGATGGTGTTTGTTTTCTCATTTTGTGAGTCCTTGTAAAAAGTAGAAAGAGGGCTCCCCAACCCAAAGTTGCAAAAATCCACTTCTACCGCCTTGGCTAAAACATTGGTTCATGCTCTGTTCATCTTGTCTAATCCAACTCTCTCTGGCCTTCTTTGTCACACACCTGAGTCTTCTCACTTTTCTCCAAAATTCTGCTGCCAAAATCCTTCATCTCTCTTGTTTCAGACCTTATGATGCCTTTCCTCAAATCCCTGTACGATCTCCTCATCCCTTTATACATCCAGTACAAGATCCTGGTCTTTAACTTGGCCCACCCTATCCTTCTGTCTTTTGCCATTGTATTCCCGCGACCTTCACTCTTCTAACCCACAACTGTCCTCATAAGCACCTCCACCCATTCTCCCTTGCTACCCTTTATGGCTAGAACTATTTTCCAGAACTATGCTGTGGGGCCACGCCTCTCTGCATTCTCTTTCAAATCCCTCCTTTTCCATGAAGCCTGTAGTTTAAGCTCTTGGTCCAGCTACTGGAAAGTCTGTGTAATCAGAATTGCTTACATATGTCTGGCTTCATGATGGTGGGGCTTCTTGGTGGTGGCACCACAATTATGAAACTTCCTCCACCAGGCTTAAAAACATCTGTTTTAAAAGATGGCTTTGAAGGAGTAATTTGCTGTTTTATTGACATCTGCTTTGCTGCTTTATTGTACTGCCTTTTGCTGATTTTTCTTATTATGATAAGTGAGTCTGTTCAACTTGTTTTGTAATTGCAGTGGTTGTTTTATATGATATTATGTGTTATTTTATCATAAACTGCTTTAGTATTTTAATAGAAAAGTGGGGTATATAAGGGTAGAAGCCAATGTCGCATGGATGGACATCCGTTCACGCAGTGGGGCTTTCTCTCTCTCTCCTCTCCCCTGCAGCCCACCCACCCCCTTAAATTATGGGCATTTAAGGGGAAATATTATTTTAATAAATGTGTACTTCAATGGCTGCTGTATATTTTTGTAAGTATTGGCTTTCTACTCCTATGCATATTCCTGGCTTCTGTTCCTCTTTCTCCCAGTAGCAGGCATCCCCTAGAACTGCCCTCCATAGAAATTATTTGTAGTGGCCTCTTAATATATGTGTGAATGTTTATTGGTTAAAGATCCCCACCTATATTTGGGAGCGGGGAGGAGAGATTTCGATGGACAATAGAATAATCCTCAGAGCAACGTATAACAGCTGTCACGACCCACTATTCCTTGGAAGCATTACTCATGCTGAACAGCGCTTCTACACAAGAATAATTTGCTTAACCCAGTCCAGAGTACACTGTACATATAGGGTGCCAGGACTGTATGCATGGTGCGTAAGGGTTGTGGAATCTGACACATCCAATTGGGCTCACTTTTTGTTTGGAGCCCAACGCAAATAACAGTTGATTCCCATTCATTGTTTTATTTCAATCTTGCCATGTTTGAATTTCCAGACTTTCTCCTGGGTCTTTCATGATGCGCAGCAATTTCTTCTCTTTGAGAGATGCTAATTAAAAGATTGAGCTGCCTGTATGAATGACAGAAATCAGATGTAAAGGTGACGGGTGTCAGAGCAGAGGGAAGGGGAGAAAGGAAGGGAGCGTTTCAGAAACACGCTTACTGGTTGTAACCAACCATGACATACAGTTGCAGGGATCTGACAGAAGCAGTATCATAGAAAATTGCCCTGGTCCAGCAGGGAAGATCCCACACGCAGAAGCAAATCCTCATGCATGTCTATGAGGATGCACATGTGCATCGAAATAACACATCCCCATCCCCATCGCAATACCCATCCAGGCCCCAACAGACTAGCTGGATGTGTCTACCAATGAGCATGGGACGGATGCACATCCCAGTCCAGGGCCAGCTGTTGTTTTGGGTGACACATTGCAATGAACCACTGAATTCCAGTACTGTTTGCCATTCCCCCCTTTCCCTTCCCCCCTCTAGATATTCAACAACCTTTGCCAGGCTTATATTACTGGTCACTCCAGGAGGTGCTAGGAAAGATTCAAAGCTACTCAGAAACAAACTCTTTCCGTATCTTTGTGTCAGTCTGTCCATGTACATGTTTGGATTCCTATATCAGCATCTGTCAATAGACAGAAAGAATGAAGTCCATTGAAGTATCAGGCACAAATATTACCATTTATTTATTTAGCACCGTCAGTGTGCATGGCACTTTACAAAGGACAAGGAAACTGCTCCCTGCCCCAAGGAGCTTACAATCTGAAATTTGACACAGGGGAAACAACAGAGGAAGGAGAGGGAAAGGGGGACAGAGGTAAATGTGGGGACTGCCTTTAAGGCTGGTGCAGAAGCTGTAGCTGATGTAGAATGCCACAGCCAAGTTGGTAACTGTAGCGGCTTATTGCCAGCATATTTCACCTATGCTGAGGGAACAGCACTGGCTGCCTATATGCTGCCAGGCCAAGTTTAAGATTTTGGTACTTGTTTACAAAGCCCTAAATAACTCAGGACCACCTGATCCAGTACTGGCCTTCTCAGCTACTGCGCTCATCAGGAGATACCCTCCTTGTGGTACCCGCAGGGCTTTTTTTCTGGTGGAACTCACCGGAACTGAGTTCCAGCACCTTTTCTTCTATTAATTGCATTACAATTTAATCGCCATCTACTCCCGAGGAAATGTAATGCAAGAGTTCCGGTACCTTTTTCTCCAGAAAAAAAGCCCTGGGTACCCAAGATTTTGGAGGTCTGGTCCATCATGACTCAGAAATAGGGCCTTTAGTATCATAGCTAAAGATGGGTCTGCAGAGTCCTCCTCCTCCTGCCCACAGAGCCAGAGCTGCCTGCAGCAGTGACAAAGACGAGGGAAGCAGCAGCAGATGCACCAGATTGTTCAAGGGCTAAACCAACCAATTTAGCGCATGCACGGAATGGCATTGTTTAGATGCAAACTGCATATGCTCTGAAGCTTGCAACCAATTCAACATTTAATAGCGAATTCGTAATACATCGATCCAGGCTCGCTACAAAGGTGAACATTACGAATGGATGAGTTTTGACCAACAAGCCAACCCATTACAAAATTTGGTGGCATCGCTCATAAGCTGCCCTGGACAGGAAGCCGGTGTTGGAATTTAAGGAAGGGTGTGTGAGAGGGCGATTTTGGCCATAGAGTGATGGATAGACATGGGGGGACCAAAGTGAGAGAAGGGATGCTCAGAGAGGAGGCAAATGCAGTCGTGGAGATAAGAGATGACAGAGGTGTGTGGAGTAGACTTTTTGCTGAGGGGACAGAGTGGAAGGGCCACATTCTTTACAACGTTGTAAAGCGGAAAGTGACAGGACTTGGAAATGGATTGAATACGGGAACAAAGGGGAGAGGAGTCGAAAATAAAGTCAAGGTAAGAGAGAAGAGACGAGGCTGCAGCTGGGATGGAGTTGTGTCCCTTCCATCCAGCACCCTCTTGCTGTTTGGGCTGAGCTTCTAGTCTGGGATTTTATATACAGAATGCATCACTATTTGCTTTTGATAGAAAGCAGCTTTTGGAGGAAACTGATTCATCTTTGTTAGTTTTGAAAAGGGATGTGTCGATGCTTGCGTTTTGCTGACCTTTTACTTTTTGGTGTGGATTTTTTTTTTAAAAAAAATCCATCTGATAGATTTTCTTTCATCGTGTCTCTTTTCTATGTACTGGAACTGGATTCTTACTTGTATGCAAAAGCCAACCATATCCTGTGAAGGCTCTTGTCATTTGAAACGGTTCACATGCAGAAGATGAGAGACACAGAATTCTTTCCAGGTCCTGCGATATTTTCTGGAGGGACTTCCCCCACCCCACAGATATCATATGAATTAAGGGACAGCGTGTGTGGGGGTCAGGTAATGTAAGCGACAGGCTAGGAAACGGTTCCCAAGAAGAAAAAGAAGCAGAAGCAGAAGCAGCAGCAGAGCCACACAATCAGTTCCATAAGGTGGGGGGGATTTTAACGGCAGCAACAAATGTTATAAGTGTTGAATTAAAAGAAGAAAAAAAGTAGTGTTGACCTCCAGTTGTTGGAAAGTGCCACATCCTGGTTAACAAAAAATATTCTCTGTGCTCTCAGAAGTTCCTTCCTTCTTTTGACTTCAAGTTGAGATGGGGGGGGGGGAATAAAAATTCTTTCCCACTACTGTCCACTGATCACATTGCTAAAATATTTTCAATGCTAAACTCCTTTCCTATAAGGAAAGAAATGGGAAGCACACCCACAAGTATTTATAGTACTGTCACTATTTATTACTGGAAGCTTATATCTGTTTATGGAATGGAAGCAGCACCATACCCTGAGATCTTGTAATGTAGGGCCTTCGAGCATTCAGCGACTGCGCGGCAACCCCTCCATCACCACCACTCGAGCAGAGGCTGCTGTGCTGTGCTGTGCGAGTGCCTCAGACCTTCCAGAAGCTTCTCTCTGGCACTCCTTGTATCCCATGAGTTTCTCACAGGGCTCAACCTGCCCATGCTTCATAAGCATCCAGATCTGGGCCATCATTTTGTTGGATAAATACCTTTATTTTCTCATTGATACAGTGGACAGCAGCCTCATAGCTTCCTGCCCTTACCAGCCCTTCAAGATCGTACAGAAAATGGCACAAACCCACTGTTTTTTTACCATCCCTTTCTACGGCAAGCCTAAACTACTTGGGCTCTAAAACTCTCCATGGCTTTTCTCCATCCTCAAGGCTGGCCCCAGCACCTGGCATCCTTGGGCAGCTGCCAGGGCCCCTGCAATCTGCTAGGGGGCCCACTGCTGATGCCTGCCTGGCTCCCACCCCAAGCTGTGTTAAAAAGGTTTCAGCCCAGCACTCCAAGCAGCTGCCATGGTGGGCATGGCATCAGAAACACCTCTTTTCCACAAGGCAAACTGGTGAGACTAAAAGAAAAGTAACTTGCCCAAGAATCTTATTATAATGTGCAGGGAGGGGTGATCCGAGCTCCAAAACATAAAAACACACTTTTCAACTTATGAGGATCTCTGCGGAAGGAAATGGAGATGCTACCAGCAAGGAAAGAGTGATCTGTATCAAGCTCTGTATCAGGATCGGGGAGAGGATCCGGCAGTGGTAGTGAATTGGAACACCCATGTGGGGGACACAGTTAAGACCTTGGTGGAGCTTGTGGGCCCCTATTTTAAAGGTGGTGCACCCCTATTTTAAAGGTTTAGTGCAGACAATAATTTCCCCTACCTTCTTCAGGTGAATTTTCAATTAGGACTATTGTGAACATTACGTTTTAAACAATTAAAAAAAAAAAAAAAAAAACAGGAACAAAGCATCAATACAATAACTCCTGAGAGACATTTGTTCCACTTCAGTCCTGCCAAGAGATTACTAGTGCTGTGAGATCAAAACACCAGAGCCAAATTGTGATGTGGAGGAAATTTTACAGTGAAAGATCTGTTGTTGAAGAGGGTTGCTTGCTAGTGCTTTCTCTTTGGGGTGAGGATAGAGTTATGGGGCAATAATGCAAGAAGGTTTTCTAAGATAATATATTTTTAAATATTATTTCCCCTAATATGTGCATTGTTTTTTAATTGGAGAGCTCCGTTGCAAAATTCGGAGAAGTGTGGATTTTGAAGGCTAACTGAGCTTCAGCTCACACTGTAGTTCAAAAGTGCAAAACAACAACAATAAAAAATGAACTGAACAAATTTCTCTCCCATCCTTACCCCCCACAGCCCCCCCAAGTAATTTATTCCTCAGCTTTGCACTCCGCCCCCCCCAAATTCAGTCACCGTAGAGAGGCCTATGCCCCTCATCCCCCCTTCAGTGTTCATTCCACGCAGCATGATTGTTCCCAGCTCAAAGGCACCAAATTTGGAAAAACAGGCAAGTGGTGCCCAAGCAGCAGCCACTAGCCTTGGAAAACCAACCCTGCTCCTCCTCGGGAACCGTGCCGCCTGGAGTGCCATTTTTTTTTTTGTTGAAAGGCGGGGTACAAATCCAGTCAATCAATCAATCAATCTTGGCATGGGTTCCAGTAGTGGCAGGCAAAGAAGAAACCCCGGAAACTTCTTTTTGAGCTCTGTTCCAGCACCTGTGTCCATCCAAAACTTTACATTAAATAACTCTGACACTGTTAAAGCCCTATTTATATGTTTATTTAGATGCTGCATATGTGCGAAACAGTTAAAGCCTGGTTTGTTTGTTTGTTTAGGTGCTGTGCATGCATGGTGATTTTTCTTGCTAAACATTGTCCTACGTTTGCAGGTAGCCATTCCGTGTATGGTTGCCACCTGTCCATTCTTTCACTTGAATTATGTGGTAACTGAAGAACTGTGTCCAGTGTCTGGATCCAGAAGCACAAAACTGACAATTCTTTTTTCTTTTCTTTCTTTTTTAAATCAAGCCATTTCCAAATCAAACGACTATGAATTCTGTAAGTCAATTCTTCATTGTCCAAAGAAGTCAACGTCTGCAGTGCTATTTTCTGAGGCTGCCTGGATTTGTTTTTTTCTTTGTTCCTGTGAACATGGGATGCCTGAGGGAGTGGTGTGTGCTTGATAGGAGCAATTTGGAGCCTGGCAGAACACCGTGGCTTTGTAAGCAATGGTTGAGTATTAGGAACGTTCAGTGGATTTGTGGTTTGAGTCACAGCCCACCTCTGTTTGTGGATTTTGGTACATCACCTGTCCCTCAGCCTCGCTAGTGTGGCATCTGTAAAACAGACGTCACAGCGACAAATGTGGGAGCAGAGGAATAGTGAATGCATATGATGTTTGAGGCCCAGAGCCTGCAGTTGCATTATACAGTAATACCTTGGATTGCAAGCATAATTCGTTCCGGAAACGTGCTTGTAATCCAAAGCACTTGTATATCAAAGCGAAATTCCCCATAAGAAATTTGTACACATATTTTTAATTTAAGCTGCAATAAAGAATGATAGTGTAAAGTCTTCATTTTTCTTGACCGTACTACAGTACTTGTATTGCAAGATGTCGCTTGTTTATCAAGTTAAAATTTATTTTAAAAATTTGCTTGTCTTGCAAAACACTTGCAGACCAAGTTACTTGCAATCCAAGGTTTTACTGTACTTGGCGTTTGCTACTTGCCCCCCCCCGGTGCCCCCCAAATCTCATCTGGGGGTTGGAGGACCTTCCAAAGCAAATTTGGGCAGAGAGTTCTTCTGTTCCAACAACAAACACCCACATACCCCATGGAACCTTACAAACAAGTTGGAGGGCAATAGCATTCCCCTCTTGGGTTCCCCCCAACATCTGATAGATAGATATCCTTTATTGATTAGTCAATTTGACCATATCAAAAGTACCATGCATATAATAAAATAAAATTATGTAAAATTTAATAAAATCAGATTGGAGTAGGGGTAAGATAAAATGGTTACGGGATCAATAAATGATTAGAAAACTAGGTGGTTAAAAAAAGTAGGGGGACAGATGGGCAACTTATAATAAGTATAATCCTAATACAGTATAAATTTAGATTAGTTCATCGCCTTTGCATACAACTCCAATTTGATCTATGAATTGTGATCTCAATTGGGAGGCCCTAGCTATAAATTTGGCAGTTCTTAGAGCTACGTATGAACTTGTGCCCTCAAGGAGATATCCCAAACGTTTGTGACGATCCCAGAATTTAGTTCTATCAAGAAGCGGAAGTAGGTAAGATGTCTTTGCTGAAGTGTAGAGTTCACAGTTAAGTAGGACGTGCGCAATATCTTCTATTTTGCCTGTGCCACAAACACATGTTCTGTCGGGGTACGGCACTTGGTGGTAGCGGCCATGTTTTACCATAGATTCAAGCTGCTCAAATCTTGCTCTGGTTAGGGCTGTTCTGTGATGTTGAAGCATGCCCATTGTTAGATATTTCTCAGTTTTGAAGAACAGTTTGTTTTTTGCCAGCCATTTCAGAGACCTGTTGTTTGCCAGGGACTCCATGTCAGATTGGGCACTAACATCTGTTACTCTTTGTTTGAAGATTGCATTGGCCTGGTGACCATCAAAGAGTAGATATTGTGTTGAGAGGCCAAGCAGCGAGATAGTTTGGCAAAGTTGTTTGAGCCATGAGGTGGATTGAGGTGAGCCCATCTGTTCCTCAAGGCACATTTTGGGTAGTCTGTCTGGCTCCATTAAAAGAATCTTCCGCCAATAGTTAAAGGCTTTTACTGCTGCTAGGCTATGGATGGAATGTGTACCAGTTTCGGCCCTTACTGCAGCAGCAGGAGTGTTCCTATCAGTCCCCAAAATGATTCTTAAAAAGCGTGCTTGATTTTGTTCAAGAAGAAGGCACTTGGATAGGCCCCACAGCTCAGCGCCATATGTTAATATTGGCACAATTTTCGCCTTGTGAACCTTTAAGATGGGGAGAAAGGAACTTGCATGATGATGACTGAGTAATTTAGTTAGCATTTTAGAACCAGCTGTGGCCTTATTTGAGCTTTGTTTGAAGTGATTGACCCAAGACCCATTGTCTGTGAAGACCACCCCTAGGTATGAAAAATGGTCAATTTGTTTTATCGGCTCCCCATCCAATTGCCAATTGTGCAAGGTCCGTCTCTTCCCGAATACTATCACATTGGATTTGGCCTTGTTGATTGTCAAGTAGTTGGCCGCACAGTAGGCAACGAATTTTCCCATCAGTCTTCTCAGACCTACTTGAGTATGCGCCATCAGAACCATATCGTCTGCGTACAAAAGGGTGTTAATGTGCCTGTTTAGGATTTTTGGCATATGCGCATTTGTAGAGCGGAGAAATCCTGGTATTACAGAGGCATGCTGCTTCTGAACATGAAATTTCCATTTAAATAAAATCTAAATAAATAAATATGTGCAGGGGGTAAAGCAGGGAAGAGAGGGAAGGGAAGTCTCATTGCCTGAGCAGGTCCACTTGAGCGACATTGGCTGTAGCCCTCTATTTTCCATGGGCATCTCGTCGGCTACTGTGGGAAACAGGATGTTAGACTCAGCAGCCATTCTGTCTGACCCAACAGGACTCTTCTTATGTTCCCACAACAAACAGCCACATACCTCATAGAACCTTACGGGCAAGGTAGGTGGACTTCAGCATTCCCCTCCTAGTTTCCCCCCAGCACCTGGTATTGCAGAGGTATACAACTTCTGAACATGACATTTTCATTTAAATAAAACCTAAATAAATACATTTCATAATTATGTCTAATGGGAGGGGTCTACGTGGGTAAGTGGGCCTGAAGCAGGGAGGAGGCCTAGCAGCGGTGGGGGTGGCTGGGCAGGTAAGACTGGGACAGACTCCACTCTGAAACCCTAGAGTTCTTCTGCCTGTGAGTGTAGACCAGGGCCAGGAAACTAAAATTGGGTGGGGGGGGGGGAGATGACCCCACCTCCAGCCTTCCACAGGCTGAATGATGTCAGGGGGTGAGGCAATACCCCCTGACATCTGGGGCAGGTCCACACCCCCTGATGTCATTTGGGTGACATTAAGTAAACAAAAGTGCCACGGAGCACACAACTGCACAGAAAGAAAATATATTATGCAGCATATGCTGCAGCATTCTGGTGTCTTCATTATTAGTTGTTACTACTACGTACCATATCTCATGTTGATTACCACAACATGTTTTTTCGCTGTTAGTTATTTATATATATATATTTGTTTATTCCTTGTCATGGTCAGTTGACACATATCTCTTTCTGAGGGGCTACTGTGATAATTTTCGATAATATATTTTCTTTCTGTGCAGTTGTGTGCTCCGTGGCACTTTTGTTTACATATTATCATTATCAATTGCAGCCTTCGCTGTTTTTGTGCTTTTCTATTTGGGTGACATGCCAGGTGGATGCTTCACTGCATGCGGACGCCCCGCTCTGGGAGGGGCAGTGGCGTGCAGGGGAAACCTCTCATTACTGCTGATCACAGATTGGAGATAACAAGAGGATTCCTCTTCCCGCCCCCTTCCCAAGGCCCTGGTAGGGGAAGGGAGTGGGTGAGGCCAAGGAAGAAACCTAAGCCTCCGTGGGCCAGATTAGGTTCCCCATCTCTGGTGTAGACAATACTGAGTTAGATAGCTCAATGGTCTGGTTTAGAAGGCTGCCTCGTCCTACATTCCTATGACTCATAGCCCTCCACACACTTTTGGAGGCCACGGACTTACCCAGGCAGCTGGAGCTGTACCAGAAGAAAATAAGGAGAATCACTCAACATATCAAAGGTAAAATATTCTGGCTGTCTCCAATAGCCTATTCCTGAGAAACCAGATTTAAAGCCAACATCGAGTGCCCCTAAAGGCAATCCACAACATCCTGGAAGTCTGTGGGTTTGACTTTCACACCGGATGCCTCTCTTTTAACTGTCTAGCTGTACTGAAACTGGGAAGCTGGTGAGCCTTAATCATGCCAGCTGTGTGTGCCTTGGGGCAAATTTTGTCTTGATTTCTACAACTAGGTTTTTCCCAAGAAGCAACTTCCTCTTTTCTTCAACAAAAGAACTCCACATAGATAAAATGTGCAACACATACTGTGTATCAGAATTTACACTGTAGAGACCAGACAGGAAAATGACTTCTAATCCTTAGGTTCCAGAATCAAATGTTTAGGCACCGGCCTTGCAGAATTGTCATTGCTCATTGGTAGAAGACTTGTTTTGCATGCCCAAGGTCCCAGGTTCACAGCCTGCCATCTCTAGTTTTAAAAAAAGGATCAGGGAACAGGAGATGGGGAAGTCCTCTCTCCACCTGAGATCCTGGGCAGCCACTGCCCGTCAGAGTCCACTATACTGGGCCAGATGGACAAACAGGTCACCTTCACCATATAATGCTAAGCCAGAATTTTCATTCTGACTTCTTGCTCAAGAAATGTGTGCCAGTGCACAACGTCCAATCGCTCCCACTTGACCCTTCCCATCAGGAACCAAAAGCTTAGTGCTACACCTAACAAGGTAGAGTAGCAAACCAGGCTTTGTTCTTGGATTACGCTTACTAGCTTGTCTGGGAGTGAGAAGCCAAGAGCCCAGTTCAAGTTCAAGTTCTGGTTAGTTGAGCCTCTCCTGCTAGAGGGATGGGCCGAGAGGGAGCAATTAACCAACCCCACAGGGTTGTTGTGAGGATAACATGGAGAGGAGGAGGAGGATTATGTAAGCTGCCTTGGGTTCCTTGCACGAAAAAAGGTGAGGTATAAACATAACAAATAAAAATAAAATAAATAAATTGGCAGGCGTGCATTAACATGCAGCTCGTTCATGATAAACCAGAGTCCTCTGGAATTCTGGTTTATCGTTATGTGGGACTGTAACAATATTCGAACAGGTGGTATTTAGACACCAGCTGCGGATGGATAAATATATGGATATTTGGTCCGCCTTTTCTGAAGCTTATGCATAACTGTTTCTATTGATAGCTATATTATCACGTACTTACATATAAACATACATTACTTACACACACCTATTGTAAGTGATTTATTTTATGTTCTGTAACAAAATTGTATTCCCCCCCCCTTTTATATGGTTTTGTTTGTGTTGGTGAAATTCACATTAAAAAAAATAATTTTAAAAATGTGCAGTCATGACCATAGTCTTGCCTGGTGTAAGGCAGCTGCTTATGTTCCTCTGTAATACAAATCTATCCAGCTTGTAATGCTGGGCTGTATGACAAATTGCATGTCATAGGAACATAGGAAGCTGCCTTATACTGAGTCACACCCTTGATCCATCTAGCCCAGTGTTGGTGGTGATGCTGACTGGCAGTGGTTCTCCAGGGTCTTAGGCAGGGGTCCTTTCCAGCCCTACCTGGAGATGCCAGGGGTTGAACCTGGGACCTTCTGCTTGCAAAGCAGGTGCTCCGCCACTGAGCCATGGCCTCTCCCTAAGCTTCATTTCCCCCAGAAAATTCTTCTCTGGTTCAGAATGCAAAATGAGATTCTGCACATCCGCTGTCAGTGTTCACTAGAACTCTCTTTGATTGCTGTTGGAGATGTCATGAATAATCACAAAAGAGGATCATAAAAGCAAGCTCCCTGTTTGATTACTCGCAAGGAGGTGTGGGTCCTAGGGATGTATGAGAAATTCATTTCAGTTCATTATTTTGCCAGAATTTACCCAAGCAGCACCTCCCAGACCCGCACATGGACTCAAATGCAACCTGTGGTCATAACCCATACATTTCTGAGCTGGCCATGTGATTCGCAGACCAATAATAATAATAATAATAATAATAATAATAATAATAATAATGTGCATTTGAAAAATGTGCATGAAAACATGCATACTTCTGAAAAATGTGCACAAAGACACTTTAATCAATGGGAGGAAAATGTGTACATTTTAAAAATGCACACAATTGAGGCATACATTTGGAGAAATGTGCGTGAAAATGAGCATAAATTTCTATGCAAACAGAAAAAACTAAGGTCGCAATCTGATTCAGACATGAGTTGGAACAAGCTTTAAGGTGGAATCTGGAGAACCTTGATGAGCTCGGGTTTTACTGATTCTCACATCTCTAAGTCGGGCCCTGCAGGCTCCGAGCAGGGCCGCACTGGAACCCCACTTCAAACACCCTCCACTGCCTCTGCAGCCACCACCTTGCCCTTCTGGTCCCCCCAAGGGCTCTCCCAACTTACCCTGGGGCAGGAGAGGGGGGAGGCGAGAGCTGCAGAGGGAGCAGAGGAAGCTCAAGTTCCTCGGTGGAGAACCTCCTTTCCAGTTAAGCAGTGCACTGGGATTAACCATCCCAGTATTTCCGACCAGGCACTCAGTGATGTAACAAGGCTAAATCCCCGAAGGCAGCTTCAAAGATAGTATCAGAACTCTTAGATACTATAGCACCTTATTTCTTTATGTATTTATTTATTTACATATTGCAGCAGTACTTGCGCGGAAATGTTAAGATTAAAATTTTTAAATCCATTTTATTTGCCAGAATGGGAGAGCCAGTGTGGCATAGCAGTGAGAATGTCGGACTGAGACTTGGGAGTTCCGGGTTCTAGTCCCCACTCGGCCATGAAGCTCACTGGGTGACTTTGGGCCAGTCGCTGACTCTCAGCCTAACCTACCTCACAGGGTTGTTGTGAGGATAAAATGGAGAGGAGGATAAGGAGGATTATGTACATTGCCTTGGGTTCCTTGCAGGAAAAAAGGCGGGATAAAATATAATAGATAAAAAATAAAATAAATGCATTTTACAATGCAGGGTGGTGTGATATCATCATAAAATGGTGAGTCATTTAAAAAAGGTCTTTCATGAAAGCTTACTCTCCACCCCAAGATGATGTTCTATTATTTATATCCTGCTTGTCTTCCATGAAACTCAAGTGGCCATCTCCGGGTTCCCAGGCAGTCTTCCATCCAGGCACTGCCCAGCTCCAGATTTCCTTAGCTTCAGCAGCTTTTCTGAACATGCATTTTTCATATGCATGCACATCACTGAAGAAGTTGTCACTCAGTGACTTGCAGCATGATTGAAACGCCATCCATTAAAAAGTGTTGCGTTTGAGGTAATGGCATGTTGTCACAGTAACCCAGAATTTGTTAAAATTTTATTTTAAAAAATCTTTGTTGTTCTAATGTACGAACTGAGCCAGTGCAGAAACTAGATCAACAAAAGCTCATTCACACTGGCAGACCACCTACTTGATATTGCCCCCCCCCCCCGGTGCTAAGATTGTGGGGATGAGGGTGGCAGGCCCCATTACAGCTCATGCTAGCCACTGTCTTCAGAACACTATGGAAAGCCATGATTCGGCTCCAGGTCTAAGAGCGCATTTCCCCTCAAGCACTGGTTTCAGCAATGTGCTACAGTGTGTGAATTTGCCTTTACTCCCAGCCCCACTGGCCTGACATGTGTCTTTATTTGATACAGTAGAACCTTTACTTATCAAATCCACCAGTGTGAATTCTTTTTGCCCAGGATAACGTTTTCATAAACTCAGGCACTCAGCCAGGATTTTAACATAACAAAAATAATGTGAAACATCATTCCAGCATGCTTCTAGATCCTTATCCTAAACCTTGGATATAAAAACCCCTCTGGATTTGAACAAAATGTTCGCATTGCCTCTGATCTTGTCAAGGTTCACCTTCTTTCTAATGCCTCTTATGTATACTTGGTCTCAGCGCAGCCCATGTTTGAACTGAAATTGGCTCCAATATTCTTTTCTTCTTGGAACACAAAGTCTCCCCTTTCACAAATCACAGTATCAATGGAGGGCAGATGCCCGCTTTGTCTTTGCTCCAAGGACGGTGAAGAAGAAAGACACCCACCCTAGCAAAACTCCTCGAAGTTCAGGGCAGGACTTCTTCTCTTTTTTTTGGCTCAGGATGAGTAAGGATTTCAGTTCAGTTCTGTTTTGTTAAGAATTTACCAAAATTGGCAAAGTACCCCATAGCCAGGACAAAAAGAGATTTTAAAAAAGGGGGGGAGCAATGCAATCAAAATGCCCATAAGCCCCCAAACTCAGAGGATTATGGGCATCCAGTGCGAAGGATCACCGCCTTCCCGATCCTCCCACTTTGCATTTTTACTAGGCAGCCATTTTCGGAGTGCTTCAGGGGGGGAGGGAAGGAAGCTAGAGCACCGTCAGGATACCTCATATCTTGGCCACTCCACCCTCTGCCCATTTCCCGAAATGCCCCTTTTCCTCCTCTCTGCGGTCGCTTGCCCGAGAAGCAGCTTTTCTCAGAGAGCAGCCGGCTGTGCAGGGGAGGGGGAACAGAGCTCCGATTCCCAGCTCCAAGGTCGGAGTGCTGTCTCTGACCTTGCAGCTTGGAATCAGGACAATCCTATGGCCCGCCAGACAATATCTCGGGACCATAGGATCCTTCCCTTAATGGGAGAGAAACCAAAACTGGCAGATTCATCCATCCAGCCCTAAGGCTTTGAGTGTCTTGCTCTTAAATGTCTGGCTTTGAATCCATGTGTACTCAACTATGTTAGCACTGAATTATGGTGTGTGTGTGTTTTTTACAGGCTCCTCATATTATCATCATCATCATCATCATCATCATCATCATCATCATCATCACATTTATGTCCCATCTTTTTTCCTCTTGCAAGGAACCCATGGTGGCTTACATAGTCCTCCTCTCCATTTTATCTTCACAACAACCCTGTGAGGTAGGTTAAGCTGAGAGTCAGTGAGTGGTCCAAAGTCAGCCAGTGAGCTTCATGGCAGAGCGGGGATTAGAACCCGGATCTCCCCAGTCCCAGCTCTAACCATTATGCAACACTAGCTTTCACTTGTAACAGCTCTATGACAAGTAAGTACATCCTGGCTTCTGCATGCTGGGAATAGATGAAGCTATTGAATTTGGCCAGTGCAGATGGGTGAGAATTTTGTTTCAGTTTGTTTCCTGATATGAATTTACCAAAATTCGCAATGTTCTTCATGTTCAGGACAGAAAGAAATTGAGATATAAGAAATTCAGATGTGGGCAAAAACAAAACTGACAGATTCACCCATCCCTAGCGCCGCCGCCGCCGGTCCAGGGCCCCACTCAGCAGAATGAACAGGAAGGCCACTGAGCACAGCAGGGCTGGCTTACCACATTTTGGAGGAATTACCATATAACAAGGGGGCACCTGTGTAGGACCATTAAGCCCTAGAGTCTAAAATTACCTAACTGCACCGCTGTCCTGAAGCTTCCCGTAGTGTAGCTCTAACAGCTCACGCTTATGCAGATTGCAGGAATAGTGTATGAGCCCTAAGCTACAACCCAGTCCTAGCAAACAGGTAGGCTGTCTTTGGACTAGCACTTCAGAATAACCCTGTCCTCCTAGATTTTGAGTAGATCCAAACTGAGTAGATCCAACTGTAATTATTATCAGTAAATATCTCCATACTTAAGTGATTGAGGGATGAGTCTAAAAACCGCCCATTACAAAAGTCACTCAGGGCACAATCCTATGCGTGTTTGGACAGAAAGAAAGTCCTGCAACTCTCAGCATTCCCCAGCCAGCCATGCTGGGTGTTGTAGGGCTTTTTTCTGTCTAAATATGCATAGGTTTCCACCCTAAACCTGTCCAATGGCTTCGTGGTGCTTCTGCACACTGGTCCCTGGAGAAGCCTTTCCTAACCTTGGCTCCGCAGATGTTACTGGGATACAGCTCCCATCACCCCAACCCCTGGTCATGCTGGCTGGGGATGTTGGGAGCTGTAGTCCAACATCTGGGGGGGGGGCAAATTTGGAAAAGTCTGGCTGTTGCATCCTGAAACTGCACGGTGGGGACTCTGCCCTCTGTGCTGCAAACAGCACTCACGGGAATCACCTGGGGGATGGGGCCAAGTTTTGGCCTGCAATTCTCATCATTCTTCACCATTGGCTATGCTGGCTAGGCCTGATGGGAGTTGCAGGCCCAGACATCTGGAGGGCCACATGTTGCTCACCCCTGCTATATGGCACGAATCGTCCATTCCCATTCTCCCTGCATTGAGATGATTCCTAAAGGCAGCAAGAAATGGGTACGTTTCAGGTATGATTTGGTTGAAGACTTGGAAATGCTGTAGAAATCAAACCCCACCCCACCCCATGTTCAGGGTCATAGATTTTCCACATAATTTGGGGGGGGGGGCAGTTTTCTCCCATCTGTAAAAAATAGCTAGTATTTATTTTTAGATGGTCTGGTTATATCATCAGCATTCTTTTAAAACAAAACAAAAAACACAGGAACCAAAAAGAAATTGAAAATGCTTTTAAAACGCGAAAAGTTCTGGGATTTCTCAAACTAAAGAAAAAGTGCCATTTCTCAAGACTCTGTTTCACCCACCCACCACCCTCTTTTGAAGGGAGTTTTGGGAAGCTACTCAAAATGTAATTTTTAAGAAATGTACATTTCGGGGAGGGGTAATATAACACACAGCTTCCTTGGCTAATGTAAGGTAATGGATTCAAGTCAACAATGCTCTTTGGCATTTTACCCACTCCCTCTTTCCAGGCCTGCATTGTTCAGTTGTCCTCTGCTTCCTGGACTCTTCCTCTCACCCACACAAACCGCACAGATCTATAGACACTGTGCAGGACATATCCAAATGGTACAGAAGAGACCACATTCTTCTCTTTTTCTCGCAGTCTAGAGAGGGCCAGCCAGGAAGCAACACTGACATCTGCCCCTTCTTTTAAAAGGTCAGTCTTCTTCCCCAGAGTATCACAGCAAAAAGGAGAGGGGTTTGGAAAGGTGAACACACACACACCCGAGCCCAAATATCAGACTTGGCTGGCTGCTTAAGCTTCGCCCCAAAAGAGGAAATGCATCCCTTTAAAAAGAGGACAAAAGAGCACACCAATTTGCATAATATTTGCATATTCATTCATGCTCATTTATATGTCTAGATGCGCATTTAGAAATAATTACTACTATAATTTGAATAGAAATACATCTCACCATACTGGGGAAGACTGTGACGGCCAGGTGACTTGTGTGTCCGCTCATCTTGCTGTCCAGGTGCTATCTGCTGATGGGCAACTTCAAGGCCCCTGAGGTGGCCAGGTGGCCTACTTGATAGAGGACAGTCCTATGTCTGAAGACCTGCAAGTCATCCGTATCAACTCCATCTGATGCGGCAACTGCGCCCCTACCTTCCTAATCACCTGCTCCCATCAGTGGTTCATGCCTTGGTCTCCTCTCGCCTAGACTACTGTAATGCGCTCTACGTGGGGTTACCCTGGAAGACGGTTCGGAAGCTGCAGCTGGTACAGAACGCGGCGGCTCGCCTGGTTAAAGGCAGCCGCCGGCGGGATCACATCACGCCAGTGCTGAAGGAGTTGCACTGGCTACCAGTTGCTTGCTGAGCCGAATTCAAGGTGTTGGTTTTGACCTTTAAAACCCTATACGGCTCCGGTCCAGTCTATCTCAAGGAGCGTCTCCAGAAACACCAAGTGGGCCGCTCAACAAGATCTGCCACGGATGGCCTTCTCCTTGTCCCTTCAGCCAGAGCAGCTAGACTGGTGGGGACGAGGAAGAGGGCCTTTTCTGTGGCGGCCCCCGTACTGTGGAACTCTCTCCTGAGTAACCTCCGCCATGCCCCCTCTCTGCTGAGCTTCCGTTGCTCATTAAAAACCTGGTTGTTCAGGCGGGAATATGGGGTGGGTTAAAATTTTAAAATTTTTATATTGTTTTAAATGTATTTTATTGTTTTTATTCTATGTACATCGCCCAGGGTGGCTGGTTGCCGGCCAGATGGGCGATAAATAAATAAATAATAATAATAATAATAATAATAATAATAATAATAATAATAATAATTTGAAGGTGTTCTCTATTTGATGAGCTGTCCAGTCCATGTCTGATTTTTTGAGCTTATTTACACAACTGCCCAGACCCCCTTACATGTTTGGGCCCAGTTTGTAACAGGCTGTGGACACTCACTACCACAGCTGTAGCAACCCCACGCCACGTCCCTTTCCCATGCAATCTTACCTGCTGCTATATGAGGAAGGCAATAACAGGGAGGTCTTGCAGCAGGGCCTCAGTTAGCCCCTATTTGCCATGTGGAATGTAGAAGGAACCATGGTAACAGCATTTCCCATGGTTCCTAGTGAACCTATATACTGTTGCAATACTGTCCAGGGCATAATGGAGTGCAAAGGTGTGTGCGACTTAATTTAATCATTACCACTACCAAGTAAGTGTTGGACTTGCAGGGTAGAATGAGTGTGTGGCTGGGTGGGGACAGCAGGCCTCTAGGTTCTAGGTTCTCATTGTGTTCCCAGTGACAGGCTCAATGTCAGAATGAGCTCAGAAAATATTTCTTTGAGCTGGGTGGGAGAGATCTTGCTCAGTGCTGTGTCTACGATGCTCATACTTTCTGAATCAGCTGAATCTGTCCATCCTCTGAGACAGTATATTGCACTAGAGTATTCGTTTGAGCCACTATAACTTATATACTTGCAACATATTTCCTGCAGAGCATTTATCAATTGGAACACAGAATACCTCACTAATGGCATCTTGACTATTATCATACTAAAAAATAAGTTTGCACAATTGTTTTGGCTTGCAGGAACCTTACAAGCTCATCAACAGCTGCTGTCATTTTCAAGCTCTTTAGCTCTTCTTCGTCGTTGTTATCCTTGAATCATCATAGATTTCATAGATCATAAGGGTTGGAAGGAGCCTACTACAAGGCTATCGAGTCCAACCCTCTGCTCAATGCAGGAAACTAGAGGAGGGGTCTCCCATCCTAGTAACAACCAGGCCTGACCCTGCTTAGCTTTCCACACTCAGACAAGTTGAGCCAGCATAAGCCACACATGGCTTTCAAACTATTTATTCATTTCATTATTTATTTATAAAATTTATAGGCCACCTTTCCACAAATGTTGTCAAGGCGCTGTACAACAATTCAAATCAAAACAATAATACATAAAAACCATCAAAGCAATAAATGTATTATTATTTTATTTATTATATTTATTAATCGCCCATCTGGCCGGTCACCCGGCCACCCTGGGCGATGTACAACCAAAATAACACAATAAAACAATACAATAAAATATAATAATTAAAACAGTATAAAAATTTCTTTTAAAATCCTAACCCACCGCATATTCCCGCCTGAACAGCCATGTTTTTAATGCACGGCGGAAGCTCATCACGGAGGGGGCATGGCGAAGATCACTAGGGAGGGAGTTCCATAACATGGGGGCCACCACAGGGAAGGCCCTCTTCCTAGTCCCCACCAGCCTGGCTGCTCTGGCTGATGGGATAAGGAGAAGGCCGTCTGTGGCAGATCTTGTTGAGTGGCCTACTTGATGTTGCTGGAGGCGCTCCTTGAGATAAACTGGGCCGGAGCCGTGTAGGGTTTTAAAGGTCAAAACCAACACCTTGAAGTCGGCTCGGCAAGCAACTGGTAGCCAGTGCAACTCCTTAAGCACTGGCGTGATGTGATCACGCCGGCGGCTGCCCTTAATCAGGCGAGCCGCCGCGTTCTGTACCAGCTGAAGCTTCCGAACCATCTTCCAGGGTAACCCCACGTAGAGCGCATTACAGTAGTCTAGGCGAGAGGAGACCAAGGCATGAACCACTGATGGGAGCAGGTGATTAGGAAGGTAGGGGCGCAGCTGCCATATCAGGTGGAGTTGATACAGCGCCGCCCGGCTCACAGCTGACACTTGAGCCTCCATGGACAGCTGGGAGTCTAGAATGACCCCCAAGTTGCAGACCTGGTCCTTCAGGGGTAGATGTACCCCATTCAGCACCAGGTCAACATCCCCTAACCTCCCCTTGTCCCCCACCAGAAGTACCTCGGTCTTGTCGGGGTTCAGGTTCAGCATGTTCCTTCCCATCCAGCCACCCACTGACTCCAGGCACTTGGACAGGGTCTCAACGGCCAACCTCGGTGAGGACTTGAAAGAGAGGTAGAGCTGCGTGTCATCCGCATACTGATGACATCGTACCCCAAACCTCCTGATGATAGCTCCCAGCGACTTTAGGTAGATGTTAAATAACATCGGGGAGAGGATGGAACCCTGCGGCACCCCACAAGTGAGCGGCTGAGGATCCGAAGCCTCCCCCCCAAGAACTACCCACTGGTACCTTCCAGAGAGGAAGGACTGGAACCACTGCAATACAGTGCCTCCCAAGCCCAAGCCCTCCAGGCGGTCCAGGAGGATACCGTGGTCAACGGTATCAAAAGCCGCTGAGAGATTGAGGAGGACTAGAAAGGACTAGAAATATAAAACCATATTAAAACCACTATTCACAATTCAAAAGGCCAAATTAAAGAGATGTGGCTTAATTTCTTTCCCCCCAAAATGTGAAAGAGTGGGGAACCATCTTAGCTCTGAAGGGGAAGCATTCCACAACTTGGGAGTGATGCAGGAGAAATCAAGCCCCCTATGTCTTTGTGCTGGAGACCCAGGGCCAGCCCTATCATCACATAGCAGGGTGAAGCAGGATGCTTCAGTCTAGCTGGTAGCTAGTGGGATAGATAAAGCCAGGAATGGATGTCTTAATGATACAGTGATTTATTTATTTTTTTTAAGGGATGGCCTTAGTGTGGAGGAGGCACCATTTGGTGCTTTGTTTCCAGAGGCAAAATATTTTGGGCCAGCACATGGGGAGGGAACACAGCTCAATAGTAGAGCACCTGCTTGGCATGCAGAAGATCCTAGGTTCAATCCCTGGCATCTCCAGTTAAAAAAAGAATCAGGTAGCAGGTGAGGGGGAAACCGCTGTCTGAGATCCTGCTGAGCCACCGCCAGACAGAATAGCCAATATTGGGCTAGATGGATGAATAACCGGGCCTGGCATAAGGCAGCTTCCTGTGAATCAACATGGAGGCTTCCCCACTTTTGTACCTTGCCATATAGATGGTGGCCACACAGTCTGAAGCTCTGGAGTGTTCCAGTGCACAACCACAGAGCTCCATATGAGAAGGAGCAGCTTAATTCTCTTCAGGATCAGGTGCAGGCATCCCCACTGTGGGTACTGAACAGCAGCTTCTCATGGCACAGAGCTCCATACGCCTTATATGCATATCAGAGCCGGTGGATTCGATCAAATATGTGTAAGGGGTGGAGCTTAAATGAACACATGATCTGCTACAATCCAGTCACTAGGAGCAGAGATGGGGGAAGGCTAATTGTGGGATGTGCCTCAGACATTTGTTCTAGAACAATCAGGTCCTGATGCCCCAGAACATCCCAAGTGTTCCAAATCTGTTCCAACAACCCCATATGTTCCAAATCTGGAGAGTCATGCTTTAGGATCACAAGGTGGCTTAAAATCAATGGGTCGTATCTAGATGAACAGTGTGACCCTCTATGTGTCTACTCACAAGTAAGCCTGATTTAATTTGGTGGGGCTTACTCCCAGGCAAGTGGGTACAGGTTTGCTATCTTAGCTGGTTCCCATTGACATCCATGGGATCTAGGTCATGATGAACTTGTCCCATTGATTTCAGTGGGATTGAAGTTCAACTAAATTACACTGCAATCCTTTACATGTCTACTCAAAAGTAATTCCTATTGAATGAAATAGGGCTTACTCCCAGGTAAGTGTGTATAGTATTGTAGCCTTAGTCTGGATTCAGCATATTATATTTAAGAGAGGTAGAGTGCAAAGTGTACTACTATAGGCTGCCTATGCTTCATGCTTGCAGCCAGATTAATTGTTCTGTGAGTAGTTCTGACATCTGATTATTTAACCTATTTTTTAAAGCCCCCAATGTGGAGAATTCCCCAAGCTCCCATGGGCAATTTATTTTGTTGCCTATCTATTCATGGTAAGGCTGTTACAGTTCCTTATATAGTCCCTATGGTTTCTTCCTGTAACATAAATCCAGCTTGCCCTCTCCTAAGAGGCCACATAAAACAATTGGGATTTTTGCATCCTTTCATTCCAGCTTTTTACACAACTAAAGACTGTGACCATGTTCTTTCTCAGCTCTCTCCTCTTGAGACTAAACATTCACATTTCTTCCAACCTTCCCCAGAGGTCTGGCATTCTAAATCCTTTATCATATTTGTTGTTCTCTGAATTCTTTCCAGTTCATCTTCATCTTCGTTCAATATGGGACGAACAAAGACATGCATAATTTTCCATTGTTATACAGGTGACCATGTCATGTATATGCACGCACACATCATTTACATGTCAGCATAACATTAAGCGTTTTGCAGCATGTGCCTGGGCTTTGATGTTCATGTGGCGGTCTGCATGCATTAAGCAACATCCATACGATCAGTCTGTCTCTAACCACCACACGGAGCCTACAGTCCTATAATTTGCTGCAGGTAAGCCCCATGGAACACTGTGGAATGTACTTATGAGTAAACACATCTGTACACCTCGCTGACAGAAGGGGAACTTTGGTGGGCTGGAGTGTTTCTTCTTAAGTTGGACTCTTCTTACTTCTGTGTTGATGTATCTTTTCCCTTAAAATGATTCAAAAATATTATCAGCTTTATCTCAAAATTCTGGAAACAATCTACAGATCCAACTTCTTTAAACTTAAAAGAATTGCAAAGCTTCTCATCAGTTTAACACTGATTATTCTAGCTTAGGGTGCAATCCTATGCATGTTTAGACAGAAAAAAACTGGCTACAGAATGCTGGGACGTGTAGGGCTTTTTTCTGTCTAAACATGCATAGGATTGTGCCCTTAACCAATTTGTGCCTCACTGGCTAAAACCGTGCCATACGAAGAGCTGAAAAGTTAGTGGTGATGTCCAGCTGGTGGATCCCACACAAAAGGCATCTTCTTTGGTGGGTCTCTTTATCACCAGTGATATAAGATGGTAACAAAATGGTCACAGAATTTAATATCTCATTGTGTCGAAGTATGTGTGTTTTTAAAGCAGTGTGTAATCACTCAATCACAGTGCCTGTGCCAAACCAATAATTGCATCCAGATTATTTGCAACTTTGCTTTGAACATCAGTGATGCTTGAGAGGATAGCAGTCCTAATTACAGAGCATACTGTGGCTCAGGCAGATCAGCAAATGCACTTATGCTGCTTAAATGATAGTGTTAAGTGTTCAATGAAATTCCCCCGAAAATAAACATAGGCAAAACAAAAACAAAAAAAGCACACACATCTGCTAACATGTTAGAGAGACTTGTTCACACAACTTAACTTCAAATAATACTCCAGTTCTATGAGCTGCTCCACCAGTAAAGCAGCACTTAAAGGCGAAGCACAATGACCAAAGTGCCAACGCAATGTCACAACTTGTGACATTGCCCGGGCAATTGCAAAGTGTGCTACATGTTGCACCGTCGCAACAGCTTGGGTCAATGCGACTCTTCTGGTAACTGCCACCATCAAAATCACATCATGGAAAACTCATGCAATGCATTCGAAGTTGGGATGCAGAGTCTCTGAAGTGCAGCTTTGGGGATTCTGGAGGAGTGGGGGAATAGGTTCATGATCTCTTATCTGTACTTCATTGTGCTTTGCCCACACTTCACAGCTGCCATTTCTGAGTCAGCAGCACTGCACATCGCCTCTGGCACTGTATGCCGCTGCGCTAGCTTTCAGTACAGTGGTCATTTAATGGATTGTACATGTATGCACAGGCAGTTCAAAAATAGCAAAGGCAGCACAGCTCAGGGCCAGGGATCAGTATGGGGAGAGCAGATTGTAGGCCCTCAATTGGAAGATTGAGTGATTTAGATCCCAAGGCCTGAACTGAGACTGTATCGGTTTCATCCAAACCATAGTCGCAGTCTAGGTGAGATGGTTTAAGGCAGGGGTGGGCAACTTGTGGTCCTCCAGATGTTTTGGCTACAACTCCCAGCATCCCACCATTGGCCATGCAGGCTAGGGCTCATAGGAGTTGTAGACCAAAACATCTGGAGGGACACAAGTTGTGCACCCCTGGTTTAGGAATAATAGGATGTGCACAGGAGCTGTGTATTATTATTATTATTATTATTATTATTATTATTATTATTATTATTATTATTATTATTCCAATCTGGAAAACACAGATGAGGAACAGAAAAAACTGCTCTCTTGTATTAGTAACCTATAAAACTAGGAAGGCAACTGAAAGACTTTGTAGAAGGATGGTCCACTTGCTTCACACAGGATGCTATCATAGTTGCATTGATGCCAGCCATGCTGCACACTGTCATGGTTATGAGTATTTCTAGGATTCTGGCAGCATTGCAAATAAGTGTTTTTTTAAATAGTCCATAACATTTTTACGTCTTTTGTCCATGCATAACTATATTATTTATTTTAGGTGCACTGAAAGGAAACAAGAAACCAACTCTTGCTTGCCACTGGTGACTAGGAGAATGGCTATTTTCAAGTTTGTATTAGGGTCAGAGTCTATTAGCATGCGAGCAAAGCTAGAGGCTAATGAAGCCAAGAGCTATTCTCCCAGCATGCTCTCAGTCTCAACAGAGGCAGCATCCGAAATGCAAACGTATGGAAAAGCATTTAGATATCATTTTGCTGAAAGAATTACAAGGAGACTCTTGACACACACACACACACACACACACACACACACACACACAGAGGCTCTGTTGACATGAAAGAATAGCTGACCGTTAGTCTGAATAAACTATTACATAACAGCTAAGCTATAATAAAACCCTGATTCCAAATCAAATAAGTCTCCCAGACTGCTCTCAGTGAGTCACCAACAGCTTTATAAACATACAAAATACTTGACAAGGAAGTCTCTGATAATTTTTTAGCAATTATGTCTGTGAATTGTTCCTTGCTGACATCACCAGTTGAAATGGTTTCCCATAAGTTTGTGTTCCCTCTTCACGTCTGCCCATTAATCATTACAGCTTGGAATATTTCTTTTCCTATGAAAAATTATCAGCGAGTTTTCATGGCTCCAAAGCCAGCTGATGTGTAGGATAGGTAATTATCAGTGGCCTGAGAGAATCCTCTTTTACCCCTAGGCTGCTTAGAAAGAGCAGGGTTTTCTTTGTGTAAATAAGTGTGACATAATCAGAGTAACCCCCAGCACCAGCTCAAGCCCAGTACAGGTGACCTCTGTGGACACCCCTCCCACAATGCCTGGTTCTGAGGAAGGGCTCCCTTAGAGCCAGGCATTTCAGCCTGGTTGGCTTTCTGAAAAACCGCACCAGCTGCTTCCTTGGCCGCCACAGCTCTTCAGAAGGCAGTTGCTCTGGATTGCCCTGCTGTGGCAAATGCCATGGCAGAAAAGTGGCTGCAATTTGCCACTCCTCTCGCTCTGCCGCCTAAGATAGGGCTTCACCCCACCTCATGGGAGAGCTGACCCTGGTGGCCCCATTGTCATGGTTTGCAAACATTCTACTATGATATCACTCTTTCTGCATTGACTTGTCTGCTGTGCATTGCAGAGAATTCTGGGTAGGCCTGGCATCAAAGGCTGACATAGTCAGTCACCTTCCAGGCACTATGGAGGATAAGAAGGTCCACAGCTGACCAAAAAAGATACCAAAAACTGGTGATGCAGATACTCTTTGTTGGTCTGTGTGTGCATGCTCAGAAGTCCTCACAAAACTAAAAGCAATCAACAAGGCGCAAAGGGGCATGGCATGTCTGCGCTGACATTCTTGAATGTAGAAGATAGGCACGGCAACTCACTAACCTGCTTCAGCTAGCACAGTTCTGCTGCAGTTGCCTCTCCACCAGCCTTGACACCTGCTCTTCCCTGGGGCCCAATCTCCACTGGAATGGTGGCATGATGGTGACAAGGAGGAGGAGGAGGCACAGCAGTAGTGTCTACCATATAGCTACCAAAGAGGCAGGAGGCAAAAAGATGGCTCATCATGGGTACTCTTGTGTGGGAGGACTCACAAAAATCTAGAGTGGGGCCTAGTTCTGGGGATATGTTCTAGGGCAAATATTTTATTTATTTATTTACAGCAGGTATACTCCACCTTTTAGCCAAAAAGGCTCTCAGAGTGGATTACAAATATAGTAGGGTGGCCATGTGTTCTCTTTTACAGAGGACAGTCCTCTGTTTAAAGGACTGCTAGAGGGCACCCTCTATTTTGAAGGTGTCCTCTATCTGAAAGGCCATCCAGTCTAAGTCCAGCTTAAAGATCAAGAACCATCAGGAGGAAGAGCTGGGCCTTGAAGTTGCCCATCAGCAGCACCTCGGCAGCAGGCTGAGCAAGGCACGCAGCTCACCTGATTACAATCTTCCACACTGTGGTGAGCTGTGCTGTATTCCTATTTAAATTATAATAACAATGTCTAAATGTGTGTCTATGTGTATACATTAGCATATACAAATTTTATTCAAATTGGTGTCCTCTACTGTCTTTTTGGGTTTTTTTGGTGATGCATGTCCTCTTCTTTGGCGATTCAGAAGTGGCCACCTGATGACACTCCCTGCCCTCAGGCTTACTTTGTCAATTTAAGACATGACATATAAGGAATAAGGGATAGAGAGGGGGGCGGATATATATAATTAAAAATTGTTTCCCAAAATACCTGTTTGAAGAGCCAAACAGTTCAGTGACACTTTTACTTCTTCTTCCCTTTCCTGCTCACAGGAGAGTTGGTTGGAATGGCCTCTCTGAGGGGAGGAGGGGCCTGGACCCACCTCAAGGAGCATCAGCTTGCTTGGCTCCCAAAACACACTGACAACCCCTGCTGGGCTTCACCATTGCTCAGTACGCGCTAAGAAGAGCACAGCCAACAGTCTACCGCAGTTGTCTGTCGCAATGGAGGATATTATCGTGATGGACAAGCTGTCTTTTAGGGAAGTCTGTCAGCCCTTGTGGAGCCCCTGATAAGTTTCTGAGCCTAGAAGTGTCTCACTCTAAGGGCCTAACTAGCCATGAGGTTAAGACAGGGAAGTTGTCCTGATGGAAGCCTGCTGTTCATTCCTCCATGTGGTTGGGAATCAGGGCTATTTGTTTCTGGAAAATCAGCTTGTGTCTGTGTGAGATTTCCAAGAGAGTAGTGGACTTGTGGGGACAGAGGCCATTGGGAGGTGGGTTATTTTTTTAAACTTTTCTACGTTGTATTAACTTGTTTTTAGCTACTTGTGTTATTTTAAATTTGTTTTTTTTAATTTGTAATAATGTTTTATTGTGTATTTTATATTGTATTCGTAATTGTTGTAAACCACCCAGAGAGCTTTCGGCTATTGGGCGGTATAGAAATAAAATTAATAATAATGATTGAGGGAAGGCAATTAATGTGCATGTTTTTACTTATGTAAATCGCAGCCACATGGAAGTCTGAGCAGCGTCAGTACCATGGGAAAGTGGCAAGGGAAGTGTAACTTTTCCCACTCCTACTACAGTCTCAGCAAAAATCGCCTCTCCAAAGCTGCACTTCGCACTTCAAGAGAAGCTCCCACTGATGCCAATGGGAGCTTCCCTTAAAGTGCAAAGACCAACTTCAGAGAGAGATTTTTTTTTCTCAGGACCATGGCAAGGGAGAGAAAGAGTTCAGCTCCCCCTCCCCATCCAACATGGTTCCAAGTCTGCTTATTTGCATTTAAAAAAAATATGTGCACATTAAATTGCATCCACTCAGTTAATGCCATGTTTTGTTTGGCCCTGACCTTGAAGTCCTCCCTGCCCTCCCCCACAAGCATATAAGGTTATGGAAGCCCTCGTTATGGAAAGACACAATGTATATGTCCATAGGTAACCTCCATTATTCATACTTTACAGTCCTTGGGTGGATTCCAATGCTGCAAACAGGTTCTAGCACTAAGCCCTGTGTAGCCCTAACTCCAATTAGCCCCTGGGAAAGCAGAGTGGAGCAAGCAGCTATCCGATCCCTGCATAATTTATCTCCCTTATCTTGGAGAAGTGGCTCGATATTGATTAGGAAGCAAAGGCAGAGCCAGGCACTAGTGTCAAATGGTAAGCTCCTTAATATGGTCTGGCACAACCAACGCGAGTGAAAAAGAGATAACACACACATGCACACACATCCAAGAAAGGAATGAAGCAGAGCCGGAGGAAACGGCCTCATCCTGGGGAATGTGGATTTTGAAAGGCCCGTGTGGGCCAGTCATTTCTTTAGATCCGTGCTTGGGAACTAGAAAGCTGCTGAGTTCAAATGAGGATTGAGGCTCTGGTCAGCGTGCGACCTCAGGCAAGTAATCTGATGCTTCCTGAGCCTCAGTTAACCCTGGAGTCAACTGGAAACCAGATGTTGTCTGTGCATTGAACCATCCCAAGTAAATAAGTTACAAACGCATATGCACTTTCAAAATATGCCATCACTGGGGGGTGTTACTAGTGGCAGGCCAAGTTGTATGTATTTCATAAGAACGTAAGAGCTGGGCTGGATCAGAGCGAGGGTCTGTCTAGACCAGCATTCTGTTCACACAGTGGCCAACCAGCTGCCCATGGGATCCCACAAGCAGGACATGAGTGCAACAGCACCCTCCCGCCCATGTTTCCCAGCAACTGGTGTACATAGGCATACTGCCTCTGATACTGCAGGTAGCATATAGCCATCAGGACTAGTAGCCATTGATAGCCTTCTCCTCTATGAATTTGTCCAATCCCCTTTTAAACCCATCCAAATTTCAGATATATCTACCAGCATGTGAGTGCTTAACAATAGTTTAAACTCAGCATGGGAGGGTTGTCCAAGTGAGACTTAAGGTACAACCCGAAAATTAGGGATGGAGCTCGTGTTTGCAGCAGCGATGCTTGTGTGAGTGCCCTTGCTCGAATTAAACTGATTTTTCAACCTATTTATTTTTGACCATTCATTGCATCTGAAAATTGTGGAAAGGGGTGAGAATTTCAGAGAAATTTCTCAGTGTGCAGGGCTTCAGTGCTTGCCTTACTGTAAGGAGATGGCTGTGGGTGGGTGGACGACACTCTTTGTTTTATAACTTTTATCCCGTTCTGTCCTTGCAGTCTCTCTGGCTTTCAAGTGCTGCTGTCTGCTGAGTGCCCGAAAGCTGTGTGAGGCATTACATCCCACTGAATTCAGTGCAACATATTTCCAGGTTACCATGCCTGGGGTTGCAGCCTTCAGTGTGTATAGCTGAGGGGGTGCATTGCCAGTGGCTGCAAGCCATACATATATTGAAAAATATTTCAATATATTAAATAGGAAGAGTAAGCTGTCCTATGAATATTTACTCAGAAGTCTCGCTGAGTTCAATAGGACTTCCTGCCATAGGAAAATTCCCAGCCCAGTCATCCGCTTCCAGTGAGATAGTTGTGCACATCTACAACCAGGCCTGAGTTGAGTCTGGATTTGGCATTTAGTATCCTATTGTAATATTGGTACACCAATCCGATTGGGCTGAATTCAGCAGGTGGTGGCAAAACTCCATTGAGCACTTTGCCATGGGCTGATGCAATCTGAACTTGATGAAATCTTCTATGGCAGCCATTCACTTATATGGCAGCAAGTACAGGGCTTACATTCCATCGCACTGCTTGAGTGGAGACAAGGTCTGCCGAACCCCAGAGTCTGTGGGTAGGGCTGGTTTTGCCAATGTCCCTAAATGCAACAGCTTTGCTCCCTCCCATAGAACTAAATGACTGCCAGTGACTTCTACTGCATATTAATGAACCTTTTGGAAGTGTGTTTGCATTTTCTTCTTGCTGCCACGGCTTTTCAAATGATACAAATGATCTTCTTGATACAAACCAATTGAGCTGTTTGTATCCTTTTGATTGGCACAGACAGACAAGTTCCACTTAATATCAATCAATCAATAAATTATATGGGATGGGACAGACAGAGAATTAGAACAAGGTACTGAATAATGTTTTAAATATGTTAATTCCAGCATCCTGAAAATAGGAAGCTGGCGGTTTTGGAAATAAAAGGAATTCAATCAGTTTTTATCTGATTGTCAACTGTGGGCTGCAGTGGTATTTTAAAAGTTTGATATACTGCAGTTTTCTTAACTCACCTGTCTGAAATGCCTTTGCAGATTATGGCTTGAATCCAGATTGAGTGATACTTAGAGTAGCCCTATTGAAAGCAATGGGACTCAAGTTAGCTGTGACCAGTGGTGGCATCAGCACCTGGGCCACCATGGGTAAGACAGGACTGATGCTGGTCATCATAGCACCCTTTCTTTCATCTTATTTTTAAAAGCATTTTGTTGTCAGGGGGCAGCCAACCAGGCATGTACATGGTTACAGATGTTCATTTTATTATTTTTACTTGTAAAATATATTCTCCTTTTCTAATGGTGCTAATTCCCAAGTAAATGTGTTTAGCATCAGAGCAGCAGATGTTATTTCTGTAGTCATGATGGTGCGATGACTTAAGTAAATTTAAAATGCAAAACTGCACATGCTCAGAGTATTTCTTGTTTCTATCAAGGTTGGCAAACAGGGTTTTTTGGGGGGGGGCGGAGTGGGTTTGTCTCACATATCAGGAATGTAAAAGCAATTGTAAAGCATGGAATGGTAGGGGATGTATGAAGAGAATAGAAATATTAGTCATGTGCTTCACAACTGAAATTACACATGACCATCCAGGGGCAGTGCTAGGTACCAAAAAGATCTGGGGCTCAGGCCCACAGAACACACAAAAGCACAAATATGCATAATTTACATATGCTCTAAAGCGTGTGTGTGTGTGTGTGTGTGTGTGTGTGTGTGTGTGTTTAAAGGGCCCTGTCTCCTAAGGACACCCCTATTTGTAAAAAGGGATGTATGGGCAGGGGAAAGGAGGGCATTTGATTTCAGAAAAAACCTCAGGCAGAAAGAATCAAGGGGAGGGCAGCAGGAGGTGAAGCACATGTGGGCAAAAAGCCAGCTAATCCAGGGGGATCAGATGCAACAGAGATCTTCAGGGCCCCTGTACCTTTATTTCAGCAAGGGCCCATGGACAGCAGGGTGGTGGGGCAGGTGGCCTCCCAGAGATTCAGGGCTCCAAATGACAGATTTGGGGCTCCAGCCTCAGTGGGCCACCTCCTAGCACTGCCTTTGTAAAGGAGGGCCCATACGAACGTGAAGTCCAGGTTCTAAAATTACCTAGCCGCACTACTGGCAATATCATCACTGCAACATGTAATTACCTTTGACCTAGATTCCTGCATTGAGCAGGGGGTTGGACTCGATGGCCTTGTAGGCCCCTTCCAACTCTACTTTTCTATGATTCTATGATTCTACCTGATTCAGAGTCCGAATTTGCCTAGTTCACAATGTTTGGGTGCAATATAAATCGAACATTACTTCCATGAAAAATTCTACACTTCAGAATGGGTAAACAAGATTCTGTGTATGTGCAGAGATGCGATTTGACATAAATCTATTTTTAGCTCAAGTCCTGGGTACTAATCTCAACTCAAACAGAGCTAAGCAAGCACCCTGAAAGGAATTTTTAAGGTTCTGTGGACCAGTAGGCAAGCCCAGTGACATGCCTGAACTTTGGGGGGAAATGAATTCTGTAGCCCCATAGGGTGCCTAACCAAGCCCTGGGAAACTTTCTAAACCAAACAATCAATAGCATGAGCAAAGGACTTTCCTAATGATCTCCTTAATATTTTCCTCTTTAGCTTAAAGTTACACAAGAAAGACTTCTTCCCAGATACCTTACTGTTCAAGGCAAGCTATGAAAATCACCAAAACTTCCTGGGGAACTGCTTCATACAAATGGATTGCCACGTGGTTGTGTTTCTACATGCTTCTATGCTGCATGTATGAATTGGGCCTTAGGTTTAGAATTAAGAAAATAATGGTACAGTCTTGCACACAGAAGTATCATTCAATACAACTTAGGCTAAATAAATTGGCAATATGGGGCCATTTCTGTTCTTCTCTGCATGCCCATGACTTAGACCACTGAGATGACAGAACTCAAAACCAACAAAAAGTCCAGCAAGTTCCGTGCTCTCTAGACATGAGAGATGTCTGGTTGACTTCAGTAAGCGGCAACATAATTTCCCTTAGAAGAGGATGTGGCTCAGAAGAACAGCCTTCATAACACAATAGATGTCAGAAAATTCCAGGATAAGACACTGGAGAATTATGATCACACTGGAAGGAGAAATAAAGAAAGTAGCAAACATTGGGAAACCGGAAAAATGAACAGCTCAGCTGAGAAATGATTATTTTCACAGTTCTGAGAGTTGTTGTGATGGAAACAGAAAATGACATGGAAGGAATAGTTTGCCCAAGGATGTATACCACACAAGTGGATCATCCCATCCCAAACACTTCTAAATCACACTGGTTCACTGGAGAGGTGTATAAAATTATGCATGTTGTGAAGAAAGTGGATAGGGAAAATTCCCCCCACCCCAAAATACAAGAACCCAGGGTCATCTCGTGAAGGTGAATGGCAGGAGATTCAGGACAGATAAAAGGAAGGACTTCTTCACACAGTGCATTGATAAACTAGGGAATTTGCTACCACAAGATGTAATGATGGCCACCAACTTGGACAGCTTTAAACAAATTCATGGAGGATAAGGCTATCAGTGGCTACTGGTATTTCCTCCAGTATCAGGGGCGGTATGCCTCTGTGTGCCAGCTGCTGGGACCCTAAGCAAGGGGGTGCTGTTGCATTCATGTCCTGCATGTGGGCTTCCCATAGGCATCTGGTTGGCCGCTGTGTGAACTGAATGCTGGACTAGATAGGCCTTGAGTCTGACCCGCCATGACTCACTTTTCTTCTCTTCAGGAGTAGTACACAATCAGCCACACTTCATCATCAACTCTCTGACTCCTGCATCAGTCTGACTCAGGGTAATGCATGGCTGATATGGACAGATAAAAGAGATTTCAATAGTATCAGTGCATTGATTCTTCTATCCCTCATTTTTAGCTATTTAGGGTGCTCCCAGAGAGACGGCTCCTAGTGCTACTGATTGAAAGGCCTTGTGCAGATATTCCATCTTTCCCTGTTTAATAGATTTTCTCTGGTAAGAAAAAAGGATAGAAACAGTGGTGCGAAAACATGCAAGTGTTACAAATGGAAGATGCCGTTGCCTGGACCCCTGTAACATTCTGTGAATGAGGCAGGGCAATTGTACGATAAATCCCTCATCTGGAAGCACCTCTAATCAGTGAACATAGGATTTACTGATTCATTCATAGTGCAATCCTATGCATGTCTACTCAGAATTAAGTCCTAGTTTCATTCATTCATTTTCTTCACCTACATTAATTTTTATCAAAATTCATAGAGAAATCTATTCATCAAACTTTCTTCTTTTCCACTAATCAAGATTTTTAAAAAAAAACACAAACAAACCCTCAGTTTTAAGATGAACAGAACCTTTTTGAGTGATTTGACATGTGCCTCTCGCACACAAATTTTAATACATTTTTGTTGACTAAGCAGTATAAGCTCTATTGGAAGTCTCTCATGTTGGGTAAGCAGAAAGGGAGAAAGGATCTCAAAGCAAAAATAAACATTTTCAGTTAACAGTGATAGTGGGGAGTTGCCAACTTGGGGGGAGGTGGAATCAAATAGCTAAAGCAAATGGTTAATATAGATTAGCCTCCAGACAACACGATAACCCACCCTCAAGGGTTGAAGATGGGTTGAGTGTGGGTTGTTGTTGAACCATGGTTGTTGTTGAAATGTAGGTTATTGTATTTCTGAACCCAGCCGAGATAACAAACCATGATGAACAACCCACAACCCAACAACCAACCATGGGTTCTCGTCATGGGTTGTTCATGGTTAACAAACCATGGCTTGTTAGCGCAGCTGCGTTCAGACAACACAATAACCCATGTTAAAAAGTTGACAATGCTAGATTCAATGTGGGAATTCACCTATCTCTTCTTGGTAGAGCTTCTAGCAATGACTGGGTTCAGACAACACGATAACCAACACAATAACCCATGTTATTGTGTGGGTTATCATGTTGTCTGAACCCAATCATTGCTAGAAGCTCTACTAAGAAGAGATAGGTGAATTCCCACATTGAATCTAGCATTGCCAACTTTTTAATGGGCAGCTGATCTTTTAACAGCAGCTTGGTTTGTGGCAAATAGCATGTGATCACATTTGCTCAGAAATGTGGGCACCGAAAGTGCCACCTGCTGATTGCTGCATATCAGGCTGCTGTTAAAGTCACAGCTTTGAAGGTTGGTTGAAATCCAGCAACCACGCACAGTTCAAAGACTGAAGTTCCCCACCCCTGCCGCAGGTGATGTCAAGGAAGCCAGGTGAAGAATAACAGTGCCCTCACTGTTATAGTAGACTTCAGTCTTCTTTCACAAGAGCATGTTCAATTTTTTAAAAGTGAGGGAGATATAAGATTTTGAACTAGTGTCAACCTAGGGCTGAGACCACTAGAACTGAGGCTACTGGTCTCAGCCCATCCTTTCTGAAAAGATTGCCATTGATTTCAAGGGCATTGTGACAAGCTCCTAATGAATTACTACTGCTTATTGGAGAAGAGCTTGAAATTCTAGCACAGTGTTGGCTTCTACAGTGCTGGAATTTTTATGGCGACAATGTCTGAAAGGCCCATTTTCACAGCAGCTAAGGTCAGCTCTGGATGATGACTCACTTGCACCACTGATCTACACAAATAGCATGTGTTAAGATTATCATCTGGTAGAACAATCTACATCACAAGACTCCACATTTCCTCTTACTGGCCAGCGTACATACACTGCAGGCCGGAGGGAAAATCTTAGCCGGGGTTTCCCCCCCCCAAGCATCTTTACAGAGAGAACAATGCAGCTTCCATGCAATTGGGGAAAGAGGGGTGCGGAAGAGAAAGAGCCAGGAAAATGATGGGGGTAATTCTCCTCCCCTTTCCATTCCTCGTGACAAAGAATGATTAACTTTGTCATTTTAATGAAATTTAATCTATGCAATGCGGACCCTACCTGGAGGAGTCCTAGAGGGATGCAGAGTGCCTATTTTTGTAAACACTCTTTGAAATGAAAGGAGCGTGTTTCACAGAGTATCATATAAATCAATGCTCTAGAGAATGTTAGGGCATAACCCACCAGGCGTTGCTGCTATGCAACCGCTATTCTAATTTGATTTTAAGCAAGGAGAGGCTCCCTCATTTAAAATGCGGATAGCAAAAATTTGGCAGAGATGGTGAAATGTTGACTGAATATATGAAAGTAAGAGATGGGGGAAAGGATGAAGGACATTTGTATGAAAGCTAGGCTCTTTATATAAAGTAATGAAGATTAAGTACCATTTGAAGTTAATCAACTGTTTAGGGCACAATCCTATGCATGTTTTGCCAAAAAAATACCCTACTACCATGTCCCAGCAGCCACACTGTAGGACATTTTCCTGTCTAAACATGCATAGGATTGTTCCCTTACAGTGCAATCCTATACATTTCTATTCAGAAGTAAATCCTTCAGTGAGACTTACTCCCGGGTAAGTGTGCATAGGATTGCAGCCTTAATTCATTTAATATTGAGTAATACACAGCTGGCATAGTAGATACAACAATTATATAAATGTAAAATAGCTAAGTTGGATGTGAAATATGGGTGATATATGTAGTATATGTTTGATATTTATAGTTGTTGATTGATTGGTTTGGGGTTTTTGTGCATGCACTTTTATATTGATGTAAGATGTTCTCTATAGTTAAAATAGCATAACTAAAGCTGCAATGCTATACCCATTTACTTGGGAGTAAGTCCCATGAACTCAATGGGACTTTCATCTGAGTAGACATGCATAGGATTGTGCTGTAAGTTGTATAATGGTTTTGCTGGTATTTAGTATGTATACCATACAAGTATAAAGATATATAGATATTTGGTTAACCTCCCTTGTGGGCTGTGGGAATGCTGTGGACATAATATATCTTGACTTCAGCCAAAGCTTTTGACAAAGTGCCCCATGATATCCTGGTTAGCAAGCTAGCTAAAAGTGGGCTAGATGGAACAACTATCAGGTGGATCCACAATTGGCGACAGAATTGGGCTCAAAGAGTGCTTATCAATGGTACCTTCTCAAACTGGGGAGAAATAACGAGCGAGGTACCACAGGGCTCAGTCCTGGGCCCAGTGCTCTTCAACATTTTTATTAATGACTTGGATGAGGAGGTGCAGGGAATGCTTATCAAAATTGCAGATGACAGAAAATTGGGTGGAATAGCTAATACCCTGGAAGACTCAAACAGAATTCAAAGTGATCTCAATAGGCTGGAGCGCTGGGCTGAAAACAACAGAATGAAATTTAATAGGGATAAATGCCAAGTGCTGCACCTAGGAAAAAGAAACCAAATGCACAGTTACATGATGGGGGATACTTGGCTCAACAGTACTACAAGTGAAAAGGATCTTGGAATTGTTGTAGATCACATACTGAATATGAGCCAGCAATGTGATGTGTCTGCAAAAAAGGCAAATGCTATTTTGGGCTGCATTAATAGAAGCATCGCTTCCAAATTGTGTGAAGTACTAGTTCCCCTCTACTTAGCACTGGTTAGGCCTCATCTTGAGTACTGCGTCCAGTTCTGGGCACCACACTTTAAGAAGGATGCAGACAAACTGGAAAGGGTTCAGAGGAGGGCAACAAATTCACATTCCTAAAATGCCAGGCTGTAAGAAGTTGGCTAAATGTTGCCAGAGAGAGAGAGAGAGAGAAAGAAAGAGAGATCATTTCTTTGCAACCAGTGGAAAGTCAAGCACATGCCTTAGGGACATGTCACATGACATTTTCCCACAGGGAGATATGGTAATCTGTAGGGAAAACAATGTACGGTACATGGTCACTTATGAAGTTGGCGAGAGTGCTTATTTTGCTGCGACTAAAGCTATGAGGAAGCTGCCCTGTTGCTCAACTCATTGTATTGTGAGAACAGTAAACAGTGGGGTGAGCAACCAGGAACTATTCATTAATTTTTAGAGCTTTCTGAAAGGATACAGGGAAAATTTATTTATTTATTTATTTATTTATTTATTACATTTATACCCAGCCTTTTTTCCTGCAAGGAACTCAAGGCGGCTTACATAATCCTCCTCCTCCTCTCCATTTTATCCTCACAACAACCCTGTGAGGTAGGTTAGGCTGAGAGTCAGTGACTGGCCCAAAGTCACCCAGTGAGTTTCATGGCCGAGCAAGGACTAGAACCCGGATCTCCTGAGTCCCAGTCCAACACTCTCACCACTACGCCACACTGGCTCTCTAAAATCATTAGACCTGTGGAAGCAATCAACAAATATTGCTGGCCTTGAGCTTAAATCAGAGCAAAACTGAAGTGCTATGATTCAGCAATGCTGGAATAAGATATTCTACTGAAAATATAGACGTACAGAATTCCTGGAAATGGCAAGAATATGCCCAACAGAACCTACTTACAAAACGTTTTTAAGTAGGTTACTCTGTTCTTCCTAAAAAATATTCTGATCACAGTTATTTATGCTTTGCTACAGGGCCGGATTAAGATAGGGGCTATTGGAGCGGCAGCTCCAGGCCCCTCCCAAAAAATAGGCCCACCAATAGGGACGCGCGGCGCCGGGGGGAAATGAGGGTCACCTCGCTCAGAGCGAGGTGACGTCCAGTCGTGCTCACCTGTCCTGCGGGGCATTGCCGGAGCGAGAGGCGAGCACGCCGAGCGGTTGCCAGCCATTGATTGCCACGCTCACGAGTCACGCTGAGGCTCTGTCTGAGGCTGAGCTGTTAACTGGGCTGCTGCAGCGCAGCCTGCAGAGAGCGGCCCAGACGCCGGACCGGAGAACGAATCGGAGGTAAGAGATGAGGGCAAGGGAGCGGGGTCCCTAATCATGCCTTCGGCCAAGAGCGGGGGCAACAAGAGAGGGAGAGAGCAGGCGGAGGGAAGGAGAGGCCGCTGCCTTTCCTAGGGAAGCCAGTGTTTGCATCGTCGGTGCGGCTGGGCCTGTTTCATGGATTTATTATGTCTTTAACCCGCCCAATCACAAACGTTTTCTGCGCAGATTAGAAAGCTTGGATGAAAAGGGCTCTCACCCCCACCCCACACGTCAATAGTAAGTAGTAAGCTCAGTAGTAAGGAAGCTCAGTAGTAAGGAAGCAGTGTAGGGGACCTCCTTTGCACAGAGCGAGCCCTTTTCATCCCGCCACATCTCTTCTTCCTCCTCCTCCTCCTGACGGGAGCTGCGTCAGCGGCTCTCCCCAAGCCAGCGCTGCTGCAGCAGCTTGGGCTGATCCCATCATGGCAATGGTCTCTCGTTTCAATATGGCTGCTGCTGACTTCACCCAACTGAGTGATCCGTTGCCGTTCTTGGGGGATGGGAGGGTTATTTAAAAAGAAGAAAAAGAGAAATCGTTGCTTTAGTAATTCTCTTGACTCTGTTTCTGTTCATTTAAAAAAAAACCATTTTCTATAGAAAAATTGAAAAGCTGGGAGGTTCCCCCCACTCCAAAAGAATCCATTCTCTTGTGATGACATGGCAGATATTACAGAAATAATCAGGGCTCCACCTTCTCTCATAACTCCTCAGGATCCAAGAGTTCTATACACATTCTTCCCTAAACCAGGGATGTGAGTCTTCCTCTGCCTATATTTTTCTTCTTCAAATAATTGATTCCCCTCTTAGATGGGGGGGGGGAACCTTAGGGAAACCTTGGAAGAGGATTTTCTCAGTTCTGCAAAATCACAAGAGCAAGTTGTTCCCCTAAGCCAGAAACAAGAGAATTATTACTCTCTGGAGTAGAACTCCATCAACTAGAACTAGAATCCATTAGAATCCATTAGAATCCAATGTTCTATTTATAACGGTTGTATTGAGTTAACAAGCTTATTGTTTACAAAAAAAAGAAATATTTTCAATATGTTTCTGTTTTGGCACTTTAATGGTAATTAAAATATTTAATTTGTTTTAATATAAAATTGCGTCTTCATTTTATTTATTTCCATAAAAAGGCCCACCAAAATCCTCAGCACCAGGCCCATAATGCTCTTAATCTGGCCCTGCTTTGGTAATATATAAATTAGACTACGGGGGGGGGGGGGTGACTTTGAAGATGGTTCAGAAAATTCAACTGATTCGAAATATGACTGCAGGACTGTTAACAGAGACTTCTCATGAGTATTACAGCACTGGTTCAGTTCACAGCCTCAGTTCAAAGTGCTGATTTTAACAAGCCCTAACAGGGCTTAGGACCAGAGCACCTAAAGGATCACTTTCTCTCCCAAATGAACATGCCTGATGTTCAAAATCCTCTTCCAAGGCCATTCTTTAGGTATGACACACACACACACACCAACACACCTTATGGCAGGATTGGGCAACTTGCGGCCTTCCGGATATTTTGGTCTACAACTCCCATCAGGCCTAGCCAGCATAGCCAATGGTGAGGAATCCTGGGAGTTGTAGGCCAAAACATCTGGAGGGCCTCAAGTTGCTCACCCCTGCTTTATGAGATAGACAGGTAACTCCTGGGGAGAGGGACCTTTCAGTGGTAGTGCCTCACCTGTTGAATACCCTCCCCGAACAACCTGAGTTGTTCGGGGAGGGTATTCAACAGGTGAGGCACTACCACTGAAAGGTCCCTCTCCCCAGGAGTTACCTGTCCATTTAAGCACCCTTATTTGTAACATTTGTAAAAAACATTTGTAAAAAAAATTAGTTCCTGATTTTGCTTGCTCTCCTGTTCCCTCTCCGTTCCTTTTCCCTTATGTATCCTAATTTTTAGATTGTGAGCCTGAACTTAGAAATTTTCACTTTATAACTGAAAAGCATTAATAATTTGACCAGGCCTTTTACAGCGCAAACCTATATTTCCCTACCTAGTGCAATCCTATAATAATGTGGTCTCCGCACATTCAGAGGATGATCTCCAAACTATCCTAAATGCTTTTGCAGAAGCATACGAAAAACTTGGTCTCTCACTTAACATCAAAAAAACCAAAGTGCTTCATCAGCAAGTGAAAGCTAACCCTTTGGTGATGCCATCTATCCAGCTTGCCAGGACAATACTGGAAAATGTCGATCATTTTCTCTATCTTGGCAGCTATCTTTCTGTTACAGCTAACATCGACAGTGAAATCCAGCATCGTCTGAGCTCCGCAAGTACCGCGTTTTCTCGAATGATACATAGAGTGTTCGAGGATCGGGATATTTGTAAGAAGACCAAAACATTGGTTTATGAAGCCATTGTATTACCAACTTTATTGTATGCCTGCGAAACATGGACTATCTATAAATGTCACCTCCAACTCCTTGAAAGATTTAATCAATGTTGCCTCCGGAAAATCCTGCGAATTTCTTGAACAAATGTCAGTGTACTGGAAGAAGCAAAGACTACTAGCATTGAAAAAAATGATCCTTCAACGCCAACTTCAGTGGACCGGTCATGTTGTTCGAATGCCTGACTGCCGTCTCCCAAAGCAGTTACTTTATTCCCAACTCAAGGATGGAAAGCGGAATATCGGTGGTCAATATAAGAGGTTTAAAGATGTTCTTAAGGCTAATCTAAAAAAATGCAATATAAACATCAAAAACTGGGAAGCTCTGGCCCATGAACGATCTAACTGGAGGTTGGCCTTTCACAAAGGTTCTATGGACATTGAAGAAGCTCGAGTGCAAGGTGAAAGAGAGAAATGTGCTAAGCGAAAAGCACGTCAAATAAATCCTTTACAGGACCATCTTCCATCTGGTAACCTGTGTCCTCACTGTGGGAAACTGTGTGGATCTAGAATTGGCCTCCACAGTCACTTACGGACCCATCGCTAGAGTCTACACAATTTGCTTTAGAATTTTCCTCCTTTTAAAACCTCCTTTTTGTAAATTTTCTTTTTTTTTAATCCTGGAAGACAATCTTACTCAGTCACGAGTGATCGCCTGACTGACTGACTGACTGCAATCCTATATTTTCCCTACATATGTCTTCCCAAGTAAATACATATTGGATTGCAACCTAAATGACTGTTCTTGGATTTTATCTGCTGCTTTATTGATCACTGCTGGTGGTGGTTTTTGTAACTGATTGCTGTTGTCAGTGTTTTAATTGTTTCGTTTTTATTGGGTTTGCAAATTATTTTGATAGCAATATGCCACTCTGTTTCCTTTTTTAAAAATTAATTTTATTTCTATGTCAAACAAACACATAATATCAAACATATAACAATTAACAAAACAAAATAGACTTCCGATTTTCTTCTACAGAAAATATAGGTAACAATAATTTTTCTTACTTGATAATCAGAATGAGAAATCTCTTTCTTCCCGTTGTCCCAAATTCACTTATTATTCCATGAACCCACAAACAAACAAATAATTATTTTCCAGTCTCTGCAAAAAGTCAATTAGAGGTTTCCACTCAACAATAAACGTGGATGTTGTCCTTTCTCTGATTAATGATGTGAGTTTGGCCATCTCTGCCAGCTCCAGCATCTTGACCAACCGTTCTTCCGTCGTAGGCACTGCTGGACCTTTCGATTTCTGTGCATATAGTAATCTCGTTGCCGTTGTCATGTATAAAAATAAAGTTCCATACTTTCCTTCTAGCTGACTGTCCATTATTCCCAATAAGCAATATGCCACTTTGGATACAAAGGTAGGAAAGTGGTTCATAAATAAATACATTTGTGGTGGCACAGAAAATATGTGAGCAGGAGGGACTGAACCCCCCACCCCCTTCACTCATACAGCTGAGTGGGAGCTGCCTCCCATGGTGTGATCTCACTTGGCCAGTCATTTGTGTGGCTAAAAAAAGAGGTCAAAAGACGACACCAATGTGCACAAAATTTGCTCATGCTGAATTATAGATATAGATGCAAATTTAGAAATAATTATTATAGTTTAAATAGAAATGCAGTACATTTCACCACAGTGTGGAAGACTGTGAGCAGGTGAGCTGCGTGCCTTGCTCAGTCTGCTGTCCAAGTGCCGTTGATGGGCGACCTCAAGGCTCAGGTCTTCCTTCGGATGGTTCTTCTTTATCCTTAAACCAGACTTGGACTGGACAGCCTTTCAATAAAGGATGCCTTCAAAACAGAGGGCAGTCCTTTGGCAGCCCTTCAAACAGAGGATACTTTCGCATGGCCATGTGTCTTCTTTTAGAGGACTGTCCTCAGTAAAAGAGAACACGCGGCCATGCTAAATTATCTCACATGGATCTTTCTACCTGATCAGTATTCAGCACACACATAGCACAGCTGTGTGGAATAGCATCAGAGAGAAGCCGTTCCAATGAGGCTGGTTGTGGGTGGGAAGGGAGACATACTCTTCATGGATCTCTTCAACCCTCATTCTCCACTTGTCTCATGTCCTGCTGAACAGTTTTTACTTCACAGATATATGAAATGGTACAAAGGGAATTAAAAGTCCTGTTTTTATTTCTATGAGTGGAAGGCAGAGAGGAACTTTCTTTATACAGCTATTCACCCCTAGATTGTGTGAGGGTGGGGGGTGGGGCAGGGCAGGGATATACGTTTGGGACTTTGAGTTGTTTTGTGAAGATTGATCCACCACGATACTCTCACCCACCAGAAAACAAACAGCAAAACAGCCAACAGCCCTGCCAGTTAGTCAAGCTCCTATGGCGCCCAAACCAATTTGTAACTCCATCCCTACTTGCATCTGTCAAGTTTCGTGCAGAACGTAGCGGTCCCCATATGAAATCATCTATTCCCACGGAGAATTACATTACAGAAAGATGCTCCATGTGAGTAGTAATTTTGTTTTATTTGCCTTTCGCATATGGGAATATTTATCTTCAAAGCTTTCTCCTCTGGCTCAGAGGCTGCTTTGTAAACCAGATGGTCTTGTGTGGCCTAATTGTACGATGATTTGTTGTGTGATTCAGTAGCATTGTTTATTTGTACAGTGGTTGGATGGAATTTGTACACTGCATAATATTGTTCCACAGTGCTTTCACTCAGGAACGAGTCCCATTTCGCTCTAACATTTGTGGCTGCACTTTTAATTAGACGGGGTTCTGAAGACACTTTGATCTTCGTTCACTTGCTGCATTGAACCAGCAAGATTAAAGGGGATGAGTTATCGCTGAAGCCAGGCTTGGCTGCTGGGTTTGGAAACTTTCGGCATGCTCTAGAAGCATATTTATTAACCAGTGCCGTGTAAAAGTAGTCGCTGCCATTAGATATTGCTCCAACATCCATTTCTAGATTCATCCACCAGTAAAGGCATTGTTATACTGGGATGCCCTCCAAATGAGATACAAATACAAAAATACGTATGAATACGTGGCTACTGCTGGCCAGATTCCTTTTCAGCTGGCACTGCACCCATTTATTTATTTGTTTGTTTGTTTGTTACATTTATGGATCGCCCATCTGGCCGGCAAACCGGCCACTCTGGGCGATGTACACACGATAAAATACAGAATAAAATACATTTGAAACAGTATAAAATTTTAAAATCTTAGCCCACCCCATATTCCCGCCTCAACAGCCATGTTTTTCGTGAGCGGCAGAAGCTCAGCAGAGAGGGGGCATGGCGGAAGTCACTAGGGAGAGAGTTCCACAGTATGGGGGCCGCCACAGAAAAGGCCCTCTTCCTAGTCCCCACCAGTCTAGCTCTAGCTGCTCTGGCATCTTTCTGCTCCCTGTCTTACGCAACAACCTTACCTCAACATCTCTGTCCTCCTTCTTTCAGTAGGGTTTCTGGGATTCAGCTGGGATCAGATAGCTGAGTCTGATTGTCATATGAACCCTCCCGGCACAGCTATCCGGATCCATCTCATTGTGGAGTACCTGCAGAGGCCCACATCCCTGCAGGGGGCCCACGACCTACTTTTAGAGCTTCCCGGCTCTGCTACTCCTTGATGTCACTTCCTCTGTTCACCTGCCCTCTCCAAGAATGCAAGCAGAGACAAGAGTGATAATATGGAGAAGTATCCTCCACTTGCCTCACACTCCCCTTCTGGACATTTGTGTGGATTCAGTCCTGAGGGAGAGAGGAAGCACAGTAGTGACCAGTGCAAGGAGGATGAGGACCCACTCAGAACTGAGGGGCCCATTGAGAGCATCGTGCATAACTCCCCCACACACACACACACACAGCACACACACAAGCCTGGAGCTAGCCCTGCTGCAGCCCAGCCCAACTTATCATCCACTGTGTGCTGTGATTGCTAGGTGCTTAATAACAGCTGTGCACAGATGGCCTCTTGAAATTCTCCACCCTATTTATGGGAAACATCCAGGGTGAGGAGAAACTCTCAGTTTCTCGGAGGTGGAGCTCACCATTAGCAGTGGCTGTAGCACAGCTTCTTTTCCCCTCAGGGTTTTTGTTTTTTGTGCTGCCGTTGCAAGTGTTGGCAGCAGATGTGTGGGCAACCTGGTCACCATTTTGCATCCTTCACTATGCCCCATACCTAGTGTCATTCAAGGGCATTGGCGGTGGGGGGGGGGAGGCCACCACAAAATGACAGAGAAAATTTGACCGCGGCCAAGAGGACAGTGTGAGCTTTTTCTTTCTATCCTTCATCTCTCCACTGCTCTGCAGCCTCCCAGGCTGCCTGCACATTCTGCTCTGGAAAAGCCCTATGGGAGGAATTACCTCATGATGCCTTCCCCTGGGCTTTAATGGCTGTGTGGGAAGCTGAGGAGGCGACTGTGTAGTGAAAGACAGCAACACTCGCACACACTCCTCGGCCACCTCATAAGTAAGGTAAGCACAAGAACACTGAACCCAACCCATGAGAATTTCTCTGAAATTTTCTTCTCCTTTGAATTTCTTCTCACAAGCAATTTCTCTTCTATAAGATTGAATGAGACTGGCCAAATAAAATGTGAAAGAATTTTCAGCACAGCACTAAAAATAATGTCTCCTTTGGCCCTGAGGTGGCTGCCTGAGATGGCAGATACTGGAGGGCAGAGCTGTGTGTGCCCCCTGTGTCCCCTAAACTAGCCTCCTGCCCCCAGGTGCAGTGGAGGACTCTGTGCTGTTGCTGGTGTTGAATAAGATTTAACTTTCGGTCTGGTTGGCTTCTGTGTGTGGAATGGAGGGAGGTGCCACCCTGTCCTTTGCCTCAGACTGCAAAATGTCTTGGGCCAGCCTTGTCAACAAAAGATGAATTGTACTCGGTATGCAAGGACCCAACTACTTCTAAGGCACATATCTATGTACACATCCCTGCTTTTTGGTTGACGTTTTGCTAGTTTAAATAATAATAAACAACCTGGCAGGCTTAAGACACAAAAGATGAATTCGTTAAGCATTGTAACGGGACTATGGATGTTGAAACTGCTTTAATAAGGGTAAGTAATGCTGAAGTATGTGCAAGCAGAACAAAAACCCAGGAAATAGTGGTCGTTGGCCCTCTCTTGCCAACATTTTGGTTTGGCATTGAATGGTTCATTCAAAGGCAAGATTAGATTGTTGGAGCACCACGACATGGTTTACTTCATGCCCCTGGGACTTACTCTTAGATTCCAGCAGGTTACTTCATTAAACTAGCATATCAAATTTGATTGGGAGTCTCATCAGTTTTCTGTTCCGTTTAATTCTATTTTATTTTTTATACAGATGAAGAAATTACTGCTACACCCATACCCAGTGACAAGCCAACTACATGACTTCACATCTACTTTATAACCACATATAATTACATAACCTCGTAGTTTATTTTCTCCCAGAACTCATGGCTCCTGATAGACTCTGTTCTGTCTGATCTAAGACGGCAGATTTTGGATTTTTTTAAAATAACGTTTTAAAGACACTTATACAAATAGGTTCTTTCCCCGCTTCCCATATCAAATATTCTACTGTTATTAACCACACTTTGATTCAACCAATATAGAAGGAATGTTCTGTGTAGGGTAAGGGAAAAGACAAGCCCTACTAGCTAAAAATTTGGCACAAGTGGCCATCTTTTAATAATGCATGCATAGCTGCTTGTACGCATTGCTTTACAATGGGATGGTTCTCCTGTTTCCATCTCTACATCATAAACTCTTTTCAGAGCATGTTTTCTCCCCTTTATTATATATATATTTCCTAACTAGTTTATATGTATTGCATGTGTGCATGTTTTGTGTTAGATGGAGTTTTGGACTTGATCCAGAGTGACCTGGGTTCAGATCCTAACCCAGCCATGAAGCTCACTGGGCAAGTGCCTATCAGACTAAACCAGAGGTGGGGAACATGTGGTCCTCCAAATGTTGTTGGACCAACTCCCATAATCCCTGGCCATGCTGACTGGGGCTGATGGGAGTTGGGAGTCCAACATCTGGAGGGCCACAGTTTTCCCCTCCCTCCCAGCTTCTAGCCTCACTATTTCTCTCCCACACCCACCTCTTTAGCTCACTTTTGACTAGCCAGGCCTCCATGGCAGCAATTTTGTAACTAGCCACATCCACTGTGGGAGCCATTTTGTGGTGGTGCCCACAGCAGTTTCTCAAATTTCCAAATGTGCCCATAGGTCAAAAAAGCTGGGGGGGGGGGGCTGCCCTAGGCTTCTTGTAGGAAGGACAGAATAAAAATGCGCTCAGTTCGGACCTCCTGCAGAAACCTGCTCATACACTGCATTCAGCATCTGAAGCCCTGCTCTATGGTCCACCAGTTTCGGAGATGCACTTGGTGGGGATACAAGAGTGGGCCTTCTCAGTAGTGGCACCTAGATTGTGGAACTCACTCCCAAAAGAGGTTTAGTGGGCCCCCTCTCTCTTGAATGGTTTATGTCCCTCTCTTGCTGCTGTTTTAATGATTTAATTGATGTGTTTGATTTTTTTTCATCATTATTTATATTATTTATTAATTATATTTATACCCCACCTTTTTTCCTGCCAGGAACCCAAGGCGGCTTACATAATCCTCATCCTCCTCTCCATTTTTATCCTCACAACAAACCTGTGAGGTAGGTTAGGCTGAGAGTCAGTGACTGGCCCAAAGTCACCCAGTGAGTTTCATGGCCAAGAGGGGACTAGAACCCGGATCTCCCGAGTCCCAGTCCAACACTCTAACCACTATGCCACACTGGCTCTCACCACTACGCCACACTGGGACCATGGTGCTCCGGGAGTGGGGATTAAGCCTTCTCATGCCCCACACATTTTTGGTGCCCAAATCAAGGGTTAATTAAGCCACAATTATTGTATTTTTAATTGGGAAGCTAGCTCTGGAGCCCTTTTGAAAGGCTGGGTAGAAATATATATATATATATATATATATATATATGACTCAACTTAGCTAAATTGCAAAGATTGTTAAATAATTCTGTTTTGATCTGGCAGTTCAAATGACTGGGGTTGCGTCGCAAAGTGTTTTGGGCTTTCACATAGCCATATATATATATAGCAGGTCAAGGCTGTAAACCAGCCTCACACATACCCCATGGCCTGCTGCCAAGTTCTATCGCTACCGATGGTGTTCATAGATATCCTTTTCTTTTCTTTTGCCTTTGGGCTGGCAGTTGGGAAGCTAGACAGCACTACTCGGTGGGCTGGATATTTGGCCCCAAGGTTGACAGTTGCTGACCCTCAGTGAATCCCTATTTTTTTCCTAGACAGAAAAAAGATATCTACATAGAATTAGCTTCACATTGGAAATAGTAATGAACAATTTTCTCCTTATGGTAAAGCTTTCATTTGGTTCATCTCCCTGACTTTATGCAGCAACTGGATCACACCATAACAGTGATGAATATGTGCACAAAATAGACCACAAACCAATAGGGTTAGCTCCATCGATTTCAGTGGGATTTCAAATTGTGTGGCCGTGCACTGCATTGTGGCCAAAGGAGTGGCACATCCACACTGAATAAAGGTGCTGAGAGCCAGTGTGGCATAGTGGTTAGAGTGCTGGACTGGGACTCGGGCGATCCGGGTTCTAGTCCCCGCTCGGCCATGAAACTCATTGGGTGACTTTGGGCCAGTCACTGACTCTCAGCCTAACCTACCTCGTAGGGTTGTTGTGAGGATAAAATGGAGAGGAGGAGGATTATGTAAGCCGCCTTGGGTTCCTTGCAGGAAAAAAGGCGGGGTATAAATATAATAAATAAATAAAATAAAGAAATAAAGGGTCTTGTTGCTGGGGTGGGATGGAGTGTGGAAATAGGAATTCTAATTTTTTCACAGGGTAGGATGAGTTGCACAGGACGTTTTCAGTGGCAAAATGGAAGAATGCAATACGAAAGTAACATGGGCATATAATTGAAATAATTTATTTACCACTAGAGCACCAAACACAGACATTGTATTAAAATACAGAGTTGATCCGTCACTGAATTTCAATACAGTTGTTCTCATGCACATTTTTTTCCTTTTTACATTATTGCTTATTAAACATATTTGCTCTGCCCCATTTGGAGAATCACTACAGTTTCTACCTGAGCTCCACCCTTCCATTCATGTTTGGTCCTGCAAATTTGTCGAGGAACTGGGAAGTAATGAGATTCCTTAATTGCCAATTGGGCATCAGCACCTCGCACTGAATGAAAAAGTCTTGCAAATTTGTCAGAGGATAATAACAGTTGGCACAAAACAGTTGCACCATTCTAAATTAAATTAATTGCAAAGAATACCAGAGATTACGTTGCTTCTACAAACCTGGCGCAAAAAACTCTCCAGTTCAAACAGAGAAGGATTAAACATCTTCCTTTAGACATGGGTGGTAAAAGGGAAGGGTCTTCAGTCACCTCTGTTCACAAAAGTGAATTTTCCAGATGTGTTATAATCTATTTAGGTAAGGGTGCAATCCTATGGATGCTAGACACTGTCTTGCAGGCCATAGCAAAAGTCAGAGTCCCAGTTCCAACCTCGGAAAAACCCTCCCAGGTTCTGTCCACGCAGGCTGCAGCTCCAAAGACAGAAGACTGACTTTGGAGCCAGTGCTGGAGGGGGGGGGCGTTCCTGGGGTGGGGAGGGGAGGAGCAAGGCTCTGCCGGGATATAAGAAATCCCCCGGCAGTGCCTCCGCCCCTCCTTCTCACGAGCAGGGGTTAACCACTTAGATGGCCGAAATCAGCCGTCTAAGTGTTTTGGAGGGCGAGGGAAGCGCAGGGGAGGTCTTTGCCTCTGTTTGTTGTTTGTTTGTTTGCTCCTCCCGCCTTCCAGTGGATGCCCATAATCCTCCGCGTTAGGAGGGTTACAGGCAGCCACATTGGATGGCACTGCCTGCCCCTAAATTGTGTTGACTTCAAAACAACAACAAGAGATATTGGGATATCTCTGAAACATTTGGGATATCATTTTTATCCCAATGTGAAGAGATTGAGATAGTTTAAAACAGGGCTTCAACAAAAATAGAAGGATTTTTAAAATAAAAACACTTCAAATTTAAAAGCTAGGTTTTATCCTGCAAAGCAAAATAAATTTACATCCCAAACTTAGCCATTTACACGGGTCTAGCTGCTTGCCATGAAAACAAAATGTTATGTTCTGGGATGTGCTCCCTAAACCCAAACACTTTCAGCATGGAATCCCCAAACCTTAGGATGATAGTATAAAAGGGTTATGGTCACAGAAAAACCTGTGTTTGTTGCCTGTTGTGTTTCAAGCATCCTTCACAGTTATCCTGATACTTATTTACATGTTCATTTTAAATTATACCATCCATAGAATTTTTTTGTATTGCTTGTTCCTCACATAAGAAAGCCAACCAAAGAAAAGTGCAATTCTTGCTTTTTCCATTTTTTAAGAAATTACAATTCCCACAAAATTTGATAAAATGCTCCAGAAAGGTTGGTCCATCTTGTGCCTCCAGTTCAGCAAATTATTACCATTCTGGTTTTGAGCTAAACTGGATTTAGCCCGTGGCACAGCGTAAACCTGTTATCCCTACACATCTCAAGCAATCCGGTCATGGTAGTCAATTATGGCCCATAGTAGTAAATTTTGCTGCACTGCAGAATTTCTTAATGTCACCTGAGCAAATGCACACATGCGTCCTCCATCAACACTGAGATGGCTGATTGTATAAGGACACATGTAGGAGTACAATTTGGTTACATTGAGGCTGGGTTACCAAAGAAGTCAATTTTCTGTACAGGAGACAGCAAAGTTACATACATTCAGCTTGGAATCTCATTTCCTGCTTCTGACAACCTTATGCTGACTGGAGTCATTGGAGATACAATAGGTAGAGTGTAACTTCCTTAAACCCATATTTAATGATGTGGGAAATAAAGTTCCATATTCCATTGTCCCAATTTCAGTGGGAAACACGGTCTGTAGGGGAAAGCTTTTAGATCTGAAATGGCAATGAGTGGGTTTGATTACATACCTCTGCTCAGCCCTGCTCAGGCGTGAGGGTTTAAGGTGTGTAGTGCATCTCTAGGCACACTGGCCATGACCCCTTCAACTCAGACCTTGCAGTGTTGAATTGGCAAAGTCTGAACGGGAATTCTGCTTGTGAGTGAACATGAGTAGAACTCTCCACACGATCACAGACCCTGCCTGATCAGGGTTCCTGACGAACGCCTGAACAGGGCTCCCCGTTCTTGGAGAATGAACCATTACTGAGTGCAGCAGACCTATTCTATATTAAAAATGTCAAAGAGAGAATTACAGAGCTACCCCCATAGCATGCATAGACAGGATTGCATAAACCCAAAATGTAATGTGACGATCTGAAACGTAGAAGCAAGTCCCATTGTAATAAGCAGGCTTACTTATGAGTAAGCCATGGTCAGGATCGGGCTGTTAAATGCTTACTTCCAGGTAACTTTCCACTGACTTCAGTAAGAGTTGCTTCCAAGTGGTAGAACTGAAATAGAGGGGGCCATACATAGCTCATTGGTGGTTGGTAACTTGTATGGTGCTGGCTTGAGCAGTAAACACGTTATTTGACTGAACTACGGGTAAAGCAACTTTCAAAACATGACACCCAGCATAGGCTGGTAGCTTGGAAGCAATTTCTGGCAGTATTCACATGAGGGCTGTAATATGATCCAGAACCTAAAAGCCTCTAGGGAAACGCAGTGAGGCCACTGTTGACTTTCCAGCAGGGTTGCAATGATTTAAATCAGAATTATTTAAATCAATGATTAAATCATTGATTAAATCATCAATAAAAATCGATTTTTTTCAGTTTTTTGCAAAAAATCATGATTTTTTGCAACCCTGTCGTGTAGGTAACCTAGTTCTGATTAATGTTTTCTGTATAATTTGGTGTTCTTAACTATTAAGTGTAGGTTATTTGTACATGTGGTTGCCTGAGACTTTGAAATTAATTTTACTAAAAAAAATTGGGGGGAAATTGATTAAATAAAAAGAATCATTCATTAAAAAAAAATTTAATTGATTTTTTGCAAAAAAAATCATGATTTTTTGCAACCCTGCTCTCAAGTGATCCGAACTGCAATATCTCTCTTCTAAGAACTGTTCTCAGGTTGAATCCACATGTGGCTGGGGTCATGCCAACTATCCCCACCCTCAGTGTCATGCACACTGGCTTGCCCTATCTTTGGCATTCATACAGGTGGACTGCCAGGGGATCAGGGCAAGCCATCTTGGGTGACATTGCGGGGGAGGTTAGCCAGTGCAGCCCTGCCCATGCATCGATTCAATGCCTAATCCATTCTCCTGAAGAGGGCTAACTTGTACCTATGTTTCAGTGTGCTAGGGACCGATCCATATTGGCCTCATGCCAATGATCTCCTTATGTGAGAAAGTAACTTCAGAGGCTGGCTACTTCCATGCGTACGGTGCACATGTAGCCATGTGATCTTCCAGTACCCTCCTCATACTTTACTTGCTCACACAAGTATGACCCAACCATGTTCCAAGTTCCAAAAACTATGGGCTGGATCCAGATTTAGTCATACTTCCAGTAGACCCATTGAAATCATGGTGTCATTCTGCAAAGTCAAATGTGGAGTATGACTAAATCTGGATCCAACCCATTGTCAACCAAAGTCCTGTTCCTGGCCTATATTTTTGTAAGAAGGGTCTATTTTCATTGAATTGCCATATTCCCATACGCATTAAAATGGACATTTTACAATATGAATTCAATTCAACTGGTGTGTGTGTGTGTGTGTGTGTGCGCGCGCGCGCGTGTGCACACATGTGTTGCAGTGACTGTCTGAGAGCTGGTGAATGTTGACATTCACATGAGAATCCTGACAATCCCAGATTAATTTTTTGAATGTCAAAAAAAGGATATACATTTCCTTTCTTTTCAGATGTGCACAGTATATGCTGGTGATCAGCATAGATTACTGTCAACCAGGGCTTTTTTTCTGGTGGAACTCACCGGAACTGAGTTCCAGCACCTTTTCTTCTATTAATTACATTACAATTTAATCGCCATCTACTCTCGAGGAAATGTAATCCAAGAGTTCCGGTACCCTTTTCTCCAGAAAAAAAACACTGCTGTCAACATTCATATATTTAATCCTTTGCACACTTACCTGAGAGTAAGCCCCACTGAACACAGCCAGACTTCCTTCTGACCAAACATGCAAAGGATTACACTGTAAAGGTAGCATATCTTGGAGTTTTCAGACATAGACAGAATTCATCTGGAATTGTCAGAAATCACATATGAATGTCAACATTCATATATACACATACCTGTAGAGGAGGAATGAAATGCATATGATGAAAACTATTATACTCTTTTAAAATAGTCTGAAATAATTTGAACAAAAAAGGAGCTTTTGGTTGTTTGTTTGCTTCTTTTAATGAAGAAAAGAAAGAAAGGTGTTATCAGGGGAAGCAATGAATAAATTACGAAAAGCAAAATAATGCACAGATATATGGCCTGATCCTGTAAATCATTTGAGAAGCTTGTCATTTGAGAACAAATGGTTCACTGTCTCCAAATAAGATAGGAATAGCTCAATAATAATGATAGCCTTGGGTAGGTTCAAAGGTAGGTTTTGGCAATTTTTGAACATGATTTCAGTTTACAGCCCATAAGTTAGTTGTCTAAACTTAACCTTTGTAGGCTTTGGGAAAGCACATCAATAATTTGGTGTTGATGTCAAATAAACCCAGTTAAACCTGCGATCTTATGCACACTTACCTGGCAGTAAGCCCTATAGAACACAGTGAGATTTACTTCTGAGTAAATATGCATAGGATTATGTTGTTGTTCATAGCATTACTGAATGATATGTATTTGACAATTACTTGAATTCAGTGTTAAAGGATGAAGTTTTATTTAGGGTTATTTTTATAGTATTGGATAACATCTATTAAAAAGAAAAAGTACCTGCAGACTGTATTTACTTTGGCATAAACCCCATATACCTGACTTGTACTCTCCCACTTGAACTCAAAACTTCCTGGAAGTATGAACAAATACCTAATGAACACCTTACTTAATTGAAGCATCAATATAAAGCAGCTATTTTGGGGGTGGGGCGGGATTAACCACACCAGGGTCATTTAGGTCTGAATATGTGGACATAGATGCCCAAATCCATCTGAGGGCCATATATACTGGGAAGGACGTTTCTGCACATATACACCTAGCTAGATGGGGCAGTGTGCCTATGTGAATGGGTGCTGCATGTACAATTCCCCAGTTTGGTCCAACTGTACCCATGTAGAAGTCTTTTTTTAAAGGCTTGTGGGCTCTCTATATAAGCCTATTTTATTCAAACAAACAAACAAAACAAACACCCTGAAATGCTGCCAATTGGCTTTTGGGGAGGGAGAGATAGGCTGGATTTAGTCCCCTTCTGCTTCTCTATCCCCATCAAACAGCTGATGGTTGGGACTGCAACTTGATATACAAGCGACGTCTTGCAATACAAGTACTGTAGTACGGCTTAAATTAAAAATCTCTGTACAAATTTTTTTGGGGGGTTTCGTTTTGATATAAGAGTGTTTTGGATTACAAGCACGTTTCTGGAACGAATTATGCTCTCAATCCAAGGCATGACTGTACAGCGTGTCCTTCTCCACCACCACCTTTCCTTTTAACTGACCCAAATAGCCTTTTATGGAATTAATAACATTTTTTTAAAAATGAGAACTGGTATTGAAGGAGCGCTGGTACTGAAACTAATCAATCACCCAACTGCAGTAAAATACATGCACCCCATGGAAGAAATGAGGCTGCACATGTAAGAGCATTTTCATCTTGCATGCACACACACATCCTATTGAACTGGCTGGATGTGTCTTTTGACTAATTGCTTGTAACTATCACTGGATCAGGCCATGGAGTGAGGAAAGAAGTTTGACTTCTTTTTAAAACCTTCTTTAAGGAAACCTATGGCCTCCAAATGCAAATCAATTATGACTCTAAAGCAGGGCTCTCCAACCTTGGGTCCCCAGATGTTGCTGGACTACAGCTCCCAGAATCCCTTGCCATTAGCCATGCTGGCTGGGTATGCTGGGAGCTGTAGGCCAGCAACATCTGGGGACCCAAGGTTGGAGGGCCCTGCTCTAAAGGTATAAGGAAGTGTCTTTACTTGGCTCCTGCCTGTCCCTCTCCATCTGATGGACTGTCACCTGTTTAACCCCCATCCATCACCCAACTCCAAAATAGGGGCTTGAACCACCAATATTTTTTTGAAGTATTTCATTTTAAGATGTACAAATGAGGGGGCTTCATACAAAACAACGTTTTAATCTACCTTTTTGCTTTTTTTGTAAAATGAAACAAAAAAATGGAGTCAGGTAGCTTATGCCATAATGATGAAAAACAACATACAAAGCACATGTATAGCAAATATTAGAAAACATGTATTTGTAGTGCAAGTTGAAAATACAGGGACTCTGCTCATACTGGCCAGCTAGAGGGAAACACATGATTCTGAATGATCAACAAGAGCCCCCAAATTCAAACTCTTCAGAGTTGACAGTATTAACAGAATACAAAAATATGGTGAAAATTTACACGTTACACATAAAGTACTTAATTTTTTAATAGTTTACAATAGAGATCTACAGATATGTTTCCAATTAAGCTGGCTTCTTACTACCCACCTATTGTAATACTATAGGTATGGTTACATATACCAAAAACAAACAATCCCAAAGCAATAGCTATACAGCAACATATTAGGGTCTGAAAATTAGACCAGTACATATTAAATATTTCACTGGTTTACTAAACTGACAGTCTATTCATTTACAGTTGTTGTTGATTAATTAATTTTTTTAATAGACTTGTCTTTGAGACTGAAACAAAATGTCCTTTATTAATAAGCTTTCAGTATTAAAAACAATGGTATGTGGCTTCCTAGGTTCTTGGCAAGAAAAACAAGGTGTATCTGGACTTTCTTAATAATGTAATAACAGACTACTATTTTAAATTGAGCTAAACTAATCTTTTTTTTTTTCCTTCCAGGGCTTTTTTGAACTCATGTTCCTTAGGCATTAAACATATTTCTAGCAGTTTATTTGGTCTGCAAATTTGCTTCTTTTTTCTCTGTCGCTTCCCCCACCCCACCCCCCAATGGCAACGGCATGTTCTCATTTGATCGTATTACACAAAAATAAATAATGCGCGGTTAATCCTACAAACTACAAGGAACAGATAGGGTGTCTGTCTATGGCATAACAACACGGAGATCAAGTAAAGCCACGGGATAGATACAGCAACTCCACTTAATGGGAATTTTCCTGTTTTTTTCCTTTCACATAAGAACTCTACAAATTCTTCCAGTGTTTATTTTTTTAAAGGTTTTTCTTTTTCTTGTCATTCTTTCTTGTTAGTATTTTTTTTTGCTTTTTTTAATTAAAAAAATGCTTGTTGTCTATCTCACTAACCAAGTAGTTGAAATGTAGAATAAGGCCTTCACGGTTTTGCATCAGATGACAGTTTAAAAACAAAACAAAACAATGAAACAAACTCTCAAACAATTCGGACTAGTACCACTTTTTTTTTTTCCTTTTTAAAACAACACTGATGATCCTATGTGTTCTTTTTGTTTCTTCCTCTTAGTATGTTTCTTTCTCTTCCTTTCTTTTCCAGGGGGGGAAATGCTCCGATGTATCCCTTAGCTGCACTTGCAAGACTTTACGATCATGTTAGAAAGTTGTTCAATTTTGGGTGTTTTGCCAATGTAATACAAGATGGTGAGAGGTTCTAGATCCTGGGATACACAGCATGGAGATGCAGATGCTTCTGGATTGATAGTGTTATACAAGCTGAGTACCTAGAAGGAAAGGAAAAGGAGATGAAGATGTTTCTTCCAGATACTCCAGAACAGGGCTGTCCAACCTTGGGTCCTCAGATGTTGCTGGACTACAGCTCCCAGAATCCCTTGCCATTAGCCATGCTGGCTGAGTATGCTGGGAGCTGTAGGCCAGCAACATCTGGGGACCCAAGGTTGGAGAACTCTGCTCCAGAGCATCATAGTTTATGGATTCCATGAATTTCAAGTTGGTGTTAAGAACATAAAGAAGAGCCATGCTGGATCAAACCAAAGCCCTATCTAGTCTAGTATTTTGTTCGCTCAGTAGCCAACCAGATGCCCCAATCTGAAGCCCACAAGGCCTGTGGCTCACGCTGGCTCAGCTTGTCTGAGTGTAGAAAGCTAAGCAGGGTCAGGCCTGGTTATTACTTGGATGGGAGACCTCTCCTCTAGTTTCCTGCATTGAGCAGGGGGTTGGACTCGATAGCCGTGTAGGCTCCTTCCAACTCTATGATCTATGAATCTATAAACATGAGTGCAATACTACTCATGTTTTCCAGCAGCTGGACATACAGAGGTATACTGCCTCTAATACTGAATGTAGCATATAGCCGTCATGACTAGTAGCCATTGATAGCTGTATCCTCCATGAATTGGTCTAATCCCCTTTAAAGCCATTCAAATTGCTAGCCATCACTACACCTTGTGATAGCCAATTCCATTGTTTAGTTATGCACTATGTGAAAAACACAGTCCTGCTGTCCTGAATCTCCCACCAATCAGCTTCATGGGATGACCCAGGGTTCTAGTTTTATGGGAGAGTGAGAAAAACTTTTGTGCACCTCTATCATGTCTCCCCTTACTCACCTTTTTTCTATGCTAAACAGGCCCAGACCATTAATCAAACAGAGATTCAGTGCTATAGATGCAGATCTGGGGCACAACTAAAAGGCAGCCAGCAAATGAACAAATATTTAAATAGATATTCTTTTCTATTATTATTATTATTATTATTATTATTATTATTATTATTATTATTATTATTTCTCCAGTAGCTGCAGATTTGAAACAGTTTCTTTCTTTCTTTTTAAAAAAAATATTTTATTTAACTTTATTTCAAACATTATGTAAAGCAAATAAAAAAACAACAACACATACATATAACTATGAAGGTGCACCCATCACCACAGGACCAAGAAGTAATTTCTATCATCACAATCCATTATTATTCAATATTCCAAAAATACATCATATCTTGACATGGCTTACTCCCCTTTCCCTTTACTTAAACATCATCTAGGAATGGTCCCCATATATCCTTGAAGTTATTTTTCTTTAATTGTCCCTTTTTACATTTGATACTACATGTTCATTTATCATTTAAAGCAATATCCCACACCTCTTTGTACCAGTCTATAATTAAATACTGATGTTGAACTTTCCATTTCCTTGCTATCAATAATCTCCCCGCAGTTAACAAACTTACAATTAGTTCCTTCATCTCTTGAGAACAGAGAAGTTTCTCCATTATTGATAACAATGCTAATTTTGGACAGACCTCCAAATTAATACCAATAATTTCTGAAATTTCTACAAAAAAATTGTTCCAAAAATCCAGTACGCTTTTGCAACTCCACCACATGTGAGCATAAGTACCAAGTTCCCGACATCCTCTCCAACACAATGGAGAACAATTACTAGCTATTTTACTTAATCTTACAGGAGTCAGATACCATCTCTAAATAATTTTATAAAAATTTTCTTTTATCCTTACTGACATATTTCTTAATATACGTCTGCCCCAAATATTTTTCCACCCCTCATTCGAAGTCTCCTCCCCAAATTCCGTATCCCAGATATTCTATTTTTAATGTAGGTGGGCGGGCACTGGTGATGCGGCATGAATCTAGGCTTTTCATAATTCCTGGATGTATAATGAGCCTTGACTCTGATCCACTGAAATTGTAATACATTCGTAGTTGAATCAGAGATTTATTATAAGTTCATTTCTCTTTTCTGCACCTGTGCATCTGCATGGTTGGCATGACTAAGCAGCCAAGCTCTGCCATCTTTGTGCATTCTCAGATATTGCTTAGTTACTTGAGGAAATGAAAAGGTCTGTTGGCACATGCTCAAAATGATTTTACTTTCACACCTTAGGCGCAATCCTATGCATATTTAGACACAAATAAGTCCTACAATTCCCAGCTTTCCCCAGCCAGCATAGCTAGCTGAGGCATGCTGGGAGTTGTAGGACCTTTTCCTGTCTAAACATGCATAGGATTGCGCCCATAGTTACTATTTGCCAAATAAACCAATCAGCCATGGATTGGACTCCATGATGGCTTCCTACCAATCAGGTAGGAAGAATCCGACAAGTTTGGTATCCATCCCGTTAATTTGCATCACGGCCAACAAGAGAAGGAGGTGTGACATTGCATGACATTGTGATACACAGGGAGGGAGAAAGAATGTCGCACTGAGCATGACATGTTTGCAGAGTGCACTTCGGTAATGTGCATTTGTTAAAATTCAGACCAATTAAAAAGCTCAGAATATAGGAAAGCTACCCTTCCAATTAAAATCACTGGTCTCATAAATCAGCTGCCCAATTCCAAACTGCAACAGTGTCAGTTCACCCATCATGACTGGGCATCATTTTGATTGACCTCCCCAGGGGTCTTAGACCAGCCGGGTTAGTACCTTCAGATTTCTTGCCCGGATAAGAAATGCCTAAGAAGCCAAGTTGCCAGGAAAATGAGAAGGATGCTCTGGCAAAATATTGGAACTGAAGCGATATGTCATAGCTAGGGCTATATACACTCTTTCCCAATTAAAATAACAATCGTCAGATTCTTGCACTAAGCAAGCCCAGATGCTGTATTCTTTTTAGTGATATCTAAGGCACTTTCCATAGAGTCCCGCCCCGATCTTTGGCATACTTCTTCAGTGTAGTAAAGACTTAGTAAAGTATCAGCCACATGGCACCCATGCTCAGTTCGCCTGGCTGCAAGGTAGATTGTGGGACTGTGCCTGGCTCCTGCAGTCCTCCACACAGGAAGGTCGATCGATGTTGCCACTTCCTGCCTTTCCCCCACCCTGGCTGTGCACTTCTGATTGTGCAATAAGAACGCCCACATGGAAGTTCTCTGGACAAGCCACACCGAAGTGAAGGAGAGCTGCTCTGGAGTCCAGCATTCATTCCAATGGGGGAACCCAAGAGCACCGTACCTAGCCATGGGCAAGGGCATTGCTATGCACTTAAGATGGCCCATAGGGCACAAATCTGCATAAAACTTTCCTGTGCTGATTCATATCTCTACACAGTAGAACCTTGGATTGCGAGTAACCTGGTCTGCGAGTGTTTTGCAAGATACAATTTAACTTGATAAACGAGCGAGGTCTTGCAATACAAGTACGGGGAAATTTGCTTTGATATATGAGTGCTGTGGATTACAAGTACGTTTCCAGAACGAATTATGCTTGCAATCCAAGGTTTTACTGTATATGCAAATTTAGAAATGATTACTAGGATTTATTTAAATTTCACATGAGGCAAAGCCAGCCAAGTAATTTCTCATCTAAATCATCTCAAAATAGTAATTTTTAAAAAACCCTTCAGTTAATTTGCATCTTGATCCAGATCATCCTAAACCAATGGAAAAAGTTTTCCTAAGCTTAATTACCATGCAGGGGGAGATTTTTTGAGGGGGTGTTGCAGCCTATGGGAAGTGGAGAGTTAACCCTTCCCTCCCCACTACAATCCGCCTTGAAAATTGCCCCCTGAATGGCAATTAAGTGAGAAAAAATACAACCCCTCCCTTCCATTGGCACCCCAGTCCCAAATCAATTTCCCAGGGCAAAAAAAATAGGAATAGGTTTTTGTGGAATAGATTCAGGCCCCCTTAGGCCCAGGCCTAGAAACACCCCTGGCCATGGCATTTGCAAAGAACTTCCTGTTTGCTGTGTCCTCTTTCATGGTCCTGTACGCACAGAGAAAACTTCCCAGAGGGGAGGGTCTTAAGTTGTCTTTCAAAACTTGGGCTTATGATGAATTTTGATTTTATTTTTTTTTAAAGACTAGGATGGTACTGGGATAGGGGAAGGGGGTGGGTGGGATGGCACCGGTATAGGACAAAGAGAAAGGCGGGGTGACTGAGGTTACAGGAGTAGCACTGGGGAGAAAGGAATACAAGGCGTGTGGGTAAGATAAAAAATGGCATAGAGCACAGAAAGCCACAGAGAACCCTTTCTATACTCTCCTTGTCTCCTCAGCCTAAGCAACCCTATCCCTGAATCTTTCAAGCTTTTCTTTGCAACCAAAAGAAACTGGCTTTTACATTAGAAACCAACACCAGGGTTTTCTTAAGGATGCCAAATGGTGTGCCAGATATTAGATTCTGTGCTGGATTTTCACAAGTCAGCCCATGGCATGCACTCAGTCCTGGTCACAGCTGCCCAGGAGGAGAATTCCTTCCCCTAGAACAGGCCCGCACAGCATGCAACCCGAAGTGTCGCGCAGGCCTGCCCTAGGAGGACTTCCATGGGCTGTACCTTAGAACTGTGTAAGGGATTAAAACCTGGCCTAGAAAAGGGTCTAAACCAGTGTTCTCCAACCTTGATGTTTTTGGCCTACAACTCCAACCCCAGATGTTTTTGGCCTACAACTCCCAGCATGCCCCAGCTAGCGTAGCTGGCAGGGGCATGCTGGGAGTTGTAGGCCAAAAACATCTGGGAACCCAAGGTTGGAGAACACTGGTCTAAACTGATTTAAAAACAGAAGAGACTGTGGTAACTCCTTTCTCCTGTCATCAGACCTCTGCTTGGAGAAGGCCTTGAGGTTGGAATGCAGTAGGCCCTGGCCTCATTGAACAACGATTGTCTAGGGCACAGCAGGAGAACTGGTAGCTGTCCAGGCATTGGTGAACTACTATTTCCATTGTCCTTCACAATAGGCTAGGCTAGCTAGGGCTGATGGGAATCAGACAACATCTAGAGAGCTGCTACTCATTTCCCAGCCTTTGTCTAGGGCAGGGGTGGTCAACCTCCAGGAGTCAGGAGGGCGCTATGCCCCCACACCTCCCTGGGGGCCATACACCCTGCTGCCACACCACTGAATTTTGCTTGAAAACAAGACATGTGCTTTCCATGCATCGTATTTTAAAGTAAAATTGACCCTTTCTTTGCCACTGCCATGCCATCTGACGGGCTGTAGGATTGTAGCTTTAAAATTTCCGTTTGGCATGATTTTTTGAAAAATTTTTGGATGCAAGAGGTCCTGAGTTCAAATCCCAGACAAGCCTGCCCAAAAGATAGGGTGGCTGTACCTTTTAGGGAGGGACCTTATTTCAGCAGCAGAGCACGTGCCTTGCATGTAGAAGGTCCCAGGACTGATCCCCAGCATTGCCAATGTAAAGGATTAGGAAGCTTGTGATGGCAAAGGCCTCTCCCTTGGATTCTGGAGAGCTACTGCCGGTCAGACTATACAGCACTGGACCAGATATACCAACAGTCTGGCTTAGTAGGAGGCAATTTCATATTGTAATATTAAAAATGTTCAGCCACCATGAAAGGTTTGGATGCTTGATGGCGGCAGGCCTAAAATTAACTTGCCAACCCCCCCCCCCCAAATAGCAACAGCATAACTCCAAAAATGTATGCCCACAGAAACCTGTTATCCAAAGCTAGGATAAACTGTAGATCAAAACTTCACACACTGAGTGGGAAGGAGTCTTTGCACATTCAGTGAATGAGCCCTCCATACAATTAGGAACTTCAATTGCGCAGGGTTCCCAAACATGTGATTTTTAAGTGCATTCAGATGAACTTGAGAATATTCCCCCTTCACATATTCCACTCAATGTGCAAGGCTCTGAGGCTGCAGCTGTCAGGGACGAGGACATTGGGGTGGGGCCAGTATATGGGGGCCCTGCTCCTCCTCCTGTGGATTCTGAGAACGCAGGGAGGCATGTGCCTGAACAGGACTAAAGTCACAGCACAACTGAGCATAGAACATACAAGCGGAATCTGCAAGAAAATGTTGCCCTGTGGAATGCTTCTGTTCAGCCATGTCCTCATCAAGTATATTCCATTCCATTCCATTCTCCCCTCCCATTTGGATTTCTTGTCCCCGTCCCGCCCACAACAGTCAGTGAGCATGCTCAGTCCTCATTGCTCTGTTTTGGGGTCTCCTCCCAAGGATTCCCCCCCCCCTCCAAGGATCTGTTGTACTTCAGCAAACCTTTAGGCTCCCCACGGTCTACTGATACCTACTATCCTCTTGTGTGTGGATAGTGCCATTTTGGCTGCATAAGGACTGGTACTCAGAGCTTTGAAATCACTATTATTGTATGTATGTATGTATGTATGTATGTATCTATCTATCTATCTATCTATCTATCTATCTATCTATCGGCAGTATCCAATGCTGCCCACATACCACCACTAGTGCAACAGGAAGCTATCAGTTCCTAAAGCAACTGGAAACAAGCTCAAATGCTCATTTCCAGAATGGGGCAGGTCAGCAGAGCTCACAAAAGGAAGCTCTGCTGACCTGTCCTGTTCCGGAGACAAGTGTTTCTGGGGTTGCTTTCGGAAGTGCTAGCTTCCTGGTGCACTAGTAGTGAGTCCCGCTGGTACAATAGAATTAGCAGAGTCTGTCTATCTATCTATCTATCTATCTGATAATTCTATTTCTCTCCAGTTATTTAACAGGCTGAATCAGGAACTGGCTTTTAGATATATGTGGCCATACATTCAATCTATAGATATCAGAATGGGGGGGAAAGAGTATTTTAAGAGCGTAAGAACTGCACTGGAGCTTTTTTTTAAAAGAAGAATATCCAAACCTGTTTCATCAGCTGTTTTAAGCAGGCTTTGATAGCACAGAAGAATGGGTAAGTTGCCATTTTTACTGGTTTTGAAAAGTGTTGTGTAAATAAAGCATTACTGCAGTATGGTCAATTACTTTAAACTAGCTCTCATTTCCTTTGCGCCAAAGAAGAACATCTAATTTTTATTTATAAAAATAATTCCCACCCTGCCTTTCCAGCTTCAATGTTAGCTTCAATATCCTATCATAAAACAAAGCTAGAGTTTCCAAAGGGAGAGACTTACTCTACTGTGCTGAGTATCAGAGCTCCATAAATAGGGACAAGCTCCTGCACAGAAATTTGCATGGTATCCTTTAGGTTCATGTATCCATTTCCATCCAAGATCTCTCTTGAAGTCAATATAAAATGGACGCAGGCAGCAGTTATCTTGCACGTTCCTGTGAATGCAATTGCAGACAAATACCTTGTTAGAGTCATGCCCACCAAAATTGGGGATCGGCAGGGGGCAGTCCCAGTGCACCTCTGTTTGAGGGAGCTTTAAGGTGAGTTCCGTCCGATTCTCAAAGGGATTCTTTGCACAACCTATGCTGTGTTCCCCAAACTTTGTACAGCTGGTGCTTTTTCTGAATGAAGTTAGAGGTAGATTTCATTCTTATATCTACAAATGTTTATTTTCAAAATGGATCGGAGTGAGAATTATCTCGCTCCAGATGACCCCATTCATAATGAGGGTTCAGAAACCCCTCCTTGAGCATTATGTGAAAGCACATGTGAGAGGCTCACATGGGCTAGCCCTTCCCCTTGCCAATAGCAGTGTGCATGACAAGGGCCTCGTGCATGTACCAGGGTATGCATGCACCACTCCTCCACACAAGGGGGCTCCTGGGCCAATCGTGGAGGAGCTCTACATGGATACATTACTGTGCACTTAGGACCCCCTTCTCACACCTGCTGAAGGCACAGCAAGAGAAAGGGCCACAGCCAGCAGGAACGGCAGCAGGGGGCAGAGCTAGTCCACATGGCTCCCTCGTGCCTGCTTTTAACACATGCACCTCCTCTGAGAGCAAGTTATTCTGTGCTTTCTCTCTCCATTCGGTGTGAATAAATTATCCAATCACACCTTGTCAAGGTTCCACCTGTACCAGGACCCCTTGATCAGCTCCTTAAAGATATCTGCCTCTTTAAGAGCCCCTCCTGTATCAGGATGCCAATTCTCTGCCTTTTACCTTCTCTTCCCAGTAATGCGTTAGGCGTGGTGCAAAAGACACTCCAGCAACTGAATGGCAACAATAACTGTTTACAATCACAAATGAACGGATACAAAGAGGGCCACTATCATATGGTGATTGTGACAGAATGGGAACAATTAATTCTTAGGGAACAAGTCTCAAAACAGGCTTTTTTGGGGTGGGTGGGGCAGGGACAGGGAGACAGAGACCATGAAAGATAGATTGGCAGTTAAGATGATGTGACATTGGAAAGAAGACCATGATGTGGTGTCGCAGTCAGGAAGTCTGAGGGCCTTCCTGTCATTTTGATTGCAGCGCACAGGGAAGGGATTCCAGCCATGGTTGGAATAGGAATCTCCACCCACCTCCCTGGTCCTAGCCACATGGGGGGAGGGTTTCCATTCTGATTGCAGCTGGGGACTGAAGGGATAAGCCTCCTCCCCCCCACGTCCTATGATTAAAATAACAATCCCCCCCACCTGTAATTAACTTTTTTTAAAAAGAAGACACAGCTTGACACATTTCCAGGGTTCTGTTTAACAACCTCAGGTGGCCACCCCCATGTGGCAACTAGTCTCCAACTACAGCTAGCATTATATATATATATATATATATATATATAGGGCACTTGCATCCAAGATGGCGCCCGCTCTTTACTGCACTCTTCATCATCACATTCTTATGAGCAAGGGCTTTCCCAGATACGGTGAATATGATGCTGAAATGGCCAAGCTTTTACCATTATAGCCCTTACTGATAGATTGCTTCCATTTCTAACCTGCCTTTCTGCTCGCTAGGAGTCTCAGTTTCCTAAAACGGCCCTCTTCTGAGTGTGGTCTCCCCCCCCTGTCCCGAATACATAGGGTGGGGACCCCAACCTTTCTGAGATTGGGATTTGAGAAACTGCTGTGGCAGCACCACAAAAGGGCTCCCACCGAGGATGTGGCTAGTCACATGATGGCTGCCGTGGAGGCCTGGCTAGTCAAAAGTGAACTGAAGAGGTGTGGGGGGAGAGAAATAGAGGCTGGGAGTGAGGGGGAAACAGTGAACTAAAGAGGTGGGGAGAGAAACAGTGAAGCTAGGGGCTGGCAGGGAGGGAGGGGGAAGCAGCAAAGCAAGGGGGTAGAGAAAGAGCAAGGCTGGAGGCTGGGAGGGGTAGAAACAGTGAGCTAAGGAGGTGGGGGGGAAGCAAGGCAAAGGGGTCGAGGGGAGAGCAAAAGCAAGCCTAGAGGCGAGAAAGGGAGAGAAAGGGGACTGCCCAAGGTTTTTCTTAAAACTATTTCTTTTTGGAAGGGGGTGGGGGAAGAGCTTAATGGGTACCATGGGAGGTCCCCACAGGCACCATGGCACCCGCGGGCGCCACACTAGTGACCCTTAACATAGGATAAGCCTTCATTTGCTCTGTTTAGGTGGCCTGGAGGCATTCCACATTTTTGTTTATATCTCTTAATTTTGTACAGAAAGTCAGTTATGACTAGATAGACTCTCCACACTGACCTCTAGCTAAGGCTGGCTCAGGTTTTTGGCAACCCTGTGAAAATGGCCATTTGCCTCTCTATGCCTGCCCCCAGCCTGCACTTTACAAGATAAATGGGATCACATTTATGTTAACTGGTGCAAGGGGAAAGCCTAGTCCAAATTCCAGTGCCTGCTGGTTGTTGGGATTCTTGCAATGGTGGATCCTGATCTGGTTCAACAAATTTCTTATGTTCTTAAGTAAGAGTGCATTCTCAGATTCATTTAAGAGAGATTCATTCTACACCTTATCTTGAAGGCATCCTCTATTTGAAGGGCTGTCCAGTTTAAAGATAAAGAACCACAGGAAGAGAAAGCAGGGCATGGAAGTTGCCCATAAACATTTAGCACCTGGACAACAGACTGAGCAGGCACACCGGCCATCAGGCCACGGTCTTCCCCACTGTGGTGAGATGTAATGTATTTCTATTCAAATTGTAATAATCATTTCTAAATTGCAAATTATACATATAAATTAGCAAATGCAAATTTTCTGCAAATTGGTGCCCTCTTTCATCCTCTTTTTTGGCAGTGCACAAGTGGCTACCCGGCCATTACATGATTATGTGTATGCACTCTTGGTGGACCATGGAGACTGTTTTTATTGTATTTTTTGAGACTAAAGTCAAGCCACATCAAATTCAGTATACGTAGACTTAATGCCACAGTGAGTTGAATCAAGGCCTTGTTTGCTAGACTATTTTCAGGGGGCACCTCTGGAACTGGGTGATCCAGTTGGATTCCTAGTGTGTCTATGTCTTTGGGCTAGCCCTGCTTTACCAAGCTTAGAGAAACCCACACCCACTACACATTACAGTAATACCTTGGATTGCAAGTAACTTGGTTTGAGAGCGTTTTGCAAGACAAGCAAATTTTTAAATATTTATTTAATTTTTGTTGACTTGATATACAAGCGACATCTTGCAATACAGGTACTGTAGTACAGCTTAAATTAAGAATCTCTGTACAATTTTTGGGGGGGGGGATTTCGTTTGGATATAAGTGTTTTGGATTACAAGCACGTTTCCGGAACGAATTATGCTCTCAATCCAAGGCATGACTGTATTCAGATGGTGGTATTATATGGCGTAGGCACACTGGAAAGCATGATGTTATTACAGGAAGTCTGCAATATCTATTATCATCGTTGTTGTTGTTGTTGTTGTTGTTGTTGTTGTTGTTGTTATTACGACTGGGCACATTCCAGCCATACATAAGCACTTTTGGAAATCTATGCGCCTTAAAAGTGTTTAATACTGCACATTATTAAGGGTATTTCAACAATACCATTTCTGATTTCAGAAAATGACTAGAACAGTCCAGGCATAAAATAATTGAGAAGTAATAATGAATGTGGTGGGGAAAAGTGGTAATTAGTCTTATGAATAGAACTAAGATAACATTTTCACAGGTTTTGGAGGATGGGGGAAGCTTCTGGATTTAAAATGATTAAAATTCATGTTTTAAGATTTCCTTGGGCAGTATCCAAGTCTACACTAGCACTAAAGTAAATTACATTGCACTAGCATAAGCAACCTCTAATGCAATGTTGTGTTAGCTGGCACAACAGGATTTCCGGGGGAGCCAGGTTCAAACTGTGGTTTGAGATACTAGCTTGTCCTGAAACCATAGTGTAAACAAACCACAGTTCCCTCATGAGTGAAAGAGGAGGCGAGGGGAGTATGCAGGCACAAGGCTCACCATGGGTCATACATATTGCAGGGGGAATGTTGTTTCCTGTTGTGTCTGAATTGGGTCATAGTGTGTTTTGGGACAGAAAATAAATGTGATTCCTCAACTCCAAGATCAGTGGAAGATAAAGTAATGTAGTGTAAAGAACATACAAGTTTTCTCCCATGAGATCGTAGCAGAGACTACCAGAACCTGAGTGTGTCAGAATACTACTACTCTTCATTTATCTCTAGCAAGAGGAATATCATGTAAACGAAAATACTCCCTAGCTTATGTTTGTTCTTGTACTTTTTTTTTGTTATGTTGAACTGCTTTGTATTGATTTCAATAAAATGCTATTTAAAATGAATTTTAAAAAGAAAAGAATCAATAGATTAATGGACTGCATTCATATTATATGCGTATTAACATATTACTGTGCATGCATATAGACGTGTAACATCTGAATCCATAGTTACCTAAAGCAATAGGCAGCATCTAGAGCACGCTTCTTCCGCCGACTGGACTGTTGCGACTCAAGTCTGTAGGAGGGTAATAACATTAGCAGAAGATGTGGGGTCTTCCCACTGTATTTTTTCCTACTGGGCTTTAAAGATTTCTCACCACTGGGATATGTGTAGTAGTCATCAATACCTTCAAAAAATACATTTTGGTAATAAATATTGCGTTGCTCTTTTGGAACAAATTATATAAACCATCTCTTTATAAGAAACCCGAATCATAGAAAAAGCAGGGACGTTCGCATCAGCTGGGTGCATTTACGACATGCTGGTATGCATATCTGAATGTGGGAAGAAACCCACATTGAATTAGACGATCACATGCCCTCATGTTTTACTCATTTCAGATAATTTTCCAAACTATTTTTTGGAGGAGCAGAAACATGATGTGGCATGCATTCTACCTTTTCCCCTTCCCTCATCACACACCAATACCCTCCTCCACTTTAGAGTTGTTTGAAACCTAGTTTGATGTTCAAATTGGAGAAACTATGCTTAACACTAAGCTCCAAACATTGACTTGAAATGATAGCTTGAAAACTATCAAACCATGGTTTGTAGGTTAGCGCTAACCATGGTTGCCTGCTTTGGACTATCATGGCAAACTATAGTTAGAGTAATCTAAAAATGGAGGAGGGAATGGGTGCATGAAAGGGGACAGAGAGTATGTGAGCCTGTGGCATGTACCCAATCCTTCAAAGTGTGGTCTAGAGGAACATTCAGATTAAGCCTGTATTTTGCCTTCAGTCTCAATCTAGAAAAAATGTTTTTCATGCAATTCAGTATAAATCAGTGCCAGGAAACTCTGTACGATATCATCTGCTTCATTCATATTAATGATTAGTCATTTGATCAATTATAATACAAAATATAAAAGTTCTTTCCTCTGCAATCATTTCAGTACAACATGAACCTGGATGATGATTTAACTCCAAACTAACATCCATTCTTCTGATACACTCCCTTCGTTTCTTATTTGTGAGAGATCCAGTATATGTGCAAGGATGGGAGGAAATTTGACTCCTCCCACCTTTATTTAGAAATGGGATAATGGGAAGGGGGGCATAGCTGTTTAACCCTATCCAATTTCATCAGGTGCCACTTGGGAGTCAATGAATAAAGGGAGCAAACAGTGAACAACAACCCCTTGATGTGTTTGCTCATTGTGCTCAAGACTAATGCTGGTGCTGAAGAACATATGGCTGCATGGTTTAGAAGCTAGAAAGCAACTTCCCTTTATTCATGGATTGGCAAAAGTGCACCTGCCCTGAAGGCAGGCAGGCAGGCAGGCAGGCAGGAAGGAAGGAAGGGTGAGAGCTGGAATAGTTCTGGGCACTGTTTTTGTTGCTGGGGCAACATGAATGGGAGATACTCTATGTCTGGTTGGCCCAACAGAGCTCTACTGCTATGTATGTTGCATGCATAGCCACACCTTCAAGTTACTCCTCTAGGTGGGAATGTGTAATGGTGTTTGTCATTTATGGGGCTTAGAACAACTGTGAGCCTATGATTATGGTTTAATTTACACATTACCTTTGTAATGTGTCCTCATTGACACATTACTTTTGCAGCGGTGGTTGTTGCTTTTCCTTGGTTAGGCTGCACACATCACATTATTAACTTCTCACGTTCTGCATCACATGAGTACTTTCCTTACCAGGTTCACAACTGCATCATGGCCACAGGCTGCAGTGTCAGGTGTACTCATGTGACCCAGATGATGCAGAACTTCAGATGAACCCACATGAGGTAGAACCTCAGGTGTTAATGATGCTGCATGAGAACTGGCTTCAGGGGAGCAGCAACTGTGCTGTGAAGAAGCTTACCACAATCCGGCAAGGCAGATCCACATGTAGGACAGCCTTCCAAACACACAGCTACCACTGTGCATCTAAATATCCCCATGAATATTTGGACTGTTAGAGTGGCTGGATGCATCTTTTGATGCACATGGGGACACCAGTTGGATTGGGGCCAATGTGTAAATTAAACATATGAACTTTGAATCTGAGCTGCTGTGAGCTTTGCACCTATAAGTTAAGGCTGGGTAGGGTGATAGGATGATTATTTGGAGGAAGCCTGATTTATTTCATCTGGTTAATCTAGCCCCATTTTAACTCCAAGCACTGTGTCTTTGTCATGGACAGGAAGTTACAGGAAAAATCCACATGGGTCACTGCAAGTAGAACGGTTTAAGCAAGTAGTAATGTAGTTGAAGAGAAGACTGCAAAGAAAAGCACTCTAATGTACATGTTCTAAATCCTTTATAACAGACATGGGGAACCTTTGGTTGGTAGGCCAAATATGGCTGGCAGAGTTCCCCATCCAGGCCACCAAGTTTCTTCCCCAGGCCCTGTCCCCTCTCCCAGGCCTCACGCCTTTCCCTTACCCCAGTGACCATAGAGGGAAAAGGGCTTATGTCTGATTCGCAGCAAATAGGAGATAAACCTTTCCCTTCAGTCAGCAGAGGAGCAGGTGAAAGGGCTTAGATTCAGTCTCAGCTCTGGAACAGGGGAGATGCCTTATCTCTGATCAGCAAGCAGGTCTCTTCTCCTGCGTCTCCACATCTTCCTCAGTCTTTTCCATCAACTGAGTTGTATGTTTTACATGGGAGTGTAGAAAACTCCTCTTATCACACAATCATTTTAATTTTTGTGTTCTGTTATTACCTGCAAATCTTGCCTCTAGTTCTTCGCTTTTATTTGGGATGATATAATTATTTGAAGGCACGAACGTGCAGCATGGACAATGTAAACTTATTTTGAATCCAAGATTCCTGTCTGCAAAACAGAAGATAAAGGGAAATTGCCTTTAGATCAGGTACAGACCTGAAAATATGCAGATTAACGTATGCAGGGCCCTCCGTGATCAAAGGATTAGGGTACTGTCACCTCTGTGGTGGAGCCATTCATGTACAGCGTCAGTTACATCAAAAGATAGCCATTCACCTTCAGCTCTTGTCTTAACTACCTTGCTATCAATGTAACGTTGCATCGGTGATGTTAGATCTTTGCTTTTGAGAACCTGCAAGGAAGAGAAGAAAACACATATTCTGTAGATTTTATGCTTTCAGGATTTCATTGGGAAAACAGGTAGCTACCTCGGGCTCGAAGCAGAATGGCAACAGTACAGATAGTAATTGTAGTTGTATTCAAGGTTGCTCCATCAACATATTAGTCATATATATTGGCTGTGGCAAGTCTTAGCAGAATTATAAGAGGAAAAATCTTAAGGTATTTTGTACTTCTAAAATCAGGATCTGTATGGTATAATGTTTCTAATATTTTAATATTTTGTTATTTTCATCAGCTGTATTGTCGTTCTGGTTGTTATCTTATTGTTGCTTTGAATTTTTTATGGTTATAAACCACCCCAGGGGCATTTGTCATTTGAGCAGTATATAAATCAAATCAATCAAATAGATCAGTGCACATTTTAAGGCATTGCTTCATAATACAGTTGCCAGTCAAGGCCACTGACAGTGAAGAGATGCTGAATAGAACGTTTAGGGTGCAACTGTGAAAAATCCACAGTTGGGTTAGCTTTGGATGTACAGCCAACCTGGCCAGCCAAATGCGTGATCACTTCCACATTTGGCTGATGGTGGAAGATCATCATGTCCAAAAGAAAAGCCGTGAAGGGAAGCTGTATTATTATTATTATTATTATTATTATTATTATTATTATTATTATTATTATTATTATTATTATTATTTTCATTTCTATACTGCCCAATAGCCAAAGCTCTCTGGACGGTTTACAAGAATTATAAAATTACACAATAAAATACAATTATACAATAAAAATACAATTTTACAGTAAAATACAGTATAAAAAATACAAACAATAAAAACATCGAAAAATTTTCACAAACATTTTAAAAACATTTTTTAAAATTACTTAAATAGCTAAGACAAGATGTAAAAAATAGACTGGATAAAAAGGTGACATCACCACCACCCCGTGTACTATTTGGAGCTGTTAAATGCCTCAGCATAGAGGGCAGTTTTAACCCGTTTATGACAGGGGTGTTGAATCTCAGGCCAGCTGGCCAAATTTGGCCCACTTGGGATCCCAAACCAGAGTTCCCCAAGTGACCCCACCCCCTTCCTCTGACCCCACCACCTTTCCCTCAATCGTTCGGTGGTTTCCTGGCTTTTAAACAGGATTCCCCACCCCCAAAAGATTGAAATATGTCTCCGAAGAATGAGTTACTGACATAGCTAATCCCTCCTCCATTGGTTTCGGGGGGGGGGGGATTCGACAAAATCTGCTGTGCTGAAAAGCCTGGTAATGCTGCCCCCCTCCCACTCTGACCAATGTGAACTCCCCACCCCTGCCCACTCAGGATTGCCCTGTAGACTAGTTTTATTATTTAAAAGAACTGCTCAAAGTCTTCAGAGCTTATAACTGTTTTTCAATAGCATTTCGCCTGTTTGAACTTCTTTCTAAAGGGGTGGTCAGGTTCTCATTAACTTTCTACTTCCTCCCCCTTGAAAACATTGAGAGAAGGAAAATGCCTTTGAAAAAGAGCTTTAAAGGTCAACACACTTCAGGTTGCTTTTTTGGGGGGAAAGGGCTTGGATCCTAAGAACAGAAGGCCTGTTGCACACTCATGGAAGGGGTCCTTCAACTCACAGAAGAACTTCTGTGAATGGAAGCTCCTTCAACTTCTGTGAATGGAAGCTCCTTCAACTCACAGGATGTAAGCTATTGCTCCACATCACCTTTGGATAGTTTCCTCTCGTTTTTGTCATGGGCTGGTACAGCTCTCTTGTTTCTGGGAGGATACAATTATGAGCCATAATTATGAGTCTTGTTATACAAAACTTGTAGCATGAGCTGGCCATGAAGAATAAATGCCGGGGGGGGGGGGCGATGTTAGTCTGTAACAGCCGACACAAAGGAAGAAGCTTTTGGCGTCTTAATTATACAGGGTTAATTAACAGGCAGTCAGTGCTGTAGCTCACCCAGACCATTTGGACCATCAGCTCATAAAGCAGGGCCACTGGGAAACAAGAGGAACGTACCACAATGTGTGAGTTTTGTAGAAGTACAACACACTCTTTAAAACAAAAGAAGGGGCCAATGGGAATTGACCATTTGTGGCTCAAGCATCAGCCACTTTTTCTTCCCCCATCTCCAATTTTGCCTTTTTCACTCTCTTGTCTGATGAGTTCTGGAGAAATCAAAACCTTGCACAGTATTTTGTAACCTTTGAGTTGGCCTCATAAAGATATCATGGTGATATGAATTCTGGACATTTTCCTTGGGGCCAACATGGCTACCTTCATGTTTTGTAGAAAAAGCAAGCAACTGATGAGAAAGGATTTTCCCAAATAAAGTAAAATCTAAATGAAATCCTTAAAGCAAAATACCTTGACTGTCAACTTGCTGCCTGTGATTCAATAATTGCTGGCTTCTAATCAGCATAGATTTAGCTATGGTATTCTTACAGCAACTGCTTCATTGCGGTGTAAAAACAGCCTGTAAATTTCCCCCCTCCTCCTTTAAATTCCATTATAGTTTCCTTCATATCTTCCTTGGCCATCAAACTGCAGAAAAACTGTGTGTGTGCTACATCAACATCCCAAAATACCTGCCAGATCCTCTATCTATCTATCTATCTATCCATCCATCCATCCATCCATCCATCCATCCATCCATCCCCTAACCCAGTTTGCACCACTCAGTCACACTCATGTGTGATTCTTCCATGACCCATTCTAGTGTGACCAAGATGGGGAAATGGAAACAGGCTTGATTTTCAAATTACAGACTAACCAGGGGTAAGAAAACACCCCAAGGGTGTCCCGGGTGCCCCTCTTTCCTTTCTCCTGTCTAAGTGAAAGGCTGCTAATCTTTTTTGTGGATAAATATAAAGCACTATGCTCACTGCTGCAGTGAGGGCAGAATTTGGTTTCTATCCCTGTTTGGCAAAGGTTGCATATCTCTGTGTGTAGAGAGCCGTACTGCGTAGCTGATGCAGTAGTTAGTGTCAGACTAAGGCCGCATTCGGATATAACACAAAACATGGCTTAGCAGTACAGGAATGTCTGGGACTGTTTTTCAGAGAAAAGACGAGTAAGAGGAGACATGATAGAGGTGTACAAAGTGATGCATGGCGTGGAGGAAGTGGATAGGGAGACATCCCCCTCCCTCCCTCCCTCTCTTGCTCTCCTAATACTAGAACTCAGGGTCATCCCATGAAGCTGATTCATGGGAGATTCAGGACAGCTAAAAGTACACCCTGAATCCTTCACACCACACATAGTTAAACTATGGAAGTCTCTACCACAAGAGGTAGAGATAGCCACCACTCTGGATGGCTTTAAAAGGGGATTGGACAAATTCATGCAGGATATCAATGGCTACTAGTCCTGATGGTTATATACTACCTCCAGTATCAGAGGGAGTATGCCTATGTATACCAGTTGCTGGAAAACATGAGTGGGAGGGTGCCATTACACACACGTCCTACTTGTGGGTTCCCACAGGCAGCTGGTTGGCCCTGTGTGAACAGAATGCTGGGCCGGATGGATCTTTGGTCTGCTCCAGTGTGGCTCTTATGTTCTTAGGAATGACCCTAGCGTCCCCTTGAGCTTGTGCACCCCTCCCCTCCCCTCAGGCATGGCCAGGAGAAGATCCATCACAGTAGACCCCTAGAGGCAGCTTGCAAGACAAAGGAAACAACTACCATCAACTCCAAACAAACCACTAAAACACAGATAAAACAACATTACAGTACACAAAATAATCATACTCAGTCACCAGAGGCCCAGGCAAATAAAGCCATTTCAATTTGCCATCTAAATGACAAAAGAGATGGTGATGAAGAATGTTTGGCCTACTCTCCTTAGGTCATTAGACCCACAACAGTCTTGCAAGATAAGTCGGCCATATTCCCATTTTACAGATGGGGAATTATGGCTGAGAGAAAGTAATTTGCAAAAGACCATTCACAGAGTGGATTTATGAGTTGATCTATGCTTTGCCATCTCCCAGATCCAAAGCCAACACTTTAGCTACTGGATGAAACTGACTGCACAACAGGGAGAGAAGTCCACTGGGTGACCTTGGGCCAACCACTATCTCTTATCCTGACCTACATCATACAGTTGTTGTGAAGACAAAATTGGAGGTGGGGGGCTATGTATGCAGCCCTGAGCTCCTTGGAGGAAAGACAGGGTAGAAATGTAATAAATAAATAACCCCCTCGCCATGTGACAGTGACTGAATGTTGAGCTCTGATGTCAGCATGAATATTTGCCTCTCTTTTCCTTCCTGGAAAATTATTTATGTGGCCAGTTGTTTGCTGAAAAGCTTTTCCAGCACATTCTGCGTGAACATCTTCGGGCCGCAGGTCCCTTTGCTTTTTTCCGCAACCGGACCTACCTGCCAAACATTCCAGGCCATGCTCTTCCTTCAGTTAGACTTATGTAATGCTATGTGACTGCAAAGAGGAGTGGCCCCACAGCCACGGAAGCCAACAGGGGTCTTTCCTTTGGCTGCAACAAGCCTCGGATCTGGCAATAATTGAGAGCAGAATGTGGTCCTTATAAACTATTGTACGAGGTGCAACGCTCTTGCCAAAATACAAAAGGTACATATGACTTGCCAAATGTTTTAAAGCCTATAGTTCTGTGATCCGCTTCCTGAGAAATTGCCAAGCACGTTCCTCATGCAAGATTGCAAATAAAGAGTACAGACTGCACGCACAGCCCAAACTTAATTACAGCTTGGGTGGATGTAACAGAGCTCCCATGGATGCCATTCATTCACGCAGTCACAATAGCCTTTTAAGAGTTGCTTCCATTCTCTGCATTCATACTTAACCATGGTGAAGTCCTGCATGTTTTGAAAACTGGATGTTCCTAGCCCTCATGATTGTCAGAAAACATTTTCAATGTGCACAGGATCTGCTAAATGTTGTTAAATGTGTACGCAGGATATGTGCCCCCTCACAACTATGATTTCTTCCTTAGGCTCCCTCATCTTTATTTCACTGCCAGTTCTTCATGTTGGCTGTTATGAAGATCATGCTTCAGTGCCTGTTATCTGCTAAGGTTTCTAGTCCATAAGGATACAACACTGTTCTATGTCTGCCTTTCTTCCTGGACCAAATATTCTTTAAAGAGCCATCTTTGCCAATTTCACTGCTGAGTACAAGGTTACAATTTCTTTTTTGCAAGGGGGGGGGCTTATTTAGAAATAATCACTCTGGATATTGCTTGTGTGCGCGTGTGCACATGTTAAGAAATGGAGACCGGTGCAAGTGTGGAGAGGGATGTATGATGATTTGGGATGGATTACAAATTTAAGTGTGTTGTCTGTCCACATGGCAGCTACCTGTGCAGTGGATTCTGTACTTTAGGACTGAAGCAGAAAATTCAGGAAGCAGTACTCCAACATAAACAAAAGTACCATATTATGTCAGTATTCCTCCATGCGATCATTCACACTAACTTCTCTAACCTTTAGCTTCTCTATAGACTAGTAGAGATCAGCACGTAACATTTTCCTTAGTCATGTCATGGAAACATTTCACCGTGACAGAATGAGTTAAAGCAGGAGTGTTGAACCTCTTTCAGCCCGAGGACCAAATTCCATTTCGAGGGCCACATTCCAGTGGTGGGTGGGGCTGAAGGCAAAAGGGGAGGGGCCAAATGTAAAAATGGTAACCAGAATACCAGCATATTGTAGCTTCAAGCTCTTGCTGCCAGTGACTAAGCCTTAGGAGATGCATTTCAACCTTCTAGAATGGGGAAAACACACACACAAAAGCTGGGAAATGATTGGTGGTCTGAGAAAGGGGGTGGGAACAGGATAAGTGGGGTGTCCATCTGAAGAGCCCTGGAGGGCCAGATTGGGACCCCGGGTGGGCTGGGTTTGGCCCCCGGGTGGGCTGGGTTTGGCCCTCAGGCCTGAGGTTCTACACCCCTGAGTTAGATGGACTGAAACTGGGGCAAACAATGGAATACCATAGAACGAACTCCCCAGCCATCTTGCTAGTCAAGCAAAAGACTACCGTACTTATTATGCTGTGAAGGTTTCCCAATGCCTCGACCTCATTTCTGTCTTCTTCATTTTACACTTAGCACAAAGCGGCCTCAGTGGTGTCAAAAGAATAGACAAACAAGGACAGTCTCAAAAGTTTGTCTCAAATGCTGACATGCTCCGTGCAATTTCCTGCAGTTTAGGAGGTTTCGATTGAGATTGTCAGGAACCAAGATGTAATGCAAAACAAAACAAATAAACCTCCGCAAAAGGGCATGAGCATTTAGTTCTAACTCGCCTGAGGCATGGTAGGTTTTATTGAAATATCAAGCCAGGGAAGCCAAAGCCACAAAACCAGAGCAAGTGTTCTGTTTCTGTTTCTAGGGATGCTAATTGATGCAGCTCCTCCAGTATTTGTAGGCCTTCATGTGGGGATATTGCACTGCTTCTTTAAGACTTGTTATGTATCTAATGATGTTAACAAGGGACTGGTTTAGACAACCTGGAAGAAGGAGTGGTCAGCTGCAGAGAAGGAGAGAGCTCCATGAAGCACAGTAACTGCTCTTTGCTTGTTAATAAAGTTGTTTCTTTAAAGAACCAGTAAGGCCTGCTTCTTCATATAGAAAACAATACATGGTACCAGGAGTGGGGTTGAAAGAAAAGAAGAAGAAAAAGTTATCAACTGGTGAAGAGATGGAGCATTTAGAGATAGAAAAGGAACTAAAACTCTCAGGTAAAGCTGCTGAATCTTGGGGGGAAATTAAACTGAGTTTTGATATATATATATATATATATATATATATATGCAAGCAACAGGCCATACAGAAAAGGAGGATAAGCAGAAAATAGCAATATTGTTGAACATAGCAAGACATGATGCTGCGGATGTCTTTAATACCGTGCAGCTAAACCAGGAGGAGAGGAAAATCTATGTGACTCTGTTGCAGAAGTTTGCCGAATACTACATACCAAAAACAAGTGAGACGTTTGAAAGTTATAAGTTCCACAAGAGAGTTCAAAAAGAGGGTGAATGTTTTGAAGAATTCCTTGCAGACTTAAAGCTGATGAGCCAGGATTGTAATTTTGGGCAGTTTACTGAGTCTATAATAAGGGATCAGATTGTAGTAGGAACTGGAGATCCAAAACTACAAAAAAGAATTTTAGAAGATGTGAATTTGACCCTAGACAAAGCAGTGAAAGTCTGTCAGGCAGCAGAAGTTACTCTGCAACCTATACAAACCATGGAAGGCAAAAACTGAAACAGAAACAGTAAATCAAGTATATAGCAAGCAAAAGGACAAGTAAAGAAAAGACAGAAAGCAAACAAGAAAAGCAGGATTTTGCACAGATAGCCCAAGAGCTGAGACTGCAGATGAAAGAGTAAGAAATTGCAAGAAATGTGGCATCAAACACCCAAATAGGCAGTGCCCTGCATTAGGAAAGCAGTGTAATGCATGCGACTTATTTAGAGCACAATCCTACAGGTTGTGCCCTCGAAGTTCGTCACTCAGAGGCTTACAAGCACCCTATGCAGAGTGGGAGGAGTGGCAGAGGTGATCTTCGCCTCCCTGCACCTCCTGCTCTGCATTTCTGCTAGATGGCCATTTTCATCCATCTAGCTGGGGCACTTTGGAGGGGGAGGGAAGGAGGCTGCAGAGGACACGGGATAGCTCATATCCTGGCCTCTGCAGTCTCCTCCCTTCCCCACCCACCAGAACACCCCCTTTACTCTGGCTCTGAAGTTGAGTTCCCAACCTCAGAGAGGCAGCCAGCATGGTTCTTTCTGCACCAGTTGAAAGTGGGGGGGGGGGAGAGATTGGAGCGCAAATTCCCAGCACCAAGGTCAGAGTTCTGTTTCCAACCTTGGATCTGGAAATCCACAGGGATGTTGAAGAGTCCTTGGTTTCGAGTCACGAGTCTTTGGACCCGAGTCTCGAGTCCGAGCCCTTGGTCCAAAATGGTGACTCACGAGTCCTGAGTCACTCCCAAAGGTGACTCCATGAGTCCCTATTAAAATCAATGGGGTTTTTCCCCAACAAAATAAGGCTATTTCAGATGTGTGGTTTAAATAAATTCTAGGCACAAGTGTGCCTTTTAATTTCAAAACTCTGCAACTGATTTTGACAAGAACAGACCAGGCAGACAAACCCAAAATAACCAGGCAGGCAGAGGAGGCAGGGAACCCCAAAGCAGGCAGGCAGAGGCCTTTGTCTTGGACAATTCAACTGTTGAACTGGTCAAGAAGAGACCAGGCAGGCAGAGGAGGCAGGGAACCCCCAACAGGCAGGCAGAGGCAGCCAAACCCAAAATGTCTGAAAGGTTGCATTTTAGGAAAATGATTTTTAAAAATAAACTTGCTGTACTTCCTAAAACCTATCCATGTTGCATTTGAGGAACACAATTTTGGAACACGAGTCCTTGGTCTCGAGTCCCGAGACGAGTCTCAAGTCCCATTAAAAATATTGGGACTCGAGTCTGACTCGAGTCAGAGGGGGGACTCAGTCCAACTCACAAGTCGAGTCCTGGAGTCCGAGTCCCCATCCCTGGAAATCCAAAGTATCCTATGGCCCCTCAGACAATAGGATCACTCTCTTAATCATTTTGCAAGAGTCTGCAAGCAACAGCAGCAAGCTCAGAGAAAAAACCCAAGCAAGCATGCATTCTACCAGGACAGCACAGATGAAAGCACAGGAGAGGAGTTCTTTGTGGGAACAGGGGCTGTAGAAACAGAAGAGGACTGGACTGTTGCATTAGAGACTAATGGACAGGTTATCGGTTATAAAATGGACACAGGTCAATGTGCTTCCTGAGTTAATTGTTGATACATTAAAACAAGAACCACACTGGATTAAGGGCAAAAAATTAAAATTAGGAGCTTGCAATGGGAAAGTGATTCCCACTAAAGGGGTTTGTCAATTAGGTAAAGGTTAAGGATCATATAGAGCTGATCACTTTTGTTATAGCTTTGGGGAACACTATGCCTGTCCTAGGCCTAAAAGCCTGTCAGCAATTGGGATTCATTAAAAGACTCTATATGGCAACAAATGCAAAGGACAAGCCAACTGAAGATCAATATGCAGATGTTTTTGTGGACATAGGAATAAATTAGGAATTGGACATAAAATAGAGTTAGCAGAACCTAATTATCCAGTCATCCATGCACCAAGGTCCCATAAAAGGAAGCCTTAAAAAAAGAGCTAGACAGAATGGTAGCCTTAAAGATCATTGACAAGGTGGAGGAACCCACTGAATGGGTACATTCATCAGTCCTCATAGAAAAAAAGATGGCACCTTTAAGACAATGTCTAGTTCCAAAGGAACTGAAATAAATATGTAAAAAGACAGAATTTTTCACTGACCATAAGAGAGATATTTAGAGAAATGGCTGGTGCAAAATATTTTTCAATACTGGATGCTTCCTCAGGATTTTGGTAGGTTCTGCTAGATGAGAAAAGTTCAAGGTTATGTACTTTGAACACACCCTTTGGGAGATACTGCTTTCACAGACTCCTGTTTGGTCTAAAATCTGCCTGCAAAGTCTTTCACAGGACTGTACAGCAGATACTTGATGGGGTTGCCAGTGTCAAGGTTTATATTCATGACACCCTAGAATGGGGCAGAACTAAAGAACAACATGATCAGTGGTTACATGAGGCCCTACAGAGTGCTTTTATAAAAAGAGGGAGATGTGGGAATAGTGCACGGTCCCTTTAAGACTTGCTATGTATCTAGTCTAGTGATGTTAACAAGGAACTGGTTTAGACTAGCTAGAAGAAGGAGTGGCCAGCTCCAGAGAATGAGAGACCTCCATGCAGCACAATAACTACTCTTTACCTGTTAATTAATAAAGTTGTTTCTTTAAAGAGCCAGTAAGGTCAGCTTCTTCATACAGAACACAACACACTTCATGCAGTCATGCCCACTGAATTAAAATTAATAAATAATCTACAGTAATACCTTGGATTGCAAGTAACTTGGTCTGAGAGCGTTTTGCAAGACAAGCAAATTTTTTAATAAATTTGACTTGATAAACAAGTGACGTCTTGCAAGACAAGTACTCGTAGGGATGTAACCGCTCGCCTCGAGCGGGCGTAGTGGGCCAAAATCGGCCCTGCTCATGCCCACCAGAGACTCGCTTTGATATAAGAGTGTTTTGGGTTACAAGCACAGTTCCGGAACGAATTATGCTCTCAATCCAAGGCATGACTGTATATGACCATTTGACACCAGATTTTCCATGTAGCATAAAATCTGGTGCTTACCAGATCTTCCAAAATTCTCTTTTGCTTTCCTCCAAGTCACAAATATTTCCTCCTTTCTTACAGAAAGGCTGAATCAAAATGAGAGGAAGAGCCCAGTCATCGCCATAATGATGGCAAACAAGCAAAGCCATGCAAGAGGAGTCCTGTGGATACCTGCCAAGTCTTGCAGCTGCATCATCACCAACATCTCATGATGAAGAGTAGCAAATGCTTAATGGGATCAGTAGGTGCAACTGGGCAAATATCAATAACCACGGCCACATGTACACTGTGCATCAGCCTTCCCAACCTGATGCCCTCCAGATGTTTTGGACTTCAGTGCCCATCAATCCCAGCCGACATGGCCAATGTTCAGGCATGCTGGGAACTGTAGCCCAAAACATTTGGGAGGGGTCCATGTTGGAGAATGTGTAAATGGCAGAGTTAGGTACAGATGTACCTTTAAATAGGAGATGTAATGTGTGTTTTTCTTCCATGAACAGATAAGAAGAGAATTCTTCGGCCTCGTTCTTTCACAGTGTATTTGGCTGAATGATGACTGGAACACGGACTTCAATCGTCTGTTTTGCATCTCCCCACAGTCTTCAGGCAGGGCGTCTTGCCTTTTTGCACTTTTTAAAAGTGCAGCCTGAACATTTATTTACTGAAATGTTTGCTTGTAGCTTTATGTTTATTTTGTTTTGTTTTATTTTTAAAAGAACATTGGTTGAAAAGGAGATGCAAAACCACTCTGGAGGAGGGGTTAGGGTGAAGCAGGTTTGTGATATTGGGTTGTATATCCAATGTTAGTCCTACCTGGAGTATACCTATTGAAATGAATGGGACTTCAGTTCGACTAACATTGGACCCAACTCAATGCACATGCCAACCAATTGAAATAGGCTGGGCACAATTAGGGGGGCAGGTTTAGACAGAAAAAGGCCTACAACTCCCATAGCCGGCTGGTGAATGCTGGGAGTTGTAGGCCTTTTTTCTGTCTAAACTTGCATAGGATTGCACCTTTCTTCATGCAGTTCTTGACTTGTCCTCTTCCCAGGATGGGAAGTTTTAATCTGAGAGTAGGCAGATGCTTGATTCCAAATCTCTCTCCTGAGCCTAGAGATATCCTTGGGATAGGTATGGGGGGATGCCAGGGCGGGGGGCGGGGGGCAGTGGTGGGGAAGCAAAATACAGAACTTGCTCGTAGCAGAAATTCTATACAGACTACAAAATAGGGCTGGTGACACTCCTTTCCAAACCTTGCAGTACATATGCAGGGAAGTACACATATATATAAGAGCAGCCTTCCCCTCCTGGTGCCCTGCAGATGTGTTGGCTTAGGGTGTTGGGAGTTGTAGTCCAACACATCTGGAGGGTACCAGGTTGAGGAAGGCTGCAGAAAAGTATCCACCCAGGATCCACACAGGTTAGCTTTCCATGGTCAATGCAAAGAAAACAACACCCAGTTTCTTAAGGAATTCTTCCATGTACCCCCTTTGTTTGCTTGTTTTATATCCTTCCTTTTTTCCAGCAAGGAACCCAAGGCGGCTTACTTAATCCTCCTTGTCTCGATTTTATCCTCACATCAACCCTGTGAGGTAGGTTAGGCTGAGAGTCAGTGACTGGCCCAAAGGCACCCAGTGAGCTTCACGGCTGAGTGGGGACTAGAACCCGGATTTCCCAAGTCCCAGTCCAACACTCTAACCACTAGCCACACTGGCTCCCCATGTTAAGTGCTACAGGAAGCTGTTGTGGGGATGCGGCTTCAGTCACTCTCAGGGGTAGGTTTCAGTGCTTATTTTCTTGAGGCAGGGAGAGTCGGACCTGCCTACATGTGCAGCATAATTGAGAGTCCAGAGCTTGCTGTACTTTCCTGTTGCTATATTTGCTATTTTATTGTTGCTATATTTTACCACGTACCTAATTTTTTTTTGTCGCTGCTGCTGCTGTAAGACACTTTGAGCATGGTTTTGCAATGGAAAAACAGCATGCAAATAAATGGATGGTGGCGATGATGAAGTGGATCGTACCACTTCAGGCTGCGGGGAGTGGAATGCAATTTTTGAATGCTCTCCCATCTAAAAGTAAATAAATAAACTCATTGCAAGTAAAAACAAAACAAAGAGAAGATCACATCAAGGAGGCAGTTACCCCCCCCCCAATCTGAAGAGATATAGTCCATTCTACAACATCAGCCAACACCCACTCCCCCACAACAACATTCTGCCGACTTATTCCCGCCTCATTCTGCCATATGGGTAGCATGATCACGTCTTAAGGCTGGAATCCTATACGTGTGTAGACAGAAAAAAGTCCTACAGCTCCCAGCATGCCCCAATGGGGCTTAATTTAGCCATGATTAACTTCAGCCCAGTTGATTTGAATGGGTCTGACTAAATGACTGAGGCCGCAATCCTATGCAAGTTTAGACAGGGAAAAAAAAGGCCTACAACTCCCAGCATGCCCCTGCCAGGTTCCTGATCCATGCTGGCTATGTTGGCTGGGGCTGATGATGGGAGCTGAAGTCCAAAACATCTGGAGGGTATTTCATTGCAAGGAGGGCTGCTCCGAGTCCTCCTCCAGAGCAAAGAAAACTCTTTTGTCATCCTTTCATTGCACTTGGGGCTTTCAGTCCGCTCCGAGGACTGGAACGCTAAACGAGGCAGATCGTACAGGCGATTCAAAGCCACTCCCATGTAAGGGAGAGCAGAAATATGCCTTAAGCCTTTTGTCGCCTTGATTCCTCCCCTGTAATATAACGTCCCCCTTGAGGTCCAGAATGCTGCTGGAAGCACGCAGCGGCTCAGTATTTTTCCTCCTTCCCCATATCATACGGTGCATTCCTTCCCTTCCAGCGGCCTATCAGGTACCTAAGCAGGCTAAAGCCTCAGATAACAGTAGTAATAAAACCCAGAATTTCAGCTCCATTCTTCACGATGCTTTATGATGTGTTACCAAAACATGGCACTGTTTCCATAGGAAGTCATTTGAACACGTTATTGTTTTATAGTCTGTAGCTAATAAACTACCATAAAAACAATATTACTGCAAACACTCCCCCCCCCTTCTTCTTCTCCCTACTCCACTTTTCGCTTGTCCTACTTTCCCAGGATGCCGATTTCTTTTCGGAATGCCTATTCATAAAATAAAAAATGGGGGCAGAGGCTTATTTCTAAATACAGAAGCACCTTAATAAAATAAAGATGTGATGAAGTCTACAAAAGTGCCGCCGAGGAGACAGGTTCAAAGACATTCCCACAACATCCAAACTTTTTTTTTATCTGATCAAATTCCAGTAAATCCTGCATTTGGCATCAATCTTTATAAACATAGCAAGAGACACTGCTGGATGTTTGAGCTTGTTTGTTTAAACATTTTATTTCCCTTCCCTCTTTCAAAGTATTTTTATCCACCAGATATTACCTAAAGTCTTGGTCTTTTGATTGAACGTGTATGCTGGGGAGGGTCCCTTATGCCATACTCTTTAGTAACAAAGGAAGAGAAAAAGGTTCTTCTATGGCTTCCAGTGTTCACAGGTCCGTTTGCTATTATGGGACACAGAGGAATTTCTGGACCCTGCCTTCTAAACAACAGTGCTGTGGAACTCTGAGAAGAGAACTGTACGTAAGGCTGCTCCATGGCTGCGTACAAAAACATTGGCTCGTCTAGCTCAGCATTGCCTACACCAGGAGCGTTGGACTTCTTTCAGAGATGCACTTGGGGGGTGCATTCAAGTAGTGGGTGGGGTGAAAAGTAAAAGGGGCAGGACTAAAACATCAAAAATGACAGCATATTTTAGCTTAAAGCTGTTACTACAGTAACTAAGCCTTAGGAGAGGCATTTAACCCTTTTAGAATGGGGGGGGGGAAATGGCACAAAAGCTGGGAAAACACCCCATGACTAGTGGTTGGAGAAAAGGGAGTGGGGCCAGGGAAAGAGGGTGTTGCCATCTGGGAAACCTGAGAGGGCCGGACTGGGATCTTGGGTGGGCTGAATTTGATCCCCAGAGCTGAGGTTGTGTACCCCTTGCCTACACTGACTGGCAGTAGCACACCAGGATTTCAGGCAAGAAGGTCTTTCCCAGCCCTGTCTGGAGATACTGGGGATTGAATCTCAGTCCTTCTGCATGTCAAGCATTCGCTCTACCACTGCATGTGCTCTACCACTGAGCTTACAGTCATTGGTCAATGACGGTACACAAACAATCCCTAATTGGAAGGGCCAATTCCTGCACTCACCTCTGGAGATTATGTTCCATCCTTGAAATTGTTGATTTCTCAGCCTCAGGTGAATGTGGAGCTGGAGAATTGGTCAACAATTTATCACGGGCCCAGATTGCAACTGCAAATGGATTTTTGCAGACACTAAATTGGCATGTAAGGTCCATGAAAGCGCCTTCAGGTGACCTCTTTTTCATCACCTTCACATTCAGTCCATTCTATCAAAACGTCACTGTGACGTAACCCCAAAATTCAGTTCCCTGGTGTATGTCTGCATTAGTATGTTTAGTGAGTATAGAATGTTGAACTGAGTGGGTGTGGTTTGTGATGTCTTGGAAAGGGTGGGGGGAGGAGTATATAAGGAGTGTTTGAGTGATGTCAGAGTTAGAGTGTTTGGAGTGTTAGAGTGTTGGGAGTTGGGAGTTAGGTTAGTTGGGTTATTCGTGTCTTGTCTGTCAGGAGTTTTGAGAGAAATCAGTGCTTGTCTAAGAGTGAAAGTATTTAGAGTTATAGGGACTTAGGTTAATTACAAAGTGTTTGGTGTAGGCAGGTTTAAAGTTATTTTCTAGAACTAAGATTTTGAGAATTAAAATAAACTTATTTTTATTTTGTTTGCTACCCAAATCCTATGTGTCAGCTTGGCATTAATAACCTGCATTACTGTTAAATCTACACACACACACACACACACCTCTGTACCCACAGTATCATAGATTTAAAATAGATCCTTAATAACCAGTATTAAACTTTTCCCTCATTGGTAGGGAAATTTGACCCTCCCCTCAGGTTTTTAAGTCATAGAATCATAGAATCATCGAAAAGTAGAGTTGGAAGGGGCCTACAAGGCCATCGAGTCCAACCCCCTGCTCAATGCAGGAATCCAGGTCAAAGCATCCCTGACAGATGCCTGTCCAGCTGCACCTTGAATGCCTGAAGTGTTGGTGCTTAGCCTGAGAAGGGTTTATGCGGCTGGTCCTAGTGTGAAAGGACTGTGTCGTCGCAGTCACCATAGGCCATAGATGATCCAAGATGTCTTGGTTCCCGAGGCAGAAAATTTAAATGATGTTTCCTATGGTAGTAATAATAACACACAACATAACTGACAATTTGCATTCCTTTAATGCAGAGGTAAGCAACCTTTTTCTGTCAAGTGCTGCATCCTCGTGGGTAATTTGTCAGGGGCCACACATCAGTGCTTGGTGGGGTCAAAGCCAGCAGTGGGCAGGGCCAGAGCCAAAAGAGGATGCGTCACCTTTTTTCTCTTTCTCCGTCTTCCTTCCCACCTAGTGAGCTGCCAGGGAAGAGTCAGTTTGTTCTGGCCAGAGATCTGAACGGTTCCCATGCAGAGGGCTTTTGAAATTAGACTGAAGGCTGCATGAAATTAGGCTGAGGGCCACAGGTTACCCACCTTGTCTTTAATGGTACCTCAAAATCTTCAGCTTAGTGTGGGAGACTTCTCCCTATCTAACGGTAAGGGCCGCCCTATTGCAAATAGACAATATGCCTCAAGCCGAAGCAATGGTCTTGTATGGAATCATCCTTGAGGCAAGCAAATATCTGTGCTAACATCATTTAATCAAAGATGCATGTGCATACAGCTGGATGTTAATTTCAATTATTCAACTCATGGACTTACTTTAGAGAATGCATAAACACAAATGAATTGAAAACCGCAACACAGTTAAGCTGAAAAGACTTATACGGAAGTTTCAGTGTGGTTTTCAGTCTTAAATCTGACCATTTAATGGATTGTGTATATGAAGCTGAGAATAAGTTAATGCTGGGTAAAAGAGTCAGTTGGTGATGAAAGAGTTAGAAACAAAATCAAACAAACTCCTGGCTTCAAGTCCACGGAACATACAGCAGCAGCAATCAAAGAAAGACAAAATGGGATCAGATGGGGTCACTGAGGATAATACGAATACTCCACCCAGTGCTCAGCCATGCACACTTACTTGGGAATAAGCTCCAACCAGCTAAACTGGACTGACTTCTGAGTAAGCATGCATAGGATAGGACTATAATGCTGTAATACTGTGCATACTGACATAGGAGTATGTGCCATAGAAATCAGTAGGTATACTTCTGAGTAAACATGTATGGATACAGCCCTCATGAATATGAATAAGAGTGAGCTCTCTTGAGTATTTTAATGAAGTTTGACCCAAAAACTCACTGTTCAGGGATGTTGTGCTATCATCATGCCAACAGGAGCAGATAGCAGGAGAAACAGGATATTGGGTTTACATAATTCAAGTATCATTCCAGTATATTCAGCCTTGCCTATCCCTACCTGGGACACAGTGAATTCGTTGCCACCTTTCTTCATTGTCTGCTGCAATATGCAGAGTTCTGATTCTGAACAAAAGTGGGCAAGATCTACCTAAAAGGGATCTCAGATATCATTCATGGTGGAAACGAGAAATGTGATGCAAGGAGAAATGTGACTTAATACTCCAACACTTTAAATTGCCTGCACAAAATGAAATGGGTGTTCTTGCTTTAATATCTAGCAGAAAGGACAAAATCACAAACCCGTCACTGCATGGTTATATATGCCACTGCAGCACAAACGATAATGCTGCAACATCAACAACATTGCATTGACACGATAACACAGTTGCCTGGGGGAGGCATCTCCTCAGTTATAAATAAAAAAGTAACATTATTCCTTCATAATAATTTAAAAAAACAAAAACAAGTGCGCATACCAGGGATGGATGAATCTGTCAATTTCAGTTTCTCTTAGTTTCTCATTTTTCCAATCCTATGTTCAATTTATCTTGGACTTTGTTAATTTCTCTAGTCTTAAGTTCAATGTGTCCTGAACTTTGAGAATTCTTTTTTTAAAGTGTGCGTGAAAATGCATGAGCACTTCTGTGCATATTTCTCCGAATACATGCTTTTCTGTATGCATTTCTGCCTAATATACACATGATTTGACAAGCAATTTCCCTAATATAATGCATATTTGAACATGATTTTCCCTAATATATCCATTTTTGTATGCATTTTTTGTTTGGAGAACTCCATTGCAAAATTCGGAGGGGAGTGAATTTTGGTTTGCATAGTGGTTCAAAAGTGCAAAATTAGATAGACTGAATGAATTTCTCCCATCCCTAGGCCACACACACACAGCTAATTTGTTTCATCCCACCTATTAACATTAATTCAACTCTAGCTTGAAACTATATTAAGGTGAGACATCCCTTTCCAATACTTCTCTGCCCTAGGTGAATTCAAATGATAAGCATCCACGTGGTAGCCACTTTATTTGTGACTGTGTGGGTACTGCTCCACACGGACAGTTAGCTATTCTAGGACTCAGAACATGGAAACTCAGCCTTCAGTATAGCACTGCAAACCATCCGACCTATAGATATGCATTGGCATGGCAAAAACTGGAGCTCCCCATTTTGTAGTAGCCACAAAGCAGCTCTGGCACAATTCACAGCTAAGTTTGAGTGTTCCTATCCCAGCTCCTTGACAGATGCTTCTGCTTCTCCAACAGCAGATGCTTGCTCAGAACTGTATCTTCTTACAAGAAGATCCTTCTAACTTTCTTCAGGTCAGGTCAGATATATGAGTTAAGAGTAATTTGGTTTCTTTGGGAGATTTTAATTGGAATATTTATATCACTTAGGGCAAGGGTAAGCAACCTTTTTGGGCACCATCACAAAATGGCTGCCACGAGAGGCACAGGTAGTCACAAAGGACAAGCGCCCAAAGGACCTGCCCAGATGACTGAGTCCAAGGCAGAGGTGGGGTCTGAGCTGCAACACACTAAACAACCCCTTTGGATCCACAGTTTTCAGTGCCAAGAAAAACCTATTTCACAGAAGACAAACTCTTTTTCCATTGTCCCCACCCGCCCGCCACCTCCAACAACCAACTCATCCCCCCATCTCTTTTTCTCTCTCACTCTCTCTCTTCTCAATACACTCTGAAGCAATCCCAGCTGCTGGTAAGGAAGTATGTTAACTGTTAAAAAGGCAAAAGTGGGAGGGGTAGGGCACCTCAACAGGTGCTCGTGGTGCACATTGCCTACCCCTGACTTAGGGGCACATCTCACTATAATCTAAACCACTTTCAAACCTTTTTAACTGTTGTGATTCCTAGTCAAGGTGCCCTGGGAACTGTAGTTCTCTCTCCCAACGAAGAATTTTTGGCGCCTATAGGGATCTATAGTTCCCACCATTCTTTGGGAAAATGTAAACTGGTCTGAATTTGTAGTGTGCATGTGCCTTTAAGCTGCAATCCAATGCATACTTACTTGTGTGAAAGCCCCACTGAGTCCAAATGTGACTTTTTTCTGAGTAAACATGTGAAGGTCATGTTACTCTACTGTACATGAGGTAGTTTCACTTTAAAAGATAAATGGAAATGCCAGAGAGGAAGGAGGAACATGAGATGCAATTAAAATTATTCAACAGACTTAGGTTGTTTTCACACATGAGGTTTAAAGTGGATTTATTTTCAGCCAGCTTCTAGTGTAGATGTGAAACTGCACTGGTTGGTGGGATTCACATTCAATTTTTCTTCCAATTTCTCTCCTGCATTAACAGAATTCATACATGATAGAAAAAGTGCAAGAGAAGTTCAAATACACTTAACTATACTGTAAGTTTAGATCAATCTTATACCATTTTAACTTGCTTGGCTTCTTCCAAAGAATCATGGGAATTGTAGTTTGGTGAGGTAGAGAGAATTCTCTGTTACAGATCCTCAGATCATCTTCCCAGACCTACATTTCCCAGAGTTCCATAGGAATGAGCATTTTAAAATAATTGCAAGAGAGGTACAAATACATTTATCTTATACCATAAGTTTAGATCAGGTTCATACAATTCTCAGTCTACGTAGTGTACCGTATATACACCCCAGAAAGATGTCACATATGAAAAAGACATTCCAGAACAATGTCATCGCGGCTTTACCTGATACAGCTCTATCCGTTGTTCCGATACACGAGCCTTTGGATTTTGCAAGCGAAAGACTCTAAACTCTGCCTTCACCAGGTTGGAAGCATTTTTTTCCATCGCCGAGACATCAAATCTCACTCTTCTAAAATAGGGGATGGGGTTGTTTGTTGAGATGAGATCTGCAAGAAGTCAGTGTAATGGTTTAAAATGATAAATATATTGTTCTTTCACAGGCCGCAACACAAGACAGACAGCCTCAAGAAACAGCGACGGAAATTTCTACAGGATGATTCAGCTCCCAGCAGCCAATTTTGATATCATTAGCAATTTAACCAGATAAACAAACACATGTGTTTGATTATGGAAACAGCAGATTAATAGCGATCAGAGAAGTATTTCCAACTCTCTTTCGGGGCCATGCATTTAACCCTGTTCTTTGAAAGCAACGGTGGAAAATCCTGGATGATTATAAATTGGAACCAACTCACGACAGCTGATGTTTCACAAATGACTCCAGACTTGCATACGCTTAATCGCAATTGCCAAGAAAATAGAATTTAATGACAAGCGGTTTGCCCTGGGTAGCTTAAAAAAAGAAGAAGCCTGGAGCAAAAAACGTCTAAACTCTTGACAATCTGTTTTGTCTTTTAAATGTTTCGATTGTCTCGAATCTCAAAGAAGAGGAAAGGAAACAGACAATTGCATAACAAATCTAAGACTTTACACAGAGTCCAAAAAAAGGGGGAGAAGAATAACCAGTTACATTTGGTCGTACACATCGTTTAAAAAGTACTTCTACACACTGATGCAGATTGGATTGGACCTGTGCAGTTGTGCTGCAATATTTAGTGCTGGCTTTAAAAGTACCCATGGTTTGCTATTAAAATGGGCATCCCTTTAAACAATAAATGAAGATTAGGAAAATAGGAAGCCCTCCTATACTGAGTCAAACAACTGGTCCATCTGGGCCAGTATTGTCAACACTGGCTGGCAACGGCCCTCCAGAGTTTCAGGCAGGACTTTTTCCTGCCCTTCCTGGAGATGCTGGGGGTTGAACCTGGGAACTTCTGCATGTAAAGCATGTGCTCTACCACTGAGCTGTGGCCCTGACCCTAATTAGGGGTCAAATTAGTGTGCAATGGCCATTTTAAAACAGGAAATGCCACTTGCGGAGGGGCGCAATCAGGACTGGAGAAGCGGCAGGGGAGGGGGGCGCTTAACTATCGCTCTGCTCATCATTTCCCTATGCCAAATTGTCCCTCCCCGTGATGTCCCAAAGGAAGGCACACAGCACACACACATCCGGAGCTCAAAGGGTGGGAAAGCTGCTCTCTGAAAGATCTCTCTGAATGACTACTAGTTGAAAAGATAGTAGTACGTGATTGAGAGAGAGACATTGCCGGCAAACTATCTAAAGGAAAAATGATCCTAATTATTAAGAGCTCCTCAGCCAAGGATTCAGTATTAACGCAGCAGCAGGCGCACAGGAAGCATATCTGCTTCCCCCACCCAATGATATACCTTACTGTACTTCATTGTAACAGCCTGCCAAGTGCCAAGGCATGCAACATAGGAAGCCACCTTATACCCAGTATTCCTTTCCGATGTAGCCAAGTATTGTCTACAATGAATTGCAGCAGCTCTTCGGGGTCTAAGTCTTTCAGATTCTAGAAGGGGCACCATTTTCTCCAATGTCACTGTGTGTGTCAACTATTCATAATTTCAACTCACTGGGGGAACCCAGGGGAACCCAAAGCCACTTGGATTAGAGGAAAAGAAACAAGTGCAACTTAACTGAGAATTGTCTCTCTCCACTAGTCCATCTAAACCAGTGTTCTCCATCCTTGGGTCCCCAGATGTTTTTGGCCTACAACTCCCAGCATGCCCCAGCCAGGCTGGGGCATGCTGGGAGTTGTAGGCCAAAAACATCTGGGGACCCAAGGATGGAGAACATTGATCTAGACCCAGGACTGCTCTCGCCCCTGGAGAGATTATGCAGGCCCAACCACTCATTCAGGCTTCTATTTCAAAACTGAAACAGCTGCTTCCTGTTCCCCTGCATGTACTGCTTCCGCTGGCTAGCCAACAGAAAGGACACAAGAGATGCAACCTTGTTTGTCCACCAACCTTTGGCAATATGCACTGGGGGACCCTCAGCCTTGTGAGCCCCAGGGGAATTTTCCCTCTTTGCCACCCCACACTGCACCCCTGACGATAGGTAAGAATTGAATGGTGCGTCAGAAATGACTTTGATGCCACTTACAACAACCTTTCAGTCTACAAAAAAACCCAACTTCCCTAAGCATGTGCAACTTTCTCTGTCATCACCTAGCAAGACCTGGCCCAAACTATTTGGCCCTTGAAGCAGGAAATCCAGATGGCAGTCCAAACTTGTGAATTGGCATGGGACACAACCAGCCAGAGAGGTTTCCTATGAAAGCCTCTTTTTAAAAAACAGTCTCTGTGCAGGAGCATGACACCTGTCAGAGAACCATGGTTCTTGGGCAGTCTTCAAGTGTAAGAGAAATAAATACTGTGCCTTTGTGCCATTCCTATTTCTTACAACTGTTCTTGCCTATTACGTACTTACTGATGGATTATATTCCACCGCTCAGAGATCTCAGTCCTAGGTTGCTGTTAATAGCACAAGAACATAAGAGCCATGCTGAATCAGGCCAAAGGTCTATCTATCTAGTCCAGTATTCTGTTCCCCCAGTGGCCAAACAGCAGCCTATAGGAAGCCCACAAGTAGGAGAGAAGTGCAATCGCACCCTCCTGCTCATGTTTCCCAGCAACTGGGGAACGATGCTGGAGGTAGCATATAGCCATCATGACTAGTAGCACTGATGGCCCTGTCCTCCATGAATTTCACAGAATCATAGAATAGTAGAGTTGGAAGGGGCCTATAAGGCCATTGAGTCCAACCCCCTGCTCAATGCAGGAATCCACGTTAAAGCATCCCTGACAGATGGCTGTCCAGCTGCATCTTGACTGCCTCCGGTCTGGGAGAGCCCACAACCTCCCTAGGTAATTGGTTCCATTGTCATATTGCTCTAACAGTCAGGAAGTTTTTCCTGATGTCCAGGCAGAATCTGGCTTCCTGTAACTTGAGCCCATTATTCTGTGTTCTCCAAACTGAGATGATCAAGAAGAGATTCTGGCCCTCTTCTGTGTGATAACCTTTCAAGTACTTGAAGAGCACTATCATATCTCCCCTCAGTCTTCTCTTCTGAAGGCTAAACATGCCCAGCTCCTTCAGCCTCTCCTCATAGGGCTTTGTTTGCAGTCCCCTGATCATCTTTGTTGCCCTCCTCTGAACCCTTTCCAGTTTGTCTGCATCCTTCTTAAAGTGTGGTGCCCAGAACTGGATGCAGTACTCAATTTGTCTAATCCCCTTCTAAAGCCATCCACGTTGGTGGCCATCACTACACCTTGTGTCAGTGAATTCCATAGTTTAAGTATGCACTGTATGAATCTGCCTGAAATCTCCCACCATTCAGCTTCATGGGATGACCCCAAGTTCTAGTATTATGGGATCCACTTTTTCTACACCATGCATAATTATGTACTTTTCTTTGGCAAACTCCCAAAGTGGCCAGCGGACCTTGTCTCATGGTAGGGCTACCTCTGTGTCCTCCCATGGTTTACATTTAGATTTTAGCACCATAGACTAGTGTGCAGCGTCCTTTTTGCTTATGATATACTGTAAAGCATCACGTTAATTGAGGTTGCTGTATAAATAATGACATAATAAACCAGAAAGATTTTCAAAGGAATAATAATAATAATAATAATAATAATAATAATTCCCTTTGAAAATCTTTCTGGTTTGTGAGTCTGGTCCATTTCAACTGCAAGTGAAGCTTTCTTGTTAGAGAGCAGAAGCATCAAACATTTTTTGATAGACTACCCTAAGTGAGTGGAACTAATTCAATATGTTTCCTGTTGTGGGGAGACATAAACAACTTTCCTTTTCTTCTTTGGGGAAAAAGTCAGACTATATGGCTTGACTTTACTGTTTTTCACTCTTTCTCGCCCTCGCTTATTCACACACACACACACACACACACACACACACACATCGCTGAGAGCCCCAATGTAATCCTTCCAACAAAAGTGGGCAATAAATGTTCTGAAGATTTATTTTTATTTCTTTTTGTGTTTGTTAAACTTTGGCGGGCTCCCCACCCTGCACATCTCTTCTTCTGGTCCTTTGCCCGACCTTAATTACAGCAGCCACAAGCCATGGAGTTCGTGGTGCTTTCCCCCCTCTTTTATGACTGAATCACATGAATGGCTGCATAGTGGGTTTTGATGGAGTGTATATATATGCAAATATTTATAAGAGTCACTTGATCGTGATTAAAAGTGGTTGCAATGCTTTCATTGCTCTGGCTTGCTTCCCTAGACCTCTCCCTAGTAGGGCTGTTTAAGTTGTTTAAGTTTCAGCTGATAAGAAAAATGGACTCAAACAAAACAAAACACAAAGAGCCAAAGTTAGTCACTTCTGTAGATGGTGAAATGGTTTCTTCCTGCTCTCTGTTTAGAGCTGACTCCCTGATCTGCATATGGGCATCCATCCAGAACTGTCTCCTCCTTCAATAACAATGAAATGTGATAACTGATACTGTTTGCATGGAAGGCAAATCCAAAGGAAGAGGTTATTATGCTGTCACCGCATGTCTTTCCGGCGCTATCCTCTCCTCGCTGTCAGGCACGCAAGGGTCACAAACCTTCTCCCCTCTTTCGAGGGAGGCCTCTCCAAGAAATGGGACGCATGTGTAGCACAGCTAGACCCCCCAAAACTAACTGCGACTTACCACTGTTTGCCCCTTTGTGACCCTGATGTGAGCACAACGATGTGGATAAAACAATGGCAAATGAGGTCCGATGATAGGAAGTGCAAATGGAGCAAAATAAATCAATAAATCCAAACATCACACATATTTTCAGAGCCAAATCAGACATTACACCAGAAGTGTTGGACTGCAACTTCCATCATTCCAGTAGGGAATGATGGGAGTTGCAGTCCAGCACCTCTAGAGGGTTCCAGGTTGGGGAAGGCTGCATTACACACAGATACCTGTAACACTATGCCAGTTTCCCTCTTTAAATAGGAAAAGCAACTTCTGATAGGGCAATTAAGAGTGGAAGCGCAGCAGGGAAAGAATGTTTAATACTTTCCCCAGCCCAAGGCTAGCCCTCCCGTGAAGCAGGGTGAATCCCTCGCTCAGGTGGTGGATCGGGCGGGGCAGCAGATCGGGGCCTGCTCACTGGCCCTGCTCACCTGCTGTGGTAAATGCCACAGCGGGAGAGCAGCAGGCAGGGCTCCTTCAAGGAGCAGCTGCCTCCCCCAATCTCTTGCTTAGCTGTGACAACAAACTGAACCCAGCTGTGATAACAAACCATGGTTTGTTAACTATGAATGACCCACAGTTCACAACCAACAACAAACCATGGATTCTCTTCAAGGGTTGTTCGTGATTAACAAACCATGGCTTGCTATAATGGCTGGGTTCAGACAACATGACAACCCACATTTCAACAACAACGCACAGTCCAATGACAACTGACACTCAACCTTTGAGTGTGGGTTATCATGTTGTGTGAATCCAATCAGTGGCATCTTCCCATAGACAATTCTCAAAACCTGCAAAACCTGTTTGGCCAAAGATGACAGTGGGACAAAAGAAATGATGGTGAACATAATAGAAAATGATGCATTCATCATACCACCTCCAGCTATCTTAAAGTCTAACTCCAACCTATGTGTTTCAGCCACTTTCAATGTGTTTCAACAATGACCCCAGGAGGACTCGATGCTCATGTTTCTCTCTGGCAAAACCTGTGACTGCTAACTAAAGAGACACATCTTTAACACTGCATCTGTTCACAGGAGCAGCAAAGCATCTGTGCACCAGATCATTCAAATTGAATAACCACATTTCCAGGAAATTAGACTATTCCCTGCTTTCCATGCCACATTCACCATATCCACAAGGGTGTTCTCCCCCGTATTTTTAAAAAAGCTTTTTTAAAAAAGGAGTGGTGTGCATATCCCAGTTGTTCCTCTGAACATCTTCAGAATCAAACTACACAAAACCCAACCAAACAAATATGCCAGGGGTATTTTTCAGAAGCTGAAGGGCACAGGTGGGACCTTTAATTGGACGTAAGGAGCACACGTGAGTAAAATCCGCCCCACAACATTTTCCCATGGTTGATAGATTTTTCACTACTTAGAACTATGAGGATAGGGCAAAACTGGCAATCTGGTTATAAAACGATTACAAAAAGAAAATATAGATTGAAATTTGTACCAGGGACCACTGGTGCAGTTTCCACCACATTTGAAATGGGATCCCTATCACTGAGATATTCAGGTACCCACTTCCTCCACAATGTTCCTGGCAATGACTGGACAGACACATTAGAAACATTGCCACTAATAAAGTGCTTGAAATGGAAGGCGAGGGTCGTTACTCATGCATTCAGTTGCTCATGGTTACGCACCCCATTGTTGTCTCACCAGCAAATTCCCAGCAGGTTCTGCCCAGTCAATTGGTTCATTAGGACTGAAACACAGAGGGAAATGGTGTTGGTTTGGGGGATCTTACAAGGACTGGGTTCGGACAATATGATAACCCACACTCAAGGGTTGTCGTTGACCCGTGGGTTGCTGTTGAAATGTGGGTTATCATGTTGTCTGAACCCAGCCGAGATAACAAATCATGGTGAGCAACCCACTGTATACACAACCCAACAACAAGCCATGGGTTTTCTTCATGGGTTGTTTGTGGTTAACAAGCCATGACTTGTTAGCGCAGCTGGGTTCAGACAACATGATAACCCACGTTTCAGCAACCCATATTTCAACAACAGCCCACACTCAATCCATACTCAACCCTTGAGTGTGGGTTATCATTTTGTCTGAACCCAGTCAATGAACCATACCAGCTTTCCATATCAAGCTGGAGGTTTGAGCAATTCTTATCCATGGATCTCACATGAATATGTCCCCCAGGCTGCTACTTGGCAATGCAGACTTGAGCTTTGCAGGAACCTATGAGGACAAAGAGTTCACTTCACTTTGCTCTAGAAACAAGTTTGCAAGCAGGAAAAGGTGTACACAACTTTAATTCTTGAACAGGTTCTTTGGTAGAGGGTTTTCAAAAGAGGCATACAACTATAGTGCTCTCTCCATCCTGAGATGAACACAGGTCTGTGTCTTACCTCTTTTAGTCTTGCACATGTTCTAAGAGCTGGCCAAGTATTTGCCATCTACTCATGGAACTGATCATTTAGCCATAGATTCACAGTGTAGTTTACTAGTTTTTGTACAAAAAATTGTAATATGAGAAAGTATGGAAAGAAAACAGGAAGTAGGGATTTTCCCATTTGGAAAATTAAACAGGCACCAATTTGATCTTCCCAAGGTACAACAGATCACACCACATGTACTTTACATTAAACTTGGCAACTGTTGTCTTTTCTGTAGCTGGCTTTCTTTACTATGCTATAATGCACAGCAGAAGTGTTTGAAGACTGTTTCCAATTCGCTGTCCAGTAGCTGGATTTTCAGGGTGGTCTCTGTAAAGCTCCCAGTTGGACCACTATTAGTACACTACAACATGCAGAGTTATATATTGATCAGCAAGTTTTCAAAATCTCTCCCGCTGTTCTCTTGAGGTTTGTGCGGACTGTGACCATTCGCAATTACAGCAGTGACTTTGCCTTCTTCATTTCCACCACAGAAAGTAGTAACACTTTGCAGTGGTCTGTAGATGAGTAAGAGGAAGCCACACTCGTGCGGTAAATAAATTTCCACAGATGAGCAATAGCGTCCGAATGGATCACATTAACATAACCAGAGCCATGAAGGAAACAATGCGTTGTCATCATCATCGTTGTCATCATGGTAGTTTTTTAAATCCTCATCAAACATGTAGCTTTCATGGTTCTTTGCTAAAATCTACCTTGGCACATGAGCCTGGATTTCACATTTGAGCTATATCACAAGCTGTGGTAAAAGTCAACAAAGGCTGCTGCAAAGTGCAATCCTAAATACAGTTACCTGGAAGTAAGACCCATTGAATGCAGAGGGACTTCCTTCTGAGTAAAAATGCATAGGATTGCACTGTTAGGCTGCGATCCCATACCTATTTACCTGGGAGCAAATCCCATTGATCTCAGTGGGACCTACCTCTGAGTATACATGTATCAGATTGCATTATTAACAGATTTAATTCAATGAAGGAAATTTGGGGGGGGGGTCATTTATGATCTAGATTTTCTACTGAGAGTAAATCAACATATTGAGACCAGCATTGCTAACAGTAGCTGATGGAGACAATGTGGAAGAAATTGTGGTATTGTGGTACCACAAAAAAGTGGTATTGTGGAATTTAAAAAAACCCATACACACACAAAACCAAACCCTTGCCACAGCTAGTGGGACCAGGAGGTCAAACTAAGGTAACAAAATGTAGGGCACGATTGATTGCTGAAGTGACAGAATGCTACAATTTAGAAGACAATCGGCACTGACGTGACAATCAAGTTTTAGCATAACTGATTGTATGTTAAAAATAAACCAAAAGCCTTGGCAAGCCAAGAAAATGTCTCTCCTAATTGACTATAAGTGGTGGTTTATCTTCTCCCATGGTGCCATCTGCTAGCACAAAGAGGCAGTTCTGTACACACACATAGGCCCAGTTCATACCAGGGATGGGGACTCGGACTCGAGGACTCGACTCGTGAGTCGGACTGAGTCCCCCCTCTGACTCGACTCGGACTCGAGTCCCAATATTTTTAATGGGACTCGAGACTCGACTCGGGACTCGAGACCAAGGACTCTTCAACATCCCTGGGCTGTGCCAGAAGGAGTGGAGAGGAGCGTGATTGCCGGCGAAGAGCGCATGGAAGCGAGGTGTGCCGCTGCTCGGCCACTATGGACGGCTACCAGGAGTGCAGCCCCAACAGTGTGTCAAGATTTATTTTGATTGATGTGTTGCGTACTTGGGAGAGGCAGAAGAAGGACCTGAGATTACTCTGTGTGGCTGCTGTGAGTGTGTTTCTGGTTCCAGCAAGTTCATCACCAGTGGAGCGGGTGTTCAGTGAGGGTGGAATTGTGATGAGATCTCACCGTTCCAGAATGGGGGCCAAACATTTAGAAAAAATCATGTTCCTCAAATGCAACATGAATAAGTTTTAGGAAGTACAGCAAGTTTATTTTTTAAAATCATTTTTCTAAAATGCAACCTTTCAGACATTTTGGGTTTGGCTGCCTCTGCCTGCCTGTCTGGGGTTCCCAGCCTCCTCTGCCTGCCTGGTCTCTTCTTGACCAGCTCAACAGTTGAATTGTCCAAGACAAACGCCTCTGCCTGCCTGCTTTGGGGTTCCCTGCCTCCTCTGCCTGCCTGGTTATTTTGGGTTTTTCTGCCTGGTCTGTTCTTGCCAAAACCAGTTGCAGAGTTTTGAAATAAAAAGGCACACTTGTGCCTAGAATTTATTTAAGCCACACATCTGAAGTAGCCTTATTTTGTTGGGGGAAACCCCCATTGATTTTAATAGGGACTCGTGGAGTCTGCTTTGGGAGTGACTTGTGACTCGTGAGTCACCATTTTGGACCAAGGACTCGGACTCGGGTCCAAAGACTCGTGACTCGACTCGTGACTCGAGACCAAGGACTCTTCAACATCCCTGGTTCATACACAACAACAATTTATATCCCACCCCTCGTCAAATGTATACTACATATGTGTGGTTTGTTTCGCCACTCCCAATTCTTTGCAGTAATCTGCTAGCAGCACAATCCCATATATGTCTACTCAGAAGTAAATCCCACTGAGGTCAATGCGGCTTGCTCTCAGGTAAATGGCTATGATATTGCAGCCTAGCAGTGTAATCCTATGCATTCTTACTCAGAAGTAAGTCTCTCTGCATTCAGTGGGACTTTATTCCAGGTACTAACTGAACACAGGATTCCAGCCTAAGCAGCAAGAGTGATCAGGCCATGTGCATCGACATGTTGTCTCATTCCCAGTAACCCAGAATTTAAGCCAGAGACCTTCCATACATTGTTTGGTTAGCATTACATGATGTGAACCAGGAATTCAGGCTTGTCTCTCCCCAGACAAGCCAGAGAAATAACCCAAGAACAAACTGTGTGTGAACCGGGCCATAGAGGGACACTGTGCTTCTGATGCTTATACAAGATACCCCTGTGCATATTGGCCAAGCATGCACATAGCCCACCAAGCCTAATATGGTCCACCACAATATAGGGTGACCCAGTAAGGACTCAGTAAACTTCCCTGGGTTTGCTGCCTTTGTGGGACGACTTACAGGTAACCAACTTTCTCTGGTTTGGAACAATGGGTTGGATCCCAACTTAGTCCTACTTAGAGTAGACCCCATGAAATCAATGGGACCTAAGTTAGTCATGACTAAGTCTGGATCCAACCCCATGCATTTATTCTCTGCCACACACACAAATGTATACCAATATTGCCTGCTGGGCCAAAGATTGTCATTTCTGAATAGCAACGAGATGTTATAATTCTGCTGCGCCTGCGTTATATTCCCTTTGTTAGTCTGGACTGTATTTTCCAGGCAACAAGACTTCGGTTTCTGGGGCTGGGTGGGAATTAAACAAACACTCTTTGCTTTAGCAATATATGTAGAATTTTAAAAGGGCCAGAAACTATTCATCGAAGAGAACAGATTCATTATAAAATAAAACATTTACAGGTACCAAAGAAAACTGAGTTTTGCATGATTAAGAGGCGAGCCCTTAAATCAGAATTCTGTATCCAAACGTTGTTTGACTTGTGTGCCAGGTCTGAATTTTCTCATTTCTGAATAAGAAGTGGGAAGTTGTCTGTAGTCTCCTCCACAAAAACTATGTTTCTTTCCCCAAGTTATCCATCTTCTAAGTCTCATCTTTCTTCACCCCTGTGCTAGAGTATTATATTTGCCATGTGAGTGATGGATAATGTTACATCTTAGGGATTATGGAATGATTAATGGCGTTCTATATCCCTGCCCAGTGAACAGGGAATGCATCTGGGAACAAGCAATCACTGCTGGTGGCACTGTGACAGATCGGAGCATTGGCTCAGCATGGCCAGTGGTGAATGCTTTTCTTCCTTCAAAACAAATGTAGAGCTTTTCCCAGGTTATGAATCTGCCCTACTATATTACACGTTTCATACTGAGCAGAACAAGGAAGGCACTAATGGGAGGGCATGATAATTATTTTATTTCCCATGTTGGCCACCCTCCCCATCCTCCTGAAAAACCAAAAGGGTCTATTAATCGATTCTTGACAGGCACACATGGCGCACTGACAAGCGCACTGTTCAACATATCACACTCTTGCCTCCAAGACAGTGAATAGTGCAATGAATACTTTTGAGAGCCAATTGAATCATAGAATCATAGAATCATAGAGCTGGAAGGGGCCTATAAGGCCATAGTGTACAGGCCTGGGGCTTATGCTGGCTCAGCTTGTCTGAGTGTGGAAAGCTAAGCAGGGTCAGGCCTGGTTATTACTTGGATGGGAGACCCCTCCTCTAGTTTCCTGCATTGAGCAGGGGGTTGGACTTGGTAGCCTTGTAGGCTCCTTCCAACTCGATGATCTATGAAATCTATGAGTCCAACCCCCTGCTCAGTGCAGGAGAACAGATGTGGGCTGCCCATCCAAACACTGACCCAGCTCATACCTGCTTAGCTTCAGCATGTGGCCTGCATTATGTGCTCTTGACGCCACCTTGATTCAAGTGGCATCGTGACAATGTGGGTGGAGTGGATTTGTGTAGCACAATGGGCAAGCAAACCCAACTTGCCACGCTGCCTGATTTAGGTAGCATTTGCCTTGGCGTCATTCTGGTTCGCTACTTTGGGCTTTGGTGAAGGAATAAGAGACAATAAATCAATAAAACAAGCAAGGGCACACTCTAGGGAAGGTAAATACCTTTTAGGGGCTGCACTCCTGAGCACACTTACAGTGCAATCCTATGCAGCTCTACTCAGAAATAAGTCCCATTGAGTTCAATGAGACTGACTCCCGGGGAAGAATGTATAGGTTTGCAACCTTAAAGAGCCAGTGTGGTTAGTATATCAGTCTAGGATAGTATATGGGTGCTTAGTATATCAGTCTAGGACTGGGACGATTCAGGTTAAAATCCCTGGTCAGCCATTTGAAGTTTGCTAGGCCAGCCTAACCTGTTTCACAGGGTAGTTGTGAAGTTAAAATGAGGGGTGAGAGAACCACGCATGCAATCCTTGGAGGATGGGGGGGATAAAAGGGTAATTTTAAAAAATACCATACATCCTATTGAAATCACTGGGACTTACATGTGAACAAGTCTGCAGAGGACTGGGCACAACTCATACAATAGGCCTTCCCCAACCTGGTGCCCTCCAGATGTGCTGGACTACAACTCCCATAATCCCACAGCCAGAAGGCTGAGCTAGAACTGCTCAGCTCACCTGGTTGGGTGAATTTGGCCCTAAGCATTCTTTGCATCCTTCTTGAGCCTCCTGCTAATGGAGGAACAAGGTAGAACTGAGCGAGGAATGACTGCAAAGAGGTTGTATCGGTATCCCCGGCACTTTTTCGTATAAGCCTGATATTATGCATGGTGGGGTGGAAGTGGATAATACTACATAATATTGGAACCTGGTGTCATCCAATGAAGCTAAAGGGTGGGAGAATCCAGACAGACAAAGGGAAATATATCTTCACTCGGTGCATAGTTAAACTATAGAATTCGCTACCACAGATGCGATGGCCACCAACATGGACAGCAATTAGACAAACTTATGGAGGATATGGCTACCAATGGCTATTAGTCATGATGACTATATATTACCTCCCGTATCCTAGGCAGTATGCCTCTGAATACCAGTTGCTAGGGGAAACAAGCAGGAGGCTGCTGTTGCACTCATGTCCTACTTGTGGACCATGGGCATCTGGTTGGCCACTGTAGGAACAGAATACTGCATTAGATAGGCCTTCTTATGTTTTCATTAACTCCATCCTGCTCGGTCCCCCAACTACAAAGTTGATGGAGGGAACCTTGCGCAAGCTGAGGAAGATGGACGCTTGGATGTTAATACCTTCTTTTTCATTGCATACTGAACAACGGGAAGAGCCTCATCTGCAACTGTGCCCATTTCTTGCTCTGGCCAGTCCCCAACAGGTTTTGACCTCAATAAGAAAAGAGTTCCCCACCCCAGGTAGAAGGCAATTATTTAGCAACCTTTGTATGGCCTGAACAGCTGCTCTCCTTCAAGCTGCTAATGTTGGACATCAACTGAAATGTCCTTCAAGCATCAGGACCACCCCAGGGGTGTGTTTGGTGCCTGATGCTACACCTCTGCAAATTAATGGGCTGAGCTATGATAGGAACGGCCAAGGAGCCAAACCAGGTTCTTGGCAGCTGAGACTGGGAGAGGTTATTTCTAGCACAATCTGGGCCCTCCATGTTCTCCCTCCGCTGTTTCAGACGAGCAATGAAAAGCCCATCAGCTTTTGCCAGAACATCTGAGAAAGGCAAAGTCCCTTCCAAATCACCACCAGACTCGCATCTTTGGCCTGAAATCTCAGTGTCTCATGTATCACCGCTGAAATCAAATATGCAAGTAGATGTGTGTTGTGTTTGGAAAATCCTCAGGTATGCACTTTGCTATTCTGCTTACACTGGAATCCAAAAAAGAAAAAGAAAAAGAAAATCAAATAAGAAATATATCCAGAACACTTTCATCTCCTTCCATGAAGTGCTGCTCCTTTTCCAGCTTGGATTAATGTGTGCAAGAGTCACAGGCCTGCCTCCTATCTGCTCTTAGGAAACAGAGGAGGAGGATGCAAAGTGACTCTCCTTTTGCTGGCAAAGGCAAGATCATCTGACTTGGTTGCATACAGCTGAGCTGGCCACTGAGCTGGTGCAGTGCAGTGGCTAAGAGAATGAGCTACAAATCAGAAAGTCCACAGTTTGGATCTTGCCACGAACTCCCTAGGTGGCCTTCAGAAAGCCGCACTCTCACAGCATCAGCCTTCTCCCTGCCCATGTGCAATATGGGAAATAATAATACTGACTTACTTCACAGGGTTGTTGTAAAGGTTAGATGATGCAGGTGAAGCACTTTGAACACTTGAAAGTGCCGTACAAATGTTATGCCAGGTTAAGATTGCCATATTTGCAAGGGGGGTGGGGTGGGATGTTTGCTTGTTTTCAGTAATAAAAGCCTTTTCCTCCTAGCTTGATGGCAAGGTAACTAAAATGATGATTTCAAGAAGGACTCTGCATCAGGAACCCCTCAGTCTTCTGGAAGAATGAACACAGGGAGCTGCCTTATACCAGGTCAGGCTATAATTGGTCCATCTAGCCCAGTGTTCTCCAACCTTGGCTCCCCAGATGTTTTTGGCCTACAACTCCCAGCATGACCCAGCCAGCTATGCTGGCTGGGGCATGCTGGGAGTTGTAGGCCAAAAACATCTGGGGAGCCAAGGTTGGAGAACACTGATTTCTAGCCCACTCCTGTGCATTCTGAAGGGCAGTGGCTTTCCAGGGTCTCAGGCGCAAGTCTTCCCCATCATTTGCTATCTGATCCTTCTCATTGGATATGCCAAGGACTGAACCTGGGTCCCTCTGCATGCAGTGAGCGATGGCTCCTCCCCAAACTAATTAGAAGCCATCAGACTGCATTTTGGTATAATCTCCAACATGTGTACACTGATTTAAAACAGACCTCTATTGTCCAATCAGAACTTGATTTGCTACTTTTCTGTATTGCCCTAGCCAGCACCAGTTACATTGCACAACTAGTCATGTTGGTTTATGCTCGCGCAATGTCATTAGCGGTAGCGCTGAGGCACAGCTGGATACTATCCAGAAGCTGTTATTAGCTCCAGGTTGCTACCCTACCATTATTCTCCTGTGCTAACAACCTGCTGACCATCTTAGAATATGGAATGGTGACCTTTAAACCCCAGAGATGATGATAGCCCTGCTATTATTTACAAGATCATGCATACTTCATACTCTTCATTACAGAAGCCGTGTAGGAGCTAATCACCCATGGGGTCTTCCTGTCCAGCCATGGTAACATTTGCCAATCAGAAAGGGCTCATGTGAATAGCCCTAAAGTGATTCTAGCTTCCAAACATTATAGTGACTATAGGGCGGGGGGGGGGACTGTGGTTAAGTGTCCCCATCTGAAGAGTACAGGACCGGTGAATCAATAGCCTCTGATGGTGTTTTGAAGTTACGTTTCTACACTAACGACTTAGAACCATTTTCATCCAATAGTTTATGATGCTAGAGCAGCCTTCCTCAACCTGGTGCTCTCCAGAAGTTTTGGACTATGACTCCTATCATCCCTGACCATTGATCGGCCATGCTAGCCAGGGCTGATGGGAGTTGTAGTCCAAAACATCTGGAGGCACCACATTGGGGAAGGCTGCGCTAGAGAAACAGAACATCACAACTGGTCTGACCCCGACATCTCTTTCAATCACGTCAACGTGAGAGTCTCCACACAGACAGATCAGTGACTGGAAGGAGTTCAGGAACTGTCATAACAAGACCAGACTCTAAGCAGAAGCAAGTTCAGAATTTGTCAGATCATTGTGGGATGGAGACAGTATGTGGAAGAACAGGCCATATGTCCTACTTTACAGAAGAAAGTCCTCTGTTTGAAGGGACCCTCAATTTGAAGGGCAGTCCAGTCCAAGTCTGGTTTACAATTTTAAGAAATTGTAAGAATGGAGAGGAGTTGCCCACCAACAGTTAGCACCTGGACAGCAGAGTGAGCAGGCATAGAGGTCACCTGGTCACAGTCTTCTCACCTATGGTGAGATGTATTGGTCTGGTGATTATTTCTGGGTCCCTTTCCTCCAGGTCACCTATCCATACCCCTTCTTCTTCTAAACTTTTCTCCGTAGGAACACTTTCCATCAGTGGGGAGAAATAATCCTTTATTAATTTTTGGGTTTTAGGCTTGTTAGCATTATCCTGGTAGCATATGCAAATATGATGCAAAAGTGCATCATCCTTTTCTGGTGATGTGTAAGTGGTCACCCTGAGCTGTATGGGAGGAGGAGCTGACAATGAGATCTTTGGGCTAAAGAGAATTTCAGGGGCCACCTTTGAGGAACTAAAGCACTGAACTTCGACAGGTACAGCCCACAAAGTTTTCTCCAGCACCATAATGGCTCTGGGCTTACTTCTGGATGCTGTAGTGCAAGCTCTTAAAAGAGTAGATGCCCTGAGCAGTTGTCTCTGTTCAGGGCTGGCTTCCGGGTTGAAAGGTGTTTCCGCTGCTCCCAATGAAAAGCCAATTACGGAAGGTCTTTCTGCATGTGGGGGCTTTATTTTTGTGGGTGTTAACTTTTCTTCTTGTCACCTCCCTCAACTATTTCATTGTGGTATGTTCTGGCCAGCAAAACTGAAATTGGCCTTCAGATATGCCAATTTTCTAATGAGAATTATTCATGGGGGGGGGGCAGTTTTATTGAATCCAGCAAACTAACATAAAATGTCATTTCTATTATAAATCTATCTGTGTGTGTTCAGCATATAAACCTCTTGGCACATCTATATCTAACTCTCAATATGTTGCATATATCCCTCTCTTCAAACCCCTGAAGGATCAAGGGTAGGGGGAAGAGTAGTGTTTGGAGCAAGGAGGAGAAGGTCAGCAACAGACCCATAGGAACCATGGAATCTTAGCAGCATCAATGGGGAACTTGCTGGAGACGGACAGGATGCACCTGCAGTGAGAGATGGGAGTCCGAGGCCAATATGGCTTCCTGGGCCAGGCTCTGAAGCAGCAGAAATGTAGTTTTCAACATTTCAGCTATTTCAGTTGCCAGGAGCGTTTGTCACAGTTGCATATTAGTAAACTCAAAACTATAAAGTACAAGTTAGGGAAGAGACAGCAATGTTATTTGAACTATAGGCTAAATCCAATGTTATGTGAGCAGACTTCAACTCATGTAATGGGAATTACCCTTTCACCGCTCCCCTCTGCATGACCCCCCAAATCTGCTCTGGAAGGTCCCCCAATGCTCTGGAGCAATTTTGGGACACATGGGGGACTGCAGGGGGGAAGGGAAATTCAATCCACCAGCAGTGTCTATTTTGCTGGTGGAAGGACACCACTGGATGCTACCCTATCTCTAAAGCTGCCAAAATGTGTTGTGCACAGTTGCTGTAACCTCTCCATGATCCAAATGGACCTTGCAGTGTTCAACCTTTTCAGAGATAGCCTTTACCAGCTTTTAGATGGGCGATGCACTCAGATATAGGTAGCTCAGGCTGACTGCCTATCTAGAAGCGCTTCAAGCGAGCCAGATGTTTACAGTTCAGGCAGACTTCAAAGGCTGGCTATAACATGCAATTGCCTGGGCGTAAGAATTTAAGAAGAGCCTTTCTAGATCAGACCAAAGCTACATCTAGTCAAGCAATCCATTTCCTACCGTGGCCAACCAGACGCTGCTGGGAAGCCTTCTCCCAATTCTTGCTCCCCACTGAGTGGTATTGAGAAGCACGCTGCCTGCTCTCCAGATGTTTTGGACTACAACTTCCATAAGCCCCTGTCAGCATGGTTAATGGGCAGGGATTATGGGAATTGTAGCCAAAACATCTGGAGGGCGCCATGTTGCCTGCCCCTGGTCTGAATCCCTTCTTAAGCCATCTAGGTCAGTGGCCATCACGTGACAGTGACTTTCATAAATCAATCACACACTGTGAAGAAGTGCTTTTCCTTGTCGGTCCTGAATTTCTTGCTGATCCCTTTCACTGGATGATCCCACGTTCTAGGATTATCAGAGAGGGTGAAAAACCTTTCTGTATCCATTTTCTCCACTCCGTACATAATTTTATAAACCTCCATCATATCCCACTTATGGTGCAATCCTATGCATGTTTAGACAGAAAGAAGTCCTACAACTCCCAGCATTCCTTAGTTAGCAGTGCTGGCTGGGGCATGCTGGGAGTTGTAGGACTTTTTTTCCTGTCTAAACATACACAGGATTATACCCTTAGTCACCTTTTTCTGGTCACCCCAGAAATGTGTGTTCAAGAGACTACTGGAGGCCGCTGACCCTGGCAAACCTAAGGGCCAGTTTACATGGCCAAACTGCTATGCTGGAAATGGGGGTTGCACTTGATCCATGTTTAAGTCATTTGATGGCTTCAGCACTTGCCCAGCTCTTGACTCACCAAAGGTTTTACATGCTGAACATGCTCAGTGGCCACAGAATGACGACTGACTGTTGCGGGGGGGGCAGGGAAGGTGCTCGGTACCTAAAAGCTCTGGGGCTCAGGCCCACAGGTCCACCTCTGGGAGCCCCTGCCAAAGGAGATGAGATGGGGGGCTACTAGGAAGAGGACCTTTTCTGCTGTGGCACCCGGTTGTGGAAGGAACTTCCCAGAGAGGCTCATCTGGCACCTACATTGTGTTCTTTCCAGCACCAGGTGAAAACCTACCTATTTTCCCTGGCATTTTAGTTTTTCAGTCTCTGTTTTAAATCCTTTACTGTATTTTAAATTTCTGTACTACTGCTAGGTTTTATTTCAACTTTTACTCCTATTTTATACTGTAGTTTTAAATTTTTATACTGTATTTTATGTTGTATTTTGTGGTTTTAATTGTTGCGAACTGCCCAGAGAGCTTCGGTTATTGGGTGGTAAAGAAATGTAATGAATAAATAAATAAATAAATAAATGCACAAGTTTGCATATGCTAATTTACATATGCTCTGATGTCTGTGTGTGTGTGCGTGTGTGTGTGTTGGAAGGACCCTGTCTCCTCAGGATACCCCTATTTGTAAAAAAAGGATGTATGGACAGGAGAGAGGAGGGCATTTGATTACAGAAAAAAACCTGAGGCAGAAAGATTTGGGGGGGGGCAGCAGGAGGCGAAGCACATGTGGGCAAAAAGCCAGCTAATCCAGTGGGATCAGATGCAACAGAGATCATCAGGGCCCCTGTGCCTTTATTTCAGCAAGTGCCCATGGACAGCAGGGTGGCGGGGCAGACGGCTTCCCAGAGATCTGGGGCTCCAAATGAAAGATTTGGGGCTCCAGCCCTAGTGGCTGCCCCCTAACACTGCCTTGGGAGGGGGCAGAACTGAGGGGCAGGGAGAATGGAATGGAGTGGCTGGGATCTTGAACAGGGAGAATTCCACCTTTTGTTGCTGGTGCCACTTTTGCAGACTTCCCCAACCTGCAGACTTCCCCACACCTCCAGATGTGTTGGGCTACAACTTCCCCACACCTCCAGATGTGTTGGGCTACAACTCCCAAAACTGAGCTGGGGCTGGGGCAGGGATGGGGACTCGGACTCGAGGACTCGACTCGTGAGTCGGACTGAGTCCCCCCTCTGACTCGAGTCGCACTCGAGTCCCAATATTTTTTAATGGGACTCGAGACTCGACTCGGGACTCGAGACCAAGGACTCGTCAACATCCCTGCTTGATGCCACCTGCAGGTGCTGTCTGGACCCAGTTGCAGTAACAATCCAAGTTTATTTTTAAAAATCATTTTCCTAATGCAACCTTTCAGACATTTTGGGTTTGGCTGCCTCTGCCTGCCTGTTTGGGGTTCTCTGCCTGCCTGCCCTCTTTTTAACCAGTTCCACAGTTTGAATTGTCCAAGACAAAGGCCTCTGCCTGCCTGCTTTGGGGTTCCCTGCCTCCTCTGCCTGCCTGGTTATTTTGGGTTTGTCTGCCTGGTCTGTTCTTGTCAAAATCAGTGGCAGAGTTTTGAGATAAAAAGGCACACTTGTGCCTAGAATTGATTTAAGCCACACATCTGAAGTAGCCTTATTTTGTTGGGAACCCCCCCCCCATTGATTTTAATAGGGACTCGTGGAGTCAGCTTTGAGAGTGACTCATGACTCGGGACTCGTGAGTCACTATTTTGGACCAAGAACTCGGACTCGAGACTCGGGTCCAAGGACTCGTGACTCGAGACCAAGGACTCTTCAACATCCCTGGGCTGGGGCATGCTAGGAGTTGTAGTCTACCTGGAGGGCACCAGGTTAGGAAAGGCTACACTTGTGTACCACCGTGTGGAATCAGGATGAAGAATTGGGATTTTCTTTTCCAACATTTAAAAGAGACTGTTTTCTTCTGAGTGGACTGAGCTGCCGATCCTCCCTGCTCGGTTACAGCAAATCATCGATTTACTTCTGCCTGTCTCCTGCCTGTCCTGTTTGCTTAGGAGTTCTAAAAATAAGGTATCGGGCAGCAGAGAAGGGCAACATGGCATCAGGAATTCCTCTTAGAACTAGTTGAGAGCTACACAAACATTCTCGGTTCAGTATGTAGGTCATAATATTTGAGGATTCTGGTGGCCATCCAGCAGTTGGGAGGGAGGGAACTTCCTAATGTTTCCAGAAATGGCACCACTCCTCTAGCTACAAAGGCTGAACATATCCCCCAGCCCCTGCTTCAAACGTTCTGGGAGGATATGACTGAAGAACACATTATTTTAATGAATTAAAATTGGAAGCACACTTTACTCTTACATCTGAAAAATTTTTTTACTTTTAGAATGTCTAAGAGTAAGAATTACCTACTCTCAGAGGAGTCTACCCTTGGCGTTACTGCATGAGGCATGACTGTGGAGGAGGCCTAGCACATGTTTTTCATGCAGGAAGTCCCAGGTTCAACCCTCAGCATCACCAAGTAAAGGGATCAGGTGGCAGGTCATGGGAAAGAGCCCTGCCAGAGAGCCCAGGGAACCATTGCTAGTCAAAATAAATAATACTGGACAGATTTTTTTCTTTAAAAAAAAATAGTCTGACCTGAGAACCAATCAAAGATGCATCTGTGAGTGGGTAACTTTGGGCTCAGAGGTTTAGGTATGTACGGTGCGATCTTGTACATCAGGGGTGTCGAACCTCTTTCAGTCCGAGGGCCGAGTTCAATTTCAGAGAAGCTCTCGGGGGCCGCAATCCAGTGGTGGACATGGTCTAAAGCAAAGGGATCAGGGCTAAAGGCAAAAGGGGACGGGGCCAGAATACCAAAAATGCCAGCATATTTTAGCTTAAAGCTCTTACTACTAGTAACTAATCCTTAGCAGAGGAATTTCAACTTTTTAGAATTGGGGGGGGGGGCAAGCAAATGCCAAGAAGCCACCAAAGGATTGTTGGTTGGTGGAAAGGGGGTGGAACCTGGGAAGGGTATGTGGCCTTCCAGGAACCCTGGAGAGCTAGATTGGGATCTCAGGCAGGCTGGATTTGACCCAACGATTTGAAGTACAACACCCCTGTTATGCATGCTACTCAGAGGTAAGTTCCATTTTGAAGAGGGCTTATTCCCCGCTTTAATTTATTTGCAGTCAACGTATTGACTGACATTAGCAGCTCTTTTGTAGCACACCATCTACTGAACTGGATCAGATCTTACAGGTAGGGGTGGAGTCAATTTCAGTTTCTCATTTTTTTCAATCTTAAGTTTGGTTCGTCTTGTTTCCGCATCAGTTTCAGAATTTTGTTTTTAAAGGTCCACATGAAAAATTGGTATGCATTCTTGTGCGTGTTTCTCCTAACAGATGCATTTTTTGATGAAATGTTGCCTAAAATATATTGCTTGCAAGCAATATTCCCTAATATAATGTATTTTTGTACGTTATTTCCACCAATATGCACGTTTTGCTCACATACACACTTCTGTATGCATTTTTATTTTTAATGGAGAACTGCATCGCAAAATTCGGAGAAGTATGAACTTTGAAGAATAACCGAGTTTCGATTCACAGATTGATTTGAACATGTGAAATTAGGTAAGTTTGCATTAAAATGCAAATCAAACAAATTTCTCTCCCCGTCCCTATTACAAGGACATAACTTTATGGTGCTGAAATGAGAATAACTTGGTTTTATAGACTTGACAAATATTGCCAGGATGTAAGGCACCAGGGAACTTGAACCAGATATTCTGGCAGCAGGATCCAGATACTATCTTCTCTGTGCCACTGGCACAACTTTCAGGTCATGAAACTCACTGGATGACTTTGGGCCAGTCACTCACTCTCAGCCTAACCTACCTCACAGGGTTGTTGTGAGGATAAAATGGAGAGGAGGGGGAGGATTATGTAAGTCGCCTTGGGTTCTTTGCAGGAAAAAAAGGTGGGGTATAAATACAATAAATAAATAAATAAATACCGTAAATAGGGGAGTTAGTGGTCCGATCCTTGCTGAGCTGCAGTGCCACTCATAGAATGGCCAGAGAGGGTACTGTGACTCTTCTGTCCAGGTGATTTAAGGAATCATGTGGGGCCTAGCTAGCTTCATATAACTACTGCTCTGGGGTTGGTTCCTCACTGAGCAACTCATCCTTGGTGGAAGCTGCTGAACAGACTTGCCTTACCTGGCTCCACCCCAGAACTTGACCACCAGCCCTTCTTAGAGGACATCATCTGCTTCTGGCTCCTTGGGACCTTGTTTGCCATCTCCACAACCTGACCACTGGCCTGCCCTCAACCATTTATTTGTAGGGTGGCCATGTCTCCTCTTTTATAGAGGACAGTCCTATATTTGAAGGGCTGCCGGAGAATGCCGTCTTTTTTGAAGGTGTCCCCTATCTGAAGGGCCATCCAGTCCAAGCCCAGTTTAAAGATAAAGAATAAGCTGGGTCTTGAAGTTGCCCATCAACAACACCTGGTTAGAAGACCAAGCAAGACACACAGGTCACCTGCAGTGGTGGATTGGAGCCAGGGCTCGCAAGGATGCAGTGCCAGTACTTATTTATTAGCAGAGATGCTGACATCATCTTCCACCCCCTCAGGCTTCCCTGTCTCCTCTGAGCTTAGCTGCAATCCTCACAGTAGCTGGGGCAAAATGAATTTTCCCAGGAACAATATAGTGTCCCATGTTGTAATGCAAAGTATTTTGGGGTGGCCTGGCCTTGAAAGAGCAATTAAGATCCATTGGCTTTACAAAAGACCTGCTCCTGGCCTGGTGGAGATGAAAACTGGCTTGTTGATATGAATCAACACAGTGGCCTGAATGTTAGGACTCTCCTTGGGGACTGTCACGATGAGCACCTGCACTTCCTAAATTTACCACTACACCACTGGTCACAGTCTTCCACACTAGGGTGAGACGTACTGTATTTCTATTTAAATTATAATTATTTCTGAATTTGCGTCTATACATTAGCATTTGGAAATTGTATGCAAATCTGTGTCTTCCTTTATCCTCTCTTTTGGTGATGCATGTCCCTCTTTTTTTGGAGATTCATACGTGGCCACCCTAGTTGGTTGCCTCGGGCCCTGCTGGACCTTGACACAGGATCACCCACAAGATGCTCAGTTGAGTTTTACTACGTGCATTATTAGCCCTGTATTAGCTCTTTGAACACCTGCCCCTACATCAGGGGTGGGCAACCTGTGGCCCTCCAGATGTTGTTGGGCGGCAACTTCCATCATCCGTCACCATTGGCTAGGGCTGATAGGAGTTGCAGTCCAACAACATCTGGCAGGCCTCAAGTTATAGATTTCATACATCATAGAGTTGGAAGGGGCCTACAAGGCCATCGAGTCCAACCCCCTGCTGAATGCAGGAAACTAGAGGAGGGGTCTCCCATCCAAGTAATAACCAGGCCTGACCCTGCCTAGCTCTCCACGCCCAGACAAGCCGAGCCAATGCAAGCCACAGGCCTGCCACAGTTGCCCACCCCTGACCTACATTATAATTGTCTTTGTCAAAGGACTTGTAACAACAAGTGTGGTTACACTGCCAAGACTCCTCTCCCCCACATCAGCCCTGGAAAACAAAACAAGACCCCGATGACATAAAGAGAGGGCTGATCGTTAGTCTTCTTACTGTATGAAATATAAGGCATCATTGAAGCATGCTGTGCTGAGGGAAAGTTAAATTGAAAACATTTTGAATTATTTAGAGAGCTAAATAAACTTTCCCTAAATCCAATTTTCTCCTACAGTGTCACAAGAACCACAAAGCCGTCATCCATGACAAACTTAGTAGTGTTGAAATCAAGAAAATGGCAGTAAAAAGACATTCTCAAGCTATTTCACAATTCAGTTTGGGATCTTTATACTGTTGTATTTATGTGTCTCCACCTAAGTACAAGGGAATCCAACCCAAATCTGGTTCTTCCAACCTTCACAGTGTTCTTGTTTTTGTCAAATAACATTACCACCACCACCCCCAAAAGAAAGAAAGAAAGAAAAGCAAGCAAGCAAGCATTTTAACTGTTTCTTGATTATCCCCTAGGGATTTCTAGATAATTGGAAATGAATGTGTGTGGGATGGGGATGGATAATAAAATCATGGTAAATGGCATAGATAATAATGTAATGGCTTAAGAAAAAAAACGTACGTAACCCTAGTAATACTTTAAATGTATTGGCAAATGAAATTCATTGTGAGGACTCTCTCAGAAACCAGTAGAGTGAATCAAGTATTTTTTAGAACTTTTTTAAAATTAAGGCCTGTGGCTGATAGGGGGAGGGAAAAGAATATGTCTTTAGTGATTAAAAAAAAAAAAAAAGATTACTGGACTAGATCCCTCTATCTGTCCACAATGGAAGGCTGACTGTGATACTATCCTGCCACTATACTTCAGCACTGTATTGGAGAGGCCTCTTGCAGAGCAGAAAGACAGAAGGACACTCAGCCAGCATGACAGTTAGCTTGTCTGCCCTCATTCTTGGTTCCTTTCCCCTCTTCTATAGCCACTATTTCTTGCTTCTTTTCCCTTAATCCAGTCATGGTACCCATATCGGCTCTGGAGATTTCCTAAGTTTTGAGGCTTTTTAAGAGAATTTGTTTTGTTGCTGATGTCTTTTTTTTTTTTTTTTTTAATGTTTCTTGACCTGCTGAATCTGTCTCTAACTGGGCAACACGCTTTAGCATTGATCCTAAAACCAAGGGTGGCACCCAAGATGTGCCCTTGGAGTCAACACTGTTTAACCAATTTCGATGAAATGTTGAAGCAAACTAATATTAAGTTTAACATTTCCCCAAATATTTTTAGAAGCTTAAGTTGAAAAGTTTCAAAATGGCAGCCACTTCAGATCTATTTTGGGCAACAATACAAACTTAGTATAAAATATGTTATGAAACCGAATGAGTTAATGTTATGAAACCAAATGAGTTAATCATCGAGCATTACAAGACACATAGACACATAATAGACCAGCCTTCTGTGACACTGGGATGCTGAGAAAATGGAAATTTAAAAATCCAAAATGGCTGTCAAAATCACTACATCTCAATTAAAACGGAAATATATGCATCATTTTGTAATCAGAACAATAAAATGTTTACAACTACAGAAATAGCACTTGGTATTACCTTAGATTAGAATAACACTTTATGACTTTCAGTTGTTTTTATATCTGCTTTTTATATTGGCATGTTAAATATTTCTATCGAAGATATTGTACAGGCAAAATAATAGGATTTTACAGAAGTCAAACAGAAGTTTATTTCCCTGATGTGATGGAAGCTAAACCGGAGATTTACCACAGATGCACAAAAAAATGGATGCAAACAAGTAAAAACTACACTTCAAGGGAAAATCTTTAAACCTCAATGTATCAGCCACATCTTAGCCAAAAAAAAATTTAAACAAAAAAATTTAAAAAATAAACTTTGACCATCTTATAGCTTGCAGCATGGACACTCTCTGTGCAAGATTTTATGAAGTTAGAAATATATATAGCTTTGTTATATTACTAGCAAATGGACCTGGCTTCACACCGGTTGGAATAGCCCTTGGATTGATAGTGAAGCCGTCAAGCAAAGTTATGCAGCTATCAGAGTTGGACACATTGTGCCCGCCCTGTCCACTCCATTTCCCTGAGGGGGGGGGGCTGTTCTACAACAGGGGGAAGGGGCGCCCATATAACTCTGTCCCTCAGACTACACTCCCCCAGCTTCATCCTGTATATTGGCTGCACAGCTATGTGCTGTTAGGGAAGTCTGCCACCTAGTGACCCAAGATGGTACAGCAGGTTTTAAATACACTGACCCATTTAAATTAATTAAAATTAATTAATGAATTTAAAAACCATATAACCCTAGGGCATACATCCCTGGGGGGGGGGGGGGCTTGGTAAAAATGCCAAGTTTCAAGTGTCTAGTTTTCATGGTCCTGGGGCTATGGCGCTGACAGACAGACTTACATCCTCATTTATTATTATAGTCAATTAAAATGTTCAGGAATTATCACCTGCTTAAACAACTGTGATAAAGAACTTAGAATCTTCTTCATCAGCATCAACTGGAGCTTCACTGAGAGTGAATTCTCCTGCATGAAGGTGTGTAGATAGTACCTTCAGAAATTGTGTTACTCTTACAAGCCAAATGTTCTTTTCTCTTAATTTTCAATTGAATGACCGTTGACAATAACATTTCCCATCCTGTCATTCAGGGATGTTTCTTGCGTGTAACGGCCTTGACTGGAGGACCACTGCCATACCATAGCCAAAGATAATGAAGACTCTATTATGGACTGGCCCATGTACCTCAGTGATACACTTTAGCATTGGCCACAAAGCCGAGAGTGGCAGCCAAAATGACTGACACCAACTCCTGAACAGCATAAATTAGTCCTTGGAGCAAGGTACATACAGACAGATTTGGAATCAGCCAGTCAACAAACAGAAAACACACTCAGGTAAGCAAAGTCCCCTCAGATAACCTCAAAACTTGGGAAATCTCCTTGACTGTTTGCTTCAGCATCCATATCCCTCCAACAGGAGCACTGAGAAACACAGGAAACCGCCTTATTCTGAATCAGACCAGTGATCCATCTCGCTTTTTGCACTGACTAGCAGAGGGGAATTCCAGGCTCTGCATAACAAATCATGAATCTGCATAACAAAGTAAGAAGCCATGATGGCTTAAGTGTTTGCGGGGCTGTCCCGGCAAATTCCAAATTCGGGGCAACTGGAGAGTATGGAGATGCCAGGGATTGAACCTGGGACTCTTTGCCTGCAAAGCATGTGCCCCACCACTGAGCTGCAGCATGCACACACACACACACACACACCCATTCTGTCATACAGCCAGCTCCTCTATCAAAGTAATCAAGCAGGTGTGACCATTAGTCTCAACTGTTGGTGCCATTTTAAGTACCTAGCAAAGTGATAGAAGCAGTGCCAGGAACGTTGGAGAAGAAAGGATGGAGGAGGTGGAGACCAGAGGAAAAGAGGGCAGAGGAGGTTGGAGCCAGTGAAGTGGGGGCCAAGGGGGAAAAAAGAGTTATGTAAAAGTCTGCACACAGGGCCTAGATATAGAAGGAACTATGTTCTGCTGGCAGGAAGAGAATACAGCCACTAAGCTGCTAACTGGGCATAAAGAATTTATGTAGCTGCTGGTTAAAGAACTCTGCTAGCTCCCAACCCATTTCCAAGTACAATTCAAAGTGGCTGTGCCCACCTTTAAAGCCTTCCATGGCTTGGGTACCGGGAACCCAAAGGGATGCTTAGACCCACATCAACCTGCTTGCAGGGATGTTGAAGAGTCCTTGGTCTCGAGTCACGAGTCGAGTCACGAGTCTTTGGACCCAAGTCTCGAGTCCGAGTCCGAGTCCTTGGTCCAAAATGGTGACTCACGAGTCACGAGTCACAAGTCACTCCCAAAACTGACTCCACGAGTCCCTATTAAAATCAATGGGGTTTCCCCCCCAACAAAATAAGGCTACTTCAGATGTGTGGCTTAAATAAATTCTAGGCACAAGTGTGCCTTTTTATTTCAAAACTCTGCAACTGATTTTGGCAAGAACAGACCAGGCAGACAAACCCAAAATAACCAGGCAGGCAGAGAGGCAGGGAACCCCAAAGCAGGCAGGCAGAGGCCTTTGTCTTGGACAATTCAACTGTTGAACAGGTCAAGAAGAGACCAGGCAGGCAGAGAAGGCTGGGAACCCCAAACAGGCAGGCAGAGGCAGCCAAACCCAAAATGTCTGACCCTAACCCAACCCCCCCACAACAACACACAATCAAAATAAATCTCAACACATCGTTGGGGCTGCGCTCCTGGTAGCTGTCCATAGTGGCCGAGCAGCGGCGCGCCTCGCTTCCATGCGCTCTTCACCGGTGATTGCGCTCCTTCTGGCACAGCCAGAAGACTCGTCAACAGCCCAGGGATGTTGACGAGTCCTTGGTCTCGAGTCCCGAGTCGAGTCTCGAGTCCCATTAAAAATATTGGGACTCGAGTCCGAGTCGAGTCAGAGGGGGGACTCAGTCCGACTCACGAGTCAAGTCCTCGAGTCCGAGTCCCCATCCCTGCCTGCTTGTGCACTTATGTCACCTACGGAGGCCCTCCTCTGGACTCCGCTGCTGTCTGAGGTAAGGTTGGGTAGTAATTAGGGAGAGGGCCTTCTCAGTTTTGGCCCCTGGCCTCTGGAAAGTTCTCCCCAGGAAGACTCATATCTTCTAGACAGACAGCCTCCTGTATTTTCCCAAGATTTAAAAAACTTTTTGTTGTTTTATGCTTTTTGTGTTTTATTCCCGTTTTATGCTACTGTCCAGTGGTTTGTTTTTAACTTTCTGTTTTGGTGTGTATAGTTTTTTGTTTTTTTTAATTAGTTACTTTAATTCAGTAATATATGTATTGAATTGCAGGATATACAACCTATGGGCAAACAATCCAAAGTGGGATTGGAGAGCTGCAAGGTGGCAGATCCACCACCACATCCCAAGACCTGCAGGAACATGGGAGGGTTTAAATAAAATATTTGCTACTCCGTTTCCAGACCGGCGCAGCTGAGGAGCCCCAGAATTGAGCTCTTCGTGAGATCTGTAGGCCTTTGGATCCAAAGCTGCTGATGGACCAAAATGCTCTGTTTTAGGGGCTCCTGGCGGTTATTGCTGGTGTGAGCGCTACCTGCAATAGTTTTCTACCCATGGTACTTTCTGTAGATAGAACAAGGCTGTTGGGGTGGGTGGAGGCCCCTTCCATTGGTGGAGGAGCACCTCCACCCAGTCCTAACCTTCTCCAGTGAGATATCTCCGGGGGTTAAGATTGCACTTTTACTATTCAATTAATTGGTCAAAATCAGAACTGATGCCAACTGGAGATACTATATCCCGTAGTGTAATAGCTGACTGGCAGTTTCAATGGTGCCTGGATGTTATTACCTATTGGAGAATACTTATTCTCAGAGACATATCTCAAATGATTAAGTTTAAACTGAATAAATTGATTAATGAGAACACTTGGGATTTAGATAGATGGGCATCTTTAAAGCTGAGTTTGTGAGGCAAGGCAAATACACTCAAGATACCATACCTTGGATTGTTTATGTTATACGTAGGATTCCTCTATCTATACCTGGCAAATAACTGTAATAACGCTGTATAACAAATCAATGCTTTGTTTCGTACACTTTGCGGGGTTCCTCTGCCAGATTATCTTTGAAAAGGATTCAACTTCCAATTAAAGAAGGTGGATTTGATTTTCCGGATCTTGCTTTATATCATTGGGCTTATTTTTTGAATTGTATTAAATCTGGGACTTTTCCGTTCAGATCAGATTTTCCACCTTGGTCAGTTTTAGAATCTTCTGAACCCTCTCTCTAAATGGATGTCATTAGGTTCTAGGCATATTAGAATGGATAAGGACGGTTCCTCCCACAGTTACGGCTGTTAGAGATGTGTGCCATATAATGTGACGCCAATAACATTCTGATCCATTTTCTCATGCTGAATTGATGCTATGGGTAAATCCAGATTTAAAAATTCATAAGAAAATGTTTTTGTGGCAGACATGGACAGATAAAGCGATTTTTACTGTGGATCAACTGATGATACATTTTTGTTGTTCTCTATTTTGCAGGCTAAATATGATTTTCCAGCTATGGCTGAATGGCAATCCTGGCATGTATGAAATGGCCAGCCAAAATAGCAGTAACTTATTTTATTATTATATTATATTTTTAAATCACCCATCTGGTTGGTCACCAGAAAACTAAGGCTGCAAAACTATACACAGACCTAGGAGTAAGTCCAATCAAATACAGTGTGGCTTACTTCTGAATAGACATGTATAGGATTGCACTGTGCATCATTTTCCACAGTTGTTTGTACTGCAATTAAAAACAGAAACCAGAATATTTTCCAACAGATATTGCAGAATTAGCAAATTTTTAACTGAGTAGTCACTACCCCTGGGGTAGTGCAGACATTACAGGGGTAAAGTAAATTCCGGTGGTAATTATAGTATGATTGAGGTGTGGACAGACTCTCACTTGGAACAGTCTTATTCTTTCCTCTGTCTGAGCACTGAATCACTTCCCTCCTTAATTAATCCCTGACAATAAAACTTCCCCTGCTCTTTGGCTTACAAGTTATTATTTCACGAAAGCATTTTTGTGGCACCTTCCACAAAGGGCAGTGTTGAAAAAGCCAACTGCCTTGTCTCATCCATGGATAAACTTGCAACTTGCCACAACGCCATAAAGTTTAAGAAAGCATGGGAAAGGGCGGCATCGCTAGCACAGGAAAAGGAGAATTGTTGGTCTCCTTTCAGAATGCGAAGATGGTCAAATGCAACATGTGATTTTTGGCACTGATCAGACTCACAAATGAAAGCTGCTTGCAGCAATCGCTCCCAGTGTTGTGGTTCTAATTACTAAGCAAATGAATGGAAAATGATTAAATGTTTTGTACGATTGTAGCACACTGTCTTTGGAATTGCAGCATTTTTTTTCATCTGTTGAGACGTAAAGTCAAACAGAGTCCAGCTGAACCAGAACCAGCTTCTTCTAATATTACAGTTTACTAGGCACTGTTTGAAACTGTCATCTATTGGGACACAAAATACGTAGGTGGTTTTGCGAAACATGCTCATTTTTCTTCAAGCCCTGTATTTTATGAATTGCCTTGATGGTCATCTCATTTGCCGGACCTATTTTCAAATGCAAGCATCCCAGTGATGACCAAAGAGCTACCCTCCCCATTTCCACCCTTGCAGAGCCTTGTGGCAAGGCACATTTTGAGCAATATATACATTACACTACTCAAGGTTTATACTAGCCTAAAACTGGGGCGGTGGTGTTATTTAAATTTAAATTTTATTTCATTTTGGCCTGGTTAATTTATTCCATTGTCACCAGGGCGCTGTTCCTTCAAATAAATGAATATATACAGATGAATCAACATCCAACCTTCTTTATCCCACACCCTGAGGAGAGATGGCAACCCTGACTACAAGTACCAATTCAATTTTGTTCACGCATGACAGCAGTTAAATGTAGAAAATTCCAGTTCCAGTTCCTAGATGACAGCACTGCTTTTCTTGTTGCTGGCTCTGATAAGTGAAAGAACTAGTGCTGAAATGAAATGGGAACATAAGAACATAAGAACATAAGAAGAGCCGTGCTGGATCTGACCAAGGGTTCATCTAGTCCAGCATTCAGTTCACACAGTAGCCAACCAGTTGCCCACAGGAAACCCACAAGCAGGCCATGAATGCAACAGCACCCTTCCGCCCATGTTCCCCAGCAACTGGTCCACATAGGTATACTGCTTCTGATAGTGGAAGTAGCATATAGCCATCAGGACTAGTAGCCATTGATAGCTTTATCCTCCATGAATTTGTCCAATACCCTTTTAAAGCCATCCAAATTGGTGGCCATCATGACATCCTGTGAAAGTGAATCCATGGTGTAACTATGGGCTTTGTGAAGAAGTACTTCCTTTTATCTGTCCTGAAACTCCCACCAATCAGCTTCATGGGATGACCCTGGGTTCTAGTATTATGAGAGAGGGAGAACAATGTCTCCCTATCCACTTTCTCCACACCATGCATAATTTTGTACACCTCTGTCATGTCTCTCCTTACTCATCTTTTTTCTAAGCTAAACAATCTTGGCTGCTGTAACGTTTCCTCATAGGGGAGCTGCTCCAGCCCCTTGATAATTTCAGTTTCCCTTTTCTGCACTTTTTCTGATTCTACAATGTCCTTTTTTAGGTGTGGTAAGCAGTACTGTACACAGTATTCTAATTGTGGTTGCACCATAGATTTGTACAAGGGGAGTATGATCTTGGCAGTCTTAGTTTCAATTCCTTCCTAATTATACCTAACATGGAATTTGCCTTGTTCACAGCAGCCACACACTGGGTCAACTTTTTCATCGAGCTGTCCACCACAATGCCAAGATCTCTTTCTTGGTCAGTCACTGCTAGCTCAGTTCCCATCAGCTTATACTTGAAGTTGGAAAGTTTTGCCCCAATGTGCATCACTTTACACTTGCTTACATTGAACCACATTTGCCATTTTGATGCCCATTCTCCCAGTTTGGAGAGATCCTTTTGGAGCTTCTTCGCAATCCCTTTTTGTTTTACCCACCCTAAATAATTTGGTGTCATGGGAGGGTATGTTTTGCAAATATTTTTTGCTATGAAAAGCACCACCCCCTTTGCCCGATTTGTAACACCCCTGTTTGCAAGGGGAGGGGGTTTCAGGGGAAGTGAAAATGCATCACTGTTGCCAAGGCAACCAGATTGATCCCCCCCCCAATCCAGTTGCAATTATCTGGACAGTTGGGATAGAATGTGAATGGGGACTTGCATCTAAATACACATCCTATGTGGGGTAGCCCTATGCATGAGGAATGCATGGAATTGGCTTATGTGATCTATCATGCCAACATGTTCTCTACATGATCCCTGACTAGTTGGTATCACACATTGAAGAAGCCCTTTAATGTTTTAAACAACAGGCACCCAAGCAGCAACAAGTGTGGGATGACGAAAAATATGAGAAAATATAAGGTTCATAAACATTCTTGCTCAACCCTCAAAATGTGGTTACATTAGTTCTGTAACATGTTAATTGATTCCAAGGCCCCAAGCAGACCACAAAGTAACCAGAAGCCACAGATGGCATATGGACAGCACTGTCCACATAGGAAAGCGGTGATACTGGCACAGGATGCCAACTCGTCATATTTTCTTCTTTTATTTAGGGCAAGGGTGGGCAGGTAGATCTGGAACTACTGGTAGATCTCTGGATGATTTGCAGTAGATTGTAACTGTAATTTAATTGTAATTAAATGAATCATGTTGCTCCATCTTACTTCTCCTTGTATTGCTCTGTACTAAAACAATTGGAATCATTTTCAATCTTGTATTTTAAATGTGATTTTAATATTTATATGTGAACCGCTTAGGGATTTTATTATATCAAGCAGTATAGAAGTATCACAAATAAATAAATAAATAATTAAATAAAATAGATCAGCAAGAATTTCTGACTTCCAATTATTTAACTATAGCAGCAATAAAATGACCCTAAATTTTCCTCCTGAAATGAAGAGAGCTTGGGGTAACCAGGGCATGCATTTTTGCATGGAGGGACAGCGAGATCCTTTCAGTTCTGGTACTCAAAACAAATTCATTATTTGTTCATTATTCTTTAATTCATAGGGTCTCTCTTTTGCATCAGGCTCAGAGCTGATCAGTCTTGAGGTTCTAGAATAAAAACAAACAAACAAACCCATCCAGATCCTGCAAGCCTGAAGTCTGCCCATCTGATTTAGGCTGCATTTCTTGTTTTATGCTAAAAGGCTGAAGAAGGAGCATCATTCTCAGGCAAATGTTCTCTTGCCCTCTTTCTTGACAGAAAGGGATTAGCAATTGGATGCTGTGAATGGGGGATCAATGTTGTGTAACCAAAGAAAACAACACAATGCCAATTCAACAAAAGCAATGGCCACTTCTACAATCAGATACAATCTTTTTATTCTACACACACACACACACACACACACACTTCTTTCTGCTCTGCATTCCGGGCTGAAGTGAAACCTGGTAAATATTACACTTGCAAGGAAACAGGTTTGGAATGTGAGGTATCCAGGCAGAGTCTCTTCTTGGCATCTAACTGCACAGAGGTGGTTGCCTGGTGCCAGACTGTATTCAACCAGCTGCACAAAATTCAGATAAAGACATTGAACCTTTGGCTGCAAATGCAGTCACTGTGATGAAAAATAAGTCCCTTCCTAGAGGAAATGAGAAACTGTCTTTACACAGCAATCCTAGATTGTGTGTGAACTCTTCAGGGCACAAATTATTTCCAGCTTTTCCTTATGACAATGTTTTTGTTTTTGTTTTATTCCCGTGACACAGAAGATCAGCTTGGGCCTATGTTAATGGAAGGATTGTCTCTTCCCACATGGACCCTGAAAACTTGGTTGTAGGCCCTTCTTTGGGTACCCCCACCAGATGAGGCTAAGAGTGAAAGGGCCTTTTTGGTAGTGGCACCCCAGTTGTGGAATGCCCTTCCTGGGGAGGCTCTCCCATTGCCTGCTTTAATGTCTTTTTCAGGACAAGACAAAGCCCTTCTTATTCCCGTTTTAAAAATCTTGCTTCAGCTTTTAAAATCTTGTTTCTAGCTCTGTTTTTTATGCTTTCTTCCTTGCTTTTTGATCTTGCTTCCCATCCTACCTTGGAGTTGTTTCAATGTTGCATGATACCTATTGTATTACATACATTATGGTTGGTTTAAAATTGTTTTTATTGCGTGAGCCACCCTGAGAGCAGCATATAAATAGCACAAATGAATAAAGAGTTCACTCAGGTGGGCAACGCAGTCCCAACTTCCTATACAGGCAGTCCTGGGCTTATGAACGTCCGACTTACACACAACTCATACTTACGATCGGACCGTCATAGGGATGGGTGCCAAGCCCATCACCTGACTTGCGAGGCGCTTGGCGAGCGCTCCCACCGCGCGACCCGAGCCTCTGGTGAGTGCCAGCTGAAGTGCTCTCCGGACTTCCAGGTTCCCCGGCTCTACGTCGTTTACGTAGAGTATAGCGTAGTGTACGTAAAAACGGCTGCAATTTGCTACCCCTGGTTATTTTAATGAGATTTTATTGTGTTTATCATTGTTGTATTGTTTTAATTATCGGTTTTACAGTATTTTGTCATGATTTTATTTTGTAAACTGCTTTGGGCTTTTAAAAAAAGAAAAAGAAAAAAAGAAAAGCGGTATAGAAATTTTCTGAAATAAAATAAATAATCACGCATAATGTAGCTATGTGTGAATAGTTTTCCTTACTGTTGTGTAAACACATGCAGCTCTGATTCGGATTGGGACCATAGTGCTCCTGGAGTGGGGGTTAAGCCTTCTCGTGCCCCACACATTTTTTGCCTGAAATTGCACCAGTGGGGCGGGGGGGGGAGTTTAAAAAAAGAAAAACAAGTCTCCTTTGGCACTTTTCAATGGATATCCTACTAAAGGACTCTGCTTGCAAAGAGCTGCCCTTCAGAAATGCTCTGTCCACTGCCTCTGAGATGATGATAGGGATACTAAAGGGTGAAAGTAGAATCAGAAAGGAACAACTTTGGCTCTCCCATGGGAATGCAGGGCCCATTGAAATGTTCTGCGTGTGTCATGGTAAATTTTGCATGACAGCCCCCCATAGCCACAACCCCAAGGAGAGTCCAAACATTCAGGCCGCTGTGCTGATCCATACCAACAAACCAGTTCTAACAGTTTTCATCTCCACCAGGAGCAGGTCTTTTGTAAAGCTAATTGCCCATTCAAGACCAAGCCACCCCAAAACAGTTTGCATTACAACAGGGAACAATATATATTGTTGCTGGGAAAATTCATTCCCCCCCTCCCAGCTACTGTGAGGATTGTAGCTCAGTTCAGAGGGAACAGGAAAGCCTGAGGGGGGTGGCAGATGATGTCAGTGTCCCTGCGAATAATGAATAAGTACTGGCACTGTGTCTCCGCAAGCCCTGGCTCTGCTAAACCATGGGCAATGTTGCAAATATTTATACTTATCAGATTGATCTCCTCCTCTTCCTCTCCAAGGCACTGGCAACAGTGCACATTGGGTCCACTCTGCCCTCACAACAACTCGATGAGGCAGGTTAGACTGAGAGGGAAAGTAATCAAGGCTGACAAGGGGCTTTAACCTGCGTTCCCCCAAGCCCAATCCTCTAGCCCAGGGCTCTCCAACCTTGGGTCCCCAGATGTTGCTGGCCTACAGCTCCCAGCATACCCAGCCAGCATGGCTAATAGCAAGGGATTCTGGGAGCTGTAGTCCAGCAACATCTGGGGACCCAAGGTTGGAGAGCCCTGCTCTAGCCGCTACATCAGTTTGTAAATTGCCGGCACCATCTAGCCAAAACGTTTGGAGTCACCAAAGCCAAGCATTACATTTTGAGGAGTCAGCCCTGCATAGGATTAAACCATTTCAAATCCCTAAACCATCATCATAAGATTTCTGGGAACTCAGCCAACCAGGCACCTAGAAGGCTACCAGCCCTGAACAGTGGGCTTTTGAGGTTTTCAAACATTTCCAGGGGCACTGTGGGAACGTTGAATGACAGCTCTAAGTCCTAGACACTCTGCAGCATTTGGAGCGCTGCTGCTGCCTGCCACTGCCCCCATCACCAGGTAAGCCTCCTGACACTGCCCAGTGATGTAGGAGGGGCCCTCCAGAGGACACTTTGCCAACAGCCCCCTCAAACCAGGCCCTGGCCCTGTGTAGAACTTTGCTGTGGATTCAGAATTGGCCGTCCAGCTGAGTTGCAGGGTGGGAGGAATGCGGATGTGACCTTTGCCTCCGCCCTCCATGGGATGCTCTGAGTTCAGAGCCCCATTGGATTGCGCCCTAACCCTCATGTCACAAAAGAAGTCTTTAAGGTGCTACAGGATTCCCACTTCTTGAAAAAATCATCATATGTTCTTCACCACTGTACTAAGATTTATTGGACTATGAATTAAAATAAGTGCCTTACTGGCCAAAATCCATGCGTCCCCCACAATTGGGGCTTTGTTCCAGAAAATGTAAATATTGTATAAATATTTGAGCATTTAATAGAAATACATAATATATTTGCAAGGAAGGAGAAGAGGTGTCTTTAAAAAATTAGAAAAGAAAAATGACCAAGAGCTGTGAAATAAATCAGACTAAAAGCAAAAGGGGGGGGGGATAATACTTTCATGTGTCCATTAACCTAGATAAAGACTGATTTATCAGAATCTCTTTTGAAAATGCATGCAGTTCTGTTGCAGCATTATAGATTTCATAGATCATAGAGTTGGAAGGAGCCTACAAGGCTATCGAGTCCAACCCCCTGCTCAATGCAGGAAACTAGAGGAGGGGTCTCCCATCCAAGTAATAACCAGGCCTGACCCTGCTTAGCTTTCCACGCTCAGACAAGCTGAGCCAGCGTGAGCCATGGTGGGATTAGACTTCACGTTTGGCTAATAGAAAAAAGAATAGTCTGCAACCAAGGCCACTCAGAATTTGTGAACTACAAGTCACAAATGTCAGTTTGAGTAGGGGGGAAAACCTACATACAAAGGGATTATTTACAAAATAAGGAACTGTAGGGCCTCACACACCTGCCAGGGAGTCACAACCTCTGCACTGCAAACCCTTCCCTGAAATATAATTCCAGGGTTGTGTGGTCTGGTTGTGGTACTGGCTGGGCTGGATACACCCTCTGATGCTGGTTTTGTCCACAGTCCTTTGGGCTTCTAAAATAATAATAATAATAATAATAATAATAATAATAATAATAATAATAATTTTATTTATTATATTTATACCCCGCCTTTTTTCCTGCAAGGAACCCAAGGCGGCTTACATAATCCTCCTCCCTCCTCTCCATTTTAGCCTCACAACAACCCTGTGAGGTAGGTTAGGCTGAGAGTCAGTGACTGGCCCAAAGTCACCCAGTGAATTTCATGGCTGAGCGGGGACTAGAACCCGGATCTCCCGACTCCCAGTTCAACACTCTCACCACTACGCCACACTGGCTCTAATAACAACAACAACAACAACAACAACTCTTAGGATAGTGTCCAATGCTGGCAATCCGCCAGCTCTCAACACATGACACTAGCAGGACTGTCTGCTAGCTCAGTGGGAAACTAGTTGAAAGTTTAGCATTTGATAGTTTGTTTTGGTAACAGTTTACCCATGCTTTGCTAGAAAGATTGGGTAGGGGGGCTGTTTAAAGCTTCCTCACAATTAAAAGATGGATTAATTGGATTTTTAGAAGGGGGAGAAACCTGATTTTTTTAAAAACCAAAGAAATCACAAATGAAGTTCTAAATTTACCAGTGCAATTGCCTTGCTACAACAAAACTTGGTTAGACACTTAAAAAAAAAAAAAAGAAATATATAATTTTTCTGACCCATTTGGCCATCACATGTTTTTTGTGACCCAGACAGTCTTGTGAGTCCTAAAACTGACCTATTTAAAATACTGTAAACCTGGAGAGATGCCCTGGCTGGGATAAACCTGTAGGCATATTGAAAAAAGATTAAGAATTTGATACAGCCCGAAGCTGTTTTAACTCTGTAATATGCATCAAATCAAGGAAGATGAAAGACAAGGAGATGCTTTCACATCAAGTAATTTTTACACAGCCTCTGTCTGGAAATGACTGAGCTTTCCATGTTACATGGCTAACCGTGGGGCTCTTTTACAGATTTGACAGAGGCAAAACAAACCGAGCCCGCCGGCACAAGCAAATGGAGGATGTGACAAAACTATCTCCTCTGTGCCATGCAACAACCAGCAATTGAAGATTGTTATAAAAACGACATGTATTATGATAAAACCTGCAATGGTTTCCCAGCTATTGCTTGTTCCCCCCCCCCCCCGCCTTTATGCATTTCTCACTTAAAAGTCAATTAGGATTGAAAGCTTAAACAGGGTAATCAATACAATTATTAGTATCTTAGTTGCAGGGTTTTAAGAAAAAAAAGAAAAGAAAAAAGAAAGAAAGAAAGATCAGTTCACTGGAAATGGCCACCTTGGTTTTTCTATCATTCTAGCTGAGAGAGCACTGGACAAAAGAAGATTTGGGTTCTGATCGCTGTCCCATCACAGATGCTTCAGAATGACAGGAGACAAATGTCCATTCTCAAATATTGGCCAGTGGACCACGGAGCATTGGGAGGCTGCACACCAAGGAAGAACGTCACAGGAAGGGGAGAGAAGCTTGCCCTACATCAGAAGAAGGAGCACCTCAGGAACTGTTGATCCCCTCCGAAAGAACACTCAGCACCAAAGGAGAGTTGTCCTGGGACTTCAGAGCGGAAGGGCAGTGTACTCTGGCCTCATCCTTTGGCCAGGGGACCAAGGGCCATTGGGAGGCTGCACCCAGGCCTCCCAAGAAGAACATCATGGCACTATACTCAGAGGCGAACTTTTGAGCCAGAGGTGCCCAACTGCAACACATACCTTATTTTTCAACGTGCCAACACTGCAATTCAACCTGATACCGGAGTTTTTAGTTTTAGACAAACAAACTCATAACAGTTGTTCCAACTAATCATTCTTCAAATCTTTTAAATGTTCATACTTGTGAAAAATTCTGTAACGGAAGTCGAGAATAAAATCATTCGTGTTACACCTGTGAGAAAGAACACAATCATTATGTTTTGCAGAAAGGGGACAGCGTGGTCGCGATCATGGTGACGCAATGGCTCAAGTGCCCACACTGAGGTCCCTGCGTGCCAGCTGTGGCACCCATGCCATAGGTTCGCCATCACTGCTATACATCTTCCAGACATGGAACAACTGCAGGCAACTTGCGATGCCCTTTTCTGCTAGAAAGAACACCTATCAAATCATAGAACGATGAGTACCAGAGTTTACTTTTTTCCTCCTCCTTCCCAACCTTTTCCTTTTGTGTCATGTATTGAGCAGTGGAAGGCCGAGGGCAGGCACTGTCTTATTATTAATCTTTGTTTGTTTGTTTATTTTATTATATTATATTTATACCCCGCCTTTTTTCCTGCAAGGAACCCAAGGCGGCTTACATAATCCTCCCCCTCCTCTCCATTTTATCTTCACAACAACCCTGTGAGGTAGGTTAGGCCGAGAGTCGGTGACTGGCCCAAAGTCACCCAGTGAGCTCCGTGGCCGAGCGGGGACTAGAACCCGGATCTCCCGAGTCCCAGCCCAACACTCTAACCAACTTAATCTTTATTAATCTTATTATTAATTCTTGGGAGCCTTTTTTGACTGAAGGGTGGAGTAAAAATGCTTGAAAGAAAGAAAGAAAGAAAGAAAGAAAGAAAGACTCTCCTGGGCAGGGAGCAGTCTGGTGGTCTTCCCCCGCCGCCAAATGCCATGGCCCAGCTGCAACTGCAGCACCAGGCGAAACCATGGCAGCAGTAGGAAACGGTATAGCTGGCAGGGCCCACTGACAATTGCCCACTGGTCTCGCTCCTTCTCTTCCCCATCGCAACCTGCTTGTTCCCCTGCCTCTCACTCTAGCCTAGGAGGAGAAGCAGTAAGCGCCTCTGCCTCCTTGCTCACTGCCCGTCAACCAAGCAAGCGGCAGCAACGACGAGAAAGAGGAGGAGGTGCAAGAGCAGCTGGTGACAATGGCAGTGAGAAGGCAGGGTCACTGAGGAAGGGGGCCTTGCCTGAGGGCCCTCAAAAACCTGGAGCCAGCACCACTTAGCGGTTAAATGTTATACGGTTAAATGTTATGTTATAAGAGAGCCAGTGTGGCAGTAGTGGTAGTGAGAGTGTTGGACTGGGACTCGGGTGATCCGGATTCTAGTCCCCGCTCGGCCATGAAGCTCACTGGGTGACTTTGGGCCAGTCACTGACTCTCAGCCCAACCTACCTCACAGGTTGTTGTGAGGATAAAATGGAGAAGAGAAGGAGGATTATGTAAGCCGCCTTGAGTTCCTTGCAGGAAAAAAGGCGGGGTATAAATAGAATAAATAAATAAATAAATAAATAAATACGGGACATGGAAGGCTCTGAGGAACAGCTTACAGCATATGAACTGGCTAGGGACATACAGGGAGGGGAAGAATTTGGGGCATCTTTCAGTCAACTAGGCTGTGAAGCGTGGAATTGCCAGAGGATAGAAAACTGAGTAGCTATGCTGACTTTTGAGCAAAGAATCCCAGGTTTCAATGCTCTGAAAATCCACGTAAAGTTATCATGAAATTCATGTTACGCATCATGAATATTTACAATGAAGTATGTTTCAGAAGTCCCTAGACTGAGGGGTTTCTTCCCCCCCCCCCCAGGTATCAAATAGAGGCTTGTGTATTTGTTTTATGTACTGGACCTGGAAAAATGCCAGCTAATCCAGCTACATCTGGAGAGCATTAATCTCCAATGCTGGAATTCAGTAGGTGGAAGAAACCTAGAGTGCCTGAAGAAACAGAGGGAAGACCTGCTCCACTTATGTGCATGGCAAAGCTCCCACTGACATGGAAAAGTAGAGAGGGGAGACCCAGTACTGGAGGGGGCTAAGGAAAACAGCAGATTAAAACAAACAAACAAAAAAGATAAGGCAGCAAACTAATTTTGGATGCATGTTCCAAAGCTTCATGCTGTAGAGCACAAGGCAGTTGTCATCAAGCTTCATTCAGGAATCTTGGAAATGTAACCAAACTCCCATGCAAAGCCATGGCCTTCTTTCAAAGCTGGGATGTCATTCAAATGAAGAGGTAAAGAAAACCTGGGCTGGAGGACAAGGGAGCAAAGATGTAGAAGCACCCCAAAAACTGTAGCAGGTGAGGGATTTGCTCAGTTTCTTTGGCCCAGGGAATGATTGCTAGGGAGATGTGAAATTCCCATTACCCTGGCGTTCAATAAACTCTGCTAGGGTGGCCATTTGCCTTCTTTTACTGGCGACAGTCCTCTATTTGAAGGGCTATCAGGGGACTGCCCTCTGTTTTTAAAGTGCCCTCTGTTTGAAGGGCTCTCTTGTCCAAGGCTGGTTTAAACATATAGAACCATCAGAAGCACAAGCTGGGCCTTGAAGTTGCCCCTCCACAGCACCTGGACGGCAGACTCAGCAAAGCACACAGGTCACCTGGTCACTTTCCCACCCTGTGGTGAGATGTACTCTATTTCTATTTAAATTGTAATAATTATTTCTAACTGTTCATCTATATCAGTGTTCTCCAACCTTGGGTCCCCAGATGTTTTTGGCCTGCAACTCCCAGCTACGCTGGCTGGGGCATGCTGGGAGGTGTAGGCCAAAAACATCTGGGGACCCAAGGTTGGAGAACACTGATCTATATGTATAAACTAGCGTATGCAAATTGTATGCAAATCTGTGTTCTCTTTTGTCTTTTTCATGATGCCTTTCCTCTTTTTTGGAGATTCATAAATGGCCACCCTATCTGGGGCATTCTGATGCCTTTCAATCCCCCAGTGATCGAGGGCTCCACCGAGGGAGGGTCCCACAAAATTGGATAGTCTGACTATACACCACTGAGGCAAGGAGAGAATGCAAGCAACGGGAGAACTGCAAATGTTTTTGCAGCAGGAAATGTGTGAATGCCTGCGCTGTTTGGGAAAATGGGTGACAAGCATCCCATTATGTGAAATATTTTAGGCATGGGGGAAACCAATCTGAAAGTAAAGTCCATTCATGCTGGCTGGGGAATGCTGGAAGTTGTGGGACTTTTCTCTGTCTAAACATGCATAGGATTGTGCCCTAATATACTCACTACCAGATTCCATTCTTTTATTCACTTGCTGAACTAGTACAGGCCTAACGGGAATATACCACCTCCCGATCAAAATGGAGAGTCACTTGTTATGAAAGCACCATCAGATGAAAATAGAGCTCTATGTCAAAACATAGCACCCCAGAGGAAAGGCTAGTTTCCATGGTGGTAAATTCTGATGGGAACAGCAACTTTTGTATGGGACATTTTCAAAAAGCAATTCCTCACATCAATGCTGAAGTGGTACTACTATCCCATGAAAGGACTGTGTGCCACCTCAGCAAGTGAATGTTTGAATCGATCCTCCGTTTAGGCAGAATAGATGGATGGTGCATGCCCTGCTAGGCTCATGGTGTGTGGAGTGGCAACAGTGCTAGCAATCTATTTCAGGAGCAAAGACTCCCCACGGGCTAATGTCAAGAATTCCTGACCGTTATGCCTTGATTATCGTTTCCAGAGAGGTAGCAGGGTTAGTCTTTTGCAGCAGAAACAACAAAGAGGCTTAAGGCACCTTAAAGACTAACAAATTTAAAGCTTATACCATAATCAAACTGTTGTAAACCGCCCAGAGAGCTTTGGCTATTGGGCGGTATAAAAATGTATTAAATAAATAAATAAATAAATGTGTTAGTCTTTAAGGTGCCACAAGACTCTCTGTTGTCTTTGATACAGTACAGGCAGTCCCCAGGTTACAAACGAGTTCTGTTCTTAAGAATGTCGTTAAGTCGAATTTGTATGTAAGTCGGAACAGCATAGCGTTCTATACATTAAAATTGGCATTTACGCAACTGCATAAATAACACAAATTGCGTAGTATACTACACTATGTACTCTACGTACATGACGTACCACCGGGGAACTCAGAAGTCCATTCTTAAGTATGGGTTGTCTGTAAGTCGGACATTCTTAAGTCGGGGACTGCCTGTAGCCTGTTGCAACCACATTAAAGCCTTTGCAGTTACTGCAGGAAAGAAAGACTCCTACAGTAACACTGAGGTATTATTCAAAAAGCTCCGTTGCTTCGGTGCCTTCATGAGTACCTCCCTGTTCCCCAGTCATGTTCTATTTCCTATATGATCACCTACATATTCTACATGAAACTCACATATCTCATTCAATGTTCAAATTGAACATGCTTGCGCAAAGAGGGTATATTGTCAGTCAAACCATTTACTTGCATAATCAGGGCTGGCTTCCTGCTGGGGCCCTTGGCAAGATGCACCTGCAGGGCCTTGTGTTGTTCCTTGAATTCTAAAACATTGACTAGGTTCAGACAACATGATACCCTACACTCAAGGGTTGAGTGTGGGTTGTTGCTGAACCATGGGTTGTTGTTGAAAGGTGGGTTATCTTGTTGTCTGAACCCAGCTACGCTAACAAGCCATGGCTTGTTAACTAAGAACAACCCATAAAGAGAACCCATGGTTTGTTGTTGGGTTGTGAACTGTGAGCTGCTCATCATGGTTTGTTTTCTTGGCTGGGTTCAGACAACACAATAACCCACATTTCAACAACAACCCTTGAGTTGGGTTATCATGTTATCTGAACCCAGTCAATGTTGGAAACGGTTGCATGCTAACAAATTCTTTATAGATGGGATGGGAACATATGACCCTCCAGATGTTGGACTGCAATTTCCATCAGCCAGCATAGCCAATAGTGAGGGATGATAGGAGTTGCAGTCCAACATTAGCTTTATTGTGCTGTAGTTCAAGAGACCTCCATCTTGGTTAACCTTCCAGTTTGTTCTGTTCCACTCCCTCTCTATAGCTGGCCACACTCCTTCACTCCTAATATATTTCTGCTTGTTCCTTCTAGCCCAACTCATAAAGGAGCCTTACCCTCATATGCCCCACCCCTCACACACACAGGAAACTTACCCCTGCTCTCAGTGAAAATACACCTTTTACTCACGACTGTAATCCTTAATCTACCCTGCCCACTGTGGTGGAGCACACTGGACCAGCCTAACCTACCTCACAGGGTTGTTGTGAGGATAAAATGGAGAGGAGGAGGATTATGTAAGCCGCCTTGGGTTCCTTGCAGGAAAAAAGGCGGGGTATAAATACAATAAATAAATAAATAAGTAAAATTTTCAACTAACCAGAGTTTGTTGTTATGTCTAAACTGGGACCAACTGTGGTTAGTTTTAACTCCATGAGGAGGAGAATGGAAGCATTTGCTTCCATTTTCAACTAACCACAGTTTGTCATTACAGTAATACCTTGGATTGCAAGCATAATTCGTTCCGGAACCGTGCTTGTAATCCAAAACACTCTTACATCAAAGCGAGTCTCTGGTGGGCGTGAGTGGGGCTGATTTCAGCCCGCTACGCCCGCTCGAGGTGAGCGGTTACATCCCTACACTTGTATTGCAAGACGTCGCTTGTTTATCAAGTCAAAATTTATTTTAAAAAATTGCTTGTCTTGCAAAACGCTCTCAGACCAAGTTACTTGCAATCCAAGGTATTACTGTATGTCTGAACCGGGACAAACTGTGGTTAGTTTTAACAGTTCATCCGAACAAGACAATTTTCAAACTGTTCTTCTACAATCATGGCCTCTTTGTATAAACCATAGTCAAAAATAACCACAGTTCTCTGTTCAACATAATGAAAACACAAGATTAGTTAAAGTTGGGAGTTGGATGCTTCCGATCTCCTCCTGGACAGGCCAGAGGAGAGGGGAGACAGGAGCAAGCTCTAAACTACAGCTTAGTATTATGCCCAAACTAAGCCACTGCAAAAAAGGGGGGGGGGATCTTCTAACAATTTTATTTCTACCATTTGATTGGCATGATGATAATATATTTCAATAAAAATTCTATCCTTCAATGACAACTTGCTGACTATACACATTCTAAGAAGCCTATCCTTCTAAAAACAAAAAACAAAAAAATCCCTGAAGCCTATTGAGTCAAATAAATAAATAATAAATAAATAAAAACCCTAAATGGGCTCTTTTCATGGTTTACCTACAAATCTCCATGGCCACCCCATGTCACATTTAGCCCTTTTTCAAGCCCATCAATTCAATGCACATTTTGTCAAAGCTCCCCCAATACCTCCTTTCGGCATGTTCCTTAGCGCTAAAAGAATTATGAACAGAACACTGCTGATTTGACAAGAAGAACTATGTGTCCTTTGTAAAGAAAGATGGTGACCACAGCAGTGGAGACAGAAAAAGAAAACATTATACAACAAGTGAAAGGGTGAAGGCAAAGTATAGCAGGCCCCCAAATTAGGCTGAAGGAATACGTTCACAGAAAGGGGATGCCTTCCCACCGCCAAACGCCCCCCTTTTCCTCAAGTTAATATTTCAGGCACAGGCTCTAGGGATCTTGGTTAGCTCAAGGTCAGGCATGATATTCTGTGAGACTACTGGGTCAGCAGCTGGAAACTTAAACAGCTGCTGAATTCATTCAGTATGCAACTATCAAAACAGCACCATTTATGCTTCTATCAGGGTAGATTCATCCCTTGGATAGCCCCCCACACCCTTGAGATCCGCTTCAAAAATGGAATTTCCATCCTAAAGAAAGTTCTCGTGTGCCAAAGGTTTTCTTCATTCTTAATGGGGACAGAATGTCAGAACATTTCCATTAAAAAAATAAAAAAATAAATCACAGGCCAAGCACATAAGAAATCGAGAGGTAGGGTTTCTCTTCCCACACTGTGTGACTAAAAGCATTCTGAAATATCTGACTGTTGCTTCTGATCTAGTGTGCTAATAAAAACACCCAACGCTGGATAAACAACTGCAAATGGATTTCTTTATATCCTCTTTCCCAATTTTGCATTTGGCAGTCGTACTGTGATCCCCAGATTAGAGGACACCCCTCAGATAGCAGCGTGGAATTTCTTTAGCTTCAGCAGGCTCCAGTGAACCCACACTGAGTTATTATACAACAACCTTGCATAAGCAAGAAGACTGCTTTTATTTTTAATTTATTTTTCCATGGATGTAACATCATGAGCTGCTCACCTGAAATAGTCTGACACTCTCCATTTTTATTTTAAAAATCCCTTGATGCCCTACGAAGGTAGGGTGGCCACTGGCAAAAAAAAAGGATCACCTCCCCCACCCCACAAGGACAAAAGACAACACATATTTGCATAGTTTGCACATGCTAATTTATTTATTTATTTTTATTTATTTATTTAATTTATATCCCGCCTATACATTTATATGTATAGATGCACATTTATTAGATGCACATTTGTTACAACATTTATGTACTGCTCCACATTTAAACAGAATCCAGAGCGGTGAACAATAAAATGATAAAAATAGATAAAAAGAATAAAACAATATGTTAAAACAGAATCAATAAAAACTGTGGCTGGTTAAACCAAGGAAGGCTTCCTGAAATAAACATGTTTTCAGGATGCGCCAGAAACAACACAATGTTGGTGACTGCCTGACGTCCAGAGGCAGGGAGTTCCAGAGGGATGGAGCCACCACACTGAAGGTCCTTCTCCTGGTGGACTCTAATCAGGCTACAAGTCCATGTGGAACCACCAGGAGCATGCCATCTGATGACCTCAGTGATCAGGCAGGTTGGTAAGGGAGAAGGCATTCTCTGACGTATCCTGATCCCAAGTTGTTTAGGGCTTTATTTATATATTTATTAGCTGTTGCCCGCGGCTGCGCTTGCGTGGATTTTAGGATTTGGTATAATTGTTTTTAAAAGAAACATGTATGGAAAAGATGAAGCAGAAATCTCTTGTGACAGAAACATCTGTTCGTAAAGAAAAATCAGGTTAATCCTGAGAGTCTACAGGTGATGAAGAGTGAGCATGCCAAGTTTGGGGTAGATCTGTCTAAACGTGATGAAGCCTATGCGACAACGCCTCACACACAACAGTCAGTCAGTCATTTAAAATTTTCCCTCCCTTTTCACCCCTCAGAGAACATTCTAAATGGCACTAGGGGAGATTTGCATACCCACCCCTATTGGCCCCTGCAGGAATTCATACGAACATTCTAAATGTCGTATGGGCTATTTGCATAACTGCTGCTATTGGCTCCTGCAGCAAGTTGGCTCCTGCAGCAATTATGAGGTGAGGCACATTTGCAGAACTGCAGATATGAGAGTGGGGCGATTTTGCCTCCTTTTTTCACCCCCTTAGGGACGGAATTTCCCAAAATCCTTCCTTAGTGGGGGTCTACGTCATAAAAGCAATGTCACTTCAAAATGTCATGTTCCTAGATTAAACGGTTTGAGCTGGGCGTTGATGAGTCAGTCAATCAGTCAGTCAGTCAGGACACCTTCTTTTATATATATAGATTACATTTGTGAATCGCCCATCTGGCTGGTCACCCAGCCACCCTGGGCAATGTCTGGCCACCCTAGTACTGAAACTTTAAACCTGGCCTGGTAGTGAGTAGGCAGCCAATGCAGTTGCTTCAGCAAAGGAATTGGATGCTGAAAGGGGGCAACTCCTAACAAGAGCTAAACTGCTGCATTTTGCGCTAGCTCCAGCTTCCGGACCAGCCTTAAGGGCAGCCCCACATAAAGCACATTGCAGTAATCCAGTCTTGAGGTTACTAGTGCTTATACCTCTGTGGCCAAGCTATCCCTGTCCAGGAGAGGCTGTAGTTGGCGAACCAGTCAAACCTGGTAAAAGGCATTTTGACCTGCTACTGTCACTTGGGACTCCAGTGACAATGATGGATCTAGGAGCACCCCCAGACTACGAACATGATCTTTCAAAGGGGGTGCACCCCATCTAGAACTCCACTCACGTGCTGTCAACCAGAATTGCCTCCCCTCAACCCAACTAGCAAGAAGGTCTCTGGCACACATGAGCAGCACTGACAAGCAGAATCGCCCCCTCACCTGATTAATGAGAAAGTATCTTGCTAGTCGGGTCAGGGCAGGCCCTTTCGGCTAAGGCAGCATGTGGTGGGTGGGATCCAGCCACTTAGCTGCATCCAGCCAAGTGGCCAGTTCCCCCACCTCACACCACCTCCCCAAGGCCCGAATGGGGGTTGAGCAGGCGATACAGGCTTCCCCCCACCCCATGCTCCTGCTGGTGCTGGGAGAGGAGGATTGCTTCCAAGCAATCCCGCTCTCCCGCCATCAGCAGGAAAGTGGGGGGAAGCTAATGACAGCTGCAATCATGCCTCTTGGGCACTTTGGCGGCCGACATTGGCTGGTGTCCCTTGGCCAGAATGGAAACACCTTTTTGCCGCTTTGGCCAAGGGGCTCTGTAGCCACTTGGCTCGAACGTGGCTAAGCATGTCATCCGGGTTCAGATGACACGCTTAGCCATGGAGGGTTTTCTAAACAAGCCATGGCTACTTAGGGTGGTTTATAACTGACCTAGGGCAGTTTCAGAAGCTAAATTCAGAAGTCTGAGTCAATATTTTGGGGTACTGCTAATGGCTGGTGTGGCTTTTAGGTGGCGTTGTGTCCATTTTGAAATGTTTCTCTATACCTCAGTCCATCCCTCTGAGCAAATCTTCAAGTGTATATAGCAGACAGGGCAAATCCTCCCCTGGAGGGTGGGGGTCTGCCTCTGCTCCTTCCCCCCTTTCAGCTCCTGGGACCAGGGCTGGCTCTGCTGGTAGGGTGGCCATTCATTCATTTCATTCATTTATTTCATTTATATACCGCCCCACAGTCGAAGCTCTCTGGGCGGTTCACAATAGATTATACATAAAAACAACAATAACATACAAAATAGTTTAAAAGATTAAAACCAAATTTTAAGAACACAGTTTAAAATAACAATAAAAAAACTAATAAAACTGAGCCTACAGGTGACAAACCCCCCCCCCCCCGTGCTATTCCAAGCTCCTAACTACAGTATTAAATGCCTTGGCATAGAGGGAAGTCTTAACCTGGCGCCGAAAAGATAGTAAGGTTGGCGCCAGGCGGGTCTCAGTGGGGAGCTTGTTCCATAATTGGGGGGCTACCACCGAGAAGGCCCTCCTCCTCGTTGCCACCAACCGAGCATCACCAAAATGCATCACCAAAAAAGAGAACATGCATTGCCAAAAAAGAGGGCATCAGTTTGCATAAAATATGCATATGCTAATTTGTATGTATAGATGAAAATTTAGAAATATTTGTTATCATTTAAATAGAAATGCCGTACATCTCACCACAGTGTGGGAAACTGAGGCCTTGTGTGCCTCGCTCAGTTGGCTGTTTAGGTGCTGTTGGTGGGCAAATTCAAGGCCCAGCTCTTCCTTCTGATGGTTCTTTATCTTTAAACCAGACCTGGGCTGGACAGCCCTCCAAATAGAGGGTGCCTTCAAAATAGAGGACAGTCTTCTGACAGCCCTCCAAATAGAGGACACACGGCCACCCTACCTGCTGGGTCAGTCCCTTTGGAATCCAAGCTGAATGAAAAGACCTCTGTGCTGATGGGGGAACAATCACAAGCAGAACACAGATTAGTCCCCACTATTTGGCATTTGGGGATTCTGGTTTGCACCCTGATTCTGGCTACATGACCCCACAGTTCATTACCATTCGAGGGGGGGGCAAGCTGGGACTCCCACATTCGAAGTTCCCCTTAAACTTCGTAGGAGATCACGGACTTTAGCTCAGGGAATGGCGATGGGGGTTCACTCAGTAGTGCCCACTCATTGGCTCTCCAGGGTCCTGGACACATGTCAATCCCATCATCCGCAACTTGATCCTTTTAACTGGAAGTGGCCAGGATTGAACCTGGAAAGTTCTGTCTGCAAAGCATGTGCTCTGACACAGAATTCGGGGCCCTCCACAAGCTGGGGTAACAAAATATATCAAAAAGGGAGGTTTTCCACCACTCACGGTAAATTTCATTCATTCATTCAGTCGATCAAAGGATGGTGTTTTTTGTTGGTGTTTTTTTTTTTTTTTTTTTTGAGGCAGCTTATAATTATAAAATAAACAAGATGATAACAACAAAAACGACAACAAGAAATACTAAACAGTAGCCGTGATAAAAGCAACAATATACTGAATTAAAATGCCTGGGCACATAAACTGTGTTCACATAGTCCAGCAATGGCAACTCAGAAGGGGGCATTCCAAAAAGGGTGGACCTCAACAGAAAAAAAACCCACCCCCTGTTAGAACTCAAATAGCCTGAGCAGGCAGGGGAACTCAGAGAAGGGCCTCACCAGATGATCTTAGAGCACACGCCGGCTCACATGAGAACAAACGGTCCCTGAGATCACATATCATATAAAGCCCTATATTGGCCACCCCCAACCTGGTGCCCTCCAGATGTGTTGGACCTGCACCTCCCATAATCTCCAGCCAGCATGGCCAATGGTTTGGGAGTAGGTTAACACCAGTGCCTTGAATTGTACTCAGAAACACAGAGAAAGTCAGGGAAGCCACTTCAATCCTCAGGCGATGATAATCGCCAATGAGTTTTGGATGAACTGAAATTTCAATGGATAAAACAATGTTCTCCAACCTTGGGTCCCCAGATGTTTTTGGCCTACAACTCCCAGCTACGCTGGCTGGGGCATGCTGGGAGTTGTAAGCCAAAAACATCTGGGGACCCAAGGTTGGAGAACACTGGGCTAAAATTTCCAAGGAGTCTTCAATGGCAGCCCCACAAGCACTATTTTGCAGTAGTCAAGCTTGGACAAGGGTGGGCAGACTTCAGGCTTGTGGTACCTACTGTGTTTGTTTGTTTGTTTGTTTTCCTAAACCCTTGAGATCCACCAACTGGAGACTGGTACACTTTGAATTAAAGAATTCTGAACCCAGGAATTTTTTTTAGGTACCAGGACTGAATGGAGCTCAAAGTCCTTGCACACAAACTGCAATCCTCAAGCTTTCTTCATTTCAGCAGTTTAATTTAGGGCAGTCAGTTTGGTTCTGCTACAGACAGTTGAATGACTGAGAGTCAGAAATCCTTGCCTATCTAATACAAATCTCCCAGAGATCTACCAAAAGAAACAGATCCACCTTCTGCCCACCCCTGAGCTAGGACATAGACAACCATGGCTAGGCAACCTCTGTCCAGAAGGGCTTGTAGTTACCACACTAGAGTAAACTAGTTTTACAACACTGCATGACACCAATGCTACTTGGGTGCCCAGAAACTGTGAACCTGATCCTTACGGGCAGGGCTGGGCAACTTTGGAGGCTCCAGGGGCCAATTTCAACCCCCTATCCCTGCCCCCCAGGGCTGCACCACTGTTGTGCACCACTGAATTTCAGCAGTGGCAAAAAAAAAAAAAAAAGGCATAGGTTTGCTGCCAAAGTTCAGTGGCAAACTTCAACTGTGGCATAAAAGGGCCAAATTTAGCTGTAAAACCAGATGTGCACCTAACTATCAATCGTTTTGCTGCTGCTACCGCAGCAAATTCAGCAATACTGGAAGCCACACGTAAAGCTGGGGATTCGCATGCAGCCCGTGGGCCATGTGTTCCCCACCCCTGCTTAAAAGGGAGTGCAACTCTGTCCAGAACAGGTTGAACCCCACCTCCTTAATTAGACAGACCACCCACCAACAGACCTGTTTTGTCTGAATTGAGTTTCATTTTATTAGCCCTCGTCTTGTCCATTACCAGCTTCCAACATCTGCTCATACGTAACAGCTGCAGCAGTGCATCATGAAATAAATGAATGGTTTACTAACTACTCTAATAGGTACTGAAAGGAGTCTTGTATATAAATGCATGTGTGTGAGAGAGAGAGCAAGATAATGCATCTGGAATGGAGGGGGGTGGGTTCGAGGGGAAATTGTCCAGAATAGCATTAATAATATTTTGATAGTAGAGGTATACTACAAAGTGGAATGTTTTCAGACGTTGGGCGCATTCACACATCATGCCAACCACCCTGGCAATAAGTCAAATTGCGTTGGCTGTTCTGCGAACAACCCATGGTGCACCTGACAGATGATTGGGCTCACAGTGGGTTGTTCGCCCCCTCCTTCCCTCCCCCTCCTTCCCCCTGTGGGTATGCCAGAAATAGACAAGGGGGTCAACCTTTTAGATCCACAGCCAGAAAGTACACCCATTAAAGTGTGAGCAGGGGCCCAAATCCCAGCTCACTTGTGGACTCGGTGAGTCAAGCTGCCCTGCCTTGATTTCAGTGTGGCGTAGTAGTGAGGATGTTGGACTAGGACTCGGGAGATCCGGGTTCTAGTCCCCGCTGGGCCATGAAACTCACTGGGTGACTTGGGCCAGTCACTGACTCTCAGCCTAACCTACCTCACAGGGTTGTTGTGAGGATAAGATGGAGAGGAGGAGGAGGATTATGTAAGCCGCCTTGGGTTCCTTGCACGGGAAAAAGGCTGGGTATAAATATAATTAAATAAATAAATAAAAACAAATCTGTCAAATGGGAACAACAATCAAATGCCTGTGGTGAGATAGGACACACTGGCACCCCAGTCCTAAACACACTGGCCTCCATCTACAGATCCCCATGAAAGTAGGCGGCACCGCTGAACGTTAATCATACGACAGTCCTTAGTCCCACTGATTTGAATGGAGCATATTTCTATTTAAATGTACTTAACAGCACAGACAAAACTTGCTGTCTTGCAGTGCCATCCTATACATGTCTATTCAGAAGTAAGGCTTATTGAGTCCAATGGGATTTTCTCCCAGGTGAGAGTGTACAAGATTACATCCTTAAACACACCTGGAAGTGAAACTGGTGTCTGACTTGCCCTTTTCTGATAGAAGAGAGCGTGTTGTTGGTCTATAGAGAGCTAAATTACCAGCTCCAGGCCATACTAACAGCCCATTTGTTAGGCTCAGGTTACCACATTAACAATTAACGTAATGCAGATTTCACACATGCGGACACGGTCTCATAAGAATCATACAGTGAATGTATTAGTAGCTCACAGACACCAGATGATGCACGTTCCATGAATTACAGTCAGGACTGGCGTCAAGGGTAGTCATGGTTGGGCACCTGCTGAGGGCACACACCCTAGTGGGGGGCCCACTGACAAGAGCCCCTTTGCTCCTCCTCTTCACCATTGCAACCTCATTGTTCATCAGCCTCTTGGAGCTGACACTCTTTACAGTGTCTAAACACACACACTATTAAGGAAGTTGCTTAACTGCTCTTGGGATATGCTGATCCTATGAAAGCACATGCTGCATGCAAAATCATCATGTATCATGCCCCTAAGATTGGCCTCTATGCCATGAAAAGTGGCCAATTAACACAATTTTAAAAAAAGGTTTCCCAGAGGCTGGGTGGGATTTTGTTCCCAGGAAATTACAGGCTGGTTAGCTTAAGATGTGTTTCCAGTAAATTGGGGGAATGTGCTATTAAAGATTATTAAGCATATAGAAGGACAAGTCTTGCTGAAGAAAAATCAACATGGCTTGCGCAAAGGTAAGTCCTGTCTCACTAATCTTTTAGGATTCTTTGAGAGGGTCAACAAGCACGTAGACAGGGGTGATCTGAACATGGACTTCAAGAAAGTTTTTGACAAAGTCTCTCACCAAAGACTCCTGAGCAAACATAGCAGTCATGGGTGAAGAGGAGAGGTTAAAGAACAGAAAGTAGGAATAGACAGTTTTTGGAATGAAGGCATGAAAACAGAAGCTCCCCCAAGGATCTGTACTGAGACCAGTGCTTTTTAACTTATACAATAAATGATCTGGAGTTAAAGGATGAGCAGTGAGATGGCCCCATTTACTGACAACACCAAATTGGTCTGATTCAGCAAGGCTGGCTCAGCTTGTCTGAGTGTGGAAAGCTAAGAAGGGTCAGGCCTGGTTATTATTTGGATGGGAGACCCCTTCTCTAGTTTCCTGCATTGAGCAGGGGGTTGGACTTGTCCCTCTAGAGGGACAGTAGACATGATTTTTACTGTACGTCAGCTCCAAGAAAAATGCCAGGAGCAAAATCAACCCCTTTATATGGCATTTATTGATCTGGCTAAGGCCTTTGATACTGTAGACCGAACAGCTCTCTGGACTATCCTTATGAAAATTGGATGCCCCAATAAATTTGTGAATATCTTGCAACTTCTCCATGACAACATGACAGCAACGGTTTTGGACAACAACGGCTCTCATGGTGCTCCATTTAAAGTGGGATCAGGTGTTAAACAGGGACGTGTTATTGCCCCAACATTATTTGCTATTTTCATCGCCATGATTTTATATCTTGTCGAGGGGAAACTTCCCACTGGTGTGGGAATCATATATCAAACAGATGGAAAGCTTTTTAATCTCAGCAAGCTGAAAGGAAAAAGTAAGGTAATTACAACCTCCGTTGTGGAACTTCAGTATGCTGATGATAATGTGGTCTCCGCACATTCAGAGGATGATCTCCAAACTATCCTAAATGCTTTTGCAGAAGCATACGGAAAACTTGGTCTCTCACTTAACATCAAAAAAACCAAAGTACTTCATCAGCAAGTGAAAGCTAACCCTTTGGTGATGCCATCTATCCAGCTTGGCGGGACAATACTGGAAAATGTCGATCATTTTCTCTATCTTGGCAGCTATCTTTCTGTTACAGCTAACATCGACAGTGAAATCCAGCATCGTTTGAGCTCCGCAAGTGCCGCGTTTTCTCGAATGAAACATAGAGTGTTCGAAGATCGGGATATTTGTAAGAAGACCAAAACACTGGTTTATGAAGCCATTGTGTTACCAACTTTATTGTATGCCTGCGAAACATGGACTATCTATAAACGTCACTTCCACCTCCTTGAAAGATTTCATCAACGTTACCTCTGGAAAATCCTGCGAATTACTTGGGAAGATAGGCGAACAAATGTCAGTGTACTGGAAGAAGCAAAGACTACTAGCGTTGAAAAAATGATCCTTCAACGCCAACTTCAGTGGACCGGTCATGTTGTTAAAATGCCTGACTGCCGTCTCCCAAAGCAGTTACTTTATTCCCAACTCAAGGATGGAAAGCGGAATATCGGTGGTCCGCATAAGAGGTTTAAAGATGTTCATAAGGCTAATCTAAATTTTTTTATCAAAAACTGGGAAGCTCTGGCCCATGATCGATCTAAATGGAGGTTGACCTCTCACAAAGGTTCCATGGACTTTGAAGAAGCCCGAGTGCAAGGTGAAAGGGAGAAACGTGCTAAGCGAAAAGCACGTCAAATGAATCCTTTACAGGACCATCTTCCATCTGGTAACCTGTGTCCTCACTGTGGGAAGCTGTGTGGATCTAGAATTGACCTCCACGGTCACTTACGGACCCATCGCTAGAGTCTACACAATTTTCTTTAGAATTTCCTCCTTTTAAAATCTCCTTTTTGTAATTTTTTATCCTGGAAGACACTCGGTCACGAGTGATTGCCTGATGATGATGATGATGATGATGATGATGATGATGATGATGATGATGATGGCCTCGATGGCCTCATAGGCCCCTTCCAACTCTATGATCTATGAAATCTAAGTTGTTGTGCACTTCAGTGTAACACAGGTCTGCACCATTTGCAACCCACTAAGAGAAACACAGATCACCAGCCATGTAGCATTGGCCTACCAGGTGCTTGACAACCCCCCCCCCCCATTTTTGCCATCCAATCAGGCAACAAAATGAAGAGCTTTATCAACGATCTGGTGTGCCACCATAACATGGCCAACAGGCTATTGGTGGGTCACAAAACTGTGCAGACTTGGTATAACATGAGAAATGGGCCTTAGACTCTTCTTGATTGTTCTGGTAAGATCTTTGAAAGCCACACGGGTTGGAACCATACATCACAGGATCCGTGTAGTGGCCACTGAAAAGCAGCAGCTTCACTTCTCATCCTCCTCTTCCCCCAACTGCATGTGGTAAAACAAAACACACAGGATGTGTCATCAGTTGCGGGTCTGATGGGGTCTAGGCCTTCTCCTCCACTGATGACACACAAACACACACCCTGAGCCCTGGTGGGCTTACCTGGCAGTAAGCAGCAGCATTCCTATGGCACTGAGTGGCTTAAAGTCACCACTCAATTTTCCTAGAATGCCCTGGATATAGCCTCACTCCAGGGCAGCCTCCCCCATCCTGGCGCACTCCAGATGTTTTGGACTACAACTCCCAGCATCCCTGACCACTGGCTATGCTGGCTGGGGATGCTGAGAGTTGTAGTCCAACACATCTCAAGAGGGCCAGGTTGGGGAAGGTTGCTCCAGGGTATCGTGGGAAAGTTAAATGGAGGCCCCACTGGGAATTGCCATTCATATTTCCCAGAATGCCCTGGAGCATCACTACTCTGGTGGGCACTGTAGCAAATTTAAATGGTGGCTCCAAGCCACCCAGTGCTTGTTGGAGCCCTGGCCTGAGGATAGTGGTCAATGATGGGCCCTACCAGAGTGCTGGGCCCCAGCATCTACTTGAAGATGTCATGTGGCGACACTGGTTGATTCTTGTGGAGGCCGGGAAACCCTGGAACACAATGACATTGCACCACATGTTTTGTTTTACTACATTACTAGGAAGAGAGAGGACATTGCATGAAGTAGTTTTCATCACCACATATTTCCAGTAACGTCTAGCCACAGTCACCCTGCAAGGTAATGATGTGGAAGAACGGATTTTCTGCATTTAGAATAGCATAAGCCAGTGTTCTCTAACTGGGTGCCCTCCAGTTATGCTGTACTACAAGTCCAAGTCCCAGCATCCCCCAGCCAGCATGGATAGCTGCGGATGCTAAGAGTTGCAGTCCAGCACATCTAGAGGGCACCCAGTTGGGGAAGACTGGTGCAACCAAAGAGGACAGTTAGCAATCTCAAATGTTAAAACAAAATAGGCAGACCTCAAAACATCCTGGGAGAGATTTCTCCCCCCTTGGTACCTTAAAGAATAATATTGTATGATTTCTTGGAACCCATAAATGTTATATTCTCTTCTTGTCTACTGATCTTCAGACCATGGGTAATGATTGCATTTTCAAACTTTTCCTTACACCCATGAAAGCCAGGAAGATGGGGAACAATCCAACATTTCCCCATTGACCTGTGGCTTGCACAGAAGATGTTTATGGCGATTGGTCCCACACTTCTTTCTCTGTTTCTTTGTAAACAAAATAAAAAGAAGCTGTGAGTGTAACCATTTCCGCAACAGGGTCTTTTTAAAAACACAAGCGCGAACACAAACGGCACTGCTTGCAATGCAGTTATGACAACTGGCACCTTTGTAGGAAAAACTGATTCTGATTTTTGGGGGGTTGCCTGTCTTGAAATGTACTTACTCGTATGTGCTTTTTTTTAATAATAAAAAAACCCCAGTGACTTTGACTAGCATGGCATTTTAAAAGAGTTAAAGTAAAATGATTTAAAAAAAAAAAAAGATGTGTGTACAATACCATTATCCCTATTATCAGAGAGACACTTTGAGCACAACTGTTTGAGAAGAGACAGTTCATGCAAGGTGATACTGACGGTACTTCAGCTACTTGGCATAGCATATTTTCCCTTAACGAGTCCGCAAAATCACACTCAGGATGGAGAAATTCACTCTTGTGCTGGATGCTTGCCCCTTGGCACAGGCTAACTTAACATTTTTACTCAATTACTATTTATAAAAGAAAAAAGAACAGGGTAACTTTCCTTTGTTCGGTCTTTAAAAAACAGGACCCAATTGTCTAGCAATGGTGAATGGACTATTTTAAAGCAATCAACAAACTGTATCATCCTAATGGAGAGAAAGATGTGATGGTGCGAGTGCATTCCATCACACAGATAAATTCTGCTCTTCCAACCTATGTCTCTCTCCCAACCCCCAAGCCCTCTTTGCCAGGAAGAACTCCTGTTCTCTTTGGCACGCTCAACCAATGGCAGGCTTTGGAGATTTAGCCAGGGGTTCGAAAGAACAGAATATCCAAACCATTCCCTGGCTGCAGAAGGAAATGAAAGTCAGTCATTTTCAAGAAAAGCAAGTTGGACTGTCCAAGGTTACAATTCTGCTCCAATAAAACCAATGGGTATTTTGCCCATGATGTCTATAGGCGTAGGATTGCACTCGAAGCAAATCAGGTGTTTTATTTTATTTTTTAAAGGCAAAGAGGAAATATATAAGGAAAAAATAATATGCGTTAAAACATGGTATTGCAAGTCTAAAGGAAAACAAACTTTAGGGGGACATTTAGAATCACAACCAAAGACCCATATTTGAAAGGTTCTATGCTTAAAACGAAACGTGGGTGATGGCTAACTAAATGTTAAATGAACCCAAGCCAAGTCAGACATAAAATTGCAAATATTTTAACAGCGGTAAAATCCTGATGCCTTTTCTTACTTTCCAAAACTCACCAGAGAAATAAATGCTCTCTATAAATATTCCTTGATTTAACTCTTAAAACTGGAAAAACTGACTTGTAAACTTCACAGTGAGTTTTCCAGAGGAACAAGAATCACGGGTGTTACTGACAGGTACCTTTCAAGACATGCTGCGCTACAGAGAACAAATGTAATAGCTGCACTAACTCAAGTAAAAGGTCTCTTTGATACTATTCAATCTGCTAGTAAAATTAACCCTAAACAACCCAGAGTGTAGGATTAGCATATCATGACAACAACCCAGGAACAGGGCATTCCTGGGTTGTTTACAAAGCTGGGTGCAAAGCGAAAGTGATGAACATGCGGGAGGCAGCACACTCACAAACAACCCATAGTTTACTAACCATGGGTTGTTTGATCATGCAACTTGGGTTGTGCCCAGTGGTGGGTCTGTGCTAGTGGAAAACACTTTGGTCTGCACAAGACCAGGCACAAGATTTTCAGCAATTCCGCCCCCGCAGAGCCATTGCAGCCCTCAAACCCCCCTGAAAAGTTGTTCCTAAGGGCTGGGGAACCCGCCAAAATAGTATGGAATATGGCAGAAGGCTACAGATGGTAGTGGGAGACAGGCAAAAACTGGGGCTCCATGTCTTGCATGAGCAGAAGTGCTTTCCACTCTGCAAAGCTGCTGTTAGATACAATCCAATGGTTTTAAGGGTATAATGGATGTTCAAATGAAATGAGTTGAATAACCTAATTGTAAATCTCCATTTACAATTGTTTACAATGCTAATGTCATTTATACTCATAAATTAGGCTTGCCAGATCAAATTTAAAAAATAACAGAAGCTTGGGAGCTGTGATGGTGGCACACATTGTGGTCAACCAATATATTGCATCGTAAGAAGGGGAAGTTGTTGACGCCTGTGTCAGTGGGGCTCCTTATCCATTGCAGCTTTTATTCTGAGGAATAAAGGAGCTATCCATGGTACTGTAATCCATCCTCAAAATAGGTTCACCGCCATGGAGCACCATGGATAGCTTCTATAAAGCTCAGAATAAAAGCTGCAATGGATAAGGAGCCCCACCGATGTAGGAGTCACCAGCCTCCCCTGAATCGTAAGGCTTCATGGACGAAGACCCATTTCACCAGATGCATGAAATAAATAAGGTACCCCTAAGGAAGTACTTTATTTATTCATTTATTTAAAACATGTCTATCCCACCTTTCAGTAGAAACATGTCCAAGATGGATTGCTATTGGGGTTTTCATTACAATGTGGAAATAAAGGGTCAGAAAATCCAAGATTCATAGATTCATAGATTCACAAATCATAGTGTTGGAAGGGGCCTACAAGAGAGAGCCACAGTAGGTGTGCCACAGTACTATGGAGAGTGCAAATGACTATAGAACACAATCCAATCTTATGAATGTAAGATCCAATCAGTGTAGGTATGACCCTTTCCTGACTAGCAACCACTGGTGATCAATAACTATAGCAAGATCAGTAGTGCAAAAATAAACACCTAAAGAGGGACAATTACTTTTGGTATAAAGCAAGCCATTCCTGAGATTTGCTGAAACCAAATTCCAGTGTGTTAAAGTTGCTATGAATTCTAGTTCAGTGGCTTCATGTTGATATTTCCTTTGAAACCTTTGTTGTTGTTGCTGGAGTATTACAACTTTACAATCTGTTACAGAATGTCCTGGAAGATCATGCTGGCTTTTGAGCATGACCATTTTTCTGATGCCCAATTTGTGTCCATGCCTAACAACTGACCTGCTTGACCTATGTAAATGGCAGAAGGGCATTTTGGACGATGCACATCACAATACAAGTTCCAGGTCATTACATTTGTTACTGTTTGTCCTTTTATACAGGCAGTCCCCGGGTTACGAACATCCCGACTTATGGACAACTCATACTTAAGAACGGACCGCCATATATGTAAAACTCTGAGTTAAATACAATGGTTCGTACTTACGAACGAACGCACTATACTTTGCGACACTTTGAAAACATTGTGTGGCTTCTGTTCTGACTTATGTACACATTCGACTTAAAGACAGACTTATGAACGGATCTCGTTCGTAACCCAGGAACTGCCTGTACTATTCCCAGATTGCATCCTTGGCTAATACACATATTACACACATACACAAAACTTTTCCTTCTCCATCCTAAAACAGAGGAACACTGTCAGTTAATTGGCGGCTATAAGAAATGGCAACTTGGGAAAGTCTTTTAAGCGAAGGCTATTCTCTGTGCTCATAAGCATCAGCTAGCAGATTAGTTAAACACCAATTTGCCCGTTAGTAGTCTATTAGAGCAAGACATTGTGGGCTGCATTCCCATTTACAATAAGCACCCTTTACACCGATCCAGCTACGTGGGAGGGCATATTTATACTTACATTTCTCAGCTCTGCCAAAACAGTGGCAATGAAAGTTTCAAGTATATAACCAACACGCCTCTGTCAGCTTGCAATGCCAAACCATGATGGTCTGCCATATGTATAAGGTTGACCCTGGTGAGAAATGCTCATATTAGTGTTTAAAGATGCCTTTGTTTGGAAGATATGCCATTATGCATAGCCCTGGGTGTGTGCTTGCAAAAAACATACAGCAGTTACCTGTCCAGAAAGCAACTATATAGTCGATGTTGACATAGGAAACTAATTTCTTTCCAGGTCTAGTACTGGAATGCCACATTAATGCATATGTCCATCCTATTGTTGAATAATAGCCATTATACATGTTGCAACTCTTTGAAAATTTCTGCTTTCATTAAGAGAATCATAGACTTGGAAGGAACCTTGAGGATCATTCTGTTCCAACTGCCTCCTCAGTGCAGGAGGCAACTACAGCCTCTGGTTAAATACCTCCTGAGGCAGTCTGTCAAACAGCTCTTACTGTTAGGAAGTTTCTCCTAATGTTCAGCTGAAATCGGCTTCCCTGCAATTTCCACCCATTTTCCACCCAAACTCCCTGCAATCTCCACCCTGCCCTCTGAAGCAACAGAGAACAAGTCTGCTCCATCTTCTGCATTATAGCCATTCAGATATTTGAAGACAGCCATCGTATCTCTCCTTAATCTTCTCTTCTCCCGGCTAACTATACCCAGCTAGCCTTTTCAATCATTCCTCATAGAACCTGGTTTCCAGGCTCCTTACCATGCTGGTTGCCTTCCAGGACTGGACATACTCCAGTTTGTCAATGTCTTTCTTAAAATATGGTACCCAGAATGGCTTATCATCTGTATCATTAGGAATACTGCTTTGAAATTTGTTAATGAAGGATGGTAAATACTCATTTTTAAATCATCATCATCTCTTGCAAAAGGTAGGAATCAGCTTCAAGGCAGAAAATCATGGAGATGGGAGGCAATTAGCTAAAGGAGGAAACTTCTTCTTGCTGGTGTGTTTGGTCTTCTCTGTCCCAAGTGTCTTCCTTTTAGGTAGTGCTTAATCTCTAACATGGAAAGTGCTGGGGCGCACACCTACCAGGAAGTAACAGTCCCTGACTTGGAATTAGTCGCTCCCCCACCCATCCCCAGATGAATGATCAGTGATTACCCAAGGAAAATAGAGAAGTACTCTGCACATGCTCACAGACACCCTTTCTTATTACCATGTATCTTAACAGGCTGATCCCTAGGATTGCGAACAGGTTTCAGGATTAAACCACAATATTTCCTGTCTCAAATGAAGCCCTCCTTTGGGGCAGGAATCTTTGATAGGTCCATTCATCAAGGCACCAGTCATGGCCAAACACCTGTATTTGTGTACCCTGAAGGTATCTGATGTTATGGTCTGGATTGGACTAGATCGGACCAGAGGGGGAACCTGTGGCCCTCCCAGTGTTGTTGGACACCAATTACCAGCAGCCCCAGCCAGCATGGCCAATGGATGATGGGTGATGGGAACTGAAGTCCAGCAAAATCTGGAGGGCCACAGCTTTCCCACCCCTGGACTAGATGAGCCTTTGGAGGATTTCAATTCCTATAGTCTTGTGACCTAGCTGGAAGACCCATATCCAACGGAATGGTACTGAAATATGGGCTACAATTTCTACTGCATCAATTTACTTCCAAAGCAACTCCCCTGATGGTGTAGACCAGCCTTCCCCAACCCGGTGCCCCTCCAGATGTTTTAGACTACAACTCCCAGCATTCCTGACCATTGGCCATGCTGGCTGGGGCTGATGGGATTTGAAGTCCAAAACTTCTGGAGGGCACCAGGTTGGGGAAGGCTGGTACAGACAAAGCCACACAACTAGCATCATTACATGCTTGATCATATTTAAGGCTTAATAAATATTATTCCCATTGGCAAATACAGTATATGCCTTGTTCCAAAATTGCTTTGTTTTTTAGATGGCTGATGGTGTTCAGACTTTACTGCCAGTTGATTCTGTTTCTTTCCATCACAAGCAGCTAAGGCAATGTAACTTTGATGATGTATGAAGACTTTGCTGTCACTTATTTGTAGCTATTGGAAGGTTTTAGTGTTTAAGCTTATATGCATTAAAGGTATGGTTTTGCATTTATCCTTGGAGAATCCTTTAGATACAAAGCCCACTTTGCCTCTTAAATGAGTAATAGCTTTGGGAGAAGGAATGATGGAAAGACATTAAAACATGTTTATTTGGAAGGTCTTCATGGCCAGATCATCATTTATTATGGGAAGGGGTGTGTGGTAAAATACCAGGAAGGTACAGCGCATAAACTCATGCTTATTTCCCTGAATTCTCAAACCACATGCTATGACCATATTGCTGCCATATGCTGCTACCAGATGACAACTGCTATCAAATGCTGCTACCAATAACCTGCCACTCTGTTTATTTTTTCTTTTTTTCTTTTTTTTAGAGTTCATGTAGAACTACAGCTCTGATGGTAATCCAAAGGCAAAGAACCACATTTCAAAAAGGTGTTCCAAAATATCCTACAACTGTGACCCTCTCTTGAAATGATGCGTACAAAAGTAAAATACCCCTACCTACCAAGAGCAAAATCAAACCCTCACTCTTTCTGGATTGGGCTGGTTTTGAATTATTATTTTTTTAAAGGAAAATACGCACATGGGGCAAGTAGAAACCTGGCAGAGGGGCCGTGGCCAGTGGCAGAGCACATGCTTTGTGTGCAAAAGGTCCCAGGTTCAATCCCCGGCATCTCCAGGTAGGGTTAGGAAGGAATCCTGCCTGAAACCCTGGAGAGCCGCTGCCAGTCAGGGTCGACAATACTGGGCTAGATGGACCCATGGTCTGACTCAGCGGGCCAGTTTGCATGACCGCAGTGAGTGAAATAAGCCACGGTGGCTTATTTCCCCTGCTGTGCATGCCGGCCACGTGCCAGCCAGATTCCCTTCATTACCCTCACTGCCGAACCTGGACAGCATGGCTTGTTGGGGGGGGGGGGAGCAGCAACCCTCAAATACCCTCAAACGAGCCATGCCACCTGGGTTCGGATGACACGGCAAGCTGCGTCAGTGAGGGTGAATAAGGAAATCTGGCCAGCACACAAACGCATACACAATAGAATTAACAAGCCACTGTGGCTTGTTACATCACTGCAACTTACTGTGCAAACCGGGTCAGCATAAGGCAGCTTCCTATGTTCCTATGTTGGGATTGACATGCATACCCAAGACTTCCCTACCAACAGCAGTAATGTGCAAGCAAAAAAACCAGACTTTTATTCCCCGAGTCCCTTGTACAGTCCAGTCATGTAGCAAATGCAATTAAGCCTTCAGATTACCAAACATTTTATCAATCAGGCTCAGAAATGTTTGTGGGCCACTTGGCAGCATTCAATTCTCAGCTGCTATGGGAGTTTCAACCACAGTTGTGGCATGATACCAGCTCAAAAAACCATTACAGAGGAGAGCCAGTCAACGGTATTCTCTAGCTACATGGTACTCTCTCACACACTTGAAGCTGCCTTAGTCAGATTATTGGTCCATCTGGCTCAGTGTTCTCTACACTGACTGGGTTCAGACAACATTATAACCCACACTCAAGGGTTGAGTGTGAGTTGTTGTTGAACCATGGATTGTTGTTGAAATGTGGGTTATAGTGTTGACTGAACTCAGCTGCGCTAACAAGCCATGGCTTGTTAACCACAAACAACCCATAAAGAAAATCCATGGTTTGTTATCTCAGCTGGTTTCAGACAATACGAAAACCCATGTTTCAACAACAACCCACAGTTCAATGACAACCCACACTCAACCCATACTCAGTCTTTGAGTGTAGGTTATCGTGTTGTCTGAACCCAGTCAGAGTCTAGCATCAGCAGCTCTCTAGGGTTTCACAGACCTACATGGAGATGCCATGGATTGAGTCTGGGACCTTCTGCATGCAAAACTTGTGATCTACTGCAGAGCTACTACTAGGAGGCTGATTACCATAGTCTTGTAACTGCTCAGAAATCCAGGGAAAGGTGAGAACCTGGTGATGCATTGTATCACAATGTGGTCTATAGCATTCTTAAATAATCCAGAGTTGCTGTTGTTTTTCCATGTTTTATGTTCAAGCTACTGTATTCCCCCCAAGTAAAGTCTGTCATGCTGCACCTTTCTTTCTTATTTCTGCCTGAAGAACACACACTTGCTCAACATTTTTTAAATTTGTTATTCTCTATTCCATAATAAATCTGAACTCTTTTACAAATGCTACTCCACTTCTACTCTCTGTTAATGTGTGTTGCTCTTTCTTTCCTTTTGGCATTTCCGCATCATTTTTAATAGCTATGTTATGTGTATCTTAGCTATCTTAATTTCCTGTTACCCTAAGTCAGTCTACAACATTTCTACACTGTTGTTTTTAACAACATATTTCCAAACATTTCTTTAGAATACTTTAGGAACATACATTATTTTCTCCCCAAAGATTCTCCCCCCCCCCCTGCACTTTCTATGTCACTTTTCCCTGAGCTGGTAATAACACTTTGTGACCTAACTTGACCAGAATATCATTCTTTCCCTTATCAAAGCCTTTCCTGTATTGTCCCAATTTCCAACCTTTGTGTATATCTGTTGTCATCCAACAGTCCAACTGCCTCCCTATCTGGTTTCCTGCTTCTGATATATTTAAAGAATTCTTTATTGTTGGTCTTGATGTTGTTTGTGATATGCTCATTAAAGTGCTTTTTTGCATCTCTTATTTTTTGCTTGCATCTCCTTTGCTCAAGTTTGTGCTCCCTTTTGTTCTCCTCATTTGGGCAAGACTTCCATTTTCTGAAGGAAGCCTTCTTTTCTCTAACAGCTTCCTTGACCCTGCTCATTAACCATGCTGGTGACCTCTTGGACTTGGTGCTACCTTTCCTAACCTGTGGTATACATTCCATCTGAGCTTCTAATATTGTGGTTTTGAATAACCTCCAAGCATTTTGAAGGGATTTAATCCTCTTGACTCCCCTTTTCAATTTCCTTTTTACCAGTTCCCTCATTTTAGAGAAGTTTCCTCCTTTGAAGTCAAATGTGTTGGACTGTGTTGGACTTCCTTGGCAATTTCTCTCTTAAATATACATTAAATCTAATAGCACTGTGATTCACCATTTCGAACTGGTTCAACAACACTCGTATCTCCCACTAGGTCCTGGGCAGCACTATTTAGGATTAAATCCAGGGCCACCTCCCCTCTGGTCAGTGCCATGACCAATTGTTCTAGGGCACAGTCATTTAGGGCATTGAGAATTGAAGTCACCCATTATTACAACATGTCCGCATTTCGATACCTCCCTGATTTTGTTTTCCATCTCAAGATCACCCTGAGCATTCTGATCTGGGAACAACAGCATGTCCCTAGTACTAAATTACTTTTGGAGCCCGGTATTGTCACCCACAGCGCTTCTGTGGAGGACTCTGCCCCTTTTAGGTTTTGTAGCCTGCTTGACACTATGCCCTCTTTGATGTACAGAGCAACACCTTCTCCAGTATGCCCTTCCTTGTCCTTCCTATAGAGTTTATATCCAGAGATAACTATATCCCACTGGTTCTCTCCATGCTACCAGGTTTCCATTATGCTCACTATATCCAAGTTCTTCTTTAAAACCAGGTGCCCCAACTCTCCCATCTTGACTCAGAGGCTTCTAGCATTAGCACAGAATACACGGTGTCCCTCCCCAGCTGTCTCTGATGTGTGCATCTTCTGCTATGGTCCTTAGGCCTCTTTGACTGGCTGTGATGTCTCACCATATGCTCCTGGCCTATTCCCTCTCTGTCCCCATTTGGACAATCAGGAACATTTTCATCTTCATCCCCTAGGGATGATTCAACCCCAACCAGATGCTTCCTGTCAGCTTTCCACCAGGGGTCAGTTTAAAAGCTGATCTGCCACTTTTTTTTTATGTTAAGCACCAGCAGTCTGGTTCCATTCTGGTTCAATTGGATTTTAAAATTTGTTGTAAACTGCTTTGGGATTTTTAAAATGGGAAGTGGTATATACGTATTCTAACATAAAGCTAAATAAATAATAAATTCATTAAATAATAAATAATTATTAAATAAATGTATTATTCCCCAGGTGTTCAGAAATGCAGAGCTGCGCAAAAATGCCAAAATTTTCAGATGCTATTTTCCCACTTTTAAAAAAGAAAGAAAAGAAAAAAAAGCTCTGCAAAATCTTCAGGTTATGTTATCAAATGGCAAGCTAACTCACATGGATTATAGTTCTTGGGGCAGAATGCCTGAAGTTTACTGAGGCCGAGTGGAATACACGCTTTGCTGGCATTCCGCTCTGTGCAACCTCTTCTCCTAGTGACCATGTTCCTTTTCCTTGTACTTCTGCACAACCCTCAAATGTCAATGTTTGTCCTCAGAATCTTTCAGCTGAGCATGCACAGCCCAACAATCCGTAGTTGGCTTTATTTGGGGGGGAAAAAACAACCAAAACAAAACAAAACACCTGCCCACCCAACCTCTGTCAAAGGTTCTTCTCACTAAGCCTATTTGGCACTGAACACGTCTGCATGCCCAGTATCTGGTCTGCGAATGTTGCTGCGGAGCCCTGCGCAAGTATCAGAGGCCGACGGCCAGGGTGAGCCCTACCAGCAGAGTGAAGCAGCTGCCTCAGATGGTAGATGCTGAGGAGCATCGAGGTGTTGGAGGACAGAACGGTGGGTGCCATTTGGCATGCCCTGTGTACCCTAAGCCTGCCTCCTGCTCTCAAGTGAAGTGGAAGACACTGACCCTTCGCCAGGGATTCAACTCTCAGTCTGGTTGGTTTCTGTATGTGGAAATGAGGGATGGGGAAGCCATCTTGCCCACGCCTCAGGCAGCAAGGCATCTTGGGCTGACAGCACTTTGGACCACGGCAACAGAATTTTCCATTCCTCATAAACCAAATTCCAACCTACTATCTGCAATGAGAAATGCGATATAATGCTGTGATCCCTACCTTCCAGCCAAGACAGTGCGGCAGGCGCTCTCTCTCTCTCTCTCTCTCTCTCTCTTTTTACCCCAGAGCTCTGAGCTGAGCAAGCTGCTGACTTGCAAATGTTGAACGTAAACAAAAACAGAATCAGAAAACGAAAAGCCTTCCGCAGCAGTTGGGCTGCCTTTTAGAATTCAAGGCAGGGTTTTGAATGAGAGGATGCCAGTGTAAACACTTTGACACTGGCCAAACAAGGAAAATATCATGAATTTCGATGAGAGAGAAAAGGGAGTTGGAAAGAATGAGAGATTTACTGCTTCATTTTGCTGTGCATGTACAATCATCACTGATAGACTATCCCCAGGAAGTGTCGAAATTACCATAGCTGACACTGATCCAACTACTAAAAATTAAATTATCTTTCCCAGAACATTCCAATTTGGGCTTTGGCAACAGCAGTGGTTTAATGCTGTTAAATGGATATATACATCCTTTAAAAACAGTACTCTCTTCTAGGCAAGACCTCCCTCTTGGATTATTTTTTTTCCCAGCAACAATTTTGCTGGAAAAAATCATCCGGGCTTGACAAATCAACTGGAGATCCATACTGCAAGATTTAGTACCAAAAGTTGAAATGCAAAGTTGTGGAATGAAGTAACGAATGGATCCTTAAAAGAACCTGACCTTATGAATGAATGCCTGCAAATGTGTCAGGGCAGAATGGCATTTGTCAATACAGTGTGGATTCGACAGTGAGGCACAGAGCCAAACAAACATGGCCAAGGTCAAATTCACAACATTTTTTCTCTCTCCCCCGCCCCCCTTCCTCTTTCATTTGACTTAGAACAGTGTTCTCCAGCCTTTGGTCCCCAGATGTTTTTGGCCTACAACTCCCAGCATGCCCCAGCCAGCTATGCTGGGAGTTGTAGGCCAAAAACATCTGGGGACCCAAGGTTGGAGAACACTGACTTAGAATGATGTTAGAATGGTTGCTCAAATGAAATGTGCAAGTCAGGGGTTTTTTCAGCCTAGATGAGAGAAATCTTTTCATTTTAAAACAAATGCCACCACAGAGATAGCATAAGTATATGGCTTTGATGAAAATAATATATAAATGCAGAGGTAACGTTAGGCTGCTATTCTGGGATGGATTGAGGTGGAGTTGCACTGTATGTTAAAAATACGTATCTCTGCACAGAGATACAGGAAGAGGAGCTTGGCAGCCCCATTGAGAGCATCTGGGTTAAAATAAAGGGGGCAAAGAATAAAACGAACATGGCGGTTGGAGTCTACTACCGACCACCCAATCAAGGAGAAGATGAGGATGGAACTTTTGAAAAGCAAATTGCCATTGTTTCAAGGAGGCACGATGTGGTAGTAATGGGAGACTTCAATTTCCCTGATATCTGTTGGGAGACTTATTCAGCCAAACATGGCCCCTCCAAGAAATTCCTGACCTGTGTTGCTGATAACTTCCTCCTACAGAAAGTGGAGGAAGGAACTAGAGGATCGGCTATCCTTGACCTGATTCTAACCAACAGAGACGAGTTAGTGGATAAAGTGGCAGTTTCGGGAACTCTGGGGGAAAGTGACCATGTTATACTAGAGTTCTTGATTCTAACAGAAGCAAAAGCTGAGTGTAGCCAAACACGTACCCTGGATTTTAGGAAAGCCAATTTTAACAAACTCAGAACAATGATTAGTAAGATCCCATGGCAAGTGACTCTCACGAGAAAGGGAGCCCAGGAGGGGTGGGAGTTTTTAAAGAAGGAAATTTTAAAGGCACAATTGCAAACAATTCCCACAAGGAAAAAAGGCAGAGGGCAACAGAAAAAGCCAATGTGGCTTCACAATAAACTCAAAGATGACCTGAAAACAAAAAAGGACACGTATAGGAAGTGGAAGGAAGGACAGGCTACAGGGGAAGAGTACAGGCAGGTAGCACAGAACTGCAGGAATAGTGTCAGGAAGGCTAAAGCTGAGAATGAGCTAAGGTTAGCGAGGAATGCTAAAAGCAACAAAAAAGCTTTCTTCAGATACATGCACAGTAAAAGACAGAAGAAAGAACTGGTGGTTCAACTACGCGATGAGGATGGCAAATTGATAACAGAAGACAAAGAAAAGGTAGAAGTGTTCAATTCCTACTTCGGCTCGGTCTTCTCCCAAAAGAGGGTCTATGACCCCCTTGGCAAACCTGAAGTGCAGACTGAAGGGGCAGAATTGCAGCTTGAGATTGATAGGCAAATGGTCAAGGAGCACCTGATTACTCTGAACGAGTTTAAATCTCCAGGGCCTGATGAGCTGCATCCTAGAGTAATAAAGGAACTGGCAGAAGAACTCTCAGAACCACTGTCTATTATCTTTGAGAAATCATGGAGGACAGGTGAAGTGCCAGACGACTGGAGGAGGGCAAATGTTGTTCCCATCTTCAAAAAGGGCAAGAAGGAGGAACCTGGGAACTATAGGCCAGTCAGTCTGACATCAATCCCTGGGAAGATTTTTGAGCAGATTATAAAGAAGTCAGTCTGCAAGCACCTTGAAAACAATGCAGTGATTACTAGAAGCCAGCATGGATTTGTCAAGAACAAATCCTGTCAGACTAATCTGATCTCATTTTTTGATCGGGTAACCTCCCTTGTGGACTGTGGGAATGCTGTGGACATTATATATCTGGACTTCAGCAAAGCTTTCGACAAAGTGCCTCATGATATCCTGATTAGTAAGCTAGCTAAGAGTGGGCTAGATGGAACAACTATCAGGTGGATCCACAATTGGCTAAAGAATCGGACTCAAAGAGTGCTTATCAATGGTTCCTTCTCAAACTGGGGAGAGGTAACGAGCGGGGTACCACAGGGCTCGGTCCTGGGCCCGGTGCTCTTCAACATTTTTATTAATGACTTGGATGAGGAGGTACAGGGAATGCTTATCAAATTTGCAGATGACACAAAGTTGGGTGGAACAGCTAATACTCTGGAAGACAGAAACAAAATTCAAAGTGACCTCGATAGGCTGGAGCGCTGGGCCGAAAACAACAGAATGAAATTTAATAGGGATAAATGCCAAGTGCTGCACCTAGGGAGAGGAAACCAAATGCAGAGTTACAGAATGGGGGACACTTGGCTCAACAATACTACAAGTGAGAAGGATCTTGGAATTGTGGTAGATCACAAACTGAATATGAGCCAGCAATGCGATGTGGCTGCAAAGAAGGCAAATGCTATTTTGGGCTGTATTAATAGAAGTATAGCTTCCAAATCGCGGGAAGTGATAATTCCCCTTTACTCGGCACTGGTTAGGCCTCATCTTGAGTACTGCGTCCAGTTCTGGGCACCTCACTTTAAGAAGGACATAGACAAACTGGAGAGGGTTCAGAGGAGGGCAACAAGGATGATAAAGGGACTGGAAACAAGGCCCTATGAGGAGAGACTGAAAGAACTGGGCATGTTTAGCCTTCAGAAGAGGAGGCTGAGGGGAGATATGATCGCACTCTTCCAGTATTTGAAGGGATGTCACACAGAGGAGGGCAAAGATCTCTTCTCGTTCATCCCAGTTTGCAGGACACGGAATAATGGGCTCAAGTTACAGGAACCTAGATTCCACCTAAACATCAGGAAAAATTTCCTGACTGTCAGAGCAATAAGACAATGGAATCAACTATCTAGGGAGGTGGTGGGCTCTCCCAGTCTGGAGGCATTCAAGGTGCAGCTGGACAGACATCTGTCAGAGATGCTTTGACCTGGATTCCTGCATTGAGCAGGGGGTTGGACTCGATGGCCTTGTAGGCCCCTTCCAACTCTACTTTTCTATGATTCTATGATTCTATGATCACAGGAACAGAATGCCAGGGTAGAGGAAAGTTCAACACACTAACATTTCCTTTGGGCAGAGGCTGTGTCAGGGGCAGCCCACTAGGGCTGGAGCCTCAAATCTTTCCTTGGGAGCCCTGCATCTCCAGAAGGCCACCTGCCACACCACCCTGCTGTCCATGGGCCCTTGCTGAAATAAAGGCACAGGGGCCCTGATGATCTCTGTTGCATCTGATCCCCCTGGACTAGCTGGCTTTTTGCCCACATGTGCTTCACCTCCTGCTGCCCTCCCCTTGATTCTTTCTGCCTTGGGTTTCTTTCTGAAATCAAATGCCCTCCTCCTCTCCCCTGCCCATACATCCTTTTTTTACAAATAGGGGTGTCCTTAGGAGACAGGGCCCTTTACAGACTTTAAAGCATATGTAAATAAGCACAGGGCTTTTTTTCTCAGAGAAAAGGTGGTGGAACTCACCCCCCCTCCCCTGGCCACGCCCCTACCCACCCCTAGGACCGCCCCCTAAAACCGCCCCTTTAGAGAACAGGGATGCAAGTAAAATTTGGGGGGGCTATAAAAGTAACCCTAACCTCCCCTTGTCTCCCACCAGAAGTACCTCGGCCTTGTCGGGGTTCAGCCTCAGCATGTTCCTTCTCATCTAGTGGTCTACTAATTTTGAGCTCATGCTACTGTGGTTAGGTGGCTGGGACAGTGTAGGGGATTCTGTTGGTGCACCAGTTACCTGCTGCTCAACAGTTTCTCTTGCTGAGCTAGACAGGGGGATCTTGGGCTGCTGTTGGATCCCCCCCCCCCGGCTTCATTTACTAGCAGACGTCAGTGTGCATCCTGAGGTTCCTCAGCCAGGGATGCTGGGAGCTGTAGTCCCTTAGAACAGCCTCCCCCAACCCGGCGCCCTCCAGTTACCTCCATATTGCAGGTGGGGGCTGAGGCACAATAACTTACAGTGAAATTCTGGGTATGCCTACTCAGAAGTAAGCCTCCCCCCCCCCAAGTAAGCAAGCGTTTAGGATTGCAGCCTTAAGGATGCCCCTGTACCACCCATTAGCAGACAGCTAACTAGCCACAGCAACAACAGAGCTGGACGGAGCTCCCGAACCATACCGGAAACGACGAGGAGGTCGGTGTGACCCTTGGCTTGCAGTGCGCGCGTGCGCGCGCGCGCGTGCTCTGCCGTCTGCTCTGCGCGGTCTGGATGGCCGCGTGGGACTCAGTCCGGGGAGCGGGGAAGGTCCTGCAGGAATCCCTGGATGCCCTCGGAACACCCTCCCTGCTGGAGTGGGCGGCTGGCTAGAAGGGGGACCGCGGGAGGCTGCAGTCGCTCTCTGCTTCAGCCGACCTCCGCCTTTCCCTCTTGGCTTCCTCCTCCTCCTCCTCCTTTTCTTCCTCTGTGGTTTTAAGGGCTGAGCTAAAGAAGCAGACGACTCCACATGACTCCCCCTACTGGGCGTCTCGATCGTAACAGATCTTCCCTAAGGGTGAAAAAGATCCCTTTATGTGCGCTTCTTCTGCTCTTCTGATTGTAGCAGAACGGTTCACACGACGACAGTTAAGCCCACAGGGGCTCTGTACTGTAGCCTCCCCCGCCAGTATCCCAGGGGACACCTGCGGCGGGAGCACTGAGAGGAGCGGAGCGGAGCGAGGATGCCGGCGGCCGAAAGTTTCAGCAGCTCTCCTCCGATTCCACGCCCCGCACTCCCGCCACTGCCAGGAGAGCAGGATTGCTCGCGAGAAATCCCATTCCCCCCCCCCCCCGGCATCCACAGTGACTGAAAATAGGTGGCGGAACGCCGTTCCGGTGCGTTCCGCCAGAAAAAAAGCCCTGAATAAGCATATGAAAAACTGTGCTGTGTGTGTGTGTGTGTGTGTGTGTGTGTGTGTGTGTGTCCCCGTCCTGTGGGCCTGAGCTCTGGGTCTTTCCAGTACCTAGCACACACACACACCTGCCTTTGGGGTGGATTTTGCTTCCACTCAACTAGGGAGCGGAATCTTCCCTCAATGAATACATACTGGCTACACACATTCAGCACTCTGTGTTTTCACCTACAGCATACAGTATGGTTCACCTGCCCAAACTACCTGGAACTATTTGCTCTGCAGTTACCTCTCGGATGTTTGTAGCACATGGGAAAGCTGTAAGTGAAGATGGCCCTGCCTTATTAAAGCAGTTGGTCTTGCGGTTCCCTCTGATCCATGATTCCAAGAACTAGGGCAATCCATGAAAATCTCTCCTTCACCTTTCACTTGGGGAAATCTGTTCTGAGAACTTCCCCTTACAAGTGGAGCCATGGTTTAGAGCAGGGGTGAGGAACCTTTATCCTATGAAGGGCTGTTGACCCACGGAAAAAGTTAACTGGGGGCCACAGCCATTGGTAGGAGGAGTTTGCAGCACTGCAGAGCAACATGCTGGCAGCCAGTGTGGCGTAGTGGTGAGAGTGTTGGACTGTGACTTGGGAGATCTGGGTTCTAGTCCCCAGTCAGCCATGAAGCTCACTGGGTGACTTTGGGCCAATCACTCAGCCTAACCTACCTCACAGGGTTGTTGTGAGGATAAAATGGAGAGGAGGAGGATTATGTAAGCCGCCTTGGGTTCCTTGCAGGAAAAAAGGTGGGGTATAAATATAATAAATAAAAATACACACACACACGGCCAAATATACATTACCTTAAATCTGCATCTAGCGGCTACATCTTCTTTCATTTTTATTCCAGAGTAAGTGTGGGGGGGGGATCTGGATTGGAACCTAGTGGGGGGGGGGGTTTAAGATCCTGTGCCTACTCTAGAGTAAAAATTTAAAAAGACATAGCTGCTAGCTATAGATTTAAGTAATGTCTGTTTCGCCCACACACACAACAGAAGAGGAAGCAGCTCCCAGAGGAGTTGGTTCAGAGAGCAAGTGTGTTCCCGCAGCGTCCAGAGAGCAAGATGATGTGGAGGGCCGCATGAAATTAGGGCTGCAGGTTCCCTTCCCCAGATTTAGAGATCACCTGCAATAGCATTTTTTTTAAAAAAAGAAAGACATCCACCTACTTGAAGAATAACAGAACAGTGGCCAGTTCTTGGTGAATTAGTTGCTGACCTAGAAGCACATACCCCATGTTTACATGAATGCAGTATTTTTTTAAAAAGCTATCAGCGCTCTCCACACGTCGACAAACGTGCATAGAGGAGGAGATGGGACCACGCCGACTGCCAACTGCGAAAGAGCCTACGAACACAGACACTATACATGGAGAGGACCCTCAGAAATATGTACAGAGCTTCTATACACACAGTCTGTGCACACAGACACTTGCACGTGTTACATGCTCCCTTCCTGCAGTTTACCCACAAACAGGAAGTTCAGAAACTGCCTACATATTTAGAAAGTGCCAGTTATGCATGTTAACAAGTTAGATAAATTGTCCACACAAACACTTACTCAAGCAGAGCTTTACGTAACACACTGACTTTGTGACTCCCTTTGCGAAGTGATGCATTGCCCACTTGCCCTGTTCTACCTTTCCGTGTGTGTCCTTATGCATGTTCAGAGCTCAAAAGAGAGATCCCATCCATGTGCACAGAGGAACTTCTTCATTAACTTTTCAGGCAGGGTAAACTGCCCATTAACCATGGGTGCTTTTGCATGAGTGTATTCAAAGCTCAATAGAAATAGTGCCATTAAGCTTGGAGAGCACCTCTTTTAAAAAAGGGGGGGGGGAAGCAGCAAACAAAAATAAAACCAGCCCACACTTGCAAGTGGGAAGCAAACACACTGTAAACAAAGGAGCAAAGAATTCTTTTTCATCTAAACAATGCTGTTGATGATGCACTCCAAACTTATTATTACATTAAATTAATACCTGGGGAACACAGCATTCCCAGGCTGGAAAAAATGCCTTTCTAAAGGGGGGGGGGGGAAGGATAACATATGGTTTCGTAATGGGAATGGAAACATTTGTGTATTCTCACTAATGACTTGTTTGGTCAAGATACGCTGGGAACCTCCACAGAATCTGTAATGCAGAAAAACTTTGAGATGAGAGACACTGTGCAGGCGAGGGAAGCTAGAGGCCAACTGGAAGAGGCTCTTCAGGATCACACTGTCACCGAAAGGAGAATGCTTTTCAAAAATAAACGTGCCTATGACGTTTGACAATTAACAGCACATGCTGAGAAAGGCAGTTCCATATCCTTGAACTCCTCAGCAATGAGGGGGTGGGAGCCTCCAATTCTGTGTTAGGGGGAGAAAATGCAACTGAAAACCAGAAAAAAGGTGATCGTAGGCATCATCATTCATATAAAGGCCAGTTCCTGCATTCTGTTGTTGCCACCTTCTAGAGCAGGGCTCTCCAAGCTTGGGTCCCCAGATGTTGCTAGACTACAGCTCCCAGAATCCCTTACCATTAGCCATGCTGGCTGGATATGCTGGGAGCTGAAGGCCAGCAATATCTGAGGACCCAAGGTTGGAGAGCCCTGCTCTAGAGTGACCAAGAAACAGCACCCACTGCTAGTGCAGATAAAAGAAAAATCAATACCCCATGGGCCCCATTAAGTTCAATAGAACAACTTAAGTGGGCTAGAACCAGCAAGATTGCTGGAAGGGACCCCTATTCTCCCCCAAAACCTTGGGTTACCTGGGACAATGATAACCCAATTCCACTGAAGTCCCTGAGCACAGCCTTTTACTTTCTCCCATATAAGTGAATGGCTGCCATTCACTCCTATACTAAAAAGGAAAGTGCTGCATTCCATTGCAACAGAAGCAAAACCTGACCCCAACACTGATAATAGGTGGCCCAAACTCTCCTGAAAGTGTTACCTGGGGGGTTCAGGTGCTCCTTTACATACACTTACAAGCAAAGACATCATATTGATGGACATTTGCTAATAATCATTTACACAAGTGTTCTTAAACTGTTTACTACTTTTTGTAGCTTCACAAATATTTTTTGTCAGATACTAGGTAAGGACTGATTGTGAAGTTTGTAATTCATAGATAATACATGGAGCAGAAGGATGAACCGGTGTATTACATGCATGGTAAAATTCAGACTGAAAACTGCACTGAGGCAGTTTTCAGTCTGTATACAGTATCAGAGGCAGTATGCCTATGTACTCCAGTTGCTGGGGAACATCAGTGGGAGGGTGCTGTTGCACTCATGTCCTGCTTGTGGGATCCTGTGGGCAGCTGGTTGGCCACTGTGTAAACAGAATGCTGGACTACATGGACCCTTGGTCTGATCCAGCAGGGCTCTTCTTATGTTCTTATGTTCACTGAATGAATCCTGTTCCTTTGGTCACTAGAAGCCTCCCTCTACCTGCTTTCTGAGTCTTTGTAGAAACTTCAAGACTTTTTATTCCCCCCCCTCTGTCATCATGAAGACTAGAAACTTGTTCTTCTTAAAACTGAATGAAAGCTCAGTCTTGAGATTTTTTTTAAAATGCCAAGTTATTCCAATTTACAAAGATTAGTTTATGTCATGCATTTCTAGACTCCTTGTACCTAATCCACAGAAAGTTAGTCATTCTGAAGTACTATAAAAAATCAATGAGAACAGTTAGTTTAGTCATAACTAAATTCCACTAATTTAAATGAGATTAAGGCTGCAATCCTATGCACACTTACCTGGGAGTAAATCTCACTAAATACAGTGGGCCTTACTAGTGAGTAAACATGCACAGGATTGCACAGTTAAGCTCCAATCCTATATTACCTGGAGTAAGTCACATTGAACTCAGTGGGACTCAGTTCTGAGTAGACCTATATTGGATTGCACTGTAAATCTTGCTGAACTCAAGGGGTCTTACTTCAGAGTAGATATGCTTAGGGTGCACTTTTAAATTATACCCCTGTGATGTGGGGATTAAGAGATGGACAGCAAAAGTGGACTCTGAGAGCCCGAACAGTTGCAGAGAGACTTAGGACACAATCCTATGCATGTTAAGAGAGCAACAAGTCATACAACTCCCAGCATTCCCCAGCCAGCTCCCCAACATGCACAGGATTGCGCCCTTATACTCCAAGCCTGGAAGAATAAATAACCGACTCCTACTATTCAATGGACTGAAGATCTTACTGCTCTTGCTGCATTTGAACATATATTTTACAGTCATCAATTTAGTCAGGATGCTATTTAAATATATGGCCTGCTTATATTAACGTATATATTTGAAACAGAAGTGTCAAATCCTGTTTGTTTGTTTTTGCTTTGACCAATGGCATGGTAAAAAGTTATTGCAAATGGATATAGTTGTTGTTTTGTTTTGTTTGCTTTTTGTTATCCCCCTGCTATTGGTGTTGTCGTCTGTAGTCCCTCCCAGCCCTTTTTCTTGTTTGTAGTAGTAGTAGTAGTAGTAGTAGTAGTAGTAGTAATAATAATAATAATAATAATAATAATAATAATAATAATAATAACTGCTTAGAGTTGCATGGTTAAGTACAGGCAACTTTCTCTGGATTGGGATGGATAGATGGACACATGCACAACACTATATGCATTTAACTCAAATTTTAGATTATAAAGGAACATAGGAAGCTTCTGTATACTGAGTCAAACAATTGGTCCATCTATCCTGGTACTGTCAACACTGACTGGCAGTGGCTCTCCAGGGTTGCAGGCAAGAGTTTTTCCAGCCCTGCCTAGAGATGCCGGGATTGAACCCAGGACCTTCTGCATACAAAGCAGAGGATTCTATAGTTCTCTAGATCAGGGCTCTCCAACCTTGGGTCCCCAGATGTTTTTGGCCTACAACTCCCAGCATGCCCCAGCCAGCGACATCTGGGGACCCAAGGTTGGAGAGCCCTGATCTAGATGCTTTCTAGGGGCCATCGGATTGCTCTTTAAGGACCTCTAATCATACAATGAAACAAAAAATCTACAAAATTTGAATGTCTACATTTATCCTAAGTGACACTAAATTGGCTCCAACCTTACACTCAATGCCCTCTTTCCTTAAAACTGGTGCCTCAGAAAAATTACTCATGTAACATGGTATATCTGTAAAAATAGCCAAAAGAAAAATTGACACCTGTCCTCAAGCTATTTATTTAAAACATTGTTATACCACCCATCAATCTAAAATGACCAAGGTCAGGTGGTTGACAATGCATCATAAAATGTAATAAGGGAAGAACTGATAAAAACAACTGCTGACAACAGTAAAAGGCAGCATTAAAAACTACCTTTGAAGATGGTTCAGAAACTTCACTTATTTCAAAATAAAGCAGCTAGGCTACTAGCTGGGACTGGCCGATTTGATCATATGATGGCAACGGTTTGTCAGCTGCACCAGCTCCCAGTCAATTTCCGAGCCCAATTCAAAGTGTTGGTGTTGACCTGTAAAGTCCTAGAGCAGTGATGGCGAACCCATGGCACGTGTGCCACAGCTGGCACGCAGGGACCTCTCTGTGGGCACTCGAGCCATTGGTCACCAGATCGCGAAAAGACCGTCCCCTTCTGCATTCAGCGTCGGGTTTCCATAGTAACGCTTCTTCACTCATTCCTCGCTGGCCTCCACAGGCAGGCACACTCCAACATCACCCCCAGAAGCAGACTGCGCAGGCACCCAGCCCTCCTTCTAAATGAACAGACAGCTCAGAAGCACAGAGCGCGCGCGCCCAAATCTTTGCGCGCCCGGTGAAGAGCCATGCCCTGAGACAGAGCGGGACGCGATTAGCTAGTGCCCCCTCCTCCTTCCTGCCAAATTTAAGGCACTTTGAAATAAATAAGTTGGTTTTGTGTTGCAGTTTGGGCACTCGGGCTCAAAAAGGTTCGCCATCACTGTCCTAGAGTATCTAAAGGCACGTCTCTTCCTGCATGTACCTGCTCGGACCCTTAGGTCATGTTCAGAGGCCCGCCCTCCTCTGGGTAGCCCCACCAAAGGAAGCTAGTCAGGTGCCTACAACAGAGAGGGCCTTCTCAGTGGTAGCACCCCACTTATGGAATAAACTCCCCAAAGAGGTTTGCCTGGCACCTACACTGTTGTCTTTTTGGTGCCATGCAAAGACCTTTCTTTTCTCCCAGATATTTTAGAGACCTAGTTCTAGGTTATTATGGCTGTTTATTGTTTTGCATTATATTGTATTTTATTCTTTTAAATATTTGTGCTGTATTTTATATTTAACTGTTATATGGCATTTTAGGTTTTTTTAAAGGTTTGTAATCTGCACAAAGAAATGAAATGGGATAAGCTGTCTAGGGAGGTTGTGTGGATCCCAGTTAGCCTACACATAGGATAGGCCCAACTGAGCCACGGGAGAACCGTACAGGACAGAACAGAAAGAGGGAACTCAACTTGGCTTATGGGCCGGTGGTTTCCCACTCCTTTGAAACAATGGATCTCAGAGCTAAAAGGCCCAAAGGATCATCTTGCCATTTTCCTTTGTAGAAAGGCAAAGTACAAACCAAATAAATAAATCTAATTCAACCAGTTGCCCTACAATGATGCAACTGACCTATTTTGAAAACCAGCAAGGAAGAAAATTCCACCGCTTCACCTAGGGACTGTTGATACAATTGACAGCTGGGAGTCCTGTATTTCAGGGGTGGGGAGCCTGTGTGGCCCTCCAGATGGGCTCCAACTCCCATCAGCCCCAGCCAGCATGGCCAGTGTAAGGCATTTTAGGGGTGTTGTAGTACAACGGGTGGGAGCACATGCTTCCGACCCCTGCTATAAATGACGGGGGACCCGGCATACACACACACCTCCCATCCTACGTAAAATGTAACACGGACAAATCACACCACCTTTCCTTTCCCCTAAGAAAGGGAGGATTGCACAAGCTGCACATGTGCATTTATTCCACCTGCGTCACATCGCATCGCTATTGTGAATGGGTGGCAAGAACAAAATGCCTGCTGTGCCTGCACAATAAGTAAGACAAAGACTCCTGTGGTACATTCTCAAGACATTTGCAATCAACAGTTCCTACCTCTTCATCTCTGTCAAAAAGTTATTTAAGGTAACTCTGTATTTCTCTGTATTCATAATTTGTTTTAAAAAGGAGGGGGAGGAAGAACTCCGACTCCCTTCCTCTAAAACAGGGGTGGGCAACTTCTGGAATTCTGGGGGCCATTTTCACCCCCTGGACTCCTGGCGTGGGTTGCAGTCCGCAGGGTGCCAAAAGGCACCCAGAGAAGAAAAGCCAAAATTATTGGGCTTGCTGCCGAAATTCAGCAGCAAACTGCTCCATAGCACTACAGAGTGCTACAATGGTTACATTTAGCTTGTTTCCAAGCTAAATTTAACCCCTTTGGCCTTCCATAGTGGCTACAGAGTGCTCAAAGGGCCAAATTTAACTTGCAAACAAGCAAAATATGGCCATTTGGGTGCTCCATAGCTGCTACAGATGCCATCCCCCCCCCCCCGAAGAACAAACTTTAACAATTGGGAGAGGAGGATGAAGGGCAGCAGCGGCCACATGTGGCCCACCCCTGCTCTAAAAGGTTACACCAATTAAATGTTGAGGTACCTTCTCCGCTCAGGACATCATTGCCCCAGGTGACTAGCTTTCACTTTTTACACCAGACGGCTTTGGTGCAAATTGTATTTACAGCCTACGATACAAACCTTTCCCAAATAGGGCTCCTTTTCAAAGGTCTGGATTTAAGTCTCCATTCCAAAAGGAGAGACACTCATCTGAAGCCAATTCCCCAAGAAGCTTAGAACTAAAAATGTGTTGCTCCATTGGCATCTGTGGTGATGTCCTATGATGATGTCATAATGTGTGTTATGGGAAGTATTGCCAACAGCAGAGAACGGTGAGAAGATACAGTCAGATTCAGTTTGAAATACATAACACAAATAAAAAATGAATAAAGAATCCCATATAACTCGTCAATCAACTGAGCTCTTATATGCATAGTAATTAAAATGAAATTAGCCACCTTCTCAGTTATATATTGGACCTTATCAGATAACAAGCCTCTCTCATGGGTACCCTGGTAAACTAATTTTTTTTTAAGGAGTCAAATATACAATGTCTCAAATCAGAATAAAAGTCGCAGCATACATAATACATACTTGTATTAAGGTTTCAGGGACTCCTGAATTACATAGACACAATCTATCTTGAAACAAAATTCTCAGAAATGTATCCTAGAGCACTGCTTTAGGTATAACATTGTATATTGCAAGTGAAAATGCTTTAGGAGCTGCCTTCCCCAACCTGGTGCCCTCCAGATGTGCTAGACTTCAACTCCCATCAGCCCCAACCAGTGTGACCAACAGTAAGGGGTGATAGGACTTGTAGTCCAAAACATCTGGCGGGCATCAGATTGGCAAAAACTGCTCTATAGGGTTGCATTCTTTTAAGGGAAATCAAATAAGATGATAATCAGGTAACATTCCATAAGTCATGGGGGAACTAGTTCTGATAGCCAGGGACCATGAAGTTTGTGCCTCATTATCATATAGCAGCCTTCCCCAACCTTGTGCCACCCAGATGTTTTGGACTTCCACACCCATCAGCTTCAGCCAGGATCAGCAGTAGTCAGGAATGCTGGGAGTTATAGTCCACAGCATCTGGAGGGTACCAGGCTGGGGAAAGCTGTCATATAATCTGGGTCAACACTTTAAATGCTTGCTGTTGCCCAAGCATTAAAGGGGATTCCAATGAGACACCAAATAAACAAATTTTACATAGCATTATATGGGACCATATACTCAAGTATAAGTCTAGTGACATGGAGCTAGATGTAACTGAGAAAAGTGAAGAAGGAGGCATATTGTTAGGGTCTGGGCCCAAGCTCTAGTTTCCACAAACCCTACACCAGTTCTCAGTACGTGGCCACATATCCTATGCAGTTAAATACCCCCATCCCACAAAATGTGGCATTAAAAAGGATGCCTGATCTTTTTCTAGAACAGAGTTGGCGCCTCAGACCATATGGGAATACCATATAACAAGTGAGCCAATCGTTAGCTTTAAATATCCTAACAGGTGGAAGAATACTACAACCCACTTGGATATAATAAGAACAGACAATTAAAGACATGTTGCAATCTGCAGATTCAAGGGCATATTTACACTGTAAGATCCATTTAGTATTGAAAATGGGAACTTATATATTTACAGTCTTTGACCTATTCCAATGTATCCCCCTCCTTAATGTCAAGTAAAATATTTCCCATGGGTTTTTGTTTTGTTTTTTTGCGAGGTGATGGGAGAGACCGTGATTTTAGATTTTACAAAATGTATGGTCAATACATTCTTATCACAATCATCTGACATGAGCTGTAATTGCTGCTTTAAACCTAATTGGATTATGGATAGTATCTCAGCAGCATCCAACAGCAGAGTTTGCCTTGGACCAAGCTTTGGAAGGTGACCCTCTGCCATCAACAGTGATGAAACCAGTTCATTTTCATGTATCTGACCGCCCCCGTGACAGAGGACAGAGGTCTGCAAAGTCACAAGCAGTGTTGCACATGATAGGTCATCACAATGGATCACTCTACTTTCCTTATGGAACCTTTAATGCTGTGTCACGCGTTAAGGCACAAATGTGATGTGTGGCAGGCACAAGGGCCTCCTTCTCAATTACATGTTAAGCCCCTTTGTTGTTGCCTTCAGATATGGTTGAGCAACTAGTGGGTCCTGGGCCAAATCTGGTTCCAGGGCCAGCATCAAGGGTAGGCATGGTCAGGCACTTGCCAAGGGCCCACGCCATAACAGGGGCCCATGGGCAGGAGCCTCTTGGACTTGCTATTCATCTTCACCATTGCAACCTGCTTGTTCACCTGCCTATTGCTCTGGTCCATACAATGGAGGTGGTGAGGAGGAGGAGGAGGAATAGTAGATGCCACGGCCTACTTGCTCACTGGATCTCTGCCTGTCGAGCAAGCAAGTGGTAGCAATGATGAGAAAAAGGAGGAGGGGGAACAGCAGCTGGTGACAATGGCGGCAAGATGGTAGACTCACTGAGGAAGGGGGCCCACTGAGAGCCCAAGAACCTTCAAAAACCTAGAGCCAGCTCCCTGGGAGATGTCGCTTGGGCCTTTAACTTCTGTCTCCAGTCTCCAGAGGCAGTAGAGGAGTGTGGATGAGAGCCTCTGGGACAATGGATTGCAACAGGCCCTTACAGGGCCCACCATGGCCTACACTCCTGTGAAAAGTGGCCCTATGATAAAAGTGGTTGCTTACAGGGTGCGATCTTATCGGGATGCTTGTAAGCCACCGAACTTGGAGGCTTATGGGTATCCAATGCAGGTGGAGGAGCAGGAGCAGGAGCAGCAGCAGCAGAGGCAATCGTTGCCTCCCTGTCCTCCCACTCTGAATTTTCACTAGACAGGCTTTTCCGCCCATCTAGCTGGAGCGTCTCGGAGGGGGAGGGAAGGAGGCTGCAGCAGCTTCAGAATACTTCATATCTTGGCCTCCCCAGTCTCCTCCCCTCCCAGGCCCCCCAAGCATCCCCTTTTACCCCTCTCCGAGGTCACTTCTCCCAACCTCACAGAGCTGCCGGTGCGGTTCTTTCTGCGCCGGCTGCAAGGGGGCGGGGGGGGGGAGAACAAAGCTCCAATTCCCAGCTCCGAGGTTGGAGCGCTGTCTCCGACCTTAGATCTGGGAATCTGAAAAATACTGTGGCCTCTCAGACACTGTCTAGGGGCCACAGTATCGCTCTCTAATGGGGCCTTCAAAGCTTCAGATTTCCCCCCCAGTTTTCAATGACATTATGGCCTGGTTCACATGCAATGGTAACCCAGATTATTATTTTCTAATCCTAGGTTACTGTGAATGTGCACTAGTTCATGCAGCTCAATAGCTCATGCTTGGATCCTCCTACCAGTGGGAGCAGCTCAACAATTCCTGGCTTGCTTAGTGAGACATCCAAACCCAGAACTATGGTTTGTCTCTGCCTTGTCAAGCCAGAGTTGGAAGCCAAGAATAAACCCAGGGGGAGACAAGCTAGAGTTCGGGTTCGGATATTACATTAAACTACCCAGTGAAGGAGCATCCCTGGATTGTTTAGTTCTTAAGTCTTTCTTCCACAGGAAGTGCCAAGGTACTCCATTCCCTTTGGCCTTTAACTTCAATTCTGGTGATAGAAGTTAAAGGCCCAAGTGTATACCTCCCTTTGCCAAACCCCCAAAGCTATGAGCAACAGCACCCTGACTAAAATGTCTCTCGTTCCCTTCGCTGACTCACCTCCCATTACCCAGACCTAAATTCCTTGCAGCCCAAAGATATCCATGTTTACTTGGAAGTAAGTCCCACAGAGTTCAATTACCTCCTAGTAAGTGTGATTAGGGCTTCTCCCCGAGTTCCCCTCTTAGCCATTCCTGTCTGGTGGCACTACAGTGTCTCCCCACCCCTCTGGAAGACAAAACCCACCAGCTACTTCTGTACTATACTAGTAAGTAACCCAATTCCTCTGAAGGCAAGAAAGCCACACACATATAAACACTAGTAAATCAATTCCTTGTTGATAAAGTAGAAACATGCCATTGTACATGGCTGGTTTATAATGTTTTCTTTCATTAGGTAAAATACTCACGCAAAGAAGAAAAAAAAGACCATGTCAAGCAAATATTCATGCGATAGAGCTAATGGAAGGATAAATCACACCGGTGGCTCTCGTAAAATTGAGGTGTAGACTAGAGATTCAATTTAAGGAGTATAGGTGGGGGGCGAACTGTTCTACATTAAATTAGTTTAACTTTCATGTGGAACTGCTACGAAAAGTATAAACAGTTGCAGTTTTTCAGGACACTGTAAATTTATATCCCAACCTCCAAACATCAAAGTGATAAGTTACTCTCTAAACTTAAGCCCAGTTCTTACTCAAGCAAAACTCTCATTACAGCGAACCAAGTTTTTCCTCAGCAATAAAAAAGAGAGACATAATTGGGTCTTTTATACGTATTAGAGACAAATTGTTCAATCCAGGCCCTGGAAAGGTGCACTACTAATTCTCGTCAGAATAAACTAGATTTCCACGTAATCCTAATTTTACCTCCAGTGTTCTATACGAACACTGAAACCAAGGATGAGGTCCTGGTCAACAGCAAGGCAGAAGGAAATGATAACAAGGTTACAATCCACACCCATTAAAATCTATGCACGTTTTGTTTTTGTATCCAAATTAATAGTGACTGGAATCGAAATACCAGGTTCTGCTTCATCAGCACTTTAATCACACCCACCCATCATACATTTTATTAATCACCCATCATATATCTTTATTCATACATGAATGCTTAGCACCGATAACCCACACTCAAGGGTTGAGTTTGGGTCGCGTGTGGGTTGTCGTTGAACCATGGGTTGTGGCTGAGACATGGGTTATCATGTTATCTGAACCCAGTCAATGACCAGGTTTGCACAATCGGGGAAGGAAAAGAAGCCACGGTGGCTTCCTTTCCTCGCCCAGCGCATGCCAGTCATGCACCGCCTCATTTCCATAATTACCCATGCTGCATGAGGGATGCCTTGTCATCCGAACCCCATGAGGTGGGCAGGGGGGGTGGCTTCCAAACCACCCTGCAACTCATGGCTTGTTCTAGGGTTCTGGGGTGGTTCGAAAACTACCCCTGCCACCCACCCTCGCTGGGTTTGGACAACACAGCAACCTTGCACACAGCACAGGTTTATTTTATTTTATTATTTATTTATTTGCAGCATTTTTACCCAGCTCTTCAGCCAGAAAAGGCTCCCAGAGTGGCTTACGAAGAGTAATATTAGACAGTCCCTGCCCTCGGGCTTGCAATCTAAAAGACATGACACAAAAGGAAAAGGGATTGGGAGGGAGGAGGAAGAAAGCAAAACTCAGGCACCAGTTCTTAGTTACAATTTTAGAAATGAGGCGGCACACGACCATAGATTCATAGATCATAGAGTTGGAAGGAGCCTACAAGGCTATCGAGTCCAACCCCCTGCTCAGTGCAGGAAACTAGAGGAGCGGTCTCCCATCCAAGTAATAACCAGGCTTGACCCTGCTTAGCTTTCCAAACTCAGACAAGCTGAGCCAGCATGAGCCACAGGCCTAGGCTGTGTCCTAGGCTCAGTCTATGGCATCTCTAGATAAAAAGAGATCCTGGGTATCTTCAGGTTTCTGAGGGCCCTTGGGCAATATAAATTGCAATATATTCAGTTCTGCATAAGGAACCAAATTACGAAAAAGATTAGCCGTTTCTTCCTCTCAGCACTCAAATTATGGGGGTGGAGGTGGGGGGTGGCAACAGAGGTGCCTGCCCCTTTACCTTTTGTGATGCCTTCTTGCCTACCATTTTTAGAAAGCTACAGGGGGAACTTAATTCAGCTAAAATTGGAAGAACATGGGGCTTGTGGATTTCATTAAGGACACCCAACCTTCACCCCATAATTCCATAATTTAGTGGCCGGCACACCGACCAGCACGCATGGGGTGGGGAAAAGAAGCCACTGTGGCTTCTTTTCCTTCCCCGATTATGCAAACCCAGCAAATGACTGCATATTAAGCAACGACTTGCGTTTGTGACTGGCCATCACAGATATAATGCAATATGTTTCACATCTCATTACATCACCTCAAATGCAATATTTTCAGTGGTGTCCACTCAAACACCCAGCTACAAGTGAATCAAGTCTAGAGAAATGCATGTACAGTATGTATGAGCAATGCCAGAATCACTGCAATTGACCATAGTCTGTGACTTTTGCACTGGTGTAACAGTTGGCACACCCAACCCTAAAGTAACACACAAAAAAACCTTTTAAAATTACCCAGTTTTTAATTAAAAAGAAGAAGCATTGGCTCTAGGAAGACATCTAGGGAGCAGAACTTCCAAACATTGTGCCCCTAGGTTTTCCTTTCAAGCTCAGTCACGCTATAGGTTACATTTTAAATGAGTGTATCAAAAACATTTTACATCTTCATTTGAAAAGATACCTGATAGAGTTGTGACTAGTGCGTACATTCCTATGAGCTGCACCATGTGTAGCAGAAGACATGTGCTTGATGCTGTGGAATACATCAACTGGCACTCAGTTACTGGTTTCCAACAGAATGAATAGCAAACTGTAGTCCTAGCGTTCCGCAATCTGGTGCTCTCCAGATGATTTGGACTTCAACTCCCATCAGCCCCAACCAGCATGGCAAATGGACAGGAATGCTGGGAGCTCTAGTCCAAAATATCTGGAGGGCACCAGGTTGGAGAAGGCTGCTGTAGCCCAATCCTATGCAAATTTTCTTGGAAATAAATTTGACTTAGTAGTCTGATTCCCTAGAAAGCATGCTTAGGGTTGCATCCTATCGGCATATTTATACTACAAACTTCTATCAGTCTCATACAAGCTTGCAGAAAGTCTGTTTGCCCATGGAAACAGTAACAGCTGGTTCCGGGAAACCAGGCAAGGAAACTTTACAAAAGTTGCTTCTTCTCCATCATTTTTGGCCACATATATGAGTGATATTTATTACTGACATGCTGGTTAACCCCTCCCAAAACAAGCAGGGGAAGTAACTTGTATGCACTTAGTTGCAAGACTGATTTTAATACTAGTTTTAACTGTCACGGCTTTCTCCAAATCAGCCTTCCCCAACCCGGTGCCTTCTAGACATTTTAGATGTCAATTCCTATGAGCTCCATCCAACATAAGAATGCTGGGAGTTGAAGTCCAAAACTTCTGGAGGGCACCAGGTTGGGGAAAGCTACCCCAAAGAATCCTGGGAATTGTAGTCTAGTCTAAGAGTGCTGAGAATTCTGTTGGTGATCCTTAGCTCTTCTCACAGAATGGTTTCCGGTGATCCCTAGTGAAAGGGAATGGCTATTAAAGTTTGTGGGATCTGTATACAGGACCTGGCATCAAGGGTTAGCATGGTCGGGCGGCACCTTCCGAAGGCCCACACTTTATCACAGTGTTCTCCAACCTTGGGTCCCCAGATTTTTTGGCCTACAACTCCCAGCATGCCCCAGCCAGCATAGTTGATAAAGCAGCCTGATAAAGCAGTGTTCTCCAACCTTGGGTCCCCAGATGTTTTTGGCCTACAACTCCCAGCATAGCTGACTGGGGCATGCTGGGAGTTGTAGGCCAAAAACATCTGGGGACCCAAGGTTGGAGAACACTGCTTTATCAGGAGGTCCACTGACAAGGGCCCCTTGAATCTGTTCCTCCTCTTCAGCATTACAACCTGGTTGTTAACCCACCTCTCGCTCTGGCCCAGCGGGACTGAGCAAACAAGCAAGCAAGCCCACAGCAGCAGTGAGAAGGAGCAGCTGACATTACCTGCTTGTTCACTGGCAAGCAATCAGAGAAGAGGAGGAAGCAGCTGGCAACAGGGGCAGTGAGGGAGTAGGCTGCCTGAGTGAGGGTGTCCTGCCCAAGGGCCCCCCCAAAACCTGGAGCCAGCACTGCATGTATAGCCTTGGGGTGGAAGCCAGATCTATTAAAATCAAGAGAGATGTTTTGGGGGAGGGGGTTCCCCCCATTGACTTCCGTGTGGTGCACACTATAGTTTGGAACGTCATGTGATCTTGGTTGCAGCAAATTTGAGATTTCTAAGAACTTAGGGAGGTGGAGACATAGAGCAAAGCTTAGGAGAGGTTGCATTCCTATATTTTGAGGCCCAGAGCCACTTGCATTGCAAACCTATCTACTCAGAAGTCAGTCCCATCGACTGCAATTGGGCTTGCTTCCAGGTAAGTAGGCACAGGACTGCAGCCTTGTCTGTATTTCAGAAATCTAAGCCAGTTAGTTCTCGACACATGTTGATTTTCATACCCATCCTGAGTCAGTGACCCAGTTCACATGTTCACTGTAGGTTGAACAAGCCGCAGCGGTCCTGTTTGAGGAAGCGGTGTATGCCGGGCACCATTTGCTGAATCACCCGCCCAGGCCCGGCTTGTCCTGCCATCTGAACCCGGGCGGCATGTCGTGCTGGAGGGAGAAACAACCCTCAAATAACCCAACAACAGCCCGTGGGTTATTTGAGGGTTGTTTCCCCCTCCAACAAACCATGCCACCCAGGTTTGGATGACAGGACAAGCCACGCCTGGGTGGGTGATTAGACAAATGGTGCCCGGCACATGCCATGGTTTAAACAATCCACCATGGCTTGTTTAACCCATGGTGATCATGTGAACTGGCCAGTGTCTCTTTAAGCTTCCATAGACCATCAAGCAGAAGTCCCAGGCCTTTTTATTCCCTTGGTGCAAACTATCAGCAAAACCTTAGCACAACTTCACTTTGAGCCTTAAACTAACAGCACGTGAAAAGATTAATAAGAATAAATTCTGAGCTAATCAGGTCCCTTCTTTAAATGTTGACACAGTATTATTTATATCCCATAAATACCTTCTTGACTAAAATTCATCCCAGGAGATTGGCACCATGCCACTACTATTCATATTTACTGTATTTATACAGTACAGTTGGCCAAGGATAATATTTAAGACAAAATATGCCTTGAGATATGTACAATATCTCTTTGCATTTTCCTTTTAAATCTCTCCATCACTAAAAATATTTAGACTGAACTTTACAAAATGTCCCACAAAGACCTATCAGGGATCTGTGCAGTGATATATAGCTGACTGTGAGTATAATTAGAGCATATTTGTAATACTTGGGCCATAGTCAGTTACCAAACGTTAACATCTCTGTGGTAAATATATATATATATATTTAAAACACCCTCTGAATGATGGCTCTTTCCCATGCCTTTCACTCTATGACCTCAGCGTATTTGCAGAGATCTCCTTTCCCCTCCCACATCACTGCCTGCTCAACTAATGCAGGAATTGGAGAGTTAAAAGTTTGGAGTCCGAAGGAAATTGTACAGAGCAGTCTAACCCCTGCATTTTCAATTCACTCTCCACACACACACACACACCACATGCTATTTCTTCTTGGCTGTATTTTTTTCTTCTTAGAATGGCTTGTTCAGCCCAGTATATATAACTAGACAGCCATGGAAAAACAGTTAACCCACTTACTGTGATTGTCCCAACCAAGCATTTGCACAGTAGGGCTGGCTAAAGTGAACAGGGCCCTCAACTCTTAAAGTTCTGACGCTCTCTATTGGTAGATACCTGCAAGCTACATCTGTCGTCCATGGCTGTGTTCTTAGTAACAGCCCAGGCTTGGGAAGGCATTTAAAAACAAACCAAAAGAAGAAGAAGAAGAAGAAGAAGAAGAAGAAGAAGAAGAAGAGGAAGAGGAAGAGAGAAGAAGAAGGGGATTCTTTTATTCCTGGGATAACTCTTTTTTTCTACTCTAACCGTTTAATTTTCCAGAAGGGTGTGTATAGCTGGGATTCATTCATCTTGGGTAGCATTGCCTCCTTATGTGGTCTGCGCGGGGGGGGGGGGGGAGTGTGGTCAAAAAAGATTAGGGGAGTTTGCCTCAAAAACAAATTGAAAGAAATCCTCCTGTTCAAAGGTCATAAGTGTAGGTCAGGAAGATCTCCTTGCATACTAGTCGGTAAACATTCTCACAGTAAGGCTCCCTGGGGCACAAGCAAAGGGACGGTTTTCTCTAAAATGCAAACCGGACTGGTGCGGGTGGGCGCCTGCGTGCGTGCATGTGTGTTAATGTCTTGAGTTCTTCTTCTGTGTCTCGGTATTATTGCTGCAAATTATGCGGGAGAGCTTTGCACATACCCACTTGGCTCCTCCAGCACACTTTGCAAAGTCTTCCTTCCCTCGGGGCAACAAGGGTGGAGTGTATTTATCACAGACAGTTCTGGATGGTGCCTTAATTACAATAATAAAACCCTTTGATTGCCAGACTGTCCTCTTCCTCAGATTGTCATTGAACAATAAAAGGAGGGAGAAAGGAGGCAGCTCTTGGCGAATGGGGTTCAGGGAGATCTCTGGCTGGCATCCTGGGACTATCACTAGCAAGCCCCAGCAAGCCTCAAACCTACTCCTTTGTTGCATTCAAAATAAATAGAAGAGGCTACAATTAGAAAGTCTAGGATAAAGTTACCAAGATGGCTACATTACCAATTGCAATGAGAGGGATGTGCTTTCCAGAGACAGACCAAGTAAGAAAATCAAATAAAGTCTAGGGGATTCGGGGGGGGGGGGGGGGATCTGGAAAACAAGTCAGGGAACAGATACGCTTTAGCCTGGGCATGTAGGTAAAGTTCTTTTATTCCTCGTACAAAGTTTCCTGCAAGGACCTACATTTGGGTTCTGTTTTCTATGATTCTTAGTTATGTAGCACTGTTACCGTACAGCTCATCCTTGCAACAAACTGTGAATGTGTCCATTTTACAGCTGAAGAGACTAAGGTTGCAATCCTACACACACACTTGGGGAATAAGTCCCATTGAACTCAATGGAGCTTATTTCTGAGCAGACGCACATAGTTGCTCTGCGCAGCTACTAGACAGGTTAGTTGGCCAAAGCCAAACAGCAAGTCCAAGTCTGAGCTGGGATTTGAATTCAAGTCTTCCGCCTCCAACACTAATTGCTCTGTCCCTGGACCACAGTGGCTCTCGACCAATGTACAAAGCCAGCTCCTTCAAGCTCTAATTTATTTTTCAGAAATGAGTGCACGTAATCAGTTCCAGCTGAAACATTCACAGACTGTGTCCAGGAAGCTGGACTTTAAAAAAAACACACCAACTGAAGAAGGGAGTATCATTTTGTACCTGGAAATAAGGTCACCACAAACGAGAATGACTATTAAATTGAAAATAGGACCTAAAGAGAGACTTCCAGGATCCGTCCTTTTTGGCTATACCAGTTTAAGCAGTGTGCTTCAGAGGAAACTTGGTTTTGGGGTGGAGACTCTACGGAACTTGCTCCCCCCTCCCCCCAAGGTACACTGAAATGAAATCCTGCCCAGCCAGTTCAGATACAAACTGGTGGTGGAAAGAGATCCGTTTTGGAGGCTACCAAATGAACTGGAGATAGGAAGGTGATAAGAGAACCAGAGAGAACTTTGTGGTGGCAGCAGTGGCTGGCGGTGGGGCACTTAGCAAACTAAACTTAATCCTATGAGAGGGAGGTTTGTTGACCCAGGTGCTGGCAAAAGACTAAGGGGGAAACATACGCTCTGATTGCTGGCTAGCGCCACAGTGAGCTGAAGCAACGAATCAGGGTGGAGAGCATCCAGAGAACAGACTGGGAAGCCACTGTTCCCACCCAAAGGAAATCTTTGAAAAACAAACAAGAGAGATTGGAGGATGAGAACAGATAAGGAGGCTTATTAATGTATCTGGCGTCTGAAGGCACCAGGCGCTGCCAAACGAGTGGGCAATGCACTCGCCTTGCCAGGTGTCCCTCTTTTTCTAGGGTGATTCCCAGTGCTCTTATTCCAAAATGAAGGGTGCCCTGGAAGCCCTTATTCTTGAGGTCAGATCTGGAGGGGACAGTTATCCCAGGCAGGCAAAGGAAAGACACTCTGCAGATGCTTAGATGCACCCATCATTATTTCAGGCTGAAAAACAAGTCCCAGGGTGAAACCCAAATGGAGCCCAATCTCTAACTAAACATCCGTGGAGATACCTCATTCCAGATCATTAGACCTACATCACAGATATAGCTCTTTCGTGACCATGTTTCATCACGCCCCAACATCTCAGAAGCAGAATATGTAAACGATCTTTTTTCTTTTCATTTCAAAGGATCTCTGCGTTACATTTTTACGACCCTGTGGTGGAAGGGGGGAGGGGTTGCAAAGACAAATCACATTCTTAGGTGCCACCTTGCAATTTCTACCAGGGACCCACCTGGGTTCTCTATAGAACAGACAAGACAGGAACACACAGACACTCACACAGTCCATTACATTATATGATCCGGCAGCCCGATGCCAGTCCGTCCGTCTCTCTCTCTCTCTCATATACACGCGCACACAAATACAGACGAGACTTACTTGCGGATTGGAAGTAAGGCGCCATATCTATTTTGTAAACCTCTTTGGCGTAATACTCCTCGTCGCTCCTTTCCTTTTCGCAAGAGGCTGCTCTGTGGTTCGCTTTCTCCTGCAACAGGTCCCTGGTGCTGTTGTAGATCGAGATGACCTCCGGAGGAACCTCCTCAGGCTCCGGGTACTCTTCCGGAGGGCTGGTGAGTTTCAGTTTGCTCAGGATTTGCCCCCGGATAGCTTCGATCCTCTTACGCATAAACTGATCCATATCGAGGGTGCTGCAGGTAGACAGAGCGAAGGCCACGGTGACCAGGTCCAGCGTGAGGAATACACTCAAGAGATAGCAGTGCATTTTAGAAATGTTTTTTTTAAAAAAATAAAAAAAAAAATAAAAACACGCTTCTTTTCAGTCTTCTCCTCCACCGAAAAAGAGACCGTAGATGTTCGTTTTGCTGCTTAAGTGGAAGTGTGCAAACAAGGTTGATATATAAATATATATACTTCTAAAAACAAATGCAACAGATCGCCAGACCAAACAGTAGCGTGTACCGGATTGCAATAGCCCAAATCGCTTGGATTTGGGTCGCAAATCCCGGTGCGAGACTGCGAGCAGTTGATGTGGCGAGTTCAAGCCAGCAATCGCTTTCTATTAAAAAACAAACAAAACTGCAACAGGTTGACGATCGTTTTAAAAGAAGAAGAAAAACGCAACAGGTTGCAAGAGGATGTTGAAAAAGCAGGTTGCTTCCACCACGGCAAACAGATTGCAAACAGCAAAGGCTGGGAGGAGGGGGGGTGGTTTAGTGTTTTTTTTTCCAAAAAGAAAAAATATATGAATAATAAAAGCCAGAAGGGAAAAAACAAACAATCAACTCAATACAAAAGTTTCTTAGAGAGCTGAAGAAGTGGCGTGGAGAAGGGGGGGGGGGGGATAGCCAACTGGCTGCCACTGAAACTGCGGGCTTCCGAAACCCGGAGCTCTGCTTCCCAAAAGCTCCCACGCTCCCAAATTGAGATGGCACCGGCTGGCAGTCGGAGGAAAGCTCGTCCAGGGGGATGCGCCCCCACCCTTTCCCCCGGAGACAGCGCGCAGCTCCCCCTTTTTTGCCCGAGGGGCTGGTGTCCAGCTACGAACCGAGGCGACAAGCGCCCACGTGTGTGTGCGCGCGTGTGTGCCGGGAGAGAAGCCGAGACGCGCCAGGGACCGGCGGACGACTGTAAAGTGGCTGTGCCGGGATCCCTCCTGCCTCCTCCCCTCCCGCGAATCGTTCTCCTCTCCACGACCACCTCCTCTCGTGGCGTGGGCAGCTATCGGAGCCGGTCTGACTTCCCCGCGGCCCACGAACCGCTGCTGCTACTGCTGCTGTTAGCACTAACCAACCAGCTAACCTCCCTCCCCTCTCTCCCTCTCTCTGGCTACTTCTGGCTGAAAACTTTTCCAGGAGCTCCCTCCTCTTCCTCCTCCTCCACAATTAAAAAAAAGAAAAAGAAAACGGGAGCCAAGCACAGCCAACAAAGCAGAGCTGCTCTTTCTCCAACCCTCTAGTGTTGTGTGTGCGTATATCTAGATATGTATTTATCTATATATCTAGCTAGATCTCTATGAATGAGTGGACTGCAAGGGCCGGATTCTCCCTTCCCAAATCTCTCTCTTCTTCGCTCTCGCCTTGGCACCTTCCCTCCCGGAGGAGGTGAGTCGCTCTTTGCCCACGGCTCCTTCCTTCTCGGCTTTACACGCCGCCACAGATCCCTCCGGCTCACTTTCCTCCTCCTCCTCCTCCCTCCTTTCTCCTCCCTCTCCTGCCCTGTTGCCTCTCTTCGCTCCTGCCAGGAGCCCCTTCGCTTGCCTTGCGAAGAAAAGGGAGGCTTTCGCCAGCAGATAACATCACGATCTTGCCGGGAGAGGGAGAATTTATAAGCCCCCCCCCCCGCAGTACCGTGTGTGTGTGTGTGTGTGTGTGTGTGTGTGTGCGCGCGCGCGCGCCTCCCCAACAAAATGACGTGGTGGGATCGCATGCGGACGACGCAGCGGTGGCTTCTCCCAGGGATTACTGGTGCCGTCTTTGATCCAGAATACGTTATTCCCCTCTTTACAGTGCGAGGTTCCCGAATTGGGGAAATATGTAAAGAGCCCGGCTGTGGTGGTGGTGGGGAGGGGGATCTTCTTCTCAGAGGTGGTGTTATGGGGTGGCCCACTAGGGCTGGAGCCCCGAATCTCTGGGAGGCCATCTGCTTCACCACCCTGCTGTCCACATGGGCACTTTCTGAACTAAAGGTCAGTCAGTCAGTCAGGCGATCACTCCTGACCGAGTAAGATTGTCTTCCAGGATAAAAAATTTTTACAAAAAGGAGGTTTTAAAAGGAGGAAATTCTAAAGAAAATTGTGTAGACTCTAGCGATGGGCCCGTAAGTGACTGTGGAGGCCAATTCTAGATCCACACAGCTTCCCACAGTGAAGACACTGGTTACCAGATGGAGGATGGTCCTGTAAAGGATTCGCTTGACTTGCTTTTCGCTTAGCACATTTCTCCCTTTCACCTTGCACTCGGGCTTCTTCGAAGTCCATGGAACCTTTGTGAAAGGCCAACCTCCATTTAGATCGTTCATGGGCCAGAGCTTCCCAGTTTTCGATGTTTATATTGCATTTTTTTAGATTAGCCTTATGAACATCTTCAAATCTCTTATATTGACCACTGATATTCCGCTTTCCATCCTTGAGTTGGGAATAAAGTAACTGCTTTGGGAGACGGCAGTCAGGCATTCGAACAACATGACTGGTCCACTGAAGTTGGCGTTGAAGGATCATTTTTTCAATGCTAGTAGTCTTTGCTTCTTCCAGTACACTGACATTTGTTCGCCTATCTTCCCAAGTAATTCGCAGGATTTTCCGGAGGCAACTTTGAGCCCCAGTTCTTGTTGGTGAGTGTGGAAAGCTAAGCAGGGTCAAGCCTGGTTATTACTTGGATGGTAGACCCCTCCTCTAGTTTCCTGCATTGAGCAGGGGGTTGGACTCGATGGCCTTGTAGGCCCCTTCCAACTCTTATGATCTATGAAGTCTTTGGGTTGTGCTCACCCTGAAGGACAGGCCTGTAGCTTGGGAGTGCTCCTCGATCCCACACGGTCTCTGGATCTTCAGGTGGTGGCCGTGGCAAGGAGTGTGTCTGCACAATTATGCTGGGTGGCCCAGCTGCGACCCTTCCTGAGTCAATCTGACTTGGCAATGGTTATCCATACAGGCAGTCCCCGAGTAAAGAACATCCGACTTACAGACAACCATACTTAAGAACGGACTTCTGAGTTCCCCGGTGCTATATCGTTTACGTAGAGTACATAGCGTAGTATACTACACAATTTGCATAATTTATGCAATTTGCGTAAATGCCGATTAACATATAGAATGCTATGCTGTTCCAACTTACATACAAATTCGACTTAAAGACATTCTTAAGAATGGTTCGTAACCTGGGGACTGCCTGTACTTTTGTTACACCACATTGAGATGATTGCAAGGCGCTCTGCATGAGGCTACCCCTGAAGAGCATTCACAATCTTCATTTGGTGAAAAATGCAGCAGGTCGGCTGCTAAGCAGTGCACGGTCTCAGGACCATTTTACACCTGTGCTGGTTGCCAATTGCTTTCCAGGCACAATCCAAGGTGTTGGTTTTAAACTTTATAGCCCTAAATGGCTTAGGACCTGGTTAATAATTTAGGGATGTACTGAAAGCTCGCTCGGGGTGGAAGCAGGGGCAAACTCGCCCCCACTTGACACACACCCCCGAGCCCCACGGCACTTACCTGCTCCCCGGCTCGGCACATCTCCCCGTAGAGGAGCTGGGGAGAGGAACTTCCGGGTCCCCAGCGCTGCGGTTTTAGCGTAAAAATACCATAGAGAACCACCTTAAAACGGCCATTTTAAGGTGGTTCTCTATGGTACTATTTACGCTAAAACCACAGCGCTGGGGACCTGGAAGTGACGCGACGGGTCCCTGGTGCTGCTTTTTCCACGTAAGTATAGCAGAAAACCACCTTAACACGGCCACACAGCTGTTTTAAGGTGGTTTTCTATTATATTTACATGGAAAAAGCAGCACCAGGGACCCGTCGCGTCACTTCCGGGTCCCAGGAAAATCCGGCTGGACCCTGATTGTCGCCACGGGAGGAGTCGAGCGGCGTGGGTGCTCACCGAGCACAAGGTGAGCACCCCCTAAATTACGCGTACATCGCTACGTGGCTATCTTAGGACCTGGCTATCTAAGGGACTGCCTGTCTCACTATGAACCTGTTTGGGTATTAAGATCTGCAGGGGAGGGCCTTTTGAGGACACCATTACCCGCAGAGGCCTGTTTGTCAGGCATGCATGAAAGAACTTTCTCCTGTATTGCTCCCAAATTATAGAATGCGCTCCCTCAAGAGCGGTTGGGCCCCAATCTCTTGGCTGTAAAGATGCATCTTTTCAATACAGCCATTTAAAACATGTAGCTTAATGTTTTTAGCATTTTAATGGTTTGTTTTTATGGTTTTAAATTGTTGTACACTACCTTGATGGCTTTTTAGCAGATAAGGAAGTATACAGATGTTAATAACATGAGACAACTAACTTCAAAATCATGAGTGCAAAGCAAGGGGGGGGAGTGTGTAGTCTGACCTATACAACACAAAAACACACATTTGAACCCACAGTTTGCTGATCCAGCATCATCCATTGCACAGAAAAGGTGAACTGAATCAAGTAACTTCAAGATCATGAGTGCAAAACAGAGTGGGGGGAGATCTACACAACAACATGAAAACACTCATTTGCACCCACATGTTCTGCTCTAGGAGTATCCTCCGTTGCACAGAGAAGGCAAAGTGAGACTTAAAAAATTGAGCAGGGGTGGTGGTGGTGGAGGAAAGTGTGATCAAGAAGCTATTTCACCAGATGACACAGGGTCTTGCCTTTTCATCCTAATTAAGATTATTTTTTTTAGAGATCTCATTCCTCCATAACTCTTGATCATTTGACAAAAGAGGAAAGAATTCAAGGCGAAAGGCCAACATAACACTTTCAGATTGGCTGAAGCCGTTTGAATGCCCACTTGCTGTCTTGAAAACAAATGCCTCAGAAGGCAGTTCAAACTACGCCCACCACACTTTGAAATGTTGCATCGGCCTTCGCCATCAGTTTCTCTCCCTTTATAAATGCAAGAAACTTAATGTTAAGGCACTTCTCCCCTCAGCAGATCATCCATCCTGTTGATGTTTTCACATTTGAGGTCATTAGTATAAACCAGCTTCCCCTAACCTGGTGCCACCCAGATGTTTTGGACTGCAACTCCCAACAGCTCCAGGAGGTAGGGCCAATAGGGATGATGGGAAGTGCAGTCCAAAACATTTGGAAGGCACTAGGTTGGGAAGGACTGGTATAAAAGTACTTAGGCCCTGTGTAAACCCTTCCCACATGAAGTCTCCATCCTGAAATGACTCTGAAGCCAACTTCCCCTACAGGCTCAGAACTGCAGGCAGGTTCCACCATTGGCAAGTATGATGATGTCATAAAAATATGAGAAGAGCCCTGCTGGATCAGACCATGGCTCTGTCTAGTCCAGCATTCTGTTCACACAGTGGCCAACCAGCTGTCCACGGGAAACCCACAATCGGGACATGAGTGCAACAGCACCCACCCACCCATGTCCTATGATAATGTCATAATACATGTTAGGACAGCATTGCCTACTACTGAGAAGGAACATAAGCTAACATCACTTGCTCAAGATGCTTTGGATTTCAAGCCTAGTGATGTCACGTGGCGATAATACAGAGGACCACAAGACCTGGAGACAGCATTATGCATGCTAGGGTATCAAAATGAGTCACTCTTCTGCCCCATTATATTATATATAATATATATCGTTAGAGTGTTGGACTGGGACTCAGGAGATCCAGGTGCTAGTCCCTGCTCAGCCATGAAACTCACTGGGTGACTTTGGGCCAGTCACTGACTCTCAGCCTAACCTACCTCACCGAGTTGTTGTGAAGATAAAATGGAGAGGAGGGGGAGGATTATGTAAGCTGCCTTGGGTTCCTTGCAGGAAAAAAGGTGTGGTATAAATATAATAAATAAATAAATAAATAAATAAATAAATGGAACCTTTACTACAGCCAGCCTAGGGCTATGGACAATAATCTTGCAAGATAGCTATTGCCATCTTGGATTTCACTGCACATGCTCAGTGTGCCTACTACATATCCTCAACATAGTTGTCAGCATGCAGCCCTGCTGTGCTCACTGGCTTAACCTTTGTTGAAGGTAAAAGAGTGCAAGAATTTGGGGGGGGGGATGGGTCTTGAGATGATGTTTTAGCCTATTTGTATACAGCAGGGGGCAGATCACCATTTCTATACAGTACTGAGCCCAATGTAAATACCAGTTAGTAGAAGTTGTGTTACAGTTGAGGGCACAACTAGACATTACACAGGAAACACACAGCAGAAGCCTATCATGTTTATTTAGAAGCCCCACCAAGTTCAATGGAGCTTACATCCAAGTAAGCAGGTACAGGACTGCAACTATAATGTCCTATACCAGGAGTGTGGAACCTCTTTCAGCCCAAGGGCCACATTCAATTTCGGAGAAGCTCTTGGGGGCTGCATGCCAATGGTGGACAGGGCTGAAGGCAAAGGCGGCCGGGCCGAAATACCAGTATATTATCACTTAAAGCGCTTACTGCCAGTAACTAAGCTTTAGGAGAGGCATTCAACCTTTTTAGAATGGAGAAGAAATCACACAGAAGTCAGGAAGTCACCAAATGATAGGCAGACGGAGAAAAAGCAGACACTGCCTGGTAACATGGGGAAGGTGGTGTGGCCATTTATGGAACCCCGTAGGGGCCAGATCGGGACTCCAGGCAAGGTGATTTTGGCTCCAGGCCTGAAGTTCCACATCCTTGTCCTACACCATGGTTTCCTTGTAAAGCATAAATAGGGCTGCCAGATACAAAAGTGGACAGGGCTCCTTCACCTTTAATAGTTGTGTAGAAGAGGGAATTTTAGTAGGTGTAGCTTGTCATACCTGTCCTCCTTTGCATCTGGCCACTCTAGTGTGGGAGTGCATGCAGGGAATAACTGGTAAGTGGGAAAGGCTGCTTGACTCTTCCTTATCCCCTGATCATCTGCCGCAAATGCCTCTTCCTCCCCACCCTAGGACAGTTCTTATAGTTTGTGCTAATTTTGGAGCCCAGCTGTTCCCATCGGTGGTTCATGCCTTGGTCTCCTCTCACCTAGACTACTGTAATGCGCTCTACATGGGGTTAACCTGGAAGACGGTTCAGAAGCTACAGCTGGTACAGAATGCGGCGGCTCGCCTAGTTAAAGGCAGCCGCCGGCAAGATCACATCACACCAGTGCTCAAGGAGTTGCACTGGCTACCAGTTGCTTGCCGGGCCAAATTCAAGGTGTTGGTTTTGACCTTTAAAACCCTATACGGCTCCAGTCCAGCTTATCTCAAGGAGCGCCTCCAGCAACATCAAGTAGGCCCCTCAACAAGGTCTGCCACGGACCTTGTCCCATCAGCCAGAGCAGCCAGGGTGGTGGGGACTAGGAAGAGGGCCTTTTCTGTGGCAGCCCCCAAGTTATGGAACTCCCTCCCCGGTGACCTTTGCCATGCCCCCTCCTTGATGAACTTCCACCGGGCTTTAAAAACATGGCTTTTCGGGTGGGAATATGGGGTGGGTTAGGAGTTGTTGTTTTTTTAAAAAAACTCTTATATTGTTTTAATTGTGTTTTATTGTATTTTATCCTGGTTGTACATAGCCCAGGGTGTCCGGGTGGCCAGCCAGATGGGTGATTTAAAAATATAATAAATAAATACATAAGCTGTGAGAACAGAGTAGAGGGTCATTTGTAGGGTGAATAAATCAGTGCAGGAGGGGTGTATGCCTCTCCCCCCCCCCCCATCAAGCCTGTTAAGTTCCCCTCCTCCCAACTTCACACTGGCTAACATCTTGTCAAACTTGGGGTTGGGAACACATTTGCTGAGATAATGCGGTTTCACCCTACTGCAAATACAATCTGATCATCTAGCATTAGTACAAAGGAAGAATAAAACCTACATTTCATGCTTCCATTGGAATGCAATGGACTCCTTTTGCACATTAATATACACACACACACGCTTTTAAAAAAAAGAAAATTTACTGTTTATTACAAAATTGGGACACCTGGAAAGTTACTTCATTGAGCATAAAGATCTTCTGTTTCCTGTTAACTTAAAAATTATGTGATCGAGATTTTTTTTTAACAATCTTGTGGTTTCTTTTTACATTGTTAAATGCAAATGTACTGTGTAAAATATAAAGGTAATACTCTTTTTAGATCTGCTGACGACCAAATCATTACATAAGATGGCTGGCCATGTTTCATACACTAAAGGCCATTGTTGGAGGAGAAATATGTTTTGGAATTTAAGAGGTAATTTTCGTAAGCTGCACAATGACGACCAGCGTCAGACAATTGCACAATTTTCCTCCTTTGAGGCAAGGTGGTTACAGTCCTAAAGCGGATTTGAAGTGCTCAGTGTTATTCAAGAACCTTTTCATTTGTTCTCTTTCTTCCCCCCCACCCCCGCCCTTCTCTGTGTGTATTTATATATAAAGTTATATACTAGGACTAAGGTAGTCCTTGTAAATAGTTCAAAGAAGAAGGGCCCTACTATAGTAAAGCATTTTAAAATACACAAGTTCTGTTTTGTAAATGGTCTATGCTGACGTTTTGCAGCAATATTAAAGCATTCCTAGTCATAGACTGAACTACTGTGTTAGAATGTTCATGAACATTCTAACTTCTGAATTCTCTGCAATGGAACGTTTGTCAACAGGCCAGCTTCTCCAAGGAAGGTGAAGCCTTTTCTAGGAAGTGCTTGCACAACTTTAGAAACAAAAGAACCTGTGGGGGTTGGTGGGGAAACTGAACACAGGTAAGGTGAAAGGGATAAAGCTGCAAGAGGTGCACATTCTCCTTTCTTTGCAGACAAAAGACCCTCTTGAGGGCTGGGCCTGGACATCAGAAAGAGTGCAGTGAGGTTTAGGTCAGGTGGCAACAAAGAGTGGGAGATGAGGTGAAGGCTAGGCTAACTCAGATATGATCCCTTGTCAGGCAGTGGGCAGTGGAACTGGCACTAGGCTTTCCCCCCTATTTCCCCCTCTTCATAGCAGCAATAGTTTTGCCTTCTGGGAGGTGCATCTCTCATCTAAAAGAGGCACAGCAAGGGTCTCTCCATATACCCTTTCAAAACAAACAAACCACCATCACATAAATCAACCTTTTCACTTTCATTCAGCTGTTCCATTTATGCAGTTTAGAACCCTTAGAGATTATTCGATAGCATTCCAGATTTAATCCACCTTTTAAAATAAAGTGGGTAAGCAGCTGCAAAAGCCACCCATGCTTAAAGGTGCTCAGCTCTCCTGCATTCAGAACCTGCACCCATGCTCAGCTCTCCTGCATTCAGAACCTGCACATTGGGCCAGTTCTCATGACACGATAGCCCACTGTGGGTTATTTAATTCACGGTGTGGCTGCAGCATTTGTGGCTGCCATTTTGCATATCCAGCCCTGCTCAGCGGTTGTCATGTTGTGCAAACCCAGCAAGCGGGGGTTATGCGAGGGTTAAACATAATCCTTGCATTATCCTAGAACAGACCATGGGTTATGTGAGTGTTGTTTAACCCACACTCACCGAGTTCGCACAACATGACAATCCCCGAGTGGGGATTGGATATGCAAAGTGGTGCCCACAGGTGCCACAGCTCGTTGTGAGTTAAATAACCCACGATGAGCCATGACGTGTCATGCGAATCAGGTCAATGATTCCAGTTCCCATGATCATTGATGTCTGCAGTAAAGTTACTTGCCTAGCTTGTAAACCAGTTGCATGAGAAACACAGAGTCAAGGAACAAAAGTAAGAAGTGCATGGCTCTTCTTATGTTCTCATGCTCCCCCTCTGTATCCCAAATGCCTTTGCGATGCTGTAGTACTGGCACACAGAGCTACTGGTTTTTGTTTTTGTTTTTGTTTTTATTAATTTTTATTGTAAATGTCAACAAAACAAGACAAAACCATAAAAAAGGAAAAACAAAAACAAAAGAAAAACTTTTTAAAACTGTAACTACATAAATTTGAATGTATCAGTTTCAATTGAGACATGTGAAATGTGTGTGTATATATGTGTGTGTGCCAGCATCGTTTGAGCTCCGCAAGTGCCGCATTTTCTCGAATGAAACATAGAGTGTTCGAGGATTGGGATACCTGTAAGAAGACCTGTAAGAAGACCAAAACGCTGGTTTATGAAGCCATTGTATTACCAACTTTATTGTATGCCTGCGAAACATGGACTATCTATAAATGTCATTTCCACCTCCTTGAAAGATTTAATCAACATTGCCTCCGGAAAATCCTGCGAATTACTTGGGAAGATAGGCGAACAAATGTCAGTGTACTGGAAGAAGCAAAGACTACTAGCATTGAAAAAATGATCCTTCAACGCCAACTTCAGTGGACCAGTCATGTTGTTCGAATGCCTGACTGCCGTCTCCCAAAGCAGTTACTTTATTCCCAACTCAAGGATGGAAAGCGGAATATCAGTGGTCAATATAAGAGAATTGAAGATGTTCATAAGGCTAATCTAAAAAAATGCAATATAAACATCGAAAACTGGGAAGCTCTGGCCCATGAACGATCTAAATGGAGGTTGGCCTTTCACAAAGGTTCCATGGACTTTGAAGAAGCCCGAGTGCAAGGTGAAAGGGAGAAATGTGCTAAGCGAAAAGCAAGTCAAGCGAATCCTTTACAGGACCATCCTCCATCTGGTAACCAGTGTCTTCACTGTGGGAAGCTGTGTGGATCTAGAATTGGCCTCCACAGTCACTTACGGATCCATCGCTAGAGTCTACACAATTTTCTTTAGAATTTCCTCCTTTTAAAACCTCCTTTTTGTAAAAAATTTTATCCCGGAAGACAATCTTACTCGGTCACGAGTGATCGCCTACTACAGCTTTCTAAAAAATTATACATAAACTTCAACAAAGACAGACCAAATATCCATATATGTATCCGTTTGCAAGTGGTGCCTAAATCCCACCCATTCAAATGTTGAAAGCGGCGTTAGGTACTCCATCCATTGCATTATAGGAGGGGAGCATTTAACCTTCTAATGTTGTAGTATCAGTCCTCTAGCTATCAAAAGGGTGCAAAGAATCCATTTCCATTAACCATGTGTTAACTTTCAGTAAGCAGGTAGATAATTTAAGAGGACATGTGCACCAGTAAATATTAAAGAGTGTTCCAGTACAAAATTTATCTGTATTATAACTTCTTCCCCAAAAGACACAACTACCGGACATTGCCAACACATATGATTAAACAAGGCATTAGCAGTGTTACACCTCCAGCAGTTAGCTGACTTAGACAAACACCTATGAAAAAGATGTCGTGGCCTCCCATAGACATGGATCAGGAGTTTTTGCTCAATAAGACATACTGTAACCTAAGATCCATTGACACTTCAGATACAGACACCAGCAGTGCGGCAATCCATCCATGAGGAACTGATAGGATAGATCTGTGGCATAGTGGTTAGGGTGTTGGACTGGGACTTGGGAGATCCGGGTTCTAGTCCCCACTCGGCCATGAAACTCACTGGGTGACTTTGGGCCAGTCACTAACCCACCTCACAGGGTTGTTGTGAGGATAAAATGGAGAGGAGGATGAGGATAATGTAAGCCGCCTTGGGTTCCTTGCAGGAAAAAAGGCAGGGTATAAATATAGTAAATAAATAAATAAATAAATAAATAAATAATATATCAGTTCCCTATTCCATTCCTGCTTAAGACCCTGTATATCATATTTATTCACTGATAATAAGTATTTATAAACATGGATAATGCCAGTCAATATATCTGATCAGCCTCTCTAAGTACTTCTAATAGCAAAGGAGACTCTGAAGCTGTGAAAGTGGCAGGGCCAAACCTAGATTCTTACAAACGCTGCAATTGCAGGTATTGCCATAGGAGGCAAATTGTATTTGGCACCCAAAGCTGAAAATGACAAAAACTCATAATCAGCACCTACTGAGTGATCCAAGCTAAAAAAAATCAACTGATCTGTCCAAGTCCACCACAAAAACATTTTCTTACCAATTTTTAAATCTGGATTTCCCCACAGAGTCAATTTAGCATGGAAAAATGGATCGAAATGTAATTGACATGATATTATACACCACACATCTCTAACAGCCGTACCAAATGGGAAGAATCCTACCCATTTTAGTGTGCTGAGAACCTAATGCCATTCATTTGGAGAGAGGATCCAGACAAGACGATTCCAGAACTGACCAAGCTGGAAAATCTATTCTAAGTGGAAAAGAGCAAAATCAATCACAGGTCAACAAATAGGCCCAATTATATAAAACAGGGCCAGAAAGCCAAGCCAAACTTTAATTGGAAGTTGCATCCTTTTCAAGGATAGTCATGGTGGGCTGGAATCCCCCCCCCCCCAATTTACAAAACAGAGCATTATGGTTTTGAAAATATTTGCCAGGTATATATAGATAAAGGAATCCCATGTATAACACAAACAATCTGAGGTATAATAGTTATCTTAACTGTATTAATCTTACCCCACAAACTCAACTTTGAAGATGCCCATCTATCTATATCCTGTGAGATCTCATTCATCAGCTTATTGAAGTTTAGCTTGATCATTTGGGATATGTCTCTGGGAATGAGTAATAAAATCTGGACACTATTGAAATTGCCAATTAGCTAATACACTATGAGATATAGTATCTCCAATCTGCATCATTTCAGACTTTGACCAGTTAATTGAATAGCCAGGCAAAGCGCCAAAAGTATTAATCAACTGCATCAAAGCTGGAACAGACAACTGGCGTTTCAAGATAAATAATAAGAGATCATTAGCATAAAGAATACTTTTAAATTCTAAATGATCCTGCGCAAAGCCATGAATATTACTATTCTCTCTAACAGCACACACTAGGGGTTCCAGACATAAACCTACTATCAAAGGAGAACGTGGACATCCCTGTCTGGTACCTCTCCCAAGTAAAAAGAAATCTGAGAAAAGACAGTTGGTCATAACTCTAGCTCTTTGGGTTGAATATAAAATTTTAACCCATTTCAAAAATTCTACAGGAAAGCCAAAATTACACAACATAGTGAAAACAATTTTCCATTGAATTTTGTCAAAAGCCTTTTCAGCATCCAAAGAAACAATGGCAGCTTGGTTTGTTATATCAGTATTTAAAGCTATCAAATCAACAACTAATCTAAGATTATCAGCCCCCTGACTATGTTTAATAAATCCCACCTGTCTGGTCAAACTAGTGTTGTAATAACTTGTTGCAATCTTATCAGCCAGAATTGCAGTAAATATTCTAATATCTACATTAATTAATGAAATAGGTCAGTGTTGTGCCTCCAGTAGGTCAGACAGAGACCAGCTGGGCCGGAGTGTGTTTGGGGTGGGGCCAGGCCAAGTGCAGCCTGACCCAGCTGGGCAGCCTTGCCAATCAGCACTTGCTCAAAAGGCAGGTCCCAAACACACTCAGATGCTGGAAGCAATTGTTTGTTACTACAGCCAGACGCTCCTGACATTCCTGACCTCAGACTTGTACCTTTGAACCTAGGAACGACCCTGACCACGACTTTGTCTGATCCCAAACTGGTTTACGTTTGCTCTGTTTTGGACTGATATATTTTGGCTTCAACCCTCAGACTGTGATAACGACTATGGCTTATCTTGGAACTGGACGGATTTACGACAGTCAGTAGTTAGCACAGTAAGTGTGGTCCTTGCCAGGCTTAGGAATCACTGCACTATAAGCATCATTTAATGACAAAAGGAAACCCAATTAAAAATATATGATTATAAAGACAATAAAGCTTTGGAACGAAGAGGCTGGAAAATGTTGAAGACCACTCAATTGGAAACCCATCCAGACCAGGTGAATTTCCACTATTCATATTTGTAATAGCTTTCATAATTTCTTCCATACTCAATCACAAGAAACTGCTATTGTGGGGAATCTCAACATGGAAGATTAACATAGGGGGGGAAAGCATCCATATTCTTTTCCGATGTTTCACTACCCATTCTATGCAAATCAGAATGAAACTTTTAAAATTGTGAATTTATATCTATGGAAGAGCTGTATATCATATCACTCTCATCTTTAATAGCTGAAATAACATTTCAACGTTTTTGCTGTTTAAGACGATGTGCCAAAATCTTACTGGGACATTCACCATTTCCCCAATACGCCTGTCATAAACAAGTTAAGGCAAATTTTGCTTGCTGTGAAAGGATATTATTCAACTCATATTTAACATTGTGCAGCTCCTGATAAAGTTGCACAGTTCGGCAAATGGCAAACTGGGTTATAAGAGATTTCAACTTCTTATTTAGATATATTTGCTGTATTTTCCCCCCCTTATTTTTTTCTTATAGGAAGCATAAGTGATCATTTGGCTCCATATAAAAGCTTCACTGGCCTCCCACTCAGTGGTGCAAGAAGCAACAGTACCCACATTGATTTTAAAATACTCAAGTAGCTCAACAGAAATCTGATTTTTAAACATCTCATCATTAAGAAGAGAAGCATTAAAGTGCCAGAGACTTGGGGTCCTTGGCGAATTTAAAAATTGCAACTCCAAGCAAACTGGGGCGTGGTCTGATACTACCAGTGTATGAATCTTACAAATGTTTATTTGATGTAGCAAAGATGTAGAAACTAAAAAATAATCTAATCGAAAGCAGTTATGATGGACTAGTGAAATAAAAGTATAGTCTCTCTTACCAGGATGCAAAATTCTCCAAGCATCAATCAAAACGAGTTCAGTCATATAAGCCTGAAGTGTACATCTCATCACTGTTTGCCTCTTAGGAGCAGGTGTACTCCTATCCAGCAAAGGGTTTTTGAGCCATTGGGTTTTTTGAGCACTCTTGCCGGGTGCCACCTCTTTGACCGGGTGAAACAAAAATCATGAACAACACACACTTCTGGGTTCGCATGTAATGACAACCCATGGTTTAAACAACCCAGAGTTCACAACCCAACAACAAACCATAGGTTCTCTTTCTGGGTTGTTCATGGTTAATGGTTTGTTAGCACAGCCATATTCACACATCACAACAACCCAGAATTCAACAACCTCTACCATGGATTAAAGATATGTACAAACCAGGCCCAGAGCAACTGAATCCTGTTAAAATCTGGAAAAACACCTGCCTGAAATATGCTGCCAATCAGTGTTGATAATACTGGGCTAGATGGACAAATGGTCTGACTTGGTATAAGGCAGCTTTCTATGTTCCTAGTCTTAAGCAGATGGCTCTAAGAGAGTGAAGCCAAATTTAAACCTGCTTAGAAATGTTATCTCCCCCGATGCTCTGCCATCTGATCTGATGGCAGGTTCCGGCTAGTGATAGTACCAAATGTTGACACATCAATTTCAGCAATTCAGTACAAAAGGGACAGTGGAAATGTACATTGGCCCAAGACTGCTTTGAAGTTTGGGGCCATTTCAAGGAGGACTCGATTATACACCAAAGAAAAGAAATGGAGGTACACCGGCAGCGGGGGGGGGGGGGAGAAGTGGAACAGGCAACGCCAATGTTATCTTAATGAATAATTCCCCAACATGTTTTGAATATTGAATATCTGTTAGTGGAATTTCAACAGTTAGTTGTTTGTCCTTCTAGCACTCAATTTGCAAAGATTCTGAATCTCCAAGTGCGGTCCTTGAATACAACCTTTTGATGTTATGCGGTAACTGGAAAAAGATCAAAGGGATACTTAGACAGAAGGCTGCATTTCTTCCATTATTGAAAACCGGGGAGAAATAGAGAGAGAAATTAAGTCCAGGTATTTCCCCATTTGGCATCAGTTTTAAGAATCTAAGATTTAAATTTACATGGTAGTTTTGGATACTTCTTCATTTGGGAAAAAACATGGTTAAATACATAGCATATTGACTATCTATTGTAGTCCATTTGATATAAAATTGTCAAATACATTGTATATTTAATGTTGTGATCAATGGTAGCTTTATGGCATGCCCCTGACTCCCAATGATAGTTTTATTGCAGGCCCTTGTCTCACCTGTATCTGCTAACCCATTTTCCTTCTCCAATTACCATCCATCTCCCTTCTATCTTTCATGTCCAAACTCCTGGAGCATGCCACTTACTCCTTCTGTTTCATTTTTCTCTTCTCCAACTCTGCTCTTGACACCTTCCAGTCTGGTTTCCACACTCAGCTCACAGATCTGACCTCACAATCATCACTGATGACATCCTCACTGCAAAATGTAAAGGCCTCTATTCTGTCCTTGTTCTTGACCTTTCTGCTGCTTTGATACAGTTGATCATTCTTTCTGACTTGATTTTCTTTAGAACTAATCCCTTCATGACTACGCTAGATATTTCATAACAATTCTCCTCTTGGAATCTTTTTTGTTAATATTGTACTTGCTAACAGTTATTGTCATCCTGTTATGTAACGTATGTCTGTCTGCTGATATCTTGTAGAAGTATTTCATTCATGTTCATTTGTGCTATATTGACTTGATATTATAAAATTGCATCCACAGATCCTTTTTTTCCCCTTTGCTGTATTTTGTGAGCAGTTGGGTGTCCTTGCACCTTGTGTGATTGATTTTCTTGATGTCGTAAGAACAGAAAAGGAGCCTTCCTAGATCAGACAAAAAGCCTATCTAAACCAACATCTTGTTTCCCTCAGTGGCCCACCAGGTGCCTCTGGGAAGCTCACAAGACAACTGGTCTTCAGAGGCATGTGGCTGCCATCATGACTAGTAGCCATTGATAGCCTTATCCAGTGCCAGCCCCAGGTTTCTGAGGGCCCTTGACCAAGACACCCTCAGTGGACTCCCTCCCTCAGTAAGTCTCCCTTCTCACCACCATTGTCACCAGCTGCTCTTGCTCCTCCTCCTCTTCCTCATCATTACTACCACGTGCTTGTTTGACAAGCAGAGCCAGGAAGCCAGTAGGCAGAGGCATCCGCTACTGTTCCTCACCACCACCACCACCACCATTTTCTCAGTCAGAGCGAAAGGCAGGTGAACAAGCAGGTGGCAGTAATGAAGAGGAGCAAGTCCAAGGGGCTCTTGTCAGAGGGCCCTCGGTAGGTGCCCAACTATACTACCCTTGATGCTGGCACTGGCCTTATCCTCCATGAATTTGTCTCGTCTCCCTTTAAAGCCATCTAAGTTGGTGGCTCTCACATCTTGTGGCACAAATTCCACATGTGCTGTGTGAAGAAGTACATTCTTTTGTCTGTCCACAATTTCCTATAAGTCATCTGATTGGATCTTCCCAAGTTCTAGGATTATGAGTGTATGAGAAGCTTCACACCAGGGATGGGGACTCGGACTCGGGGACTCGACTCGTGAGTCCGACTGAGTCCCCCCTCTGACTCGAGTCCCACTCAAGTCCCAATAATTTATGTGGGACTCGAGACTCGACTCGGGACTCGAGCCCAAGGACTCCTCCTCCTCCGCCTCCACCCTCGCCTCTGCTGCCGCCGCCGCCGCCCTCACCTCCTCCTCCTCCTCCGACCTCGTCGCCATCGCCGTAGCACACAGCACGCCGCGTCACGCCGCCAGCGCCGTCGCTCTGTTTTTGGCGGGGTTGCTGTGGTTCAAAAACAGAGCGCCGTCGCTAGCCCCACATGTAATTTTTCCTCATATGCCCGTTGCCCCAGCCTCCTGGGGCTTTTGGTTGCCGATTGCTGCACTTGTTCCAGCTCTACAATATCTTTTTTGAGATTTTATTTCTTTATTTATTTATTAATTAATTAATTTTATTTATACGCCGCCTTTTTTCCTGCAAGGAACTCAAGGCGGCTAACATAATCCTCCTCCTCTCCATTTTATCCTCACAACAACCCTGTGAGTTAGGTTAGGCTGAGAGTCAGTGACTGGTCCAAAGTCACCCAGTGAGTTTCAAGGCAGAGCGGGGACTAGAACCCAGATCTCCTGAGCCCCAGTCCAACAAGATGCAGCAACAAGAACTGTACACAAATGTGGTCACACCACAGATTCAAAGATGGTGACATTATGATATTGGCAGTATTATTTTTGATCCCTTTCCGAATACCATCCTGGTGTACTACACAAGATTTTGGAGGTGCAGTGTACCATGGCTTGGAAGAAGGCATTGAGCTTCACAGCGTCCACTCTCTGGAACTCCCTACCGTTACAAATTAGGGAGGTGCCAACCCTTCTGGAATTTTGACATCTACTTAAAATATATCTTTTCCATCAGGCATTCCCAGGAAGGTAATCTTTCTTCTGTATGCCACTTAGAAATTTCTTCAATATGAGTGACTCGAAAGTATCGTAAAATAAATAAATGATGATTCCTGGCACGGAACTGGGCTTTATCAAGGCTGCTGCACAGCAGTTGATGCTTTTATTAAGCTGCCCACCATGTCCCCAATGTCTATCTCCTGGTCAGTCACCACCAGTTCAGACCTCATTAGTGTATATGTGTGAAGTTATTAATTTGCCCCAAACTACATCACTTACATTGAAAAACATGTTATTTTCTTGCCCATTCACCCATTTTGGAGATATCCTTTTAGAGCTCTCTTCACAATTCATTTTACTTTTGCCACCCTAAATAATTTGGTGCCCCATGCTTCTATGCTTAGCCAATTCTCCTCCTGTCTAATTGTCCTTTCAAAGTCTCCATAGGTGGAAGCTCCTATATGTTAAGCTCCCTCAAGAATTTGGTCTTGACGCTCTACTGTTATTTCTCTCTACACACACACAGTCCCTGGGTGACCTCATTAAATCCTATGGCTTTCAGTACCACCTCTATACAGACGACACCAAGCTGTACCCTTAAACTGTCCCCTTCATTCCAATCCCACATCTCCAACAGCCTCATTGATACGGCTGCTTTGTCATCTCAAACCTATAGAAAAAGAATGCCACCTCAGCTTTATCTTAGACTTCCTTTGTTCCTCCATATCCGTAGACAAGTTATATCACTTCTCCTGTTACACACTGCAGAAGTGTCCCCTTGGCAAATCTCGGGTTCACACACCGGTCATCTCTGGCCTAGATCATTGCAGTCTCCCCCACCCCCCGCTCTGGTCTTCACTTGTCTCACCTTGGTCCCCCTCACATCTATCCAGCATTCTGCTGCCAAAATCATTTGCCTGTCTCACTTTCTTTCTTTTTTTTACCCCTCTTTAAATACCTACATCAGTTTCCTGTCTGCTTCTGGATCCAGCACAAACTCCTTCATCTTACCTTTGAAGTCCTCCATAGCTTTGCCCCCACACCATCTCTCTGCTCTTATATCCCACTACATCCCTGCCCATGATCTTCACTTCTCCAGCTCCACCACCCTGCACAGTCCAAGTGTTTCTTGCTCCTTCAAGAGAGTCTGCATTTTCTCTTTGCTGCCCTACCCATCTGCTTGGAACTGCCTCCCAGAACACTTGCATGATGCCGCCTCTCTTACTTCAAAACTCTCCTCCAAATCCATTGTTTCCTTGGGCTCCCTGGTTCCCATAACTTAAAGTAACATGCACACTGACATCCCTGTATAAATCAATAATAAGGATGGTACTATTATTACTATTAAAGACTTTTACGTTTAAAAAGGACTAGCTCGACAAATAAATTCAAGGAAACTATCACCCTGGGAGAAGCTGATAGTTCAAGAAAGGGATTATCTCTACAGTATATAATTTAATCCTGATTTAGGAGCATCAATTATGGATAAGATGTGGCTGAAGGCTTAAGACAATTTTTTTAAAAATCTCTCATTAGGTAATCCCTGAGAGCACAACAAATGCATTGTATCATTGTTATTTAACCTTGGCTAGGTTACATCATTGTTCTTTCTTTCTTTCTTTTTCTTTTTTTTTAAAAAATCCCGATAGTTTTAAATGTTCGAAACACAATGCAGATTGAACAGACTGTTTCCATGTATGCTGGGGATGCTGCCACAATCAAACACACTGGTCTCAAATATTGGAGGTTATCTCTCAGATACCATTGATTGCATTGCTGAATTGTTTAGATGAGACTTTAAAGAGCCTTTGTTCTTCTTTGTTCTTAGCAGGCTGAGACAGTATTAAGACAGTATTGAAAATCAGGAGAAATTTACAAAAGTCATGCTGGATCAGACCAAAGGCCTATCTAGTCCAGCATTCTCTTTCCACAGTGGCCAATCAGATGCTCCAATGGGGAACCCACAAGTGGGACATGAGTGCGCTAGTACCCTCCTGTTCGTCTTCTCCAGCAAGTGGTATACAAAGGCATACTGCCTCTGAACCGGGAGATAATATATAGCCATCATAAACAGTAGCCATTGATAGCCTTATCCTTTATGAAGTTGTATAGTCCCATTTTAAAGCTAACCAAGTTGGTGGCCATCACTAGATCTTGGGTTAGTGAATGCCCAGTTTAACTATGGGCTGTGAGAATAAATACTATTTTTTTGTATGTCTGGAATCTCCCGTTGCTGAGCTTTGTTGGATTGTTCTAGTTCTACGAGAGAGGGAGGGAAAAACTGCTCCTATTTACTTTCTCCACCCCATGCCGAATTTTATACACCTTCATCACGCCCCCTTATTAGACTTCTTTTCTAAGCTAAAAAGCTCTGAACGTTGGATACTTTTCTTGCAGAATTACTCCAACAACTGTACAGTGTTTGATCAAATTATTAGAGATTGAAGAAACTGATAAGAGGTTAGCTGCATGGGAAAAACTCAAATCTAATCCCAGTTAGCTGGGAAAAATATGGACTCCCCTTTCATTCTGGAACACCATTATAGTTAGATAATATAGAAGAGAGCTCTATTTTCCATAGTGACGTACAGAGCGATCCTATGGCCCTCTAGACATTGTCTGAGCTGGGGCTCTCTGCTCGGAGTGCCCTGGCTGCGCTGGCTGCATTTCCAAGATCGTAAGAGTGACCTCAGAGAAGGGGTTTAGGGGGTGGGGAGGGGAGGAGACTGAGTCTGTCAAGATACGACATATCCTGGCAGCGCCTCACCCCTCCGAAGTGCCACAGTTAGATAGCCAAAATTGGCCATCTAGCTGCTTTGCAGAGCAGGAGCGCGGAGGCAACCTTCACCTCCGTGCTCCTCCTGCTCTGCAAAAGATGCCCATAATCCTCCGAGTTTGGAGGGTAAGGGGCAGCCTCGTTGGATTGCGCCCTTAAGTTTAAAGAAAATCTAGATTTTATATATAATTGCAGGTAATCGACTTTGCCCGATGCATTTTCAATTCTGTGTGACCAACCCTCCCTGCCAGCTCCCCCACCCCCTTTTCTAAACTTAAAGTGAGGTGGGGGGAACATGGTGGACAGGCCTTGCAGTGGAGTAGACCTCAAACAGTGTCTGAATGCCATGGTGAGCATGCTTGGCAGCATCCACTCGGTGATGGAAAACAGGAGAACATTTTTTATTTTTAATAGATGCAGGTGTACAAGCTTGCATGATTCTTAGTACCAATGGAAGCTGCTGTGCATGCGTCCATTCTTTAATCTTTCTATTTGTAAATCACCTTGAAAATCAACGTGTTTGTATGTGTGTTTTGTTGGTCTGTTACATTCATATCCTGCCTTTTCCTCCAAGGATCCCAAGGCAGCATGCATGATCCTCCGCCTCTTCATTTTATCCTCACAACAACCTAGTGAGGTAGGTTAAGCTGAGAGTCAGTGACTAGCCCAAAGTCACCCAGTGAACTTCATGGCAGAGTGGGGAGTAGAACCCAAGTCAAATGAGTCTCAGTCCAACACTCTAACCACTACACCACACTGGCTCTCTCTACATAATGCTCATGAAGCATTGAACGGAGTAAAAACTGAAAATGCATCTAACATAGCACTTTTATTATAGTGATCTCACGAAGCAAGGTAGTGCTGGAACAGAACACTCCCTATCCATACCCAGGTGCAGCCCTTGGTAATCTAGCATTTTGGAGGAGAAACTGATTCTTTACTCCTATGGTGTGGTATTGGTAGAAAAGCTAATCTTGCTCGTGCCTGTTGGGAGAACCATGTCAATTACAGGATGAATAAAAGTTTTTTTTAAAAAAGGTAAATATTAAGTGTCTCTTAAAGAACTACTAAATGAATATTAACTAATCTGAATAGCATTATATTAGCTCTATACTAAATCAATGCCTTCTACCAGATACATTGAGTTAAAAGACTTTTCCATGTAAGCGAAGAAGAAATTTGATCATTTCTCCAATGAGTATTTACATTGGGTCAATTCCACTGTTACACAAGCAGTCTTCCTCTTGTGCATCAGGCATTTCCCTTCTCCTCCTCCCCCCTGACCCCCCTCCATGCCCCAAATCTACTCCGGAGGGTCCCCTAACACTCTGGAACAGAGTTGGGGTCTGCAGGGGGAAGGGAAATTTGTTGTGCCAGCAGTATCCGTTCCACTGGTGAAAGGACAGAATTGGACACAACCCATTCTACTTATCAACATGGTGCAGGATCCAGACTTAGTCATGACTAACTTAAGTCCCATTGAATCAATGGATGTATTCCAAGTATGCCTAAGTCCTGATCCAGCCCATTGGGCACTTTATTTTCACCTCATGAAAACAGAACTGCTTTAGTTTGCCTAGGAATCCACCCAGAGAAAGTTTCTTATTGAAAGGATTTAAAAAATTCAGAAATAAAATAATCAGAGCTTTTGTGTGGGTGGGGTTTGGACTAAACTTGAGTGAAGCAGAAAGGATCAAAACTGGAAAGTAGAAAAGATAAAATTGCCCGGTGTACGGGCTCCTATATTCTTACACTTAAATCTCACAATTTATCATGGCTGCTGGTCATAAGAACCTATATCAGGGGTGGGCAACACCCAGCCCCCACTTCTTTCCTTTTTACCTGGGAAAAGAAGTCACGGTTTGCTGCTGAAATTCAGCAGCAAACCGCTATGGAGAGTTAGATTGGACAAATTTAGCTTGCTTTCAAAATTGTCCATCCTAAGCCTTCGTACCAGAGGCTATGATCTAAGTGTGACCCCCTTCCTTTCTGCAGCACAGAGGTGGCGGGGGGGGGGCGGGGAGTGTGGCCTGCAGTGGGTTTGAAGAATTGGCCCCCAGACTGCCCAGTGTTTCTCACCCCTGACCTATATGGTTGCCCACTTCCTGTGGGGCCAAAGGCAGCTGCAGTTAATTAGCCACTCACATTAAGGTGGCTATGAAAACGAGGGAACACACTTTCAATCTTCTGGGTCATCAGAAAAGAGAAAAGACAAGCTTGGCTTCATTCATTAGTCTGACCGTCTACTCAAGACTACAGTAGACGCTAAGGTTACAGCGGACACTACTGCAATGCAACAATTTTGCTGGAGCCAAACAGGTCTGGGACTGATCAGTGGCTGGTTGGAAGGAAGACTTCTTGAAATTTCAATGTAGGTCACCTTGAGCTCCATCATGGAAGAAAGACAGCATATAAATGTAACAATAAATAAAAAATAAAAGAAAGAAATGCAACGGGTTGAACTGCCATATCCCCTAGTTCCAGTAGCAAAAGGTAACCAAAAGCGGCGGGGGGGGAGTGTTTGAAGGTATAGCTACTGGCAGAAACAAGCACATTTGGTTGCCTGCCAGAACAATTTGATTAATCAAGAAAGTACACTAATTTGGCGGAATATAACATGTTTTTTTTATTATTTGCTGACTCAGATTTGCAAAAATGCACTCTTAATAGCAGAACAAGCTTAACCAATCACATCAAATGCAGCATATATACAATACCTTTATTACATCTCAACTACTTTTTACACTCTAGCAGGGATGAACAACGTACTTCTGGATGATGCATCCCTACCATCCCCAAGAGGGACATGGTAGAATATGTGGTCGGGCACATCCAAGCGTACAGTTTCAGCCTACTGATGGCGACTCCTGTGGCTGAAATGCTTTGGAAAAATTCTGCGGGGACCACGAGCATCACCGCCAGGTCACACATCGACTGGCTTCGCACGACATGGCAACCCATCGTGGGTAACTGGCCACAGTGGGTTGTCGTGTCATGTGAACCTGGACCGCTTCCTGCACAGTTGCTTGTTTGGGGGGCAAAAAGCCACCCTGACAACCCATGGCTCGTTCTAGGGGTTGTTGGACCCACAATGGCTTGTCGTCTCATCTAAACCCAGGAGACTGATCCCATCGTGGGTTGCAAGCTGCTCGGCAAGAGCGGCAAAAGCCCCTTGCTGCTCTTGTCTGTGCTGCCAACAGTGACAGCCGCTCCTCCGATGGACGTGGCACTTCGGAGTGAGCGCTACTGGCTCGTTACCCTTTCTTTTGGGGGGCAGCAGAAAGGTGCGTAAATGAGATCGTAATTTTTTTAAAAAAAACCTTCTTGGCCTTTCGCAGGTGCACACTTACGGCTGCATGAAATGTGGAGACTTGCTTGGCCAACGTCTTGGTATGTGTCTGCTGTCAAAGTGCAGTAGGTAACATCCATGGATACTCGCAAAGCAAGGCTGCGTATAGGTTAATTTGCGCACACTTGATAGCTTTCAATTGGCAAGCTGTCAATTCAAAAGCAAAGCAGCGAAGGGGTTTTTGCCCTGAAAGGGGGCAGCGAGTATGTCTGCCCCTTAGCAGAGTGATCCTCTAGTTTTTAAGTATTGCCCTGACAGTTCTCAATGCCCCCCCCCCTTTCCACACTTCCCTGAGCCTCTAGGGCAGGGCTCTCCAACCTTGGGTCCCCAGATGTTGCTGGACTACAGCTCCCAGAATCCCTTGCCATTAGCCATGCTGGCTGGGTATGCTGGGAGCTGTAGGCCAGCAACATCTGGGGACCCAAGGTTGGAGAGCCCTGCTCTAGGTACACTAGAAAGGGGAGATCTACATCCTTCCCACCCCATTTTCGCAAGCACTTACATTTAATAGCTGTCAAAAGAAAGGGTTCTTTAAAAAAAAACCTATCTGGCAAATTTGAGCATTTTTTTGGACTGGGAAATATGCAGCTATGAAATGGCATTATGTCCTCAGCATGACTGTGAGCATATGTACAATTGATGACAATGGAAGTCACAATGTATGGAAGCACTTTTTGACTGTGCTCCTTGGACCATGGAAGAGATTACATCAATCGCTTAAAATGAGTAAAGTCAGCACGTATGCAAAAGGGTTCAGGGAATAATTCCCTGATCAAACCCTTTTTACTTCGTGACAAATTGGTTTTTTACCTGGAAAACAGTGAAATTAGCAGAAGCTGATCTAGTCCACCAATATTTGGATGGTCACTGATTCATTCCTACAAATTTCTATAAGAACACAGAGCCCTGCTGGATCAGGCCAACAACTTATTATTAGTTTTTTTAATGAGTCACGCTATACCCAAAACTATCAGGATGCCATACAAAATAAAAGCACACACACAATAAAACCATTAATAAAACCAATAACTAGTCTACCAAGTCCAGTGGCCACAGTGGCCAACCAGATGCCCATGGGAAGCCCACAAGAGTACATGAGGGCAACAGTTCACTCCAGCTGTTGCTCCCCCGTGATATTCTGAGGTAGCATATAGCCATTATTAGGAATATCTATCGATAAGCTTTTTCCTCCATGAATTTACCTAATCCTCTTTTGAAGCCATCTAAATTGGTGGCCATTACCACATTCTGTGGAAGCAAATTCCATAATTTAACTATTTATCTGCCTGTGCATGTCCTTCAAAGAAAATGTTAAAAACACCCCCCACCCCCTGCATTGCACTCAGATCCTGGCCCTAATACTGTTCAGTTGTTTTTTCTTATATTCCTTTGCTCCCTGCTGTTGACATAAAATTCACATTTACTGTCACCGACCACACGTGCTGTCTTGCTGGAAAATCTAACTACTTGAATAACATGTCTTGCAGGGAGAAACAAATTAATCTAAATTATATATTGCCGTTTGGATAACTTTATTAGGATGATGAAAGCAGGTTAATTAGGAGGAGGAATGGCCTGGAATTCAGATGACTGCATCATGGCTGCAGGATTTTTATTTTAAAATTATGGCTGAAAGTAGAAAAATAATAAAGATTGATTCCCAGCATTTTAAGAGCTTACGGGCAATCCAAGGTGTCTGTTACTCCTTAGAATATTGGTCCCAATTTGGCTCAGCACAGGAACACCCAAGGACTGAGGCCTGTGGCTTACACTGGCTCAGCTTGTCTGAGTGTGGAAAGCTAAGCAGGGTCAGGTCTGGTTATTACTTGGATGGGAGACCCCTCCTCTAGTTTCCTGCATTGAGCAGGGGGTTGGACTCGATGGCCTTGTAGGCCCCTTCCAACTCTTATGAGCCTATGTATTCATGATGTGTCAATGCAATGAACGTAAGATAAAAGGGAAGCGCCCCCTCCATCAGATGTTAGACATAAGAACATAAGAAGAGCCCTGCTGGATCAGACCAAGGGTCCATCTAGTCCAGCATTCTGTTCACACAGCAGCCAACCAGCTGCCCATGGAATCCTAGAAGCAGGACATGAGTGTAACAGCACCCTCCCACCCATGTTCCCCAGCAACTGGTATACATCGACATACTGCCTCTGATACTGGAGGGACACGGGAGACCCGCATCCAAATCCTCAGTCAGCTATAGCTTTATGAGGTTTTCAGTTCATAGAATCATAGAAAAGTAGAGTTGGAAGGGGCCTACAAGGCCATCGAGTCCAACCGATGGACTCAATGGGTTGGATGATGAGTCCAACCCTCATCATCCTTAGTTCCCTATCTGTAAAATGGGAATAACCTATTTCACATCATTATTATGAGGCTCACAAGGTGGCTGAATTACTCAACACCGGCTTTGCTTCAGCTTCCAGAACCAAATTAGCATCTTAGTTGTGCCAAAGACTGCCTCCCCATTCAGTTCAGAGCTACAGGGGACATGCAGAAGTATGTTTATATATGTATTTATTTAATTAAATAATCCTGTTTCTACCCCCTCCCTTTCCACCAAAAGAATGGTGCTCAAGGCGGCGAACAATAAAATCTAGATTAACAAAATCTTAATTAACATGTAGCACAAAAACAAACACATTAAAAACCACAATTAAAAACACAAAAATAATATAAACAAACAGCACCAATTGCAACAGACCACCTTATATGCTGAAATGCCTGTTTGAATAAAAAACGTGTTTGTCTGTCGGGGGAAGGACAACAGAGAGGGGGCCAATCTAGCCACCCTTGCAGGGAGTTCCAGAGTCTGGGAGCAGCCACCGAGAAGGCCCTCTATCACGTCCCCACCAAATGGCAGTGGTACTGACAGAAGGGCCTCCCCCAAAGATCTTAAAACTCGGGCAGGCTGATATGGAAGAAGGTGGTTTTCAGGTAGCCTGGTCCAAAGCCATTCAGGGCTTTATACCGTAAGTCATAACTAGTACTTTGAATTCTGCCAGGAAACAGACCAGTAGCCAGTGAAGCTGCTGTAACAAGGGAGTTGCGTGCTCCCTGTGAGCTTGGTGCTGTGTTGGCTTGGCACTTGGGAGCCCCCAACAAATGCGAAACCAAAGCAAGCCTCTCTCCACACCCCGTCATCAGCCTGTAGCAGGAGCGGGGGGGGGGGGGGCAACATATTGACTTAGTTCCCTGCTGGCCAAAGTCATGGAGTGCCTAGCAGCTGTTGAACCAAAGCAAGCCTCCAATCCACCCACCCCCATCTCCAGCTCAGAACTGAAGGAAGGGTAGAGGGGCTTTGGCATTCCACAGGATCTCCCCCCCCCCCCCGCAGCTTTGAGCTCGTGAGAAGGGGAATGTCCCCTGGCAGCGCCAGATCAGGGCCAAGATCCCACCCACTGGGTGAGGGGTATGGCCCTGCTAACTACAGTGTTTCTAGTTGGCCAGCAAGACCAGCCCCAAATCTGTGGACTCCTGGATTATAACACCTAGAAATTGGAGCCGTGTCCAGACATTCAAAAAGTTTAAAATCAACATGTGAGAAGGAGCACCCCAGCCCCCATCCCTCCCCTCCATCGTGTTTGTCGCCCTGTACCAGGGATGTTGAAGAGTCCTTGGTTTCGAGTCCCGAGTCGAGTCCCGAGTCTTTGGACCCGAGTCCCGAGTCCGAGTCCTTGGTCCAAAATGATGACTCACGAGTCCTGAGTCACTCCCAAAGCTGACTCCACGAGTCCGTATTAAAATCAATGAGGTTTTTCCCCAACAAAATAAGGCTACTTCAGATGTGTGGCTTAAATAAATTCTAGGCACAAGTGTGCCTTTTTATTTCAAAACTCTGCAACTGATTTTGGCAAGAACAGACCAGGCAGACAAACCCAAAATAACCAGGCAGGCAGAGGAGGCAGGGAACCCCAAAGCAGGCAGGCAGAGGCCTTTGTCTTGGAGAATTCAAACTGTGGAACTGGTCAAGAAGAGGGCAGGCAGGCAGAGGCAGGGAACCCCAAACAGGCAGGCAGAAGCAGCCAAACCCAAAATGTCTGAAAGGTTGCATTTTAGGGAAACGATTTTAAAAAATAAACTTGCTGTACTTCCTAAAACCTATCCATGTTGCATTTGAGGAAGACAATTTTGGAACAAGAGTCCTTGGTCTCGAGTCCCGAGTCGAGTCTCGAGTCCCATTAAAAATATTGGGACTCGAGTCTGACTCGAGTCAGAGGGGGGACTCAATCCGACTCACGAGTCGAGTCCTGGCGTCCGAGTCCCCATCCCTGCCCTGTACTCAGGGAGGGCGACTGTTTGAAGAGGAGAGCCTCCTGTATTCAAGGGGGCTCTCAACGCGAGCGATTTTTCAGCCATCTGGGTTGCATGGAGAGCCCCCATGGATACAGGAGGCTCTCCTCTTCAAACAGTCACCCTCCCCGAGTACAGGGCGACAAACGCAACAGAGGGGAGGGACAGGGCTGGGGTGCTCCTTCTCCTCACACATTTCTGTTAATCCTTCTTTGAACGCCTGATGAGAGCTTAAGACACACAACACATTCGGAATGGGAATCTACCTATTAAATCAACAGAGGATTACTTTAAAGTAATCTTCAAGATGGCTCCCTTCAGATCGAAAAGGATTTAGAACAGGGCTGTTGAACCTCAGGCCCACGGGCCAAATCCAGACCACCCCAGTCCCTTCTCCTGACCCCACCCCGTTTCCCCGGATCACTAATTTTTCTGTGGTTTTCTGGATTTTCTCTAGTCCCCCCCCCCCCATTCTAGAAGGTTGACATGCCTCTCCTAAGGCTTAATTACTGGCAATAAGTGCTTTAAACTGAAATATACTGGTACTATTTGTATTTTTAGCCCCATCCCCTTTTGCCTTCAGTCCTGCCCACCACCGCAATGCACACCAAAGAGGTTCTCCAAAATTGAATTTGGCCTTGGCCTAAAAGATGTCCAACAACGCTGATTTTCATGGTCAATGTTTGGGGGTATTAGTGTGTCAGCAAACACCCCTTTCCCCCAATAGTCACCTTGGACTCCTTAAGAAGATGAAAACAAGAACAAGAGAGTGAGCCCATTTTCAATTTAATAGTTGTGGGAATACTGGTAGCAGCACACTGGGGGGGGGGGAGAGTGGATATTGCTGCTCCAACTTTGATTGAATAAAGAAGTTGGTTACCAATTGGTTCACTGAAATTCACTAAAGGTTTTCTGTTTTGAGAAAGGAATTAACGTGGTAGCTCCGTGTATCGGACTTGATCTCACGTCTTGACATAAAATAGTCTGAATCAACATTTTGTAAAAACACAGTTGATAGGACTTTGTGGAAAACTTGGGTATTATTCTTATACTTCTGAATCTATTTTTGTAATAAATATATTGTAATACAGTAATACCTTGGATTGCAAGCATAATTCATTCCGGAACCGTGCTTGTAATCCAAAACACCCTTATATCAAAGCGAGTCTCTGGCGGGCATGAGCGGGGCTGATTTCAGCCAGCTACGCCCGCTCGAGGCGAGCAGTTACATCCCTATGACTTGTCTTGCAAGACCTTGCTTGTTTATCAAGTAAAAAAATTTTTTTTGCTTGTCTTGCAAAATGCTCTCAGACCAAGTTACTTGCAATCCAAGGTATTACTGTAACTGTTTACACACACAACCCATTCATTTAAAAAGTTTGCATCCATTGCATACTATGCCAGCACACATAAAAGACCCTGAAAACCAAACTGAATTCGAACCAACCTCCCCTTTGACAGATATGGCATCCAATTAAGTCACTGCCACCATGAGGAATAGCAACTTACTTTTTCATTGTAATAAAACAAGGGAGTCGTCTAGGCTTTACAGTGCATCAACAGACATGTAGAACATACATAGCAGTCCTTAAAACTACTTATTTTGGGAAATTTATCATATTTAACTGTTGAGTTTTAAAGATTGCTTGGAACTTGAGTGGAACAATCTTCAAGGGCTCAATCCTATGCAAGTTTAGACAGATCTAAACATGCTATAAGGTTGTGCCCGAAAGCAGTTAAGGAATATAACTATTATTTTTTGCAGTCAACCTGTTGAGCAATTCATTTATGTGAAAGGATCTAAAGTATGATCTGTTCCAGAGCCACTACACTGTCAGCATGCCAGATGTGTGTGTGTGTGTGTGTGTGTGTGAAAAATCAAATGAAAACATACTTGAAACTGGATTTCAAATCCCAACACATTTAATGTTTAGAAAATGCACAAGCTAACTAAGGGTGGTCTTGTATCCCAAGTGATTTTTTCCCTTATCCAGAACCAAATACCTAATAAGGAGGGTCCCCTTCTATCCCTCATGGTCAAAATTAGTTGCTAACAGTGGATGGGGAAGATCTACCTATATGTATAGGTCTGGGTAATCCACTTGCAAGAACTCTGCCTGCCATCTCTGGGAAGTCCCTATTAACCAAAAAGAAAATTGCTTACAGCAGATCAAAAGTGTACAGCAACTAAGCTAAGACACACGTAATGACAATGCATTTATTATAAATCCTTTGCTTGCCAGTCCTAACAAAAGGTATTCCAAGTTGCACAAGTACTCTAAATCTCCAATTAGGAAAAAGTGTGCAAATTAAGCATATTTCCGCAACAGATCTCAGACTGAGGAAACAAGATTTACATTTTGCCTAACACATAATTATTGGTGGCCCATTCCCTACCACATTTCCTTACATGCTAGTTCAAACTGGGGCACCCAGTGTTCCTCCCAGCGCTAAAAGGAAAGGATGCTAAACGACAGAAGCCCTCACTTTTGTCACTGAGAGGGGCACCGGAAAGTTGGGAGGGAAGCCCAGGAACAGCCCTGGCCCTGTGAAAGACAGTTCTGCTCTGAGTTTCACCCTCAGCGTGAGGACGACTGAAAAGTTCCTGCGGCGGCATTGCAGAAGTCCCTAGAGTGTAGAATGCGTTATTCTTTAGAACTGACAGTTCACTCCAGGGGGCAGGCATATTAGCTAGGTAGGAGCTGGGGTAAAGGTGGCCCGCCCTTCCTAGGCGCTCATGATGACTAGCCAGATGCTCACATCTGGAAAAAAAATGGGTCAGGATATGTGTGGGTTATCAAGTGGCCAAGCCACAGGGAATTATTTTTAGTGTGCACCTCCCTTCCTGATAATGGATATCAAGCCATGAATCTGTATCCTTTTAGTTATCTAAGATGCTTGAAAATGTAAACATCTCTTCTTTGAGCTCTCCTTGAAAAACTGGACCAGAATAAAATCCAGATTCTTGGATATAACCCACATTAGCCAATCTAGTAGTTATAGACTCATTTTCCTTCCTCCACTTGCTCAACTCCCCCCAAACAGTTTTGAAAAATATAAACCCGTTGATTCAATTTGACCTTCAGGTTTGTGTACAACAGTTTCGTTATCTTGAAGCTGAAAAAAACATTTTTGGATACTGGCTGCACAAGCAGAGAATCCAGATTCAGCTCCACAACTTCATATTGGGAGCTTCATATGTTCTGCTAAACTTCAAATACTATACACCCCAATAGGGCAGTATCTTTTACTAGGACCAACCAATATGTCCCCAAAATACTAGCCAGCTTTTGACTTCTCCAGAACACTTCATCAGGCTGGATGTGAATACACCCATCTCCTACAAAGTCTATTTGTCTAAGATAAGCAGTTCATAGCAAGTACACACAATGCATTTTTATAACCAAGGTGAAACAATAAGGGCACCTGATCTAGGCACAATCCAGAGAGGACTGGAAAGTGGGCAAATGTCAGGTTATATCTCATCAGTTACTCAAGTAACATGCAGTTATTTATTGATTTGATTTGTACCCCACCTTTCCACCACAAAAACGGCGCTCAAGGCAGGTAACAATCACAGGAAGCAAGATTTTAACATAAAAACTTAGTCAAAACAAAAATATTAAAGATTAAGGGGTTATGCAATACCCTTTTATTTTTGGAATAATTAGATGCACTTCCAAGGTGGTAGATGAAAAGCCAGGTACGGGTCTCAATGAGTACTGCCAAGCAGTGCGGTGGCCTGAAATCTAACACAGTAAAGCTCAACCTACCAGTTGAGGGAAGAGAAAAGTCTGTCCCTGTATTTCACAAATTGCTACCCAATAGATCAGTTCAGGGATTCAACTTGCACAACCATAAACCATTACATTAGAATGTAAATATTCATAACAAAATGAGCTAGTATTTTCTGGGGGGAAAGGGTAATAAAAATCCTATTAACTCCTCCTTTCATGCACAGAAATGTAATACAATAGAATTTCAGCGCACTGTGTATTTTTACGGCTACAGCCTATACAAGACCAGAACGAGTAACAATTTGCACCACAGATAGCCACATTGTCAAAGACCACCGTCTTGATCTCCATCACTCAGTATGCTCTTTCGACCAGGCCATCCACGTAACAAGGATGCATACAGATGTTCCAGATGCACCCTCTCTTCTCCTTTTGAAAACTCAAAATAGAAGTGTCTTGGAGAAGGGCTCAAAGATATAACTTGCGCTGCCTTAGGGTGGTCAAGCTGAGGCTAGTATTTTGGCAATTCTGGTATTGACATTGTGTGGGGTTTTACTCTGATGTTTTATATTTCAGCTGCGTCTGTTTAATCTTTTGCTCATAAGAACTGTTGCAACCTGCCCTAAGCCCTTAAATAAAAATATATAACAAATTAAAAGGAGCTTGCATCTGGTATATGAGAGGTACGCTGCAATTCCTGGCAATTTACCATGCCATCCAGATGCTCAATGTAATTTTCCTTAGGTGCCTTACTTGAGGGGAAGATTAACCCCACCTCTACACACATTACGTACATCAAATGAGGAATTTAGTAGGTATGATTGGCAGTTTTCTATTGAATCCAAAAGGCCTGTTCGAGTGCAAGTTTCTTTGCAGTTTAAAATCAGTAGCATCATATTGGCACTAAATGACAAAAGACACAAGAGGCCATTTTCAAGCTTCTATAAAAGCACACCTGGACATCATAATTTAGTGTTGAATAACAATCATTTCAAATAGTTTACAGTCGGAAAGATGTAGAAAACTTGTCCATCCAAAAGTCCCAATTATCCAGCATGGTGTATTTGGCTTGCTCTTGAGCACGAATCAAAACACAGGCAAACAGGAGTGAGCAGCTGAAGTACGTAAGGAGAGAACGGACAGAGCCTCTGTTGCTCTTTACAATAGGGAACAGAGAGCTGTAGCAGCCTTTCCCAAGATACAGAGAAAATAGGATCCCTGAATTAGGGGAATATGCCTGGGGGCAGATGGGGAGCCCTGGTAGGCAAGGCTGCACCCAAGAACCACCAGCTACTTATCCTTACTATTTACTTATTTATATCCCACCTTTTTTCCTGTAAGGAACCCAAGGTGGCTTACATAATCCTCCTCTCCATCTTATCCTCACAACAACCCTGTAAGGTAGGTTAGGCTGAGAGGCAGTGACTGGCCCAAAGTCACCCAGTGAGCATCATGGCCAAGTGGGGACTAGAACCCAGGTCTCCCGAGTCTCAGTCCAACCCTCTAACTACTATGCCACACTGGCTCTCTGTTGAAATTTCCTTGAGGTCAATTGGATAAACTGGAAGACTGGATACTCATCGTGAAAGTTCCTTCCTAGTGGATGGATCCTTGCTTGAACAGGGAAAGGGGTGGAGCTGTGCACATAACACGCTAGCCCATCGTGGATTATTTAACCTACGGTGAGGTGGTGGCACACGCAGCTGCCATTTTGAATATGCAACCCCCACTTGGGGGTTGTTGTGCGAACCAGGCAAGCATGGGTTATGTGAGGGTTAAGCAACTCTTGCATAACCTGTGGTTTGTTTTTAGGTTCTTGGAGAACTGTTTAACCTGCACAAAACCCATGCCCGCCGGGTTCGCACGACACAACTCCTAAGTGGGGGTTGCTTTTGCAACCTGCTGCCCATGGAAGGCACAGATCATCAGTTAAATAACCCACGAAGAGCCGCGGCATGTTGTCCGAGCCCCGTCAGTGTGTCCATTGAAAGACACTGAAGCTTTTGTTTATAACCCCTCTCATCATGAAACGTGCGCATGTGATGGGTAAGAGGAGGTATCTGCCAGTTATAATTACCTGATCATTTCCATGCATATCATGGAGGGGAAAGAGGGTCACAAAATCATCCTCTTCTTCCCGACTTCCAGAACTGCCACAGGAGAGAGCAGCATGCAGGCGCAAGTTCTTTAGTGAATGGAGATGGACACGGGGCTGGGGGCTGAATGTGAGTGGCATGCTGCTTCCTCCTCAGACTATGAAAAGCCCCTGCAGTAGGTTTGGGATTGTCCTTGCTCACCCTGCTGCCCTTTACCCCTGAACCTATTGCAACAGCTAGGGACCATTGACTCAATGGAGGAACACAGCAAACAGCAGTCAGCCACCTGTTACCGCATGTCCTCCATCCACACGCATATGCAAACTCCCGGCATAGTAGTTCTAATAATCCCACTCCCCCCCCCTCTCTCTCTCTCTCACACACACACACACACACACACACACACACACACAGAGATAGAGAGATTGGGGAAGTTACCATTTGCCAAATAAGGAGTGCAAGGAGGTGCTATGGAAATGGCAGGGCAGGAGTTTGTATATACAGTACCAGGAAAGCTCAAGTACCGGTGAAAGTGGTGAGCCTCGGAGACGAAATTGATACATTTAGAGAGGGAAAGGAGAAGATGTTGAGCATGTGATTATAATGACCTGTTCCAGAGTAAGGGAACACAAAAGACTTCACTTACGGATTGGTCACGGATAGTTAGAAAAATACCATGGGTGCAGGCTATGCTTTAGTCTCCCAGCTTTTCATTATGAATAGTAAAAAGAGCCAAAAAGCCTCACATCATTTAGACAACCTTGTTCTCCAGCAAATTGCTGTCAGATGATCTATCCAAGCGCAGTTCCAGCACAACCGGTTCTCATGCCAATGATGGGGAGACCAAACAGAAGCTCAGCTGTTATTAGGGACCCTAGAGCCACAATTTGGTGTAAAAACAGGTGTCTAAAGGGTTGCTCTTGGCTCAAAACTTTTGATAGCAGCTTCCCAAAAGACTCCAAATTCCCTGCTTGACCACCAAAACCATTGCCCTCAAAACCATTAAGTCATACCTAGGTCGCCGTGCCCTGCAAAGCCTCAAAAATGGAAGTAGGGAGTTTGCAGGTTGTGTTGTGTTCTATATGGAAGCAGACTCTGGACTCAAAGGGTGCCTTAGCAAGAAGCAAAGCTTTCTCTCTGGATGCATGAAACAAGCGACAACTCTGGGCAAAAGTCAACCAGGTGGTTCAAGAAAGCAGGACAGGGGACTCCAGCCCTGCAAATGTGGCCCAGGCACCAAAGTGGAGCAGCGATAGTGCCAGGACAGGACTCTGAATAACAGGGTCTTGGGAGACCAAATGAACCCCCAAATTTGCCTCCCCCAATTTCTCATGGTTTTCATTGTTTTCCCAATCCACTGGATTCACTTTCCTCCCCAAATAGAGACTATCTTGACCAGGATCCAAAGAATTACATTGAGCACCCCAAAATAGTTTTAGCACACTTAGAATTTTTTAAAACTCTTTTTTGTTTTTTTTAAAAAGGGGGTGTGTGGAAAGGAAAAAAGAGACCACAGATGTTCCATATCAAATTGCTTTTGAAATTCAACTCAATTTGAAAAAGGGTGCACCATGTATTATAGAAAACCCAAGATCCCCTTGGGCACATGGAACTATTTGTGTAATTCTTTGGATCCCAGCCCTAGTATCTCACCACAGCTCAGTACAGTTACATATTCTGGCTTTTCCTGCCCCTTTTAAAATTAAGTTTTCATTGTTGTCTCCACTTATATCAACACCCAGGCACCAGCATTATCACATGAATGGTTAGTTCATTACCTACAAAGCATTTCTAAGCCAAGAAAAGTTAGGTCTCTATAGGAGCACACAATTTTACATGGTAAGGATAGTTTGCTATTTATTTTATGAACCAATAAATACATAGCCAAGTTACAAATATTGAGGAGGAAGGTCAAGCACAATACTACAGCAATGTTAATCAACATTTAAACTTTAGCATCCTTCGCAAACCCCCCTCCCTTTCCAATTGGGCAGATGCCACTGCTTTGACTGTACAAAGTGTTTTTAGAAATATGCAGAAAATTAAGACAAGTTTGGTGACGAAATACTGCAGATTCAGGACTGTCAGATGCTGCTTTGTTAAAATGAGTTTCTCAACCTTTAAAGAGGTCTTTGCTTTTGTATAAAAAGGCATCCTTATTGAACTAAAAATCCCACACATTCCACAAGAATACACACAGATTTTGGAACCACTCTGGACTTCATCGGTCCGATTCGCTTCCGCTGTCCTGTTTGATAGCACTGTCTTGTCCAGCATTGTTTTCCCCATCACTCTCTTTATCCCAGTCTTTCATTGAGGCGCCCATCATGAAGTCGTCTCGCAATATACTCCATGCTGGCCCTTCTTCTGATTTAGATTCAACCTGAGAGTTGGGAGAGGGGGAACAGGGCAAAGATGAGTACATGATAGTATCAAGCAGTACATTTTCCTTAATTTAAAACACCCAAGATTGATTGTACTTAGAATTACGACCACCTGATTCAGAAAGAGACTGTTAAAAGCAATAAAATGAACATTCAAACCCCACCATCCATATCACAACACCTTCTGCCTACCCAAATGGAAAGCGCTTTGTGCCTTCGGAAAAGGCTTCGGTGTTTGAAAGTTGTGGCAAGGAGGAGCTTTAAGAGGAGCAGACTACCAAGGCTGTTCATGTAGGATCAACCATTAATGCCACAAAAATTTCTGTGGCATAGCACTTGAACAGATGGTGTGCATGGGCAAGTTTTAAGCGGACTCCACTGTGCGTCCAACTCACTCTTTTTCGGCCAGCTATCACTGGGGTTTTTGTCCAAGCGTGCTTGATAGGAGCTCTTCCTCCTTCGCTGATAAACAAGCCCAAGAAGTATACAGGCAGGAGAGGTGGGATGCTGACTGAGCTGGGGAAAGGGGAACGGAAGCTGGCTCTAGGTTCAGGCCTGCATGCCAAAGGGCTTAGAAGCCCTGAATGAGGTTCCTGAGGGTAGGCTCCCAGCCAGTAACAGTCCAAGACATTGTGATGCCAGAGGTGCAAAATCAGTACGGCATCCTGCCCTCCACTAATTGAGCACAATCTACCAGTGGGTTCTCCCGATGCTGGACTGTGGCCAGGAGAAGAGGAAGCCATAACATGGGATGCCAAGGTGGCCACCTCAGGTGACAGATCTGGGGCCTCATTAAGAGCGATAAAGTTCTCCTATGCAGAGGAGCACTACCATGCTCTTGTGAAACTACCATTCATTTTGACAGGGCTTGCACCCCATGGGTTAAGATCTGATCGTTTCCTATTGGCCACTGAGAAGTGATTTAAAAGGTCAAAACCAGCACATAGAATTCCGCCAAAGCACCAGTGTAGTTTGATTGTAACGTCTGGCAAGGCAGCCCCACATATTAACACATGACAGCCTCTAACCTAGAGGCTACCAGAACATGGATCACCAAAGCTCAGCTACATCTGCCTAGATAGGGTTGCAACTGGATCACCAGCCTAAGCAGGTGAAAGGCACTCCATGCCACAGAGACTAGTTAGGCCAACAAGCTAGGGTTTTGTTTTGCTTTGGGGGAGGGCAGGCTAGTACCTTTAGTGGACTTATTTATAAGGCTGACCCAGATTTATAAAATTCCATGAGACACCAAATCATAAATGAGACTGAGTCAGAGGCACCATTTTATAGCAGTTCTGGTCCTACTAGGATGGTTCATTCCAGAACTTGGTGCTGGTTGACTTCTCTTCAATTCCCAACCCAACAGGATACCATAGTCAGCATCAGTGAAAGCTACCAAAGAGGTCCAGGGGAATTATCAGGGTTACACTCCCCCTGTCATTCTTCTAGCATAGATCATCCATCAGGGTAACCTTGGCAGTCTCTGTACCAAGATCAGGCCTAACGCCCAATTTAGATGTAGAAAGAAACTCAGTCTCATCCAACTCAGTCTCATGCCTTGGAATTGCAAGGCAACCACATGTTCAAGGCCTCTCCAAGGCCACAGAGGCAATTGCCACCTCTGCAACCTAAAAAACTTTAACTGGGGATGCCTTCAGTAATTAGGCTTAATTATAGATTGCATTCTTTGGTTGTAAAGTACACTCTTGTATCAGGCATGTTACAGCTTATTTTGACTTCTGTAAGAAATGCAGAATTTTAGTAGTAAACCAATGGCTGGTTCATACATGCACATACCTCACTTAATCTCACATACATCAGTTAGTCTCACAACACTTGATAACTTGTTGAACGTGAAAACTGAATCCACAGGAAAGCATTGGGTAGTACGATGTTCAATCTTATGTAGAGTAGACCCATTGAAATGAATGAGACTTCAGTTGTAACTAACTTAAGTCTCATTCATTTCAATGGGCCTGCTCTACACAGGACTAACACTGGATACGGCCCATTGCGTCAGGAGATATGGAAATCCTCTCTGCAGTGATTACTCTGTGATGGCTCATGCTAAAAGTCAGAGCGATGAACTGTGAACTGGCCCGGAGTCCTTACTATTTAGGGGGGATCGTTTATAGTAAAGCACTGACTAGTTTACGGTAAACCAGAACCAGAGGCAAATCAGACCAGACAGGACTGAAGAGGGGAAACCTAATTGCTAGACCAAAACAAAACCACACAGCATCTTGGGAGAACACAAAGTCAGTGGCCCTAATGGAACTAGACCAGGGGAGCACAACCTCAGGCCCTCCAGTGTCCTAGTATGGTTTCCCAGAAGGACACAACCCCTTCCCCTGGCCCTACCATCAATTGTTTGGTGGCTTCCTGGCTTTCTCTGCAGTCCCCCCCCCCCACCCATTCTAAAAGGTTGAACTGCCTCTCCAAAGGCTTAGTTACTGGCTGGAAGAGTTTTAAGCTAAAATATGCTGGCATTTTGTGTATTTTAGCCCTAAGTCTTTAGCCTTTGGCCCTGCCTCTTTTGTCTTGGATTCCACTACTGGAATGTAGCCCCTGAGAGATCATACCTACATTTGAGATCATACCTACACCTTCCCATGTCAATATCATCACAATGGATACTGAACACCACATTCAAATTGTGGGGCCACCTTAATTTGCTTTCTGTAAATAAGGCACGCATGTGCGCGCACGCGCACACACGCACACACACACACACACACGACAGGTTGGATGCTCAAGTAATAAGAAAGCTGGCTGAGGATGTGATAATGCACCTCCATCTCTTCCCAACCCACAAGAGAGTTAATTTACCATCAACCCAGAGAATGGCTTCTGTATTAAAGCTTCTTTGTGACAATCCAAACTGCCTCTTGTCCTCTTTTATTACCATCAAGACACTGCTTCATTAAGATGTTTCCTGGCATGCTACATCACCGCAAAATGTGGGTTTAGCATATTCTGCTACTTGTTACCCAAATCCTCTTATGTCAGCCAGTACTACCTAGGTAAATCATACAGTGCAAAGCTGCCTCAGCAAAAAAAAGCAACAGCAAGTTGTTCCCTGGATAGCAATCAAGTTGGAATTTTATTCCCAAATTTGTGTCTGCCTGGAAACAGGTAGTATGAAGCAGTGTTTAATGGGTAAGAAAGAGAGAGGGAGAAGGGTGACAAGGAGTTTGGTTTTAGCTAGCATTTATGACTTTGCTAGTTGCCAGTTCTTTAAGACTGAAGATGCGAAAAGACATTTTATGCAGTGCAACAGCACCACTCGGTGGCCATAATTCAAGAAACACCACACAGAGCTGTGTTAGTCTACTGCAGCAAAAACAAAGAAGTGTCCTATTAAAACTTTAACAAATTGATTGCATCACCAAAGCATTTAGGTGTCCAACATTTTTATAAGTTTTACAAAGACGTTAGCTGCCATGGGTTGTTTTCAGTCTCTCACTTAATTAAAATAATCCACATTCAAATTAGGCTAACAGTGCAATCCTACACGTCTACTCAGAAGTCAGCCCCATTGAGTTCAATAGGACTTACTCCTAAGCATGTATGGGATTTTAGGCTTAGTTTGCTATTTTTACATTTGACATTTCCCAAGCTAAATAAATATACAACTTAGGTAATCTGTTCTCTGACTCATATCTCTAAGACCTCATTACTCATGTTTACATAATTAACTACAAAGAGTTGGATCCAGGATCTGCCTTCTGTGGATGGAAGGGCTACACTCACGGAAGGTGCCCCCACCCTATCTTCAGGGATCCCCCCCCCCCATGCCACAGCTTACGTGTTCTCCAACTTTACGCTGGCTGAGGCATGCTGGGAATTGTAGGCCAAAAACATCTGGGGAACCAAGGTTGGGGAACACTGGCTTACCTCATTGAACAGGGTCCCCCAACCCTCTGTGTAGCATTTCCAGGAGGGTGAAGAGGCTGGTGTGTGGAGGTGGGGACAGGGAAGTCTGATTCTGCCAGCCCAGTGGACCACACTTAAATCTGGACCCAACCCAATATATTTCAGTCTAATCGGACCTTCAAGCTCTCCCATTTCTCAAAAGTATTAAATACTTTAATACTAAACACTTTAATCAAATACTTGATTTGATTAAATACTTTAATCAAAGTATTTAACAAAAGTCACAGAAACAGTGATCCATCCAGTCTTAAGCATGCCCTGTATTTCTGCCCAATGTTTAATAATGACTTTACACAACTACTATCCCATTGGTTTCCGGACCCCAAGATCTTGTGGGATAATTGAGAGCCAGTGTGGCGTAGTGGTTAGGGTGTTGGACTGGGACTCGGGAGATCTGGGTTGGCCATGAAACTCACTGGGTGACTTTGGGCCAGTCACTGTCTCTCAGCCTAATCTACCTCACAGGGTTGTTGTGAGGATAAAAATGGAGGAGGAGGAGGAGGATTATGTAAGCTGTCTTGGGTTCCTTGCAAGAAAAAAGGTGGGGTATAAATATCATATAATAAAATAAACAAACAAACAAACAAACAAACTGTGCCATGTTTATCCACGTAACAGTTACAAAAATGACTACCAAATTAAATCAGGAAGACTCAACACCTACTGCCTCTTTAGCTCGCAGTGCTTCTCAAATAGTGGGGCGGGGCCCCCAGGGGGGGCGCGAGGCTCCGTAAAGGGGGGCTCGTTTGACCTCAGTTAAAAGTTTTTTTTAATATTGTGTTCCTTTAAATCCTGTGCTCCTTTAAATCTTTTCTGCTACAGTTAATAAAGCTATTCTTTGTTGTAAATTGATCCACATTTCTTTCTTTTTTTATTCTCTTATACGTTAATAAGGATACAGTGTTATGCAGAGGTGTACTTATAACAATTTTATAGACAAATGATACTATTTACAGTCGTGCGGGGGGCGCGAAATGTTTTCTTCTTCCTAGGGGGGGCATGACAGAAAATAATTGAGAAGCACTGAGCTAGAGGGTGGAAATATATTATTCTAGAATGTATTTTGAAAAGACACATTTTGGTACGGTGAAGTTTTGCATGAGGGATCTCTATTGGAAGACAATGAAAGAGAAAATTATCTTTGTAACAAAAGATCATCTTTACCTATTCTTCCCATCCATGAAATTAGCATTAGTCACCCTTCCCACCCACCCCGCTACCTCACAGCCTTTTCTATAAGTGTGCATTTTAAACAATTCACTGAACTGCACCATAATTTGTACTCTGAAGTATCTGGCCTAACAGATTTTATACTGGTGCCTAAATCATCAGGTTTATTGCTTTTTAACGCTCCTCCAACAATTTAGTGGGCTCTTGTCTCTTTGCCAGCATCTTTGCATGGAGATCTGCCAACGTTTGCACTTCTTGCTCGGTCACAAATTTCATCCTATTCCAAATTCTTTGTGACACGGTTCTTACACTAAAAGTGATTAAATTCACAAAAATTATTCTAGATTTCTGCAGATGACAGGCGGCACAACTGATTTCAAGCGTGCTTTGATCACTCAATTGTAGAGCTTAAAAAAAATGGAATAGTCCTCCTTCTCATACCCTTTAAAGTTAATCCTCTTAAGGTGCAATCCTATGCAAGACAAGACAGAAAAATGGCCTACAACTCCCAGCATGCCCCAGAGACAATCATGCTGGGAGTTGCAGGCCTTTTTCTGTCTAAACTTGAATAGGATTGCACCTTTAATGTTTCATTGTTTGTCTCTTCTACACTCCCACTGCAAAACTCTGCTTTCTGTTATCTACTAGTTTCCCCTTTATATCTCTACCACCCATTCTGACTGTCCAACTTTTACGTACACCACCTAGCAAACCTCGGTTGTGGGGCAGCATAGAAATACCGTAAATAAGTAATAAAATTGCTTCATTCTCCAACACATATTTACTGTAACTTCTTAGCCAACTTCTAAGAACTAAAAGCCATTTGACTGCTTACTCAATTGATCCTCTTCTGATTTGTCATGAAAACTTCCTTTCCTTCACCACCCCTTTCTCTTCCCTTTTGTTTTCTCATGCCCTTCTTTACTCGATGTATCCTTATGAAGCTTTAATTCTTTTGAATTAAAACAATTCTACCTCTTCCTCTCCATTATCTCAAGGAGCGCCTCCAGCAACATCAAGTAGGCTGCTCAACAAGATCTGCCACAGACGGCCTTCTCCCTGTCCCATCAGCCAGAGAAACCAGGCTGGTGGGGACTAGGAGGAGGGCCTTTTCTGTGGCAGCCCCCAATTTATGGAACTCTCTCCCCAGTGACCTCCGCCATGCCCCTTCCTTGATTAGCTTCCGCCATGCATTAAAAACGTGGCTTTTCAGGCGGGAATATGGGGTGGGTTAGGATTTTTAAGTTTTGTTCTGTTTTTAATTGTGTTTTATACTGTGTGTGTGTGTGTGTGTGTGTGTCCCTCTTGTATTTTATTGGATTGTAAATCGCTCAGAGTGGCAGGATGTCTGGCCAGATGGGCGATTCATAAATATAATAAATAAATAAATTATCCTTAAAACCCTTCGTACTGGCCATATTCTCAAAGATATACCTTTGTTGATTCATGAACCACACATTTTTATTTGTAATCACTTTAAGCCAGGGGTCGGCAACACAGTACCCGCAGGCGCAGTGGCACCTGCTAAGACCCCCAAGTGCGCCTGCCAGACCCCCGATATTTTCTCCTCACCCACTGCCCCTGCAGCCTTGCCTTTCCATTGGGCTGCCTCTGCCTTTCCTCCCCCCCCCCCACCGCCACTCCCTCACCCCCTTCCCCGCTGCTGTGGCCTTTCCGCAGCTGCTGCTCCCCTTCACTGCTGTACCCTTGCCTTTCCTAAGGTGAACATGACAGAAGCAGCAGGGGGAGTAGAAGGGGGTAATGAGCGGGGGGGGGGAGGAAATCATGACCCTGAGAGGAAAGGAGAAAATTGCAAGTTGCGGGGAGGGGAGAGGAGAGGGGGGGAGGGGAGAGGAGAGGAAAGGGGGGGCAGGGGCAGAGGAGGAGCTCACCCACCCACCCACCAACCGACGCCCATTTTTCATGGTGCCTGTGGACACATTTCAAAATATAAAATGTGCCTGAGGAACCAAAAGGGTCAGCTATCCCTGCTTTAAACTACCTTCCAAGTCTCCTTGTATCACACATTCCAAGTTCCTCAGTACTGTTAAATAGCAGTCAATTACTGAAATATACTTTCATTCATCATAACTGAAGTTCAGCATATCCTCGTTTCCACAGTAACCAAACAAGTTACATCTAAAATTTAACTCAGTCACACAACTCAATCTTTTAAGCCTTAAATTATTTTTAATAATCATTACTAAGCCATTAATCAGCTTAATTCACCGGCACTCGGTGGCTAATAATCAAAGTCACTTAAAAGAAAAAGTCGGTTCCTTAATTGAGAGAATGGTTAACAAACAAGTTTGAAGTTTTATTTTCAATCCCAATATCCAATCAGTCATGTTTCTCTTCTGATAGTTTGCAACTATAATTAAATCTAATTTGTCAATTAGTTCTAATATCATCCAGTCTTATCAGTTGAAAATCCTGAAGTACATCTTCCTCTTTTTGTTAGGTCAGCAAGAAAAGTCATAGCTACTAGTTGTTACTATGACTTGTTACTAATTTCTTTAACACACAATTGTCTGTATATATGGAATTGGACTGTACTGCGAGAGGAGTTTCATCTGCTATATCTATCCTACGAAAAACAAAGCAAAGCAGTAACTAAATTGATTCTGTAAAAAGGAATTTAACAAGCAGCCGAGTTTCACAGAATTCTTCTATCAGGACTAAGTTGTATGCTGAGGCCCTGCTTCCAATTCTGCACTTCTTAAAACCCTTATCCTATGTAGTCTTATACAGGTATACATGGAGGTTTAAGTTCAAGGAAAAGCTTTAGAGAGGCATCTCTTTTGTTTCTCTCATTCTATGGGATGAACATGGGAACAAACCATCTGAGATGTCCATATATTATCCTGCTCATGGACTAGCAAGATGTAGAATGCCTTATCCAACACCCTCCCAGTGCTTACACCAGTGCAAGGCAATTTATATAGCATGCCTCTTAGCATTTCCTTTGGGACATTTAAGATTTCTGCAACCTCATGAAAATACAACACTGGAGAATAAATTGGGTCCTCACTTTTCTGCAGTGTGGAAAAAAACATATATCCCAAGCGTACAGTTTCTGATCAAGTGTGCACATGAATTCTGCTGTGCCTACATGCAGTGCCAAAACAGGTGCATGTGCTCCTAAAAGATTACTCTGTAACCCCATACATTACTGGGTACATGCAGGCTATATGTAGCTTTCTATGAGAACGCAACAGCCATGCAGAAAATTTGTCTTGTGTGAGGTGGGTCTGAGACTGAGAAACACCAAGGGCCACCTCACACGTTACACTTTTCAAGCTTGAAGGTCACAAAAACAAACCACTCCATGTGAGGATCTGTGTGCTGCCTACATCACAGGGTCATGCTTTTGATATAGGAAAAGTATCAATTAACATTGAAAATAACCCAGATCCAGTTCTCTCTTTAAAAACAAATTAACTGAACAAAATAATGTTCTAGGGGGGGAAAGCAAGCAACAAATTGCCTGCATGATTAGCAATTAGCTCACATTTACTCCCTCTGCAAAAGCATCTTATCTAATGTCAGAATCTGACTTCCTGTAGATAAAACACAAACTTATTCCTGGCACCTGCAACATGAGGCCGCTTTAAAGTCTACCTGCTTAAACTAAGGTCTACATTCCTTGCCTTCCAAAACAGCACATACCTGCAAAGCCAAAACAACCCCTATTTCTGCACTATAATACAGAAAGGTGTATCTCCATGAAAACCCACACTACCAACAACACACCGGTACAGGTGCTATTTTTCGTATTTCCCTAACAAGAATACAGATAGCATTCATATGGCCGAACAAGCAGTGTTCAAAGTACTACATGCTGATTAATATTATATACCATCCATACTATTCCTCACCCTATCCAAAAATAGGTGACTGTAGCCTACTGTACTTGCTTCATTCGCACAAAGTAAGATAGTTATTTAGAGCGCAATCCTATGCATTTAGATGGAAAAAGGCCTACAGCTCCCAGCATGCCTCAGCTAGCCATGCTGGCTGGGGCATGCTGGGAATTGTAGGCCTTTTTCCTGTCTAAACATGCATAGGATTACAGCTTTAAACAAAAGGATGAAATGACATCTCTGTTCATATTTTCAACAAACTGCCATTTGCTACAGGGTCAGAACTCAAGAAATTTAATTTTCAAAATTCCTCTAAACAGTAGCTGAAGCTTTAACTCTCCTTCTCTCACTCATTTTGGAGTGCCCCCTTCCCGAAATCTCAAAGTAACAAACCATGGTTTGTTCTTACATTTCAACCAGGCCAATGAGTACACAGAAAATAATTTAGAAATTGCAAACCTAAGCACAATTACTTCAGGTGCAATCCTATGCATGTTTAAAAAAGTCCTACATGGTGGCTGGGGAATGCTGAGAGTTTTGGGACTTTTTCTGTCTAAACATGCCTGGGATTGCACCCTTAAACTGTTCTACTGAAATCAAAATGAGAAACTCACAAGTAAACATGTTTTGGACTGGGGTGTTAATAGCTTTTTGCTCATTACTCAGAGGACTCATTTAGCATGGCAAACTAATCTCAGTTTACTAGAAACATATTTGGCATGGAGAGCTCAATTACAAAAATGAAAATAAAGCCAAGATGACCCTTTGCAGACAATAAAACTAGGCCCAGCTGAGACATTCGTTTTTACTAGGTGGCTAAATGCAAGTCACTGGAATGTGTCCAAACCTTCACCCAATGTTGGGAAAACCCCTTGTGACTTGTCCACTTTAGGAATGTGAAGTCTTTATTTTGCCTTGTACAGGACTGCAGCCAAACATTGAAGCTGAGAATTCGCCTAGGAATTCTTGTGCTGTCACTGAGGTTTCCAAATCAAAGCACTAGGGAACTTCTGCCCATTGTTTTTTCTTGTAATGCTCAAAAGCATGAACAGCTTGGATGTAAAAACAAACCTAGTTTTTAATGGGCAAGGCAGCAGCTGGGACATGAGAGAATACTATCCGAAATATGACTATAAGGGCTGCAAGCTTTAACAGCAGGTTTAAAAGTTAGCTGTTATTTATAAATAGGACTAAGGCTGCTGTGGCAGCCACAGAGACTTAGCACCTTGCTCCTCTGAATGGCAAAATGTGATTTAGCGGTAACTCTGAAATGGATTTTCCTTCCATTCTGCATCCACAGCTAGCAAGAAGGAACAACTGTGTCTTTTTCTCTCTGTAAAAATAGGCAACTGAAGCAAACAGTGCTCAGTTGAACTCAATGACAATGTACCTTTGAGTATTCCATTATACTGATAAGATCTGAACTTGCTTCATTTAAGTAATTTTGATTTGGCATATTAATAAATAGGGAGCAGTTTATATTCTGGATTCTCAACCTGATGGAGAATATTAAAAGATGACCCTCTTTCGCATGTCAACTTTGAGCTATTAAATCACAAGATTTCCTATACAGGAGAGACATCATTTCTCCAAAAGCCTCAAAAAGGCTATTGCAGTTTTGGTAACATGCAAATTTATTTAGGTTTAACCAAAGGCAGATGATCGATCAATTAAGAAAGAACCCTTCACTTGGCCAGGAGCCATACTGAACATAAATCTCAGACCTTACAATTGCATGGGGGAATGTTGGAATTGGTCATTGTTGCCTTAAATAGAACAAAACCCAAGCAGCGATATATATGAGAGAGAGAGAGAGAGAGAGAGAGAGAGAGAGAGAGAGAACAAACACGCAAGTTATATTGGGCTTCAAACACAAATATGAAAAAGCCATGTACACAAGTGATCACCCACAGTCTCATCAGCAGCTCTTAATCAGAAGGCTCTGCTGCAGCTGCTGGAAAGCATTCCCAGTAAGCAAACATTACAAAGCACTGTTTACAGCACCTGGTCTCACTTCTATCCTGGATAACTTCATCTTTAGCACACAGCAAGCATTGTAATTCCACCACTGTGTGGTTAATTAAGGCAGGACAAACACAGGATCTCATTTTGAGCCTTGCTGGGGGACCACCCAAGGAAGGGACCCTCCCTGCTCCCAATATTCCACAACCTCCTTTTGGATTTGTTGCAATAATGGATGTGTGAATGAATGCATGTTTCAGGTTGAGATTCACCAAGGAACCAAATTACTGAAGTCAAAACATGACATCCCCCTGCCATCCCCTTAAAGCAATTAAAGGCTACTTCATGCCTTAGGCTGCAATCCTGCATGTACGTACCTGGGAGTAAGTCTCACTGAACTTGCTTAGGATGAGTTATTAATCCAGGTATTCAATACCTCAATTTCAAAGAGCTGTTACAGAAACTGTGTACATTCTAACTGATAAGAACATTCCCATTAAGAATTCAATTAATATCAAGACTATTCCTGTCCTGTTGCGACACGTTCATTTTTTGGCATTCAAGTTTCAGTAGCGCAACAACTCCACGGAAGTTTCTCCTCTCCTCCCCTTATTCATGCACCAGTATGAGTTGTCAGTGGAGGCTCACTGGATTAGGTCAGACATCTACTCCACACCCAACATGTGAAATAAGTAATTTCCCCCCCAAGTTCCAGTCAAAGTATCCAGGTGGTTGCTGCTGAACTCTAGGGTACCAACAAACCAAAGCAGTTACATCCACAACTGCAGAGGAATTATAATGCCCTAAGGTTTGGAATATTCCATTTCCAAAAGTCACCATCTTGGATTTTTAAAAAATGAATACCAGACGAAATGTTGCAAGATTAACGTGAAGGGAACAGGGGAAGAACTGGCATTACACTCCAGGAAGATAGTTTAGATATGGATATGATTACTTGTGCCTGCCCCTCAAAAACCCCATGCACATTTTTACATCTCTCTTTCTCTGACAAACACACACACCAGTGCATCATTTCCTACAGGCCTGCCTGTGGTATAAGTCTCCGTGCTTTGCTTAGCAGGAATTGTTCCAAGAGGTATTAAGACAAATAGTAGGCAGGTTCATCATTATTAGCAATGATAGCTAAATCGAGCCTGTATCTTTAGAGCAGTGTTCTCCAACCTTGGGTCTTCAGATGTTTTTGGCCTACAACTCCCAGCATGCTGGGAGTTGTAGGCCAAAAACATCTGGGGACCCAAGGTTGGAGAACACTGCTTTAGAGACACAGTATCTCCAGTATCAGTTGTGGGGGGGGGGGGCACGATAATAAGGGATGGCCATCACCATCATATACAGGCTTGCTATCAGAGGGTTTGGCTGACTACTGCTAGAGAAAGAATGCTGAATGAACCCAGCAAGGCAATTTTCCATCTAATCCAAGTGTAAACAGATAACAAACCAGAGGAGAAGTTCTGTGTGTGCGCACGTACACACACACACACAAAGCATGCTTGGCTATATAAGTAATAATTCGCATATCCTAATGCTGACTTTGGTAAGCAGTCAAAATTTGTAGCTGGCAGGACACTGCCACTCTGAGCTTTCCGAGCACCTAGGAATCCCAGTGTGGGAGTCAGAGATAATCCTCTGCTCCCCCCTCCCCAACTCCAAACCCAGGAGCAGGGCTGGGGTTCATCAGGCATACCCAGAGAGGAGAGAGACTCTCACCATAACAAGCAAATTTGGGAACCATTGTTTCGGGAACTAAGCCCTGGTGAACCCTTTTTCAAATTTAAGCTCTGCATAAATACACATCACTTCAAAAGGAAGCAGACAGATAAAATATGTGATTCATACATATACATATATATATAAATGGCAATCTCAGAACACCTACAGACATTTCCTGCTGCATGATGGCTACAACCATAAACCTGTGCTTGGGAGTCTTTTTCTCTTAAATCAATGCAACTTTCTGTCAAGTGAACAGTGCTACGATTAGACTGTTAAAAGCTTCTATATGCAAGTGCAGCTAAGCCAAGTTCCCCATACCTTTTGGGTCAAAGGGCCACATTTGGAATTTTGAGAGTGTGTTGTGGGCACTCTTACAAAATGGTTGCCATGGGAGGGGGGGCTTGCCCATTCATAAAAAGGCTACTATAGTGGACATGGCCAGTCACAAAACACTCATTTCCCAGAAGCCAAAGTGGTGAGACTAAAAGAAAGGTAACCTGCACAAGAACCTAAGTACAAGGCAGAGGTGGGGGACTGAGCTCCAATACACAAAGCCATTCTTTTGAACCCAAATAAAGATGGTGCTGGAGGACAGCACTTTGCTTTGTTGCATGCCAGCTTTCCAGTTAGAAAATATATTAAGAAATAAAATAGAAATCAGGAAGGGCATGGAGCCTGGTGGGCACCAAATGAGATGATCATGGACACATTGTTGGAGACCCCAGACATAAGCTTTTCACCCTACAGAGCTTTACTTTGAATGAAAAATGAAGGAAGAACTACACTTGACAGAAATAAGCATGCATGCAGTTGCGTCCAGAGGGAGGTAAGACCAGGGATGCTGAAGCAGCAGCAACAACAGTGGACTCCATTTAATCCATGTTAATACTCATCTATTAGTCAATGGGCAATTGCTACTCATCCACAGATGCAACTGGCGACTTGCATGCTCATCTCTGGGTTAATCTGAAGAGAGCCAGCATGTCTGCCTTAGAAGAGGGTCCTAATTACCCTTTTCAGTCCTAGGGCTCCCATGAAATTCATAACATATCCAGATATTGCTCACGTGACCCACCAGTAGTCAGGTGCCAAACTACCACTGGAATTCTGTGTTCTACAATGTGTAAAATTAGTACTAGGGGAGAAGGACTTCATTGTTCCAAGGGGGGGGGGATACTTACTAGCTTACATTTGCATCACTAATCTTGAGATGTTTTCAGGAGACGAAAATTCTGTGTAGAATTTCTTTTTTTTTAAAAGAGTTAGAATGTACTCCCAAGGAGGGAAATGTCTGCACAGCCAGTTGAGAGACTGGCAGTACTAGGGTCTAAATTCTCTGTTCCTGAGCCAGGTAGGGTTAATGAAGCCATAATGCTTTGTTGAACATCTTAATCCCAACCTGGAAAGATCAGACCGTCTATCGGAAAGAATCCATTTTTATGCTAGCTTAGCCCTTGGCCTCCCTGGAGAACAGCCTGCCAAATCCTAGCCGTTCTGTACCAACCCCTAAATTAACTAATTTGTGATATGGACCATATACAAGGCTTGGAGGGACTGTGCTTTGCCAATGAATTCCAAAGTCTGTCTGATCTTACCAGGTTGGAATTAAGATATTAGTACAACAAAGTGTTCTTTTGGAGAGAGAAAAATAGACAAACACTGTTTCCCAATGTGGGTTGCCTACTGGTGGCCGGGGAGAAGATCTTTCGTTAGATCAAAAAGGTGCTAAAAAGATGGGGCTGGGATCACAGCTGGCTGGCTACTGCAAAGGAACTGAACACTGGGAACAAATGTGTCATGAAAGCAGACAGATGCCACTGTGCAAGAACCAGGGGTAGAGGAACAGGGGTGGAAAACACCCATTCAACTTCAGAGGCCTTGCTCTACATCCCACTGCCAGGAGAAGTACATCTGACTGGGACACAGGCCATGGACTTCTCGGTTGTAGCACCCCAGCTGTGGAACTCTCCTGAAAAAGAGGTTAATCTGCCGCCCTCACTAGTGATTTTTGGATAGGTAGTCAAGACTCACACCAGTTCTGCCAGGCCTTTTGATATATTTTCATTCCTACCTGCCTATAGGTTTTTTTTTAAATTGACCTGTTTTAATGCTCCTGGTTTTTACTGTATATTTATTCCAACTTGTGTTGGGGACCTTTTTGAGAGCCAAAAGGTGGCATAAAAAAGCAATTTCACTAATGTAAATAGCAGTGACTGAACAGATAGAATATAGTGCAGTAAGCCCATTGGAAAAGAAAGGAAACTAAAGGGATTTGCTTATAGTTGCGTGACAAGATCAAGGAAACCTGGACAGAAAGCAAACGTCCTTTCCCCATTTTATTACATTTATAATCTACACTTCTCCTGAGACATTCAAAATATATGAGTAAGTTAGTTAGTTAGTAAGTTCCCAGGGGATGTCCCTTCCAGACTGGGCCAGATCTGCTTAGTTTCAGCTGTAGAATTATATCATGGGCTTTCAGGCCATTCTCTGGTCATTTCCACAGATCCATCTGAAATTTACAAATGTAGACAGCTTACTTACAGCAACAAAAACACACATCTGCTCATATTTTCTCATGCAGCTTTACACAATCACAGACACTACACTCTTAACTAGAAACAGTAATGAATTTCAGAATGAGGGTGGAGTCCAGAAGATATTTCAACCATCCATTGCAAATGCGTTCCAAATCGGGCCTCAAACCTGGACCAATTTGGAATGGGCTTACCCCAGCACTAGCCCTCTTTGCTGCCGCCTCCTTCGCCTTGCTACACAAATGCACTTGGTTTGGTAGCACCGAGAAGGACTAGTGACAGGAATTCCATTATGTCCTAAAATCCAGCTGCAGAAATACCTCAAGTGCCAGGATCATTGGGAAATTCCTAGGGCTCCCAATGTCCCTCCTGAGAAAGAACTCAAGGAGCCCTAGGCCTGTATTTCCCAGGGCTCCTGGTACTTGGGATACTGCTATTGCAGGTTCTAATATAAAGCAAAATGGAGGCTACACTGAAAGGCCTTTTCATCCCCAACAAGAAAATTCTGGGGAAGGGGAAGTGTATGTTATTGACAGATTGGGGAGGGGCTGTAGCTCAGTGGTAGAGCACATGCATGGTTCAATCCCCATCATCTCCACATAGGGCAAGAAAAACATCTGCCTGAAATCCTGGAAAGCTGCTGCCAATCAGTGTGGACGACACCGGGCTAGATGGACCCATGCTCTGACTCAGTGTAAGGCAATTTCCTGTGTTCCTAAGTAACTTCTTTTCCCATTTCTTTTTTTTGGGGGGGCAAAAACATTTTATGCAAGCCCATTCTGAACTGAGTTGGGGAAGTATGCCCAGGGTTCCACATGTTTGCTCACCACTGCAAGTGCGTTACTGCTGCCCTCTGGCGAGCATGGAGAGCCCCAGCTTTCCTGCCAACCTTGGGAGCTCCAGGAGGGAGCATTAATTGTCTCCAGAGTTGTGTAGGAACCCAGACCTTCTCTCCAGACCCAGGACTGGGAAGGCAGCTGCGTTGCCGATCCGCTTTGAGCTCTTCAGCAGAGATTGTCTCCAGCCTCACACAGAGACATGAGGTTAGAGACCAGCAGAAAGACAGGATCCTGGTGACCTCATTTTCTGGTTTGGCTACCAAGGCCAGCCAAAAATTATGGACCCCTTAGCTCACCCATCGCTAGACTTCAACATAACTGGAAGAATCACAAATTGGCAGAATAGGACAATATCAAGTCACAGCAGTGTGCCAGAATTTAAGCATTAATGCTAAGAATGTTCTTCAACTAATGTGCCTGTTGATTGCCAGGGCTGACTCTTATGAAATGGAAATATTTTTGAAGCCTAGGTGATCTACCCTCACACTGCTTACTCCCCTTTAACTCTGATTGCTTTCCATGATTTTTTGTAAGAACCAGCCCATCCCACATCCATGTTTTTTAAAGATCTAAAATAAAGTTTCCAGCTTTTTCTGATGTAGACATCGCTTGAACATTTGATGACATACAACCTGCCCAACCCCAGCATTTAAAATTTAATGTTGCAGTAAAATAACCCTATAGATTTCAACAGAAGTGTGTGCTGATAGCTGATCTGATCATGTTACAACACAGCCAGGTGTGGGTTTTCTCAAATGCCTTAAATTTTCTGGGATTTAGCAAGTATGATGATCTGCATTCTGTTCACACAGTGGCCAACCAGCTGCCCACAGGATCCCACAAGCAGGACATGAGTGCTACAGCACCTTCCCACCCATGTTCCCCAGCAACTGGAGTACACATGCATTAAAACACACAATGTAGCTTAAGTGTTATGTTCACACAAATTCAACTTGGAAAAAATTTACTGGAATGTTTGTAAGTATTTTAAGACTGACAATGCAACAGCATTCACTTCCCTTACATTTTCTTAAAATTTAAGAAAAAAGGAAGGCATACTAATTTTAGCATGCCCAAAGAGCTGTGTATTAGATACGCAGGTATAAGCCATATTCGGTCATTCTCCACGCATCCTGCTGGCCCCTTCGCCACATGCAGAAGGGTTTAATATAGCCAATAAAAAAGGAGTTGAAATCAACTTTTAAAACTACCCCATTTGATGGATATTGTATCCATTCTTTGGCTGCATTTGGACACAACAATAATCCATTGTTTATTGTTACAGGAATGAGCCTAGATGAGCATTGGGTTCATACACGCCCTTCTCTTCTTCTGCAGCGTGAAGGAGATTGGAAATTTTCATGTCCATTTTTTACTAACTGCAGCTTACTGTTATGACTGAACTTGAACTACGATTAATCTGAGTTCAGTCATAACACTAAACAGCTGTTAGTATAAAATGGACATGAAAATGTCCAGTCTGCTACTCTCAGCTCACTTCCATAGCACTGAAGCATAGGTCATTGTTACATATGAACGCAGCCCTTGTTACTAATTAAACAATGCATTTTTCAAAGTGGAAAATTTTCCACCCCACCTCAGTGGACAGGAAGCGTTTCCTTGATCCAAAAGAAATTCAGAGTTAGAGAGTTGCAAGAAAAAGGTACCGGTAATTGCCTATTTCCACAACTTAGCCAAAAGTCAATCTGGCATCAGAAAAATAGCTAACTAAGGGTGCAATCCAATAAGGATGTCCATAGCCCTCTGAACTCAGATGATTACGGGTATCCTTTGCAGGGCGGAAGGAGTGCAGAGGCGAAGGTCACCTCTGCACTCCTCCAGCCCTGCAAAACACTTAGATGGCTAATTTCAGCTGTCTAAATGTGGTGCCTCAGAGAGGGAGGGAAGGAGGGTGAGGCGCTGCCAGGATACCTCGTATCTTGGTGCCGCCAATCTCCTCCCCTCCCCTGGAATGCCCCCAAAAGCCCATCTCTGAGGTCGTTCTTATGACCTCGGAGATGCAGCCGATGCAGTTCTTTTCATGCTGGCTGTGAGGGGGGAAGGATGCGAACGTGGATTCCCAGCTATGAAGTCTGAGTGTTTTTCCGACCCTGTAGCTGGAGAAAGAAAGAAAGAATCATAATCACAGGAATAATTAAACTGGCTGGTTTAGTGTCAAGTCAAACATTTTAAATAAAACATCTGTGACTAAGATGCTTCTAGAGTTCAATAAAGCAGTCCTAATTGGATTAGATATTTTGGATGTCTGTGCATAATACACATCGTTTGATCTTGTATGTGTATCACAGGTTGTTCCAGAGCACCCCTCCCTGTACCTATTTAGACATTCCTTTGTTAAAAACTAGCTTGGCAAGAATACTTGGGGGAAAGTAAGGTAACAACCAGAGCTTCCATTGCAAAATATTTCAACATAATGTATAGTGCTGGTTGTTAATTTAAGTTCATACATTACATTTGTACGTATGCAAGAAGAGAGAGAGAGAGAGAGGGAATTAGATAATGAAGCAGTTGATTTATCACTACTATAATTTAATATGGAATTTTTTTTTCTGTTACAAGTTTCTACAATTTAGTCCTGCTTTCCAGACTGCTAAACAAGTTCCAAATGTCACCATAGATTATGTATTATACGGTAATAGCAGAAGGAAAGTCCAGTATGCAGACAAGCAGCTACAGCACTTATAGCAGAGGTACAGAGATGCATAAGGCATTTACTCAAAAGCATGTCGTCTCCACATTTGCAGAACAACCATTTGGAACTCTGCGACTCATCCACACTCCCTCAAACAAAAATTTAAAAACATAGGGGCGTGCGCGCGCGCACACATACACACACGTACATTCTCCCTCCCAGGTTCCTCCCTTACAATGGCCATGCTGGCGGGGAATTATGGGAGTTGCAGTCCAACACATCTGAAGGGTGTCATGCTAGGGAAGGCTGCCTTATACAGACACATACACCTAAGCTACATTGACATACATCTGACGAAGCAAAGAAGGTAAGAGCATACCAACATGCAAGGCTTTTTTTTTTTAATTGCAGGGGGACTGATTGTTCTGCAGTGGAAAAGGGTGGAAGATTTGTGGTTGTGGGGAACAGGATTCAGCTGAGGAAGGGGCAGAGGAGAAAGCGTACAGTATTTGGGCCAACAGCATGCCCCTACTCTTTCTCCTCTGCCGAGGGCCTTATCCAGTGCTTTTTTTCTGGAGAAAAGGGTACCGGAACTCTTGGATTACATTTCCTCGGGAGTAGATGGCAATTAAATTGTAATGCAATTAATAGAAGAAAAGGTGCTGGAACTCAGTTCCGGTGAGTTCCACCAGAAAAAAAGCCCTGGCCTTATTCCTCCCTCTCCGAAGAAAAATCTACGGGCTCCCCTCCCCTCTCTCTCCCAGAAGTTGGTATCTTAGTATTCTGTGTGTTCATGTTCAGGGCAGGGCTGGTATTTGTGGCAAGGCAGGTTGGCCCTACACTGTTGGGATTAAAGATGTTATATTCATATAAGTGAGAGTGGGTATAAGAGATAATGTGAGTGTTATGTGTTGATTGTACACTGGACAATACATCTCAATACCTGAGCTGTATAATTAGGAGTAAATGTGAAATAAGGATTCTCTCTCAGTTTATCTCCGTAAGAGCACATGCTCAGAATGACCGTACTCGACATGCTTGGGACACAGATGCTCAAATCCTCCATCGCTCACCACTACCCCGCCCTAAATAGCCTGAAATGAATTCAGCCTTCTCCTCCAAGCAGGCTTTCCAGATAAGGAAGATGGGAAGGGGGAGAGACCACAAGATCCTATCCAGAAACAACTGTGGAGGGGGGGGGGGAGAATATTACAGAAGTCAGCAGGTTCAGCAAGGATTAAGAAATACTTTGATAAACCATTAATGATATGAAAGGCAAAGCCCTTGGATGCAGTTCAAAAAAAAATAATTACTCCCATCTGAGCACACAAAACCTGCAGGAAGGGCTAGCTTTAAAGTAGTATGAACACGTATTTAAACAGCAGACCATAGACCCTCACTGCAGCTGTACAGGAACACAGGCAATGGAAAAACCTATATAGCTGGTGAATCTAAACAAGCACGCTAAGGTTAGATCTACAGATAAAAAGACAAAAAGCTTCCTTATACAGGTTCAGACCATTAGTCCATCTAGTCCTGCATTGTCGACACTGACTGGCAGCGGCTCTCCCGAGTTCCAAGCAAAGTTCTTTCTTAGCCCAACCTGGAGATGCCGGGGATTGAACCTGGGACCTTCTGCACGCATGCAAAGCAGGTGCTCTACCACTGAGGTGATATGGTGGACTGTATCACTTCAGTCTGCAGGCTGGGGGTTGGGACAGAGGTAAAAATCAAATTGTTCTCTTTCCAAAATTCTGGTTTTCTAGTTGCATAAAGTATTTTATGTAGGGAAACACTGCATCCACTCCACCATCTCAGAAATCTATCACCTCATCCAGCTACATTTAGGACCTAGCTTAGGTTCTAAACAGTTGCTGAACGTTGAAAGCATGTGAAGAGTTAGTAGGACAAGAGAACCCAAATCACAGCATAAGATGTACCACAAGGCGTTCCTAGAAATGTTCATAGATAGCATTTAATGCTACTCCTGAGGAAAGGCGTGGGCATTTGGACGAGCCTCACATCCAACTGCTTCGAGTCCTGAGTGTGTGAAGGTTTACATTATGGTGCATCTCCATTCTCTAAGGATCCTATGTGCCAGCTTGGGAACAAGTTTTAGCTGAAGTCCATGAATGACCTTTTGGTGAAACGTTTTGTGCCAAACTGCAGGTGCCGATATTTAATGGTCATAGTGATGCGGGGTGGGTGGGTTCCAAAATGGAAAATTTTTCAGTGCTTTATTTTTCTGCGGAAAATTCTCAGTTACTTAAGCAGCACTGTGTAGCCGATGCTGCCTTGAAACAGATGGCTAGACCACCCCACCATGCAATTCTATATAGCCTTCAAAAGAAAGCACATGCTATAGGTTAGGGCAGGGCTCTCCAACCTTGGGTCCCCAGATGTTGCTGGCCTACAGTTCCCAGCATACCCTGCCAGCATGGCAAATGGCAAGGGATTCTGGGAGCTGTAGTCCAGCAACATCTGGGGACCCAAGGTTGGAGAGCCCTGGGTTAGGGTGTCATTCTTGCTTATGCTCAAGAACATATTTCACATTTTCTCACTATGCCTCTGGGCTTGCCAGATTAGAAATAAAAGACTGGATATATGCCCACAGCAGTTTGGAAACCTAATATGTTCATGAGCATTCCCACAGTGTGTTCATGAGCATTCCCACAGTGACCAAAGACACATGGTGGTGCACACTATGGGGTCCGTTCTATGGCCACAATCCATCTTTATAACCCTCCCAATATTAACACATTGCAAAACAGTTATCCTGGGAGGTATTCATGAGAAAACCCTTTGGCAGGTTTCAGCTCAGGAGTTGGGTATATTTACAGCAGCATTTATGGGACAAGTAGTTAAACCCACAAAGAAGGAATGCTTAAGTTAACGTGCAAGATCCAGGAAGATCAGCACTAGCAGCCAGAAAACCTGGGCGGCTGGGGAAAGAGGGCTTACCATCAATGCTACTCCACAGCACTTCCCTTTTACTGCTGCCAGTCTGGTCTGGAAGGAGAGGTGAGGGAGCCAGCTGTGAACCATCTAAGCTGGCAAAAAGACCCCCATCCCCCTTCTGAACTGCATTTAAGCCAGGCTCCTGTGGTCCCCTGGGGCGCTGCAGGACTTGAACTGGTAGTGTGGATTAGCCTTATTTTTATTTATTTATTTGGCCTGATAATTCTGATTTTGCTCTGTGCTATGCCTCGATTATTTCATCATAATTTAACTTACTTGAATTCAATCATATGTTTTGCAACATTTGAAAAACCACCATTTGTTATGTGTTTTGGATGTGTTAATGTTTATTGTTAGCCTTTTTGGGCACATTTTACTATGGAAAAGGAACATATGATTAGATTTAGACTCCTTATACAAATATTTGTGTTCAGTGCTCAATGGCCATGCTGGCTGGGAATTATGGGCGTTGCCATCCAACACATCTGGAGGGCGCCAGGTTGGAGAAGGCTGCCCTATCATGATGTTGACCATTTTGATCCCTGAGTTAAACTCATTCCTTAAAATGTTGAAAGGTGGGAATGAAACAAGAACTAAGCCAGTCTTGACCCAGAGCAGCACAGCAAAAGCCCCCAAAGAATTGGGTCACTTGAACAGTGGGTGGGGATTTAAAGTTGAAGAGCTGCAGCAAGTGGAAGCTAGGAAAGAAAGTGTGGAGAATATCCATAAAGATCTTGGCATTACAGAAAGGGCAAAGTTTTCCTGAAATGTGTATGATCTAAATCAGTGTTCTCCAACCTTGGGTCCCCAGATGTTTTTGGCCTACAACTCCCAGCATGCGTAGTTGGCTGGGGCATGCTGAGAGTTGTAGGCCAAAAACATCTGGGGACCCAAGGCTGGAGAACACTGATCTAAATTCTACGATTTCAAACCCCCCCCCCCTTCAGCTTTATAACATTATTCAACAAAGGCAAAAAAAGATATCCTATGTTAGGGTTGGAAAACTGACAAAAACTTCTGGCATTCATGCAAAAAGACTGTCCGGACCCTCCAACCCTTTTCTTTACAACCCTGCAGGAACAAGTTTAACCTAGATTGCAATTTACTGGCAGCAATTTTGCTTATGAGCAGTTCTGCAGGTGAGATATTTTGCCTGGTCTCCCTTTGGCAACTAGGCATATTGACCAGGTAATATAAATAATACACCTGCATATGCTGTCAGTTTGTGCAGTCTCCATTTAACCCACAATCAGAACACAAACACAAGACAACATGTTTGCTCCCTCCTTATCCCACAGTGTTCTAGGCTAAAAAGGGCCAAGGCCCTCCTGGTCAATCCTCCACTCTCCGAAATATAATACAAGGGACCAGGTATGGTTCTCCTTGTTATAGCCCTCCTATGCCACACCTTTATTTTGTGTCACCCCTCCTTTCTTCCACAGAGCCTCAAGGCCTACCATCCTAGGCAGCCTCAAAGATTTCTAGGGGTTCTTTGGCAACCAAAGAAGCAACTCTGATCACAGTGTTAGCTATGCAACTTGCCGATAAATCAGGTGTGTGTATACACAACCAACGGATTATGCTTCTGAACAGCAGCATTCCTAGTAGATAACTTCTATTACAACACCATTATTATTCTAATTTTCCAGCCTTTGAAATCAAGCAAACTGGACAGATTTAAGAAGAAATGGAACACTTGGCAACTATCTTAGGTTATTCTTATTACCCAATGAATTTTTAAAATACTTTAATCTTACACTTGCGTGAAATTCAGAGGGCTCTTTATGCCACGGAGTGTTTCGGCATGCTTCCCAAAAGCACACTAAACAAAGAACACATGACAAACTGTTGTCTCCCAACTGATTAAAGTATTTCTTGCTGGCACAGGAAAGCGCTTAGTTAACTCCTGTGGCTTGGGGCCAAGAGAAGTATTCCACCCACTACCAAGCACGAAGTTCAAGTATGAACGCAAATATGCATTATAAACATGCAGCTTCTGAACTTCTAGATTCTCAAACCCCGGGTCCTGCTCCCTTTAGAATCTGACCTATTCAACATCTTTGTCCTCATACAACTTTTTAAACACACATTTCTCTTGGAAGGAATATAGTGTCAGCCCTGCAACTAAGCTAGAACAGGTAATGAAAGGGCAAATAGCTCCACACAGCTTTTAATAAAAACAAAAACAAATGAAGCACTGAAGAAAGAGCCTTATCCCAATTCAAGTCAGGGTAACCAAGAGTCTTTCTGGGGTCAGCCCCAAAATCATGCTATCCAGAATCCCATGACAGACAATGGTAAGCACCAGATAAAGTATAGCAAGGATAGAATTTCTGGTAGTGGAAAGCTCAGAAAAAGGTCAGATTGTCTACCAGCCAAGTATCCACACTAAGAGATGAGTAGCAACACTCATGTCTATGACCAGATGGGATGGACTCACAGATAATACACAACCATGGTTTGTTTACAATAAATCACAGTTTAGCTATTGTCTGAATCTGAGCCTGCCCACAAACTATGGTTTGGAGACAAACCAGGAACTGAAACCATGGTTTGAAGGTACCTTGCAAACAACTACCTTTACCACAGTGTGCTGTTATATTCGAGCTCACTGCCCAGTGGGAGTAAAAAAGAGGCTGCTGCACCATGGAGATGGGCATGAACTCACAACAAGCTGAGCTGTTGAGCAAATGAGAAAGAAATGCAGCCAACCAGCTCTAAACCACAGCTTGCCTGTTGTATGAAGATTGAACCATAGCGTGTATGTTCTTGGTTAGCACAAACCATGGTTTCACGATCTGTGCAGAAGAAGAGGGGAGAACCAGCACCATAAAGAAACCCACTTGAAAGCAGATAGCCAGAGAGCAGGAATGGTAGCATCCAATTAGAGCAAGACTGTGATAGGATCAGCAGCATTAGACTTTTTTCCTCTTCAACTGAGACTCAACAGCCAAGTTGTTGAGGAATCTCAACAACTCCTGCAGCTTCAGACACAGTACCCAACTCCAGTTCTATGACTCCAATTCTATGACTGTTTCCCAGAAAAATTAAGTTGCCCAGAACTGAACACTCAACAGTTAAGGCAAGAAAGGACAAAGAAAAGAAAACCTGTCTGGGACTGTTAGTGTTAGTCACTATATTCAGCCCTCCCTAAGATCCACAACAAAATACCTAAGATTTTGCTGAAAATAAGAACCGGATGAGGTCTTTATTTACAGAAGTCAACAGTAAAGGCCATCTAATATATAGCTTCCAATACTCTGCTTGACATTAAAGCGGCAGCTGAAGGAAATCAAACCATTCAGTTGTCTTGGACAGTTGCTTAAGCTGCTTGGAATTCATTAGTCAACACCACACTACATCACACTGGAAGAAAGCTTCACCGGACAGAATTTCTAACTCTCCGTATTTCTAACACGGAAACGGACAGAATTTCTAACTCTCATTCAATGGCTTAATGTCAGTTCACATAATACTTCTGCTGCCCCTTTTTGCAATTCGGGTCATCCGGGCATGAATTTGTGTAGAAAGACCACAACCAATTCCTGCAGATTGTCCACTTTTACACATCACATTTCTCCACCCACACGCTTGACCAAGGACACGTGGGACTGCACATCTGGGTAGAAAAGCTGTTGAGTGAACCAGTTCTAGTTCCACAAACATTTGAAGTCAGAGAGCAAAACTACATGAAAGTGCAAGCTTAATGGCTGGCTTTGCTTGTGGTAAGAAATACTACTCCCAAGGAGCAGTGCCTACCTGGTTGCTTTTCAAGGACTTCCTGGCAGCATTTGGCTCTGCTTCTGTTCCTTCCATTCCTCTCAGCACATTGATAAAATCTCTTTTTGAAACAGACGAGATCAATTTAGCACGTTTTCTATCGGAACTCCCTGCTTCTTTCACCTTCTCATCAACATTTTTTTGATGTTTCCGGACGGCGTTGAATAACTGAACAACTCCCCTGGACATTAAAGAAGTAGTTAGGCATCCGTGTAACATTACCAAAACAGTACTAGTGACAGGGCTGGCAGGACTGGATGTTTATTGCTCTGTGGCACCTCAGCCACAGTGCAGGAGACACACAAGGAAATCGAGTGTAATAGAGTCAGGATAACAACACAAAGTGGTGTGGGGTTTTTTTAAGTGTTGGGCAGCAAAAGGAGGGCACTCCAAGTTCAGAGTCCCAGCTCCGAACCTAGGAGTGCATTTCCGAGGTTGAAGCTGGGACTCCGACTTCTCCTATGACCAGCTAGATTGTCTAGCAGCCATAGGATTACGCCCAAAGAATACTATTCAACAGTCAAAAAGGGATCCAAATTAACCAGACTTTACAAAGGTACAAAGAACCTGACATGTGTGCAGAGAACACTGTGTACAGTTGTCATCCCAACAGAAAAGCTAAACCCTACACTACTTCCATGTCATGAGCATCAGTTTGTCTCCAAGCCACTTTTAAGCAGGACCACTGCCAATCCCACAGACAGGCATCACCACCAAAATAAATAAATAAATGATAATACAGTGACTATATGGTCCTATAGAAAAGCACCTACATGGAGAAAAGACTTAGTACGCTATTGGTCCCATGTTTGGGCAAGCAGGGGGCTCTGTAAATGGCAGTCAGTTACTGAAGGAGGTGCAAGCACCTCCCTTCCATTCCTACAGGGTCCCAAGCAAAGTTTTTACTATTAACTGCATCCTCTAGTCTTTAGTCAAGATGCATGTGGCATCTTCCTCCAAGGAGAAACAAGCCTGCTTTCACAGTCATGCACTTTGGCTCTTCTGTGAACCAAGTCAGCACTGAAAGGGCATTTCCATAGTGCAAAATTGCTTTTGTTGGCATAGGGTACACACACACTACAGGGTATTTGCATGAAGTGTGGTCTATGTTAGTGGCTTGCCCAGTGTGTTTAACTATCTCCATTGGGCCCAAAGTGCTCTTATCCTTGCCAGGTGCCATAACACACAAAAATAGAAGATATAGGAAAAACTCAGAAGAAAGTAACTCAATCAAGACACACAAGTAGTAAACTAATCTGCACATGAGCACAGGTAAGCCACTTGATGCTGTCTGCAGGATTCCTTAATACTGATTCTTACCTATTATCATCAACCTTCAGACTGGTCTTCTTAATTGAGTTCATTGCAAGAGAGCAGAAGTAGGTAACCCGGTGCCCTCCAGATGTTTTGGGATTAAAATCACCATCAGTCCCAGCCAGCATGGCCAATGGTCAGGGATTATGGGAGTTGTAGTCTAAAACATCTAGAGGGCACGGGTTGCCACTCTTGTAATACAGGCTGTGTTAACTAATAATACTATGATACACAATCATATGGAAAAACATCATACGCAGCCGTAGTCATTTCCATCGCTGCCCCTTCTGCTGCAATCACAGAAGCTGCCGCAGCTGTCCCACAGGAATGTTTTTCCACACTGTCATGTCCCCAAGAACATAATCACATGGAGGAAAACATGCACCACTTGTTTGTGTGAACCAGTTCTTACATGGCCCACTACAGTGGAAAACTCTAGCACCAGGTCATGGTACACAGCAGAAGAGTCTGCCAATGACTTAGCACACCCACCTAAGCAAAGTTCAGAGGCAAGCTTTTAAAGCAGGCCCCATGGAGGTAAGGATGTCAAAATAAGCCTACTGATATGATCAAGAGAACACATTGGTTCTGGGCTAGACTAGCCATGTGGTACTGCACAAGGTTAATGCAAGGCAGTAATCTGACCGCAAGAACAGCGAGTTTTGGTGAATGCACTTTAGAGAAAATACAAAGAGTGGGAGAAGTGATTGATCTGTATATTTTTTTTGTAAGTATGGAATTAACAAAACGATGAGCTAAGGCCCAGAACTCCTGCTGAGTGAACACTTAACACATTATAGTCTTGTCCAAATTTTATGCTTTCATAAGACTTCTGAAATCTTTTGTTGAACTTGATACTGTACGAGACAGAACCAAGTATAAATCATTTGACTCCCACGAGTCACTTCTTAAGGGTTCGATTTGATTAGAAGCAGATTACTCAGGCATGCCTTTAGAACTGTTGTCAAAAACCCAAACACAGAGTCTTACCTCGTGGCAATTCTCTGAAGGTTTCTCTCTGTTTCTCTGTCTTTGGCAACATCTGGCTTCACTCTGCACATCATTTCCCACTCCCGCTTTTTATCAAGCTGCATCATAAATATTGTTACGTGAAAGAACATTAGGCATTTTAAAAATGCAGTGTACTGCTATAGAATATTTCTTAAGAGAGCAAAGTCGATAAATCACGTAGGGCAATGTTAGGCAAGGATGGGAAGAATACACTTAGGCTAAACAATATTACTTCTGTAGGGCCAGGCTATGTGTCCCCAGGTCAATGGGGTGAACTTTCACATAATGGGTGCACAGTGAATCTTTTCAATCTCATTAGCACCAACAGATTTTCCAGCAGGTTTCCTAAACATGGATACAAAGGACTCAAAATGGGATTATCCTACCAGGCAGAGAAAAAACAATTGCTTCTTAACTCGACAGTTTTACTTGGAATTTAGGTATTCATCCAGGCAAGCAAGTATTTGTTCCGAGCAAAAAACTGAGACTTATCACAGCCCAGGCAACAATATGGGACCTATTTCAAAAACAGATTCTGGAGGAAAAGTACCCTAGACAAATTAATTTTTTAAAACTTCCCTCTAAGGTTGGTAGAGTTACTCAGGAGCACAGCCTCTCATGGAATGCACATTTATACAACTAAAGTTAAAGATATGCAGAATCCTGAGGTAGGTGTGGCCCATTACACCTTTCCGAAGATGGCCTGCAGCACCATCCGGCCACCAGTTTGCACACCAGACTCTTGCTTTCCAAGTTATGGTGAGTTATCATAATGATGCCCCTTGGAATACACTGCACAGAGGGGACCTAGCAAAAACACTTGGCTATTATTAGACAAAGTGTTCAATATCTGATCCAGCAGACTGTACTTTCTGAATACATACAGTACATCTTCATTACACAAGCCATTTAATGGCATGTACTTTACTAGTTATATCACCTATCAAGGGAATCACCCATTCCCCACTATGCTTCAAACAACCTGCCTCCCCAAGCACATATTCATCCCGAGAGGAAAGCTGCCAGTAGCACCAATGGCAGCTTTGCTTGTATACCAAACAGTGGCTTTGGGGAGGGGGTGATCATTTAATTGACACCTTGATATGAAAAGGGTAAACCTGCCTTCCTGCTATTTCTTTTCAGAACACAAGACACATGAAGTGCTATCACACATTTCAAGGTCCTAAGACTGTATGTATTATCCTCCAAGTCAAAGACATTGGGCATTACAGTGTTCCGTCAGTTTATACAGATGATCTCATTTCTAGAGTCTCAGGATTGGATTATTGTCCTACTGGAAATATTTCCAACTCTGAAAGGCCGTGGTCATCTAAATTGTCCTGTCTGGCAACAGGCTACCCACACTTTTAAAATTGTGAACAGGTTCAAAGCTCAGTATATTAAGGACATACCACAATAGGCAAGTGTATTCTAGATTATACTTCAAGGTGATGTTCTATTCAATGTCATAGCCCAGACTTGCCCAACCTAGCACACTCCATATGTTTTAGATTACAACACCAATCATCCCTGACAATTGGCCATGCTGGATGGACTTGATGAGTTACAGCCCAAACTATCTGGAGGGTGCTAGGTTGGGGAAGGCTGTCATAGGCATTGCTAATCATTCTGCTTTTAGAAGTGCCAGTTTCCCTTAAGTGTTGGTGATACAGCGATTCAACTGTATTCACAACGACGTGATCTATGAAATCTAGGACTGACAACTGGCTGCTTTACTGCAGCTCTTGCACCTAATTTGCCAATTATCAAAAGGAGGCTTGCTGTGGATTCTGGAAGGTGTCATGTATTAGCTACCAGGGGTAGCTCTCCTTAAATCACAAGGAGAGAAAACAAATGCAAAAGGAATATGGAGTTCCTTGTTAAGTGTCTTCCTCGCATTTGTGGAGGAGGAATTTTCTGGAGAAGACTGATGACTGGCAATATTGCAGTCAGTGCCAGAGGATATCCTGTATTGGAGAAGGTGCTCTTTACATTTAATGTACGTTTTGTTGTCTTAATTTTGTGGACCAAACTGTAGATATGTTTTTCTTGATGTATTTAATATGGCAGGAATTCCAGTTTAAGCAGATGTATCAGTGGGTTTAGTGCAGGGGTAGGCAACCTGGTACCCTCCAGAGGTTTGGGACTACAACTCTCATAATCCTGAAGCATTGCCCACGCTGGCTGGGGATGATGGGAGTTGTAGTACAAAGCATCTGGAGGGTGCCAATGTGCCTGTCCCTGGTATACTGTAGAAATAAGTGACAATCTTATTTTGCTTTATAATGGAGAACATCAAGGAAATGGATGTAAAACATTTTGTCTTTTTAATATACGGTATATTAATATAAACTACATACAAAACTGTAAAACAAAAACGAACAACTAAAATTAATCATATGGATGTAAAACATTTTGATGGTCATTGTAAAACTGCCACTGGATCAGACTGAAAAAATGGCATCAACATATCACTAGCAGATGAATAGATGATGGGTTGGCTCTTCAAGGATGACATGAAGAAGTCTGCACATAAAGAAATTGTGTGCAGACTTCTTCAAGTCATCCTTGAAGAGCCGACCCATAAAGAAATTGACATATTTGGTGAAAAGAATACAGCCAGCTAAATTCTGCACTGAAACTTTATATTCAGAAGACAGGCCTCTTCTGGACACAGAACTTTTTGGAAGTAACTGAGCAACCACAGTACTCCGATAACAGATGCTGCTATCGGAACAAGACATTCAAATATACACTGCCCAAATAATTTAAGAGAAACCATGAACAATCTTTGAGACTGGAAATAGTTCCCCGTCTCGCTGGAAATAGTTCCAACAGGACAGCCTACCCAGAGACACAAGGTGGAAGAGAACATCTGGGTATGCCAACATTCATGGCCTTAATTTGGAGAATCTGTATTTTATCTATGCTTGACTGTTTTTTAAGACCTTCCTTGTACTCATAGGTGTTATACAGAAGATGTTACCTCCTGAATTTTATCCATCCTTGGCATTCTTACAACCATTGTCTTGACTCCCAGTGCCTGTTTTGAAATCCAGCTGCATTACTGACAAAAGGTGGAAGCTGAAACATTTAACTAAATATTTCTGAAACTCATCTTTTTTTGGTCAATAACCTTTTAGCCTATAGCTTCTGTGACTGAGCTCAGGATGTAGTCAATGGAATGCAGTTAAGTCTTCCAGATATTAAAAGGTTACCAAAATGTTGACGTAAGAGTATGCTAGCATGTATACCAGCTTGCTAAAAGTACATAGCCTTACACATTATACATAATGTCCCAGTTCTCACACAAAAACAAGCCAGTTTATTTTTTAAAAAAACTGGGCTTCCATGAACTGGACAGCATACTAATCACTGCTGCTTGGCTCCTCCTCCTAGGTTCCAACTCTGGCTTGTTGGGAAAGAGGGAAGCCAGCTTTACACTGGGCCATCACACTATACAACCCAGGGATGGAGCAATCCTGGGTTATTGAACCACTCCTGCTGGCAGGAGGAGTGATTGAGCCGTGTGAACTAGCATGCTGGCTCACTCACAACCCAGTTTTTTTAAAAAAAAACCTGGGGTTGCTGTTGTATGCAAACTAGGCCAATTTGAACCTATTTTTCTCCAATAATTTTGTGTAGTTGAAATTGGAGTTTAAGCCTAACAAAGGGGAGTGGGTGACTTCTGTACCAAGATGCAGATGACTTGGCCATAATATATGCAGAGAACTGCTCACTTGAGAGAGAGCTTTTACATTGTTCAGAATAGTAGAGACATTTCCTACTTTATTTTAAATATTAAGTCACCGGGTATCCATGGTTAGAAGATCTCTACTGGTAAAGATTAAGCCTTTGGTTATTTTGAGATTGCTAGATGATATTTGGGCTAAATGAGACAATGATTGGGTTCATACAAACCGACAACTCACACTCAAGGTTGAGTATGGGTTGAGTGTGGGTTGTCATTGAACTGTGGGTGGTTGTTGAAACATGGGTTGCATTGTGTGAACCCAGCTGTGCTAACAAACCATGGTTTGTTAACCACAAACAACACACAGTTCACAACCCAACAACAAACTATGGGTTCTCTTTGTGAGTTGTTCATGGTTAATAAACCATCGTTGTTAGCCTAGCTGAGTTCACACAACACAACAACACACAGTTCAATAACAACCCATACTCCATCTTGAGTATCACCAGCCATAATATATATGTACTGGCTTTTCTTTCACCTGCTTTAGCAAGAAAGATTTTCAGGTTGCTTAAAACAATTGAATGGCAAATTAACTTTGTTTGAGCTCTCTTAAACACTAAGCTGGCATTACCCACAGCCTCTTTTTATGAAGTTAGAAAACTCATCTTTATAATCCTAGGCACACTGCTATGAATTCAAATGTTTATGACCATGCTCTGGCCTCCAATCAAACAACTAACCCTATTTTAGTTTTCCATCAGCATGGAATCAATAAAAGGCAGGCTGTTTTAAGTGTATCTCATAGTGAACAAATCAGTTTATAGGCTAACAGTGCACCACCAATTTGTGGTATCCCACATATTTATCTGATAAAACCAGATTTAGAGAGCAAACAGTCATTGACTGTATTCTATATTACAGCCTTAAATTTTCAGGTCTCATCCTGAGTACATTGGGAGTAACCAAGCAGCCACCATAGCCTGGTAACACACACTGTTATTAAAATAAGATACTTAAATATAGAGATGGGATCACAATTAAATGGATTCAGATCGAGTAAAAGTGGCTAAAACCAAAGTTTGCTGGGTTACTTGGGTGGTGGATCACATCATCTAAGTTACGGTAGTTCAGTTTATAGTATCATTGTGCTGTCATTAAAAGATGTACAATATTGGATATTATACTTTTATCCACCCAAGCCCAGAGGCTCCATACATTATGATGTCATTAACAAGATTAAAAAAGCATAAGGGTCCTCAAAGTGATAGGTATTTAATTTACTAAATATATCTGCAGTCATCTTAGGCCACAATCCTTGTAAATGCCATGAAATGCACTGCCTTGCAAAGCTTTACACTTATTAACATGGGGAGGGTAAACGTAAGGCCCCCTGGGGTTCTATAATATAGCCTGGAACACACCTACTACCACGGCTAGGGCCAAGAAATCACCAAGAACTGCTACTATGTGCCACAGTAGCAACCACTAGTGAGCTTTGAATACAGGGTGGGGGAGTGGGGAGAATGCTCTTTCCTGGAGTCTCTAGAAAACATCAAGGCAAAAGTGACTATGCTTACTATCTTTTAGCTGTCGTGTTCATGCTACACATATTTAACAACAGATAGCCCGCCAGAACCAGTTCTATTTCCTAGTTATCCCAATTTTAATATCCAAAGTGGAATAGGCAGTCTGGTTAAATTCAAAGGGAACTGATATTGTTTAGTTAATTTTAGGCATGGCAACAGAGCAGCTACTGGGTGGCAAGTTTCCTCCTCCAATGAGTTTGGCACTCCTCCAAAGATGTAACTTTTGCTTCCAATGGAGTTGCCAGTTTTACCCTTGGACACATAAGGGATCCCTACCATGGTATACCATTACTCTTGCACCCGGCGCATGCTTCATAGCAACCCGATGGGGTCTTTCAAACTGACTTTTAATAACCACAGTCCAAAAAGGTCAGCATTCAGGCAATTTAAAAGTAAGTGTAAAATAGATACTACAGATGATTGAGGGGTAATTGATGCCTTTAGGGCAGACCCTCCAACCTTGGGTCCCCAGATGTTGCTGGACTGCAGCTCCCAGAATCCCTTGCCATTAGCCATGCTGCCTGGGTATGCTGGGAGCTGTAAGCCAGCAACATCTGGGGACCCAAGGTTGGAGAGCCCTGCTTTAGCGAATCTCAGACCCCCACCCACATAATACTGATATTGTTTGGTGAATACTGTAGTCATAATATTGCATCCGCTTCCTTACCTGCCTCCTCCTCTCCAGCCTCTCTTGTTTTTCCTTCTCTCGTTCCGTATCCCACTCCTTATTTTTAACCAATATGGTGGGCTTACTCTTGGGAACCTTTTTATTAAGCACTTTGGCCATGGCATCTGCCCAACCAGCATTGCCTGTCTCTTTGGACTCTGCTGCATCTTGGACTTTGGTCTCCAGGGTCTTCGGCTCATCCTCATCATCACCATCCAGCTCTTCGCCCCCAGATGAGAAGCTGTCCTCTGGTATGCCGGAGCTCCACTCTGAGCCTAAGGGAAAGAGAGGAATGTACAATTCCTTGCTACTGGTACCATATCCCTTCAACCAAGGAAAGCTTTTCCCAACTTAAAAAAAAAGTTACTGGAATTTAAAGACCCAGCACCATCTTCTGCTATAACTAATCCCCCCCTGCCCCTCCCAAGATCCTGTGCAGCAAGGCATCATTTCAACAAAACCATAAGGATGTATAATGTGCAGACAATTCCTCCTCAGAATTATGAGTTTAGAAGTCATGATGTGGGTCAGAACAAAGCTCCGTAATCTATTATAGAATAAATTAATGTCTGGGGTAAAAGCAGCAGGTTTTTCTTTTTTAAAAAAGATTAAAATTGCAACACTGACATCTAGTGTTGAAATCCCAAAACCAAGGTGAGCTGAAATTAGCAACATGTGACAGGATCCAATTCCGTGCATGCATGCAGATTGCACAATTGATCTGATCTGGTAAAAGGCAGCCTCTGATTCTGATTCTTAATAGCACCTTCTCTACCCAGAGAAGATAATCCAAGGCCTCACTCTGTCCCAGTTGTCCATCCCTTCTATTCAGATACCTCCTATGGAAATAAGACTAAGGCTATTACATACCTGCATAGGATTCAGCTGTGAGTATTTACATGTTAATGACAGATAAAGTAAAACACATCACCAGTCTGTTGAAAAAGAGGAGGGAAGGAGAAAAGAACGTATTTCCTAATTATTCCTTCCACCCAATATGGGAAGCCACAGGGGCCAAGTGGGATGGGAAGGCAGCCAATATGCCTCTCATTTTTCCATAGGACCAGTTCAGGTGGTAATAGCATTAATACAACCCAGCACCAGACAACCTTACTACAACTACTACACGTACCATTTAGTTTTAATCCATTCTGGTCCTCATACAAACACAGTCCCTCAACAGCAAAAAAGAAAGGGTGGGTGGCATTAGTAGTAGTCTACACTAAACATTAGTAGACATAATATGAAAAGTTCTTCTTCCAATCCCTCTCTCTGCCATGCAGGTCCAATAAAACCGGGCATGTCTTAAAGAGATATTGCTAGAACCAGCAGCTTGCTAAATCGTTACAGAATTCAGCATCTTGTTCTCATGGAGTAAAGCAATGGTGTAGTGGAGTCAGGGCTCACAGGGACACAGCACTTATTTATTAGCAGGGACGCTGAGGTCATCTGCCACCCCGCTCAGAATTCCCTGTTCCCTCTGAGCTTAGCTGCAAGTAGCTGGGTGCAGGTGGCAGCAATATATTGTTCCCTGATTTTTGGGGGGTGGCCTCGTCTTGAATGGACAATTAAGACCCACTGGCTTTACAAAAGTCCTGCTCCTGGTGGAGAGGAAACCTGTTAGAACTGGTTTGTTGATATGGATTAACATAGCAGCCTGAATGTTTGGACTCTCCTTGGCAATGTGGCTAACAGGAGGAGTGCCTGCATGTCAAAATTCACCACTATATTTCTGAGGTAGAGAGATGCTTACAGCAGAAGCCTGTTTGTAACTGCTTACACAAAGCTCTAATAAGTCTAATTCCTACCCCAATGCACATGTTTCTGCAAAACACTGGTGCCCAGCTTGAGGCAAGCTACAGTAATTCTGTCTGGATGTGTGTGTATGTATCTTAGCTGCATGCAACCTTGGTTAAGAAGTCTACTACTTTCCTCCAAGAGAAATGTTGACATAAAGCCAAACAGAATCTTTACATAACCATATCTGGAGAAGGGGAAGCAGAAAAAATGTGAAAAAACACATATCCCTGACTTTGTAGAGTAATTCTGACTTCTGCTTCAAGAACATTAAACTGATGGAGCAACACCTCAGTTGGAACATTTCACAGAACACACAAGGCTGCATCTTAATGGCCACAGGAAAGAACGAAAGAGCTCATCCAGCTCTAACACCCTCAAATCCCTTCAAATCCCTCCTCAAAACCTACTGCTTTCATGAAGGCATTGGCACAACCCCCAAGTCTCTATGCACTATTGTGTAAGTTAGGGTGGACTGATTTAAATCAATGGTTTAAAACAAGTTTGCCATTTAAAAATTGTCATATATTTCCTGAACAATGGTGCAAATCTGACTGCTAAGCCATGATAATTCACAACTAAATAGAGTATTATTTACACTGTTTCATTCTTACAAGCAGGGTTTACATCTCTTTGTCCCACTGTACATATTTTGCATGCTTTCCTTTACCTATAGAGGGGATGTCTTTAAAATATCCCCATATATGCTCTTTCTTATGACCAGCACCCTTGACTTGACAGTTTGAGGTTAACAGCACAATCCTATAAATGCCTCCTCAGAAATTTACACTGAGTTCAACGGGGCTTACAACAATCCTATCTAGCCTGTGTCTTTGTACATAGAACTTTAGTCAGAGGAACTTAAAGCCCAGTACTTTCAAGAAGCAAGAGCTGTTAGTTAGGCTGATCAGAGACATTTCCATGAAATGTTAAACTGAAATGAACACCCATGTTTCATTGGTAGATAACTTCATTTTTATGAGATTGTAACAGAGCCATCCTATGGCCATTAGACAGCATCTAGAGGGACATAAGATCATTTGGATTCCCAGCTCCGATGTCGGAAAAGAGCTCCAACCTCAGAGCTGGGGATCCACGCTTGGATTCCCCCACACACACACACACACACAGTTGGCACAGAAAGAACCGCACCAGCTGCTTCTCCAAGGTTTTAAGAGCGACCTTGGAGAAGGGGGCTAGGGGGCGTTTCGGGGGGAAGGGAGGGGAGGAGACCGGCACCACCAAGATCTGACTTATCATGGCGGTGACTCAGCCTCCTTCCCTCCGCCTCTGTGCTCTTCCTGCTCTGCATAGGATGCCCGTAATCCTCTGAGTTTAGAGGGCTATGGGCAGCCCCATTGGATTGCACCCTAAGTGTAGGTTTAGCATGCTTATGATGAGATTTAATCATAACTATGCTAAAAAAAATTACATGAGAGAAATTTAGTATTTCATTTATGATGTTTTATTAACAATTTAAAAATGATTTAAATTAAAAAAACAATTTTTAAAAATCTGATTTAATTTTTTTTAATATAGATATTTATCCACCCTGGTGTAATTACAGGCCACTGAAATAAAGCACATTCCTCTGCTATCTCCCTGTATTGAATTTTAGTTTGTAAGCCCCTCAGGATAGAGAACGGTCTACTTGTACTTTGCAGAGTACTAGGCACACTGATGGAACTATATAGGGTGGGAGAGAAAAAAAATACCCATAAAAAAACTGGCATGGAGATTTAGAAAAGGTAGCAGCAATTTCAGTCTGTCAAATGGCTGCCTTTCTCAACACCTTTAAAGACACAATAAGCAAGGCCAGGTCATTTTCTGACCAATTTCTAGTTGACAGCATATACAGGATAATGAGTTATACAGCACTCTGCATGAGGTGCCTCACTTATTCTGTATGTTCTATTTTCAGAGAAAAAAAGCAGCAATTGTCCATACCAGCCTGCGAGTCATGACCTTTTCTAATCAGATAGAGCAGTAGGGAGAATACTGCATCCTTAATCTATCACAATCCAACTACAGGTTAGGGAGAAGCCTGCTTACAAGGAACCCACTAAAGCTCCAATCTGCCCAACAGAAGCCATGAAAAAATGATGTACCGGTATAGCATCTGGTTCCATTGCTAGTACCACCAATCACACTGGAGCACAGAACCCTCCTTGAAGAGATTACGGTCACCCTTGAAAGTTTCCACCCCACCTTCAGGCCAGGAAGTGGACTAACAGCTAGTAAGCCACTAGATCCAAAGATTCATCACTTGCCTTTGAGATTATGGGAAAACAAGGCGTTTTGCCCACTCAGAAATATAAAATGAATGTCATGCTAGTAAAAGAGCATCAGATGATTCTGCATTATATGCCCACATGCATCTACAAAGATTAGTATGTTTTCATCACTACTTTTGAGCACTACCAACATACTTATATGAACAATAAAACCTATTTTTTCACCAGCTGTAGTTCAATGCTGGCAAATACAAGCAGTTCTTGGATCAGTTAATACATTTACAACGGGATGCTGTAAATTTCCAGGCAAATTAGGAACATCCCATGAAACAGGACAAAATGAACTCATGGTTTTCACCCTTATTTCCAGATCACAATACATGCGTTCAAGCTCTCTTTCTTCAAATTATCCTGAGATCAGAGACTTTTTATATCACCATTGGACAAACTAGAATTTGGCAAGTATCTGGAGTTCAGATGATATCATGTAAAATAGATGCCAGCCTCGGCTGTAAAATAATGAAGTACCTTTTACAGAATGAGCTTTCTAGAACACAGCTATATGTAGGTTAACTGCCATGTCTAACAAAACTCAGTTATAGGATTGTGCTGTCAGACATACACTGTGCAATGTACAGAGGGCATCATTGTTCATATAAGAATTTTGTAAACTGCAAAGCAATTCTTAACTAGCTATTAAGCTCTTAGCAAGGGCTAAGCCTCCTTGACGCAAGCCACTATGGCAGTTATTGGCCCGAAATAAAAGCCAGTATCACACTAGGTAATCTTCTGTTTGCAACCAGCCTAACCTTTGATAGCCAATACTTAACTACTGCTCCATTTTGCCAGACTAAAAATTGTGCAACCCAAAGTCGTACACCATTAATAAAAAAATCTTGATCCAACAAAAGCCTCAACTAATTTGAAGGACTGAAATAAACCAAGATCCTTCTGCTCTGCTGCTCTTCTACAAAGAGAGGGAAATATTTAGGCATCTGATCCTCCACAAAGATCCAGGAGGATTAGGAAGAGCGACAATGATCAAGACACTGCCTGCTGAGAAGCAATTAGCGTTAGGCACAGAAATAAACCCACAGAAAACAGACAACGAAAAGCAAATGGAACTGAAAGATGTGGACAGTGAGAATAGAAGAGCCACAAGAGACAGGACCAAGAGAACTGGGAACCTCAGAGGGGGGAGCTTCTGCATGGCTACCTATTCAATTACTCTCCCCTCTAACACCTCCCTCTCTCTTCTTCCCGCCAACCCGCGTCCCCCTCCAAGCGCGGACAAGATCCCCGGGCCGTTACCACCATCGCTTTCCTCCACTTCACTGCCGGCGGCTTCTGCCTCCCCACGTGAGCCCACCATGGCAGCCGCCATCTTGCCCAGGACGTGTCTTCGTCCTTGCAGCCGCCGTCCGGCGGAACCGCGCAGCCGCCACGAACGTTCCGGGGAGCCAGGAATCGCCTGAAGAGGGCGGGGGAAGAAAGCGAAAGAGGGAGGGAGAAAGAGAAATCGCGTCACTGACCCCCCACGTGATCTATGAAGAATGCAAAAAGAACACATACCGTATACACAAAAAAATAGTACGACTACACCTCCGGTTCCCCATGGGACGTGCCGGAGAGGGCAACGGGCATGAAGGTATATGTAAACACAGAAAAGCTTTCTTACGCCAGTTCAAGGCATAGATAGGGTTACATAATGACATAGGAGAAGAGTGGCTCCCCCATTCTGCCTTCGGCTCTCCAGCCCTGCATATGACGGCGTTGAAATGGAAACCGGAAGTGTGGGCTGTTCGTAGCGCTTCTCTCTTTTTCTCTCTCTCTATGGCTGGAGGAACTCTCGGGCGAGGTGTTCTAGTAATGTCTCTGCAATTGCCCTCCGGCTCCGGACTCAAGCGTGGTTGGTCTGCAGGGAGAGCAGCAGGCTGCCATTCTATACACGTGTTCTTGGGTGAACACAGTGGGGTTTCTGGTACACAGGGTCCGACTGCAAATGGATACAAGGGCTGAAGTTGCTTCCTTATTTTTACGCACCGCTCTTGTGTCCTTAACCGACAGTGCCAGTACCACGTTTTGGGACGCCCCTGAGCAAAATGGGATAAACAGCCTGGTGCCTCCCAGATTTTTTAGAGTAGACCAAGAATGGGCAGAAAGATATCCAGATGTTTTGGACTTCAACTCCCAGCATTCCTGACCATGGAGTTGGAAGTCCAAAAACATCTGAAGAGCTACCTTCTGCCCACCCGTTTTGGCCTACAACTCCCATAAGTCCCAGCCAGCATGCCCAACAGTCAGGGCTTATGGGAGTTGTTCCAAAGCACCTAGGGCAGGGCTCTCCAACCTTGGGTCCCCAGATGTTGCTGGCCTACAGCTGCCAGCATACCCAGCCAGCATGGCTAATGGCAAGGGATTCTGGGAGCTGTAGTCCAGCAACATCTGGGGACCCAAGGTTGGAGAGCCCTGATCTAGGGGGTACCAGGTTACCTACCGCTGTACGGGGTTCTCACGAGCAGCTTCATGCACTGAAAGCAGGCGTGTGACATACTGGGGGAATGCATGATGCTTGGAGAATGCTGAACTTATAGCACTGTTTCCCATCTAAACATGCATATGATTGCACCCTTAAAAGGAGCTCATGGCAGGCATCAGGGCCAGCCCTCATCTTGGTATGAAATATATGGTTACTATATTTTTAAATTTCCTATAAGCTGCTGTGATAACTATTCTAGAAAGCAGGATATTATATATATATATATATATATATATTATACATATATACATATATATATATGTATATATACACACACACAATTATTATTATTATTGTGGAGAAAGCCCAAAATTCAGTACACACACGCACACACATCTTTCCCCAAAGGAGGGGGCCAGGGGAGGAGGGATGAGGTCACCAGGGAGTAGCCAGACAAGCCATCAGCCCCAACAAAGGAAGACCTCGGCAGAGATCCACAACCGTCCAGGAAGGGCCATCAAGGACCATCAGCACAAAGGGCAGCCTCGAAGAGCTGCAAAGGTTTCCCTACGTCACCTTCTTCCCGGGCAGGAATAAGCCTATCTGCACGAAGGGGCAGGCATAAGCCCCCACCTGACCTAGGGGGCGGGGGGAGAGCGGGGAATCCGGGGTAGAAAACCCCTCTCCCGTCCCGGTTCGGGTTGTTGGGAACCACGGGGCCAGATCCTCCTAAGCAACAGCCGCCCAGGCACTCCGTTCTCCGCTAGGAAGCGCCGATCGAGAGCTGGGCTGAAACTGACTAGAGTATTGTCTTTGATGTAAGTAGAGTGACCTGAATGTAACCTGCTAGCCGCGGAGCCCGCTCATTGGGTAAGACGCGAGTCAACTAAGGTTTTGTTGACTGTAAACGTATTCTTAGAAGACTGGTAGTTCCGACCTAATCATTGTATAAACAAATAAAGAGCCTTATTTGGGCATACAAAGGCGTGTGGTCTTTCCGATTGTACTGAGAGCCGATACGAGCGGTATTGCTCTGCCGGTTAACCCTAGAGTTGCCGAACTCACGCAAAGGATCCAGTTGCTGATCCTTCACATGGTGGCAGGCGACGGGACAATTGGAAACCACATTTGACGGTCGGAACTAACGGAACTTCGGGCAGGCTAGTAGGTTGCTGGGGAGCGCTCAGAGCAAGGAAAAATGAATAGTCTGAGCCAAGAGCAGGTGGAGCTAGCGAGCAGCCCAGAAACCCCAACCCAGACCTCCACAATGGAGTGGGTGGTGCGGCCAAAGACGGCAAGGCAGGAAGGGGGGGAAGCCCCCTCACCGTTGTTAGGAGGGCAGGGACCCAAGCAGTGGGGTAGCCCCAACCTTACCAGTAGCGGCCGGAGAAGCGAGATAAGGGACCCAGAGGCGGAAGAGGACCTCGGCAGAAGGGTTACTGACGGAGCCATGGGGGGAGGAGGGTTGGATGCCCTCTTTCCCCAACTCAATTGGCAACAAGCCAAGGAGTTGATGCAGCATCAACAAGAGATGCTACAGATGCAGCTGGAGTTGGCCAGGCTGACCAGGGGCACCGGACAAGGGGGAACCCCTGCATCCCAGGGTGGGGGCACCACAACCCCCAAATGGGACAGGAAGCAATTCCCCACCTACCAGTCGGGACAGGATGTACTGATCTTTTTCACCCTGTTCGAGGCTGCCTGCGTAGAGCAGAAGGTGCCGGACAACTTAAGGATGTCTGCCCTGAGGACGCAAGTCAGCGGGGAACTGGCTGATCTTCTGGGCATCCACACCCAAACCGCTCCCTTGGACTATGGAGCGTTCAAAGAAGCGGTGAGAGAGAGGTTTGCCCTCACCGCTGAGCATTGTCGCCGTAAATTTCGTTACGGGCGGCCTAACCCAGGGGACACGTATGCCTCCTGGATGGCGCACCTGGGGCAGGTGTGGGACGCATGGATCGGGGCCACCGGGAGGACCTCCTTGGCGGAGGTGCGGGAGCTCCTGATCCAGGAACAATTCTGTGCCACTATCCCTGAGGACCTAGCTACGGCGGTGCGGGATCGGGACCCCCCAAACTGTAGGGAAATGGGCAAGTTGGCCGACCAAATGGGACTGTATCGGCAGCCCAAAGGACCCAAGGGGGGTAACCTCAGTCATGGCGGGACCAAGGGAAGTGTGGAGAAGGGCAACCCCAAACCTCGGGAGGGAGCCCTAGGCAAGCCCAAAGACAACCCCGGCACCAGTGGATGTTTCTATTGTAAAGAACCGGGGCACCTCAAGAGGAGCTGCCCCAAACTGATCGCAAAGAACCGCCACGCCAAGACATCGCCGGGCAAGGTGGGGAGGATGCTTGCGCCGGAGTCCCGCGAACCGGAGGAGCACGAGGAGGATCAGCAGTCCAGCTCGTCCCTCGAGGGAGACGGTGAAGATGCGGCACGGTCCCTGAGGAGCGGAGGACAGCATTCGCTGGGGGCCATCTCGCAGGCATCATTGATGCGCATTGCCTCCCCGGAGCAGCTGCGGTGGAGCCAGGACAAATTCTGTGAGTCCATCTCTGTAAACAATGTTTCCCAGGTGGGGTATAGGGACACTGGGGCGGACATCACTGCTTTACCTCGAAGTAAGGTAAAGAAGAGACAGTTGCTAAAGGGGCGCACCTGTGCCATAAAGCCCTATAACTCTCCCAACATAGCCGTTCCCCTCGCCCGGGTCTGGGTCAAGTACAGGGGGTGGGAAGGGGAGATGGACGTTATAGTGCATGGCCAGCAAGAATGGGGAATCATCATTGGGAACGACGTTGCGTTCCGGGCTGCCCAGGTCAAGGTGGGGGTGGTGACCCGGCGTCGGGCCAACCAAGCCCCTGACCCGCAGCCTCCCAGGTCCCCGGGCCTGCCTCCCGGTCGCGGTAAAGCGGCCCCGGCAGCGGCAGCCAGCCGTCCCCCGCCGCTCCCCCCAGTTGTGGGGGAGGACGAAGACCCCGGGGGGTTCGCGCCAATGGCCCGTGATTTTGGGACTCAGAAGGCGTTCCAAGAAGAGCAGCAGAGCGACCCATCCCTCCAGGGATGTCGGGATCGGGCCAGTCAAGGGCCCGGGGTAGGGGACCAGTCCGAACGCTTTTTGTGGGAGGCGGGAGCCCTCTACAGAGAATTCTGCCCAAGGACGGGACCGGGTCCCCAACCAAAGAAGAGACAATTAGTTGTGCCTGCGAGGTACCACCAGGCTGTACTACAACTGGCCCACGATGTGGCGTGGGGAGGGCACTTGGGACAGAAACGGACTCTGGTTAGGGTGACAGAGGGGTTCTACTGGCCCATGGTGGCAAATGAGGTGCAAGAATATTGCTGGTCCTGCGATGTCTGCCAGCGGGTGGGGCATAACCGGGACCATCCTAAAGCCCCCCTGCAACCCCTACCCATTGTGGGCATCCCCTTTGAAAGAATAGGGATGGATATCGTGGGACCCTTGAATCCCCCCACCAAGACGGGGAAGAAGTTTATATTGACTGTGGTTGACTTTGCCACCCGTTATGCAGAGGCTTTTGCTTTAGCCTCCATTTCCGCCACCAGCCTGGCTAAGACTCTCCTCTCTCTTTTCGCCCGCCTAGGAATGCCCCACACGGTGGTTTCGGACTGCGGCACGGGCTTCGTGTCCAAACTGTTTAAAAAATTGTGGGAACTGGGGGGGGTAGAGCACCTGACTTCGGTGCCATACCACCACGAGACCAATGGGTTGGTGGAGCGTTTCAACCAGACTCTGGAAAAGATGATCAGGGCATATGCGGCGAAGCACCCTGGGACTTGGGATCAAGCCCTCCCCTACTTGTTATTTGCCTACCGGGACTCCCCCCAAGAAAGCCTGGGATTCTCCCCCAACGAACTGATGTTTGGGAGGGAGCTCCGGGGACCTTTGGCTCTGTTGCGGGCGGAATGGGAGGGGGTTGCCGCAAAAGCCTCCGTGCCTGTGCATACGTTCATGCAACACCTCCAGACTGTCCTTCGAGAGGTGAGGGAGACGGCGCAGCAGCATCTCGAAACAGCCCAGCAGCGGCAGAGCGCGTGGTACAACCGGACGGCTGTACCACGGACTTTCGAAGTGGGGGACCAGGTGTTGGTACTGCGCCCCCAAAAGACGGACAAACTGTGCTTGAAGTGGGAGGGCCCAGGGACCGTCATTGGAAGGTCGGGGGAGGTGAACTACCAAGTGGCTTTCCCGGGGCAGCCGGGGAGGCAGAAGGTTTTCCATGTAAATATGCTGAAACTGTATGTAGAACGCGGAACGAAGGTGGGGGGAGTACAAGAGTGTGTGGAGCCGGGGGACCCTGATGGGGGGTTGTTGGCCGAGTGGGGGGAAGGGGGAGGAATGGAGGAGATCAAACTGTCCCCCTCCCTGTCCGAACAGCAGCGGCAGCAGATCACCCAGGTCTTGGAAGAATTTCAGCCCCTGTTCTCAGACCGACCAGGATGCACCACACTCACACAACACACCATTGACACAGGGGATAGCCCCCCCATCCAATCCCTACCCTACCGGGCGGTGGGGCCCCATGCCCAAGTCGTGGCCGAGGAGGTCCAAGCCATGCTGGACTTGGGAGTCATTGTGCCCAGCTCGAGCCCCTGGTCCTCCCCGATCGTGTTAGTAGCCAAAAAGGATGGAGGTGTCCGGTTCTGCGTAGACTACCGGAAAATAAACAAGGTGACCGTCCCGGACCCCTACCCCATTCCCAACATGGATGTGCTGCTGGAGAGGCTGGGGGGGGCCAAGTACATCACCACCCTGGACCTGACAAAGGGGTATTGGCAGGTTCCGCTCGATGCGGACGCTGCCTTGAAATCTGCTTTCGTGACCCACCTGGGGTTGTTCCAATTCACCACCCTCCCGTTTGGGGTCCGCAATGGTCCGGCTACCTTCCAGAGGTTGGTAAACGGAATGCTAAATGGGCTGGGGGAGTTCGCCTGCGCGTATCTGGACGACATCGCCATTTTCAGTTCCACCTGGGAGCAGCATTTGCAACATGTCCGCCAGGTGTTTCAAAGGATTCAGGGTGCTGGGTTGACGGTAAAGGCAAAGAAATGCCAGGTTGGGAGGGGGGAGGTGGAGTATCTGGGACACAAGGTAGGGGGAGGTAGTGTCAAGCCCCTAGAAGCCAAAATAGAATCAGTGCGCACCTGGCCCCAACCCCAGACGAAAAAGCAGGTCCAAGCTTTTTTAGGGCTGGCTGGCTATTATCGTAAATTCGTGCCCCATTTTAGCCAGCTAGCCGCCCCCCTGACTGACTTGTGCAAGAAGCGGCAACCCGTTAAGGTCCAATGGTCAGCCGCTTGCCAGGCAGCGTTTGAGGGACTGAAAGCCTGCTTGATGGCAGCCCCTGTGCTGCAAGCCCCAGACTTTGAAGCCCCTTTTGTTCTGCAGACGGATGCCTCGGAAGCGGGGATGGGAGCCGTCTTGCTGCAGGAACGACCAGAGCAGGGGCTGTGCCCGGTTGCCTTTTTAAGTAAAAAACTTCTGCCTCGGGAGCGGAACTTGGCCACTGTCGAGAAGGAGTGCCTCGCAATAGTGTTGGCAGTGACCAAGCTTCGCCCCTATCTGTGGGGTCGCCGGTTCCGACTGCAGACCGACCATTCCCCCTTGTGCTGGCTGGATAGGGTGAAGGGGTCCAACCAGAAGCTCTTACGGTGGAGTTTAGCCCTGCAAGATTTTGATTTTTTAGTAGAACACATCAAGGGTAAGGACAACATCGTGGCAGATGGGTTGTCCCGGGCTTTCTCAGTAGGAGACAGTTAGATAGGGATTGGGGTGGTGGACCCCAATGCCATCTTTCCCCAAATGGGAGGGTGTGGAGAAAGCCCAAAATTCAGTACACACACGCACACACATCTTTCCACAAAGGAGGGGGCCAGGGGAGGAGGGATGAGGTCACCAGGGAGTAGCCAGACAAGCCATCAGCCCCAACAAAGGAAGACCTCGGCAGAGATCCACAACCGTCCAGGAAGGGCCATCAAGGACCATCAGCACAAAGGGCAGCCTCGAAGAGCTGCAAAGGTTTCCCTACGTCACCTTCTTCCCGGGCAGGAATAAGCCTATCTGCACGAAGGGGCAGGCATAAGCCCCCACCTGACCTAGGGGGCGGGGGGAGAGCGGGGAATCCGGGGTAGAAAACCCCTCTCCCGTCCCGGTTCGGGTTGTTGGGAACCACGGGGCCAGATCCTCCTAAGCAACAGCCGCCCAGGCACTCCGTTCTCCGCTAGGAAGCGCCGATCGAGAGCTGGGCTGAAACTGACTAGAGTATTGTCTTTGATGTAAGTAGAGTGACCTGAATGTAACCTGCTAGCCGCGGAGCCCGCTCATTGGGTAAGACGCGAGTCAACTAAGGTTTTGTTGACTGTAAACGTATTCTTAGAAGACTGGTAGTTCCGACCTAATCATTGTATAAACAAATAAAGAGCCTTATTTGGGCATACAAAGGCGTGTGGTCTTTCCGATTGTACTGAGAGCCGATACGAGCGGTATTGCTCTGCCGGTTAACCCTAGAGTTGCCGAACTCACGCAAAGGATCCGGTTGCTGATCCTTCACAATTATTATTATTATTATTATTATTATTATTATTTGGTAGATACCTTTACTAAAAAATGACTAGGAGACTTACAACAACAAAAAATAATTTAAGTAAATAAACAATAACAATTTTATTCAGCATTCTAGAACTTAACAAATAGACCTGGGTGATCCGTGTTGCACTGTCTTATAGCTTAAGGGCAATAGGGTTGATAGCAGACCACCTTCCCTTATATAAACCCAGCTGACCTTTAAGATTGTCAGAGGAGGCCTTGCTGGTCATTCTGAAATTAACAGAATGTCACCATGTCACCTCAACGGCAGGCCTTCTCGGTAGTGGCACCCACCCTTGTGGAAAACTCCCCCATGCAGTTTGGGAGGCAGAAAATGTGGCGTGTTTCAAACGCCTCCTGAAAAAAACACTTGTTCACCCAGGCTTTCCCTGGCTTATAATTAAATTAATCATGCTGCTCCATTTTACTGCTCCTTGTATTCCTCTGTATTATTGTAACTGGAATTTTTAAAATATTGTATTTTAAGTGTAATTTTAATATTTATATGTGAACTGCTTAGAGATTTTATTATATTTAGTGGTATATAAGTATCACAAATAAATACATAAATAAGAAATACAGCTATACTGACTGCATGGCTTCAAAATTTAATTGTCAAACAAGCATACCAGCAAACTGAATGCAGATTGCAGAAGTTAACAAAGCACCCCATACTTTAATAATAATAAAACATCAACAAAATAATTTCTATCCTCTCTTCTGTTTTCATACCCAGAGCCATTTACAAAGGCATAACAGAGAATCAATATAAATGTGGTATAAAATACAACCAAAGTAATCAAATTAACGTGAAACAGTGATATAAAACATCAAATGGATTAACATTAAAAATGGAAAGCAGTTAAAAATGACACATTAGAAGCTTGCTAAAACAGGAGTGTCTTCAGCTTCTGATGAAAAAGGAAAAACTCAATGAGGGAACCTAGTGGATTCTTGATTGAGAGGGTTTTCCATGGCACCACCATAAAGAAGGCCCTGTCTCTTGTGTTCACCCATCAAGTACTGCAAGATGGCACCAAGAGCCAGATGTCCAAAGCCAATATTAACACTTGAGCAGGCCTATATGGAAATAAGCAGTCCCTTAGATAACCTGGTCCTAGACCATTTAGGGCTTCAAAAGCCAGAACCAACACTTTGTACCAAGACAGAAGCAAACAGGTAGCTAATGTAGCTAGCATAAGATCAGATAAAATTGATAGGATTAGGAGTGGGATTTCACGTGTCGTGGACACAGGAAGTGAGCGGGAGGAGGCCAATGGTAGACCGGTCTTGTGGGATCTGTTCCAGCCTCTTCCTTCTGATGAAGTGGACAAGGTGCTTTCATCTGTGAAGCCCACCACCTGCTTGCTTGATCCTTGCCCGTCCTGGCTCGTTATGAGCTGCAGGGAGAGACTGGGTGAAGGGATCAGGGCCGTGGTGAATGCCTCCCTCGATGAGGGAGTGATCCCATAAGCCCTTAAGGAGGCCGCAGTAAGACCACTTTTAAAGAAGCCCTCCTTGGATCCCCAAGATCTGAACAACTTTCTCCCAGTCTCCAATTTGCCATTTCTGGGCAACGTGATTGAGCGAGTGATGGGGGCTCAGTTGAAGACACACTTGGATGAAGCCGATTATTTAGATCCATGCCAGTCGGGCTTCAGGCCTGGACATGGGACGGAAATGGCCTTGGTCGCCTTGGTGGATGAATGCTCCTTCCTAGTCCAACTCGATCTCTCAGTGGCTTTTGATACCATGGACCATGGTATCCTCCTGGACCGCCTGGAGGGGTTGGGTATCGGAGGCACTGTATTACAGTGGTTCCGGTCCTTTCTCTCTGGAAGGTACCAGAGGGTAGTTTTTGGGGAGGAGGTTTCGGACCCTCGGCTGCTCACTTGTGGGGTGCCGCAGGGTTCCATCCTCTCCCCGATGCTATTCAACATCTACCTAAAGCCGCTGCGGGCTATCATCAGGAGGTTTGGGGTGCGATGTCATCAATATGCGGATGACACACAGCTCTACCTCTCTTTCAAGTCCTCACCGAGGTTGGCAGTTGAGACCCTGTCCAAGTTCCTGGAGTCAGTGGGTGGCTGGATGGGAAGGAACATGTTGAAATTGAACCCCGACAAGACTGAGGTACTTCTGGTGTGAGACAAGGGGAGGTTAGGGGATGTTGACCTGGTGCTGAATGGGGTACATCTTCCCCTGAAGGACCAGGTCTGCAGCTTGGGGGTCATTCTAGACTCCCAGCTGTCCATGGAGGCTCAGGTGTCAGCTGTGAGCCGGGCGGCGCTGTATCAACTCCATCTGATACAGCAGCTGCGCCCCTACCTTCCTAATCACCTGCTCCCATCAGTGGTTCATGCCTTGGTCTCCTCTCGCCTAGACTACTGTAATGCGCTCTACGTGGGGTTACCCTGGAAGATGGTTTGGAAGCTTCAGCTGGTACAGAACGCGGCGGCTCACCTGATTAAGGGCATCCGCCGGTGTGATCACATCACGCCAGTGCTTAAGAGTTGCACTGGCTACCAGTTGCTTGCCAAGCCGAATTCAAGGTGTTGGTTTTGACCTTTAAAACCCTACACGGCTCCGGCCCAGTTTATCTCAAGGAGCGCTTCCAGCAACATCAAGTAGGCCGCTCAACAAGATCTGCCACGGACGGCCTTCTCCTTATCCCATCAGCCAGAGCAGCCAGGCTGGTGGGGACTAGAAAGAGGGCCTTCTCTGTGGCGGCCCCCAAGTTATGGAACTCCCTCCCTAGTGACCTTCGCCATGCCCCCTCCATGATGAGCTTCTGCCACGCATTAAAAACATGGTATTTCAGGTGGGAATATGGGGTGGATTAGTAAGAATTTTTTATACTGTTTTATTGTATTGTTTTAATTGTACATCGCCCAGGGTGGCTGGGTGGCCGGCCAGATGGGCGATTAACAAATATAATAAAATAAAAATAAATAAATAAAAACTAGCTGGAGGTGGTGATTGCAAAGGCTGTAGGAAAGAGCAAACAGGTGGCTAGAGGTAAGACTAGCTGCTTGAACCATTAGCTTCACAAAATACCTGTTCCTGGAGGAGATGAAAACTGGTTTGTTGATATGGAGCAACAAGGCTGCCTGCATTTTTGGACTATCCTTGGGGGGGGGGGTGGCTATGGGAACTGTCATGATCAAATGAGGGCCTGCACTTCAAAATTTACCACTGCACCACTGAGCAGGCTATCAATCTTTGCATTCCAGATCACAATACACTAGAAGCAGAGAACTATTCTTTGATCCCATCCTGAATGACTGAGCCTTTTCTCCTGCCTTGATGTGTTGCATGCATAACTTTGTTCATCTGGACAAAGTGCCATGCTCACCCATTGCCAATGCATATGCCAGGCGCGGGGAACTGGTAGCCCTCCAGATGTTGTTGGACTACAACTCCCATCATCCTTGACCATTGGTCATGCTGCCTGGGGCTGATGGGATTTGGAGTCCATTGTGAGGTTTGTGCATTTCAGAGACACTGATAAAAAAATTAGCAGAATATTTTGGAAGTAATGCATTTCTTCATTCCTAAGGAAGCCAATATAGTTAGGCTGGGTTCCTATGTACACTTACCTGGAAGTAAATCCTATTGAACTCAGTGGGGCTTACTTCTGAGTAGACATGCATAGGATTGCACTGTTAAGGAACAATCTTATGCAAAGGGGATTCTGTCACATATGATTACAGTGTTATATGCCACATGCATTTGTAAAAGTCTGCTGTGCTACAAATGCAGTAAATATAATACGTGTTGCAAGTATACTGCATACCAATTTATATATTCCTAAAATACATTACTCTCTGAAATAAATCCATTGTGTTTTGTGTACTTACACCCAGAATGTATCTACCCCATGTTAGGCCCAGTTCAGTTTAAAATAATCCATTACACAGGATAGAATGAGATATTGAAATTATTCCCTGTTTGCAACTCACTCAGAAAATCAATAAAAGGGCAAATACAACATTTACTGCGTCCACTTCAAAATATAAAGATTTACCATTTAATCTATGATGCCTTTATGTACTGTTCTGAATATTATTTGTTTGCGGGATTTGTCTCTATCATAAATATTCTTGCAAGAATAAAAGAGCCCTCTTGTTGCTATGTATAGAGTAAAGATATAGTGAATCAGAAGCAGTAAATAGATAAGAAGATCCTCCTGCAAAGCAGGTCTGAATTGAGTTTTTGCCTCAGAAACTTGCCAAATCTTCTAAGTGAAATAAGGGAGATTTCAGGGAGCCAATCTAGATCTGCCCCAGAGATAATTATAATGGGGTAGGAGTGGGGGAATGTCACAATCCAAATATGCTATTTAATTGTGAGACCTTAATAGAATCTGAGTAACAAGGTCTGTGGCTTACGCTGGCTCAGCTTGTCTGAGCGTGAAAAGCTAAGCAGGGTCAGGTCTGGTTATTACTTGGATGGAAGACCTCTCCTCTAGTTTCCTGCATTGAGCAGGGGTTGGACTCGATAGCCTTGTAGGCTCCTTCCAACTTTATGATCTATGAAATCTATAAGAGCCCTGCTGGATTAGACCAAGGGTCCATATAGCCCAGCATTCTGTTCACACAGTGGCCAACCAGCTGCCCACGGGATCCCACAAGCAGTGTCATTTATATTTTTAAATTTTCAGTGTTTTCACTTCAGCTTTTAGCACTAGAGATGGTGTCCATAAGAAGTTGTCATCTCAGGAATAGAAATCAAGAGATGCTGTAATGCTTGAAAATATACTGAGGTGAGGTAGGTGGTTACCAGAGAGAGAGGCCTCTCAGTGGTGGCACAGCAGTTGTGGAATGCTCTCCCCAGACAGGTTAACTTGGCACTTATGTTAAAGCATGTGTTGTTTTAGACTCTAAGGTTAGAGAAATTGCAAGCAATCTTGAAAGCAAATGGATCCCTATTTGCAATATACATTGCAAGAGTGGGAGTTCAAATCCAGACTGGGACTGCAGGATGTGTGTGTGGGAGGGGGGGGATAAGGCCCCTACCCCAAATGTTAGGGTAATGATCCAGATCAGGCCCCCTGCACTGTCAGCATGGACTTGATTCACTCTGTCTATTGGTAGGGCTGGCTTAACTCCTCCCCCTGTACAGGTTACATTTATCACATGATCATTTATGCTGGCAGGCAAGGGGCAGTGCCAGCTCAGAGTGGAAGTGATGAGAACTGAGAAAGCAGACCCAGGGACCTGTCCACATTTGCGTGAATTCAGCTAGACCTTCATTTTTGCACTCTCACATACACACTTACACGCGCGCGCACACACACACACACACACTTGTCACCCATCCTTATTTCAAGGTGCTTAGGGCAGTTTATCGTATTTTGCAAGAATTCTTTAAAAGACTTCATCTAATGCAGTCAGCAGCTTATCCAAGCTTATTGGAATTCCTCATTTGCCCCTTTCAGACATTCAAATGAACATGCTGGAAGGAAAGACAAGCAGGATTGCAGACGCAAGCTCCACGCCTTCGTGCATTCATCTGAAGGTCTGAAGGGAACCCCCATGTGTACAACTCTACTCTGGGAGGCTTTCAAAATCCCTGGAAAAGCAGAGGTCCCCATTGCACTGAGGGAGCCCTGCACACGTACCGTGTTTAAGTAGAGGCTGAATGACCACCTATCAGAGATGCAGTGACAGCAGGTTTTGTACATCACCAGGGGTTTTGCTGATGTCAATTAAAATTAGTTTTGAACAGTACAATGTTCCAGATTTATATGCAGGGGACCCCGAGTGCCTAAAAGTTAAAAGGATCAGGCACATTAATATATAACATAGGATTTATGCTAGCCTTTCCCAATGTGGGGGCCTCTTGTGTGCTGGGGATGATGAGAGTTGTAGTCCAACACATTTATGACATTATCCCCAGATCAAGCGTGGAAAGAAGGCTCTTTGCTTTCAGAACTGTGACAAAGCTAAGAACATTTTATCCAGACCTTTTGCTTTTCTTTTAAACTAATTATAAAAGGTGTGTGTGAGGACCTTTGATGGAACTTTGAAAAGTCTGCTCTGTTTTTGTCTTCAGAAGATGGTGTTCCTTCAGATTCTCTGGGCAAGTCCATGGCGTGTAGTTACGTAATGGATTCTCTCCTCTTTTTATTTGCATGTGTTAGCCTTTTTATTGCAAATAGGGTTTTAAATCTTACTTTAGAAAAGAAAATTGCACTGTATGGGAGTGTGTGTTCAAAGGAAGCTATCAATAACATTAGTTATGAAAACCCGATCATAAGTGTTTTTAGTCCATTAGCCATTCCACTTTATTTATGTTCTCTTTCTGGTGGAGTTTGGAGCCAGTTATTCAAAACATGGAATTTGGAAGAGGAGCCATGCATGGGGATATAAAACACTGACATATTCTTTATGCGAGAAAAGCTTTTTAAAATTTTCTTTCAAACCAACTGGGCAGATACCTCTTTTGGAGAGAACACGGCTTATTAACCTCCATCTATTCTTTGTTTTCCCTGCGCCATTAACATAAAAGGGTGAAATCCAAGACTGCAGGAACAGAAGGTAAGCTCATGCAATGGATCTTTCCCTTCCCCTCCTCCTCCCTGCAGCCCCCTATACCCCCCCCAAACCCTCTCCTGGGGTGGGGGGGGTTTATTGAAAATGATAAGCTGTGTCTTATGGGGCTGCAGTGGTGGGGGAGAATGGTCAAAATGACCTTCCCCCGCATCACGCGCAGCTGTGGGCGGGGAGAAATTTTGCGGACGTGGGGGGAGGAGAAGCGAGACTTACCAGTTCTCGCAGGTACGCCTCAGGTAGGGGGGGCGGGGTTTCAGGAGCCAATATTAGGACCTGCAGCACCGCCCCACACCCTCTTTGTTCGTCGCAGCTCCCTCCCTCCCGCCCTGTATTCAGTATGGGCTCCTCTGGTCGCCGTTAAGGGGCCGAGTAGGAATTTTGGCTTATCCCTTTTAGAGGGGTGGGCGCGTTTCGCCTACTCCATACTACTGCAGGGTTGGGAGAATTTTTAGTTAGGGCACATAGCAAAAAAAAAATGGTCACAGATAGATAGTTGGCAGGTAAGTGCGGGTTAGGGTATGGATAGGGTGAGGTGAGCATCCCTGGCACCATTCAGGTGACAGGCGGTTTTAGGATGCCTCAGATGGATGGGTCAGTAGGCTCAGACAGCTGGGGGTCAAGAACGCCTGTGAGGCCTTTGTTCTCGCCAAGCTTGTTGTCGTGAGACTCCGAGAGGGTGCGACGCAACAAAGGCTCCCAACACTGGAAAGTGCAAAAGGGGGAGGCGGCGGAATTCCTCGCCACCTCCCGGTTTTGGATGCTCCGCCCAAGTGCATAACAGAGCGGCCTACCAGGCCAGAATAGAAAAACCCGCACTCGATCCCTTTGCAGTTCATTGTATGTAAATATGTAAATAAACGTGGCCCAGTTAAACACCAACTGATTGTCTCGGTTCTTCATTTCCCACCTATACGTCCGCAATTGGGGATATTGAGCAAACGATACAAGATTCTCCTGTCCAATTTTCAAGTTCCCCCTTCTCACTGCAGCCCAGCAAGGCAGTTCACTATATTCTGTAGCTCAGCCTTCCCCAACCTGGTGCCCTCCAGGTGTGTTGGATCATGAGCTTTTCTACACTGTATCTACTTTCGGTTTTGTCACAGAATTGAGATCCGAGTACTACATGAAGAGCGTTTCCTTTCCTGCTTTTCCAGTTCCACTACCTAATCTCTCACTGTGGTATAGTGGAATCGTGCAAATACACGAGTGAAAAAAAGAAGTTTCTTTTGCTTTCACAATTAAATGCAGCATTTTCCCTGCTCTAAAAAAATCTCACCGACAGTGCTTGTTAGACACAATTATGGAATGATCTCCCCGATTAGGTCTGCTTGGTGCCAACATTGTTATCTTTTCAGTGCCAGGTTAAGACCTTCCTCTTCTCTCAGGCATTTGGCAGCATACGATGGGGTTTTAATCAGGTCTTGAATTTTTCTTGTTGATTGTTTAAAATTGTTTTTAGATACATGTGTCTCTGTGTGTGTGTGTTGTATGTTTATATATATATATGGTTTTTATATTATATCTCAAAGGCTTTAATCTTTGTAAACTGCCCAGAGAGCTTTCGACTATTGGGCGGTATATTTATTTATTTATTATATTTACACCCCGCCTTTTTTCCTGCAAGGCAGCTTACATAATCCTCCTCCTCCTCTCCATTTTATCCTCACAACAACCCTGTGAGGTAGGTTAGGCTGAGAGTCAGTGACTGGCCCAAAGTCACCTAGTGAGTTTCATGGCCGAGCGGGAGCTAGAACCCGGATATAGAAATCTAATAAACAAAACGAAATGAAATGAGAAGTGAAATTGGAGGGTTATTATGGCATCATCTAAAGCAGTATTCTCCAACCTTGGGTCCCCAAATGTTTTTTGGCCTACAACTCCCAGCATGCCCCAGCCAGCGTAGGTTGGAGAACACTGGTCTAAAGAAGCCGTAAACAACTGTGAGTAGTGAATGAGGAGCGCATGATAAGTGCCTCATGTAGAAAGCCCTACAACTCCCAGCATCCCCCAGCTGGCATGCCCCCTGACCTTCTGGAGAAGCCATGCTGGCTGGGAATGATGGGGATTTGCAGTGCAACACCTAGGCGGTACAACCCCATTGTTTCACTTTCACAGTGTGCTAATATGCACATGCATATCATGTAAACTGCAGAACTTCTTATCAACATGAGTTTTTACACTAATAATGAAAAAGGTAAAATGCACCAGCTGTAGAATGAAAATCAGTAGCTAGTTGGCCCCAGATCAGGAACAGAAAATGGGGAACAGTAGAACAGACCTCACTCACTGTCTGTGAGCAAGAAAGCTGGAACAAGATCAACAGGAGTTGTTAATCCAGCTAAGCTCTGGGAGGGGACCGAGGGCTTATGTACAGTCCATTTCCAGGCCCAATTCAAAGTGCTGGTTTTAACTTTTAAAGCCTTAAACAGCTTGGACCAGGTTTCCTAAAGGAGCATCTCCTCCCATATTTACTTACCCAGACTTGTTGAACTTGATCATCGGAGGATCTCCTCCAGGTGCTCCCGCTAAATGAAGTGAGGTGGGTGGCTACAAGAGAGAGGGCCTTTTCAGTGGTGGTATCCCATCTGTGGAATGCCCTCCCCAGAGAGGCTCACCTGGCACCTAAGTGCTCACCTCTGCAATACTAGGAGCAGACTTTTGTATTCTCTCAGGTCAGGGGTCCTCAAACTTTTTAAACAGGGGGGCAGTTCATTGTCCCTCAGGCTGTTGTTTGAAAAAAATATGAACGAATGGATCAAGTAAAAAAAAAGGACCGGGGTCCTTTTTTTTTTTACTTGATTAAATGGAAAGTTATTATAAATTAATTATAAATTATAAATTAATTTGCTGTCTAAAATTGAAATACATTAAATTTTAAAAAGGTACAGAAAGGCTTGATTTGCACACTGCACATATCTTATTTGTAGTGCAAAAAAACAGGAAAAAACAATACAATATTTAAAATGAAGAACAATTTTAATCAACATAAGCTTATTAGTATTTCAATGGGAAGTATGGGCCTGCTTTTGGCTAATGAGATGGTCAATGTCCGGTTCCATATTTGTCACTGCTAGTCGTAGTGTGCATCAGTTAGTCTGGATCTGGTTGGAGAGATTTCAGATGTTTCATTCGGGGAAAAGTCTGTTCACAGACATAGGTGCTGCCAAAGATGGTTGCCATTTTGAGTGCATGGTTCTTGAGATTAAAAGGAAGGAAGGCTGATGGAAGACTTAACCTTAGTTCTCTGGAGTGAAAGTGAAGGAACACGTCACACACACAACCTTCAGCACTGCTTTAGCAGAGACTGTTCTTCCCTGGCTCATCTCCCACTCCAACAATGGGGAACCCACGGGGGGTGGGGGGTGGAGGGTGAGAAAAAGGGAAGCAAGCAGCTGTTACGTGGGAAATGTTGTGACATGTAGCACAAACAACAGCTGTGGCACATTGTTGACATTTGAAAAGTACAGAATGGCTGGAAAACAAGTCGTGTTTTGTCTTCTACTTCCTGGCCCTTTCTCATGGGAAAAGTAGGTGTGAAAGAAATACGAGCTGGTCACATGGTTTGTACTTTCTGGTGACGTACTGATTTGTTAGCTTTCTGTTCTGTAGCCATTTTTGGAGAGAGATTGAATTGCTTTCTTCTTCTTCTCTCTGTTGCTCTGACTAGTACTTGCTGGACTTAATGCAATCATGTAACGTCTAAGCTGAGGTGGAGTGATACTCAACTTGCTCCACTGGATTAATGCTTGCTATGCATTGTACTCTGCACATGGACTGTAATTAGGGGATGTATGCTCTGTAGGATATACTTGCTATAGTAATAAACAGGTAGAACAAATAACCTGTGGAGTCTACGGAGTTATTTCCTTATTACTGGGATCTGCAGGAGGAGGCTGAACTGGCTGATATCCGATACGCTTGGAATGCTGCGTGGAGTGGGAGAGACAGGTCTGGACTTCTGTGTGTAGATTTATGGGCAGCTGCACACAGGAATAGGATTTTAAATCTTCCATCTCACACAAGTGAAGCGCTCTGCTTTTCCACGAGGCCGGCGGGCCTTCAGGGTGGGTTGCATAACACCTTCAGGAAAGGCTTGGCAAGGGGCGTTCTTCACTCTCCGAACCAAGGTAGGCCAGCAAGGAATTCCTCAGAGAGAAGGGAACAGGATAGAAGAGCTGGCAGTTATCCCACTCATAACCCATCACAAAGCCTCCCACCAGCCACTGCCTCCATTTCCCCTAAAACAAATGCAAGTCACAGCTGGATCCTGAACCTATTTTACTCAGCAGCAAGTCCCACTGAGGTCAATAGAATTTGCTTCCTGGAATCTGTACTGAGTACTTCAGCAGCAGTGGCCAACACCCCCCCCCACCAGAAGTCACACACACGTACCCCGAAACCCTTCACTCGCACTGAGCCTTGCTCCTCCTGTTCCTAGACTCAGGGTTGGATCCTGATTAAGTCCTACTCCAGAGTAGACCCACTGAAACCAATGGGACTGCAGTTAAGAGTAACCACAGCCCCACTGATTTCAATGGGCCTACTCTGGAGTAGGACTCAATCGGGATCCAACCCGCTTTGCGGCTCTGTGTTTGAGTACTCACACATCCCGCAGGAGCAAATGCTTCCCTTCCTCTGCGTCCCAGCCCCTCCGTGCCCACCAACCGGTTTTGCCTTAGCCTCCCCACCCACCTACCCAGAGCAGGCAGGCAGGCCCAGCCGGCCTGGAGAAGCCTCCTTCACTCACCACGCATTTCTTGCCGAGGAAGCCGAAGAGGCTCTTGTTCTCTTGCAGGGTGAGCAGCATGGAGCCCACGTTGGTGACCCGCGGCGGCGGCAGGGGCTGCTGCTGGTTGTTGCTCATTGCGGCGGCAGCCACCGGCGGGGCCCAGCCAGGACCCCTGCCTCCACCTCCTCGTCCTCCGCCGGCCGCTCCTGCTCGTTGCCTCCCTCCTCCTCCTCCTCTCCAAACTTGCCACCGCCGCCTCCTCCTCCTCCGGGCCTGGCCGAGCCTTCTTCGCTGGCCATGCCGAGCGGCAGCGCCTCACCGTTGCTTCAGGAGGCGGCGCCCGAACTGGTGCTGCTGCTGCCGCCCAGGCCGCCACCGGGCCTGCTCCTCCATTATCACCACCACCACCCACCGCCGCCTCACGAGCAGCCCCTGTCGCCGCCACCTTGTCTGCCTGACACGCTGCTGCTGAGGGACCGCCTGCCCGCGCCGCCGCTGGCTCAGCCTTCCCTTACCCTGCAGGGAGGCAGGCAGGCAGGCGGGCGGGCGGGCGAGTGCCCCGCGCTCCGCCACCGGCTCAGCCGCCACCCCTCCCCTTCCCCCGCAAGGAGCCTCTAGACTGGCCGCCGGGCCGGATGTGGCCCTCGGGGTTTAGTTTGAGGACCCCTGTCTCAGGTTTTTAAAGAACTGTTATGAGTGCTTTTAGATCACTGCACTTTTATTGCTGCTGGTTTTACTTTGGTTTTATGTGCTGGGGTGTTTTTTGTATTCCTTGCTGCTGGTTTTATCTTGGTTTTGTTATCTGCTGTTTTTATTCATTGTTTGTATTTTATGTTTTTAATGTATTGTACACTGACCAGAGAAGTTGGGTTACTGGGTGGTTTAAAACAATAATAAATGGAATAAAATATACATGTTCTCAGCTACTTATCTTTCTGTTCAGCTGTTGCTTCTGGGTCTACTTCCTCAGTATCTGAAGCTGGGACCTGTGCTCCTGAAGTAGACTCTCGGCAAAAGAGTCTTCTGGCAGCCAGCCAGGCACTCGAACAATGACTCTGCATCTCCCACTTGGTCTGCTGCCACCTGTGCTCTGGAGAGCTGTGGGCCACGTTTTTCAGTAAACTGACCTAATTTGCACCTCCTGACTTAATTGAATATTGAAATACCATCATCCTTCAGTTTTTGGATTCATCTGAATGTTGTGATGCAGTTCTCAGCTCAAAACATGAACTATGTTGTGTATAACAATAAGTCTTTTAGGATAAATGCATACAGAAAGATGTATTACCAAAAAGGAAAAGGAAACAAAAAAAAAAGCAACAAATGAACATTTGAATTATTTTTAACCTTATTTTGGTGGGATGGCCCTCCTTCCTCCTCAGTACAGCCAGCTGGAATGGCTGGTTGTGGTGACAGTTGAGGCAGGAGGGGCCTCCTCATTGGACTGAGTTTCCCTCATTGGATGGGGAACTGCCAACTTTGATAGCACTGATCATTGGGTGGGATGTGGGGAGGGGGCGTGGCTGAATTCTGATCCTCCTCCTCTCTTTCGCTCTAACAGGCCTGAGGCCTTGTCAAAGAAGATGGTGCTAACCATCTGTTTGGTACTTTGGGGATGGGTACTCTGGCTCAATCTGTATTATCCAGTTGTGTGTGTTGCTTTAAGGCAGTGTTCTCCAACCTTGGGTCCCGAGATGTTTTTGGCCTACAACTCCCAGCATGCCCCAGCCAGCATAGCAGGCTGGGGCATGCTGGAAGTTGTAGGCCAAAAACATCTCGGGGTTTAAGGTTGGAGAACACTGCTTTAAGGGATTTCATGTAGAAGGGCTGGGAAAGACGTCTGCCTCCAAACTTTGGAGAACTGCTGCCAGATGGAGCAGACTATGGGTTGTATCCAAGGTTAATCCTACTTCAATAGACCCACTGAAATGAATGGGACTTAAGTTAGACTAAGAGTGGATACAACCCGATTTGGGCCAGTCCTCTGACTCAGTATAAGGATTCTTATGTCCAAATGCCATGGGCACAGTGCCATGTGCAGAGTTGTTGCTACACTTGAAAATGTGTGGATGTGGCCCCATTCAGGGCTGATTTGTATCTTCACCTCTTGGGCTTAATTAGGTGGATTCTTCTTTCTTTTTCTCCCCCCCCCCCCTCAAATGGACTGTAGGTTGTCAACTCTTGCAGAAACATTCTGGTACATAGAAAAGAGCATTCTCGAGATGAGGTGCAGAGGTAGGGAGCCAGTGTAGTGCTAGAACAGGGGTTCTCAACCAGGGGGGGATTCCCCCCAGGGGGGAATTTTAGGGTTTATGGGGGAGAATTGGGACCACAGACTCAAACTGTTGGAATACTGATCTTTCTACAAATTACAATTGTACAGATTATACATAATCTACAGGACATCAAACTTTATTGTATGGCACAGATTAAATTAAAAATAAAGATAAATATTTCATTTGTTATCTGTGGAAATATTCCATTTATACTATAATGTATATATACCAATATAGAAAAAATAAAAGATTTTCAATATTCCATGGATATTATTTGGGATGCAACTTTTGAGTCAGACAATCTTGGAAAGGGGGGAATGACATTCTGACATATGGTGAAAAGGGTGCTTGGGGCAAAATAGGTTGAGAACCACTGTGCCAGAGCAAGGGTAGGGACCCTTTCCTCTGTTGAGGGCCACATTCCCCCAGGAGTAATCTGTCAGGGGCCACCTCCTTTTCTGCCACCTGTTCTCTCTCTTTCTCTCTCTCTCTGCCACCCCTTCTCTCTCTCTCTCTCTCTCTCTCTCTCTCTCTCTGCCACTCCTCTCTCACTCTCTCTGCAACCCCTTTCTCTCTCTTTCTGCCACCCTTCTCTCTCTCCCCCTCTCTTTCTGCCATCCTTCTCTCTCTCTCTCTCGTTCTGCCATCCCTCTCTCTTTCTCCCTCTCTCTTTCTTTCTGCCACCCCCTTTTTCCCTCTCTCTCCCTCTCCCACCCAGCAGGCTGCTCAGGAAAGGGCAGACCACTCTTTCCAGACATCTGATCACTTGCAGGGGGCTTTTGAAATTAGGCTGAGTGAGGGCTATAGGTTGCACACTGTTGCTCTAGGGGGTAGAGCGAGCCCAGCATGAAAGCTGCCTGGTAACAAAAAGAGGATAACTAAAAAAAAAAAAAAGGTTACTTTTCTGGCCACTGGGCCAAAGGCAGCCACCCTTCCCCACCTGGCCAGGCTGGGTTCTCTTGGCATCTTGCAACCCCAACTGATAATGTGAACGGGCTCGGGAGGCGAAGTGGCATGCGGGCCTTACGTATTGTGCCCCCTGCATTCCATCTCTCCTGTCTTCGAAATGTTAAGGGGCGGCATGGATGATTTATGAATCTAAAATGGTTTGCTTGCGGTTGTTGCTATTTTATCTGATAATAAAGAACATATATGTTGTGAAGTTAAGCTTGAAAGACAAAAGATGTTTCTTATGACTTTCCCGGAGTCTCTAGTTAGCATCTGCTCCTGAGATCTCATATACCTGTTTACTGTTTTAATGCAAGCCCCGAAGCGGTCGCTTGATCCTGTTGCATATAGACGTGGCGAGGCTGGGATTTGAAATGTCATCGGAGGGGCTGGGCTCAATGTATCACTCCCGCCACAGGTAGCGATGGATGAGGCAGGCAGGCACTTTCGAAAGCTGTGGCTGTTCATATTTCACAAAGCCTAAGGGCAGACAGCAAGGAAAATAGGGCACTGAAATAGGGGGAGGAGAGGAAGAAAGAATCCTTCCTAATAAGTCTTTTTAAAAAATTAAGAAGCATGTTTCATTAACTCTACTAATAATTTATAAGCTAACCATTAACTAAGGGTGCTAGGCAGTTTTCATTTGTGTGTGTGTGTGTGTGTGTGTGTGTGCGTGCGCGCTTGTGTGTGATAGATCCTAATATTTCACTGTTCTCTTCTCTGCCATAACCAAGAACTAGGTATGAGCTGGAATTCACCCCCATTTTGCCAGCCCATTGTAATTTTTCAGGGAGACAAAGGGGGGGGGGAGATGAGAACTCGCTGGTGGTTGCATCAGCAACTAAGAAATATTTCTATGAGTCAGATTTTGTTTGAAACACTATAACATATTCCCTAAATCAAGAGATGCACATTATTTACAACCTATTCCACATTGACACAACCACTGCAGATTCCTTTTGCACTGCACAGGATTCTGGGTACAAAGTTACATGGGTCACTGACTGATCAGATTTGCTGGGCCTCATGTGGACCGGGGATGTGAACTAAAACACAGACGGTTAGAAATGCTCTCTACGTGGGGCTGCCCTCGAAAACTGCAGCTGGACTAAAATGAACCTGGCAGGTTATTAATAGGGACTAGTTGCATGGAGCATATGACTCCAGCCTTGAAATAGTTCCACTAGCTTCCTGTCCCAATTCAAAGTACTGTTTTTAACATTTAAAGACCTAAACTGGGGTGGGCCACATGGAGCCCTCAGCCTATAGGCTATTTCATGCAGCCTTTGGTCTCCTTTCAGAAACCATCTGCAAGTGATCAGTTCAGATCTCTGGCAAGAGTAATCTGTCCCTCCAACCCCCAGCCCACTGGGCAGGGACAGAGAGAGAGGGGAGGTGTCAGAAAGAGGAGAGAGAGAGAGAGAGGAAGAGAGTCAGATCTTGTATCTCTGGACCTCTTCCTCCCAAATGAGCCTACCCATACACTTAGCCATCTCTGCAGGCTCTATTCCAGGTCACCTCTCCACCAGAGGTGTTTAAAATATTGACCTGGAACAGGGCCTTTTCAGTGGCAGCACCAATACACTCCCAAGAGAAGCTCATCTTAACCTTCTTTATCTATTTTTAGGCATGGGGGAAGACAGTTGCATTAGAGATCTGTTGAGTCTTTTGTTTGTTTAACCACTGTGGCTTTTGTTGATATTTTTCTGCTTTCATCCTTTGATGGTGTAGGGCAGAGGTAGGCCCTGTTGCCCGCCAGATGTTTTTGACTACAACTCCCATCAGCCCCAGCCAACATAGCCAATGGTCAGGGATTGTGGGAACTATAGTCCAAAGCACCTGGAGGGAAATGGGTTGCCTACCCCTGAATATGGTTATCATGTGTCTCTTTGGGGGCCCGTATGCCCACTTACCATTGAACATAGTGGGTCTTACATTTTGTGAAAATACAGAGCTTGGTCTCTAGCTTTGCTTAATGTTTCCTGTTCTCTCTTTCAGTCACTTACATTAGTTCATTTAGATCAGCATATAAGTTTATGGATGAAGATGCTAAATGATAAAGTACGTACTTTAAGGTTTTCTTCATTGCTGCTTCTTTCATACTGCCCAGATAAGGCTAAATCTTGCATTATTCAGCGTTTTAAAGATATGGATTTTCAAGACTCATTCGCAGCAGCAAGTAAGACCTGTTCTCTGCTGTCATTTGGCATCAATCAACTTTCTGTACATTCTCAAGTTAAATACTTGAAAAAATGAAATCTTTTAAAGTATAAAAGAGCATTCACTCTTGCACATTTTAATGTGTTACCTTCAGCCCTCTTGGGGGAGGGGAGAGATTTAGAGGGACACCTTATTCCAGCAGATTACCATGTCCTTGTGGTTTAGAAATTCTTTTCTGTAACTTTTACGGAGATCTTCGTAATGAGTTAATTAATCCAATAATTTCTCTCTATCCAGGAAGATTGTCTGAATATTATGTCTTTTTTCTTCTTTCCAATATGGAAGAGTTTGTTACAGAAATTGCAGCTAAGTATCTGCTGAGAGCAGTGAGAACACGGGGTGAAATGTTATCTAAATAATCCAGTGTTTTGGGGTTTTTTTTCTCTCTTTGTTTTAATACTTATTCGATCTTTTAGGACTGTTTTAGGACTTTACTTTTGTTAGTGGTGGCCTTGTATTTTACTTTGTATGCCAACTGTTGTATAAGTCTTATTGTGAAGTCTGTTGACTGGATCAATAAAATTGATTGATTGATTGAGTAAATATACATAGGATTGTGCTGTAAGGAATCGGTCTCACACACACTTACTTGGGATTAATCCTCTGCACATCTACCTGGGAGCAAGTCCCATACAACTCAATTAGACTTGCTTTTGAATAGACATACATAGGGTTGCTCATTAGGTCCCATCCCATTAAACTCCCTGGAATTAACTTTGGGGGCCTGTATGGTTCAGATAGCCAGATAGAAATATCATACATGAATAGTAATAAATAACGGCATTCAAGCTGTCTTTCAGATATATACATATATATATATATATATATATATATATATATACACCACCCAATAGCCAAGCTCTCTGGGCAGTTCACAAAAATTAAAACCATAAATTAAAACATGATAAGATATAATATAAAACAGAGCAATACAGCATATATGGTGTCTCTCCCCTCCCGAGGCCATAGACACTACTACGACCTTGGTAGGTGGAATCTGAGTTTAGACTGTTCCCCTCCCCCTATCCCCTTGCAACTGCCACGGGAAGTAGGACAGCAACTGCTCTTCCATAGTTGCAACAGCTCAGGGAGAGCGGGAAGGGGGCAGGAAGATGGGTTGGGAGGGGAGGAAGGGTGAGAGGTCAGAAGCTAGACAAGATGAGAGGTTTGTCTGGCTGCAACTGGAAAGAAAAAGAGGAAAGGAGGCATTTTCACTTCCATCTTCCTCCCACCCTGCCTAGACATCTTGGGGCCCTCCATCTATCGACAGGCAATCCTTTTAAAAAGGCCATAAAGACTGACCTCTTCCGACAGGACTACCCAGTGGAATTTTAAGAGTTTTTAGGATACTTTTAAAGGTTTTATAGAATATTTTAATAATATTTACTATGTTTTAAACTAGTAATGTATTTTATATTTATGGTTGTTCCACACTTCGATCTGAGTGGAGAGGCGGGTAATAAATAAATAAATAAATAAATAAATAATAATAATAATAATTATTATTATTATTATTATTATTATTTAGGATTACACTCAAAGGGTGCAATCCTATGCATGTTTAGACAGAAAAAAAAGCCCCACAACTCCCAATATACCTGGCTGGGGAATGCTAGGAGTTGTAGGATTTTTTTCTGTCTAAGAATGATCAGTTGGAGAGCCACATATCGGCACCCCCCTCATGCAGAACTAAGGAGTTTTCAATAACAACCAGCTGACCCTGTTAGCTTCAACGCTCAAAGCTGAGCCAGCGGCCATCATAGATTGGTTTTAACAGACATAAAGCAATATGATTCACTGACTCTCAGACTAACCTACCTCACAGAGTTGTTGTGAGGATAAAATGGAGAGGAGGATTATGTAAGCTGCCTTGGGTTCCTTGCAGGAAAAAAAGTGGGGTATAAATATAATAAATAAATAAATAAAATAAAATAAAAAAGCAGAATAAAAGCCAGAAGCAGTGTAAAGAACTAACCACACAATAACACATTTAGGGCACAATCCTATGCAAGTTTAGACAGAAAAAAGGCCTACAACTCCCAGCATGCTCCAGCCAGCTATGCTGGCTGGGGCATGCTGGAAGTTGTAGGCCTTTTTCTGTCTAAACTTGCATAGGATTGCACCTTTAGGAAACAAAATGGGAAGACTAAAAAACTTGTCTGCCGTTACTGCCCTTCTTGACAAAGCCCTGAGAAGCTCCTAAAACAAACCGCTCAAGTTCTTCTGGAACACAATTTGAAGACCACTGGTTTACAACAGTGCCACCAAGTACAATGAACATGCAAGCAGGTCTGATTAATACCTGCTTAGAATCTACATTTTAAATCTCCAGTTAAGTCAATCGATTAATTACACCAGTTAATCAGATGCTGCTGCCAGCTGTAATGAAAAACTGTATTTGGTCGGGTGACATAATGGTGCGGCCAGCATTTTAGAAAGGAGTCCAGCTCAGAGGCAGAAGGGAAGTCTGCATTTTTATTTGCTGAGCAGGGATAACTTCCTCGAACTTCCCAACTAATTTTCAGCAGGAGACAACGCAGACGCAACACTTCTTGGACATCATTTAGAAAGAAAATTAATGTGAGGAAGGCAAGATCCTTGAGTCACCTAGTCCTTCTCGGTGGAATTGTTTCTAATTGAATGTTAAGATCAAAGTTTAAGTTTATAAGAGAGAAAAACAAGCACAGATAAATAGTTATTATGTGACACCCTTATGAAAATTCATGACCTGCAGCTTTATCGGGGACCTTTTAAGAATTCTAATTGTGAAGTATGCAGAACTATTAAATGACTAGAGCGCTTCAGTCTCTCGATAAGAAGCGAGTTAAATAATTGTCCTGTTTAACTTGTGCTTGTTAACCTTTAAGGTCAACTAGTTTGAACATACGTTTAATGAAATCCTGGAGCCAGAATTTATGGTACTGCTGCTGAATGTTAAATTGGACAATTTACATAAGCAGGACATTAACCTTCCGAGTACTAAATAGCATTTTAGCACTTAGCCGCTGGGGACAATAAGGGACATGTTCTATATATTTGTGATTAGCTTGCCTGGAAACTCTCATGATGACCAATTGGCCTACCAAGTTTAGCAGCATAATTAAATGAATGGACTCAGCCTAAGTAAATTATCACTGCTGTGTACAGTATATCATTATAGTCCTAAGGAGGAGGGGGAGGGGGGTGAAAGGATTTGAATAATTTAATATTACATTACTAATTTATCAATGCTAAGTGACTGTGAGGAGACTCTCTGTAATTCGTTGGTTTAAATTTGATATTTGATTTACTGGTGGTGTGATTAAACTTGAGCCTACTTAATTTCTTTATCAGAAATTTATGGTAACTCAAAATTTATGATAGCACTCCCAATTCCTCCCCCCACACCACTCCACTGCCGCTTTTACCTCCCCTTTCCAGTAACAGAAGCATTTTCCATTTTCTCCTTCTTCCTTAAGAATAGCAAATACAAAGTATCATCAAACTTGTAATTAAGCTCCCCGCCATTTTTTTTAAAAAATTTTTTAAACAGCTATGTACATCTATCTTGTCCTGGCTGGTGACTCACCTAGAAGGCGAAGAAGCGGCCTTGGTATTCAAAAGTTTTCCCAATAAGGGGAAATGATCACTCAGGGGGAAATCAGGTTTAAAAGAAAAAGCCATCCTATTAACCCACTCTCTCTGCCTCACCTGCTTATTCAAATTCATGGACAAATTCATGGAGGAGAAGGCTATCCATGGCTAGTAGTCCTGATGGCTGTATATGCTATCTTCAGTATCAGAGGCAGCAGTGTGGCTATGTGCACCAGTTGCAGGGGAACATGGGTGGGAGGGTGCTGTTGTACTCATGTCCTGCTTGTGCGTTTCCCGTGGGCAGCTGGTTGGCCACTGTGTGAACAGAATGCTGGACTAGATGGACCTTTGGTCTGATCCAGCAGGGCTCTTCTTATGTTCTTGTTCTCCTCCTACAGAAAGCTGAGGCTTATTGGAGGAGCCACATGTGGCAGCATTGACTATGTTTATTCCGGGCGGTGACATTGTCAACGCTTGCAAAGGCACCCCTGGTGAGAAACATAGGATGACTTACAGCGCAAGCCTGTACACAGCGGTGTAGTGGAGCCAGGGCTTGCAGGGTTGAAATGCCGGGACGTGTTGATCAGCAGGGGTGATTATGTCATCTGCCACCTGCCTCAGGCTCCCCTGTTCCCTTGTAGCCAGTGGAGGCTGGGGGCTCCAATATCAGTGGGGCAGTGGATTCACTCTGGGTTGCCGTCTGAACTTTTAAGGAGCTATCCATGGTGCTGAACCTATTTCGGGGACTGCAGATGGTGCAGCACCATGGATAGCTCCTTTAAAATTCAGACTAAAACCCAGAGTGGATACACCACCCCACTGACATTGGAGCCACCAGCCTCCACTGCTCTGAGCTTAGCTGCAATCCTTACAGTCGCTGGGGGCGAGGGAATGGATGCTTCTGAGCAACAATATGTTCTTGTGAGGTTCCCTCTTGTACTGCAAAGTATTTTGCAGTGGCTTGGTCTTGAATGGACAATTATGACCCATGAGCTTTAGAAAAGAAAAGACTTGCTGTTGGTGGAGTTTGATGGCAGAGCACAAATGCACAATAGCAGCAGCAGACTTTCACCTGAACACACACACACACACACACACACACACACACACACACACACGGCTTGTTTCTAAAGTAGATACTTTTAAAAGCAAACAACAGTAACATAAGATTACTTGATTACTATATGCTTGATGGTTACAGATTTTGTAAATGCAGTTTCTTAAATGTTACTCATACTGTGAGATAAGGGAAACACAGGCCAAGTCCCTTTGCTTAAAACCAAGCAAATGTCAGTTAAGGCAGTTAACTGTAGGACTAGTCTAACTGTCAGAGGAGTGGTAGAATGGAATTTCTAACTTGTTGCTAGGCAACGTCCAGCATTCCCTGCCCAATACCACTTAGCGCTTTGCTCCACTGAACCCTGCTCCCTGACTTCTCAGAGAAGCTTAATTTCTCCCTTTGCTGATATGGACGACTACAGTTGGACTCTTCTTGGGTATGTGGCTTTGGGGACTGTCACGATGAGTGCCTGCACTTCAACATTTATCACTACATCACTGCTTTCTATACAATTGCATGTAATGTGTAGTTTGGCCCTCAGCCATTAAGGTGACTCAGGAGTCCAAGCAGAAGAACTGAGGAAAGGATGATGGATGGCAATTCAAGAAACCATGCAGACTTCCCAACTGTTGCTGTTGTGCCTCATATGGGCAGAGCAGGGCAATGACTGGCCTACCCTGTGTTTGGGGTAAGCCTCCATGGTTCTAATGAAAGGGATGAGAAGAGTGGAAGGTCGTGGCTCACTCCCTAGATGCTCAGTTTATGGCGGACATGGCTGCTGTGGGAAAGGAGCTCTACAGCTCTACAATCTAAACACTCTCCCCAGTGCCTGCTGCTCTTCCTTACTCAGAGGGGAAAGGGGAAGCCAATGGGGTTGCGGGACCCAGACAAAACCAAATCTGTCATTGTCTCAGCACAAGAGCAGAAACCTCATGAGATGATTTATATGCTGCAGCCTGGATGTGATGGATCACACAGATGCAGAGCCAACTGCTGTAGCCCAGCAGCCAGTGTGGGTGAGAACCAACCAGATACCAACAAGGCCACCTCACAGGAGTAGGGGGAGGAAGGAGATGTCAAAATAAAAAATGGCATCATTGGCGTTTTTATAGAGCTGAGCTTGATATACTTTTACAAAAGCTCAACAAAATTTAGGAATATGTATGTACCAGGATGGATGCATGATGTTAATGCCTAAAGTACTTGGTCCTTTAATCCAGCCCTGATATTGTGCATTTTTATAGACAATGCATGCAGGCCTCTAGGTCTAAAACAGGATCCGATTGCATAACATCAAATCCCACTATAGCCGTCTCAAGAAACAAGTCGCCCTCCCCTGGTCTATGTTAAGTATCTTGTAAATCCTCTTGAAGGGCAGGGCACTTTTGAACCGCAGCGCCTTCTGGAGAGGTGATTCCTGTTGGTGTCTCCTTGAGCTGCAGTTCTCAGTGCTGGTAGCCACCACAGAAGAACACATGAGATCCAGCACATGTGGGAGGAGGCTGGGTCAGCACCTCCTTTATCTGCTCAGGCAACTAGCGGAGAGCCTGCTGAACTCTCCACCACCCTCCTGCAATGGGAAGGAACCTTTCTGTGGGGAGTCCTGCCGCTCTGCCCCACCCTTCCAGCTGATCCTCATTCTAGCCCCTGTTCCGTGCTTTGTGTGTGTTCTTGTGCAGCAGCACAACTGCTGCAGGCAAGGCTGATGTGCAGCTTTGGGGGCAGAATAGGACCTAGTGTCTGTTGCCTATAAGCAACCTTTGCCAACCTGATGCCCTTCAGATGTGCTGGCTGGGGATGCTGGGCCTTGTAGTCCAGCACATCTGGAAGGTGCCAGGTTGGGGAAGGCTGCCTATGTGAGTAAGTGTTGAACTACAGGTCCGGACTGGTTCCATAAAACAATCCATAATCAAAGTTAGCAATCAGAGAAGCCAAAAGTACTCAAGGGGCGCTTAGGCAGCATTCCAAGTTAACGTGGTGTGAAATAACCACATTTTTCATCTGCCTACAAAAGATGGTTAAAGTTAGTGGTTGGGGAGTGAACTCAGAATTGTAGCGAGTTTGAAATACGAACTTTCCAAGTCAGAAAGTCACACACTCCATTACAAGTCAGTCCAGACCCAACTGAGCTTGGATCAAGTCTTATACGGCTTGGGACTGCAATACCTGTCGGAGTGCCTCTCTTGACCTAAATCTACCCGGACACTACGCTCAACATCTGTGGCCTTCCTCTGAGTGCCACCTCTGAGGGAGATCCAGATGGTGGGAACAAGGAAAGGGGCCTTCCCAGTGGTGGTGGCCCCTCGATTATGAAACAATCTCCTAACTGAGGCCTGCCTGGCACAAACTCTGCTATCCTTTTGGCGCCAGGTTAAGACTGCCCTGGATACCAAGGAATTTTATGGCATCTAATGGCTTTTAATGGCATATGGGGGGGCTTGTGTCAGCTGTTTTTTCTCTTTACAGGTCTAGTTGTATTGAACTTGTTTTAGTTGTTCAAATTGTTTTAAATTATGTTTTAAGTTTTGTATTGACATTTTATGCCATTTTATTGTATTTGTATTGTATTTTACTGTATTCATGGATTGTTGTTAACCACTTCAAATATTGGGCAGTATAGAGATGATGATGATGATGACTGACGACGACGACGAACGACGATGATGATGTGCCCGTGCTGCATTCCTGTGAGCCCTGATTCCAATCCACCACTCAGCAGAGGTGGTGTTAGGGGGCGGCCTACTAGGGCTGAAGCCCTGAATCTTTCATTTGGAGCCCTGAATCTCTGGGAGGCCATCTGCCCCACCATCCTGCTGTCTATGGGTACTTGCTTAAAATAAAGGTACAGGGGCCCTGATGATCTCCATTGCATCTGATCCCCCTAGATTAGCTTTTTTTTTTTCTTTTTTTTGCCCACATGTGCTTCACCTCCTGCTGTCCCCCCTCTAATCTCTCTGCCTGAAGGTTTTTTCTGAAATCAAATGCTCCCCTCTTCCCTGTTCATAATCCCTTTTTACAAATAGGGGTGTCCTTAGGAGACAGGGTCCTTTAAAGACACACACAGCAGAGACTTTACAGCATATGTAAATTAGCATATGAAAATTTGTGCATTTTTTTGGTCCTGTGGGCCTGAGCCCTGGATCTTTTCAGTACCTAGCACCGCCCCTGGTAGCCAGTCTTCCTTATCAATATTTAGTAAAATCATGTTGGAGCATTATTACCAGTGGTGGCATTGGAATCAGGGCTCACAGGGATGCAGCACGGGCACTTTTTAATTAGCAGGGATGCTGACATCATGTGTCGTCCCCCCCTCAGGCTTCCCTGTCCCCTCTGAGCTTAGGTGCAATCCCCACAGTTGGAGGGAAATGAATTTTCCCAGCAACCAATGTATTGTTCCTTGTTGTACACTATTTGGGTGTAGCTTGGTCTTGAGTGGGCAATTAAGATGCATTTGCTTTACAAAATATCTGCTTGCTTTACAAAAGACCTGCTCCTAGCATATGAAAACGAAATGATCTGGTTTGTTGATATGGATCAACACAGCTGTATGCAATTTTGAACTCTCCCTGGGGGCGTGGCTACGGGTACTGTCATGATGAGCGCCTGGATTTCAACATTTACTACCATACCACCGAGTTACATGTATTAGCATGGAAGATGTAGTTTCCCCTCAGATCTTTTAAACTGGAGATATTGAGGAGTCACTGAACCTGAGACCATCTGTATGGAAAGCAGGTGTACATCAGTCTTTTCGTCACAAGAGTGGTGCAGGGAGTTGAACCCTAACTTGGGGTGGCGGGGAGATGTCTCTTGGGAAGGTTATTCAGAGTGGAATTACCCCCTCAGGCAGCAAGACTGGGAAAGATGTCTGCCTGAGAACCCAGGTCAGCTTCCCCCTACGTGTGTTACCCTCCAGATGCATCATACTACAACTCCCATCATCCTCAGCCTGCAGGGCTTCAGATAAGGGGGGCAGTGGTCTGACAGTATAAGACAACTTCATATATTCTGATGCACATACATGCTAAGGCAGCTCAGTGAAACAAGCACACTCCTCTTCTAGGTGACCCTCAAGGTCAATCAGGGTTGAGTGAGAGTCTTTTGTGCTAAAAAGGAATGCAAATACTGCAACAACATCATCCAGATTCTTTGCCAGGAAAAGCTGGATTCTGTGACTTGATACTTTTGTTCCTGTATTATTCCTTTTTACAGGGCATATGTACACATAGAAATACCAAATATATGAAACACATTTGAAAACACATAATCCAGTGAACAACACGCTGTCAATACTTGAAATGATTAAATAATAGAATCAATTGGTGTCAATAGAGGCCTCTCTCTCTCTCTCTCTCTCTCTCTCTCTCTCTCTCTCTCTCTCTCGTGTGTGTGTGTGTGTGTGTGTGTGTGTATTTCGGGAACTAAGCGGTTGAGGGGGAAAGGTTGGAGCCGCCCCACCTGATGTGTGGTGATTCCAATCCAGATCAGGGCCACGTGGACCTACTCTAAAGTAAAAACAAAGGTGTCAGTTGCAGACCTATCTCTCTCCATCAACTGGTTCCATAGTTGAAAAGGCTGCTAAAAGCACATACATTATTCCTCCCCCCCCCCGCCCCGGGCATTTTAATTACCTTTTCTAGGAAAAGCAGCTTCTAATCTTTTTAATCTTGATCATGCCCATGAACAGTAAGAGGAAAAAGTTGGGGTGGGGGCAGTGGGGGCTGGGGGCTCCAATGTCAGTGGAGCAGTGTATCCACTCCACTCTGGGTTACAGTCTGAACTTTGAAGGAGCTATCAATGGCGCTGAACCCTACCCCTAGCCCAAAAGTAGGTCCAGCACCATGGATAGCTCCTTCAAAGTCCAGACTATAACCCAGAGTGGAGTGGATTCACAGCCCCACTGACATTGGAGCCCCCAGTCTCCACTGGGTGGGGGTGCTAGCAGTGATCCAGTGACAGCTGCTGCTGCTGTGCCGGCGTCCCTCTCTCCTCTGAGTTCCATGATGATTCTGCCCTCCTCCTGGGCTTTTGCTGCCACCAGTCACATGCGACCACTGAGCATTTGCTATTTTGGTTGGCCCTGTCTAACAGAAATGGCTCTTCAGTACCCTGTAATAAAACCTTGGCATGGTCAACACAGTTTCTCGCTGTGCTGAATGAATGGGCTTTTCGAAGCTTGCAGAGCTTCAAATCTTGTTCATTCCAAGTCTGCACCTTTTGCTGCAAAGCAATCAGCATTGGGTTCAAGGTGTAGCACAGTCCTCCTAATGCTGGTCTTCAGAGAGACATTGAATTTTTAAGTAGTTCATTTAAATACAGTAATACCTCGGATTACGAGTAACCCGGTTTATGAGTTTCTCAGTAAGACGAGGAAAAATTTGGCATAAATTTACATTTGAAAGATGAGCAAGTCTCGTAATACGAGCCGCTGCCGCCGCATGTGGCTCCTGTTGCGAAATGTCTTTCAAATTTAAATTTATGCTAGCAACGCGAGGCGCCAGCTGAGCGACCGGCCGCTGCCTCGTGATGCTGCGCCGGCCGGCTGTCCAAGCGAGTGGCCAGGAGGCGGGGGCATCCCTGGAGGCGCGGCGTGGCCGGGCTCGGCCGCCTGCCTCGCGCTGCTGCTCCGGCCGAGTAGCCAGAGGCGGGGACTTTCCGTGGAGGTGCGGCTGGGCTTGGCTGCTGCCTCGTGCTGCTGCGCTGGCCTGGCCGAGTAGCCAAGAGGTGAGGGCTTCCGTGGAGGCGAAGCGCCTCGCGCACTGCCATGCCTGCTCCCGGGCAGGCTCCCGGGCTCCTGCCGCTTGGTACCTTTGAAAGCGAGCCGCCCGCACTGCCGGCCTCCACGGAAGCCCCCACCTCCTGGCTACTTGGCCAGCCAGCGCAGCAGCGCGAGGCGGCGGCCGAGCCCGGCCGTGCCTCCATGGAAATCCCCACTTCCTGGCTACTCGGCCAGAGCAGCAGCGCGAGGCGGCGCCGCTCACTCAGCTGGCGCCTCGCTTTGCTAGCATAAATTTAAATTTGAAAGACATTTAGCAACAGGAGCCACATGCGGCAGCAGCAGCTCGTGTTGCGAGACTTGCTCGTCTTTCAAATGTAAATTTATTCCAAATTTTTCCTCGTCTTATGAGAAACTCGTAAACCGGGTTACTTGTAATCCTGAGGTATTACTGTAATTTCTCTGTCAGAAAGACAGTTTAGTGATATCTTGACAGAAAGTTATGGGCAGGACATTAATGCCCGGAAACAAACAATATTTTCCCCCCAGATTGGTGCAGGCAGTTTTTAAGAAGGTTCACTGCTCATGGTATGTACACCCACCCCATTTTTAGCCCACTCACAAGACCTATTTTACCAGGTCAACAATCAGACAAAATAGATGTATCTGTATACCAGGGATGGGTAACCTGTGGCCCTCCAGAAGTTGTTGCACTCCAACTCCCTTTGCCCCAAGCCAGCATGGCCAATGAGCTGGGAGGATGGAATTCGTAATGCAATAACATCTGGAGGGCCACACGTTCCCCATCCCCGACATACACCATGAGCAGCAATGTCTCTCTCAAACCAGTTTTGACTCTCAAGCCAACATGTTATAAAAAGGCACCTGGATATTAGATTTTAAGTTTCTTAGAGCAAACACATCACCCCCCCTCTCCCTCGCCTTTTCTTTTTATTTACTAATGTTGAAAAATGACATGTAAATGATGGTGATATAAATCACACCGATCTTTGCTTTCATTTGTTTGTTATGCATATTCATTTCACTGTTTGCAAAATGCGGGGCTTTGTACCGACATTAGGAATAAAACTGGAACTGGACTGAACCCAAAAGTCATATGTCAGCCTTCTTTAGCTCAAGAGAGTGACGCTGTTAAACAAGATACATTACCCTGGCCCACACGGCTCTATTTTTCTACTTTGTTGTTGATGTCACCGCAGTGCATTGGTGCCTTCAATCAGCTGTCAACGGGAGTGCAAGGTGTAGGGGTCCTTAGAAGCAATTTGAAAAGAGCTCTTCCATGTCAGACATTCTCCTTTCCTTTTCCTTGCTCCGCCTTCCAGGTTATTCTTCATCTGAGACACTTCTTTGTTCATCTGAAAAACATCTTTTTAGAAAATAATAATAATGCATTAGGATTCAATGCAGCCAAAGTTTGTACTTCTCCATATGTTCCATGGAGGGGGGCCAATTACAAAGGACCGTGTACAGAGGCATTCCCATGCTGTGAGCTGTAAGAGGACTATTAGTGCAGCCTTCCCCACCCTGGCGCGCTACAGATGTGTTGGACTACAAATCCCACCATCCCCAGCCACCGGGACATGCTGGATGGGGTGATGGGACTTGTAGTCTGACACATCCGGAGGGCACCAGGTTGGGGAAGGCTGTGTTGTTGGAAATTAATCTAAAAATTAAAGAAGGTAAGAGTATCAGATGAACCCAGCTAGATTAGACCAAAGGCCTATTTCAGTCTTCCCCACCCTGGTGCCCTCCAGATGAGTTGGACTACAAGGCCCATCACCCCCAGCCAGCATGGCCAGTGGCTGGAGATGGTGGGACTTGTAGTCCAGCTGCACTAATATGGGACTACAACTCCTGCAATTCCCAGTCAGTGTGGCCAACACCTCTGAGAAGCCCACCACCAGGGCTGGAAGAAGTAGCCCCCTCCTGCAACTGGGATCCCCCAGAGGAGGCTGCCAGCTACAACTCTGTGTGATTTCCTGCCCTGGTGTTGCCACCTTCCAATCACTTTCTGCTAGGGCCAGGTCGCCCATTCTGCCCATCCCTCAGCTCCTAGTGTGATTAGATCATCCAATGCAGGGAGGTGTGGCAGATCTGCCTGCCCTCAGAGTAGTCTGCCTGTGGCAGCTCTGCACGATTTACTGCTCTGGCCCTGCCTCCTTCTGATCAGCATGTGCTCAGGGTAGCTCATTCTGCTATGTCTCTGCACTGGGTGTGATTGGATGATTCAGTCACTCCTGATGTAGAGATACAGTAGAAGTACCTGTCCTCGGCAGATGCTGCCCATTACCTCTGCAGGAGTAGTAACTGCTCCGGATTGTCCTTTTTATCCCAGTCAGAAGGCATACCCAGAACACTGACTCACATAGGACCAAATCAGATGTGATGATGATGGCCATGCTATACTACAAGACAGTACTAATCATAGAATCATAGAAAAGTAGAGTTGGAAGGGGCCTACAAGGCCATTGAGTCCAACCCCCTGCTCAATGCAGGAATCCAGGTCAAAGCATCCCTGACAGATGGCCGTCCAGCTGCACCTTGAATGCCTCCAGAGTGGGAGAGCCCACCACCTCCCTAGGTAGTTGATTCCATTGTCTTATTGCTCTGACAGTCAGGAATTTTTCCTGATGTTTAGGTGGAATCTGGGTTCCTATAACTTGAGCCCATTATTCCGTGTCCTGCAAACTGGGATGATTGAGAAGAGATCCTGGCCCTCCTCTGTGTGACAACCCTTTAAGTACTGGAAGAGTGCGATCATATCTCCCCTCAGTCTCCTCTTCTGAAGGCTAAACATGCCCAGTTCTTTTAGTCTCTCCTCATAGGGCCTTGTTTCCAGTTCCTTTATCATCCTTGTTGCCCTCCTCTGAACCCTCTCCAGTTTGTCTAGGTCCTTCTTAAAGTGTGGTGCCCAGAACTGGACACAGTACTCAAGATGAGGCCTAACCAGTGCTGAGTAAAGGGGAATTATCACTTCCCGTGAGTTGGAAGCTATACTTCTATTAATGCAGCCCAAAATAGCATTTGCCTTCTTTGCAGCCATATCGCATTGCTGGCTCATATTCAGTCTGTGATCTACCACAATTCCCTTCTCACTTGTGGTATTGTTGAGCCAAGTGTCCCCCATTCTGTAACTCTGCATTTGGTTTCCTCTCCCTAGGTGCAGCACTTGGCATTTATCCCTATTAAATTTCATTCTGTTGTTTTTGGCCCAGCACTCCAGCCTATCGAGATCGCTTTGAATTTTGTTTCTGTCTTCCAGAGTATTAGCTGTTCCACCCAACTTTGTGTCATCTGCAAATTTGATAAGCATTCCCTGTAGCCTCCTCTTCCAAGTCATTAATAAAAATGTTGAAGAGCACTGGGCCCAGGACCGAGCCCTGTGGTACCCCGCTCATTACCTCTCCCCAGTTTGAGAAGGAACCATTGATAAGCACTCTTTGAGTCCGATTCTGTAGCCAATTGTGGATCCACCTGATAGTTGTTCCATCTAGCCCACTTTTAGCTAGCTTGCTAATCAGGTTATCATGAGGCACTTTGTCGAAAGCTTTGCTGAAGTCCAGATATATTATGTCCACTGCATTCCCACAGTCCACAAGGGAGGTTACCCGATAAAAAAAATGAGATCAGATTAGTCTGGCAGGATTTGTTCTTGACAAATCCATGCTGGCTTCTAGTAATCACTGCATTGTTTTCAAGGTGCTTGCAGACTGACTTTTTAATAATCTGCTCCAAAATTTTCCCAGGGATTGATGTCAGACTGACTGGCCTATAGTTCCCAGGTTCCTCCTTCTTGCCCTTTTTGAAGATGGGAACAACATTTGCCCTCCTCCAGTCATCTGCCACTTCACCTGTCCTCCATGATTTCTGATTGTGTAGAAAGGGGGGGGGGCGCAGCTTTCTGACTTTGACAGCAAAGGGGACATGAGGATGATGCCTGTAAGGTTCTTCAGGGACCCAGGGAAAAGCAGGAAGGTGTTCAAGGCGGAATCGGTTTGTTTTTTTAAAGACAACTTTGGTATCAGTGAGTACTTCGACTGAGGCCTATCAGAATCTGGTCTAGATTGCGTAGGCAAGAGTGAGGTGGGAGGTTCTAAGTAAAACCTGGGTTGGATTTCCTAGAAAAATATGGATTGGTCTTTGAAACATTACAATGACCGCAGGACCCACCCCCATTCCCACAGTTTATCTCCAGCAGTCTCTCCCTCTCCCTGCACATCTGCTTTTCTGTGCTGGGCTGGCTGGAATTGGCAGTCCACAGCCCCCACCCCCACCCTGCCCCATAGCTGCATTTCGGGTAAAATAATAATAATTAAAAATCAGGAGATCCGATGTCTAGTTTGGCCTTAACTGGTAGGGGTGGCTCAGCACTTCCATCTGCTCAGCACCCCCTTATAGTGCTGGTGTGCATCTGGGTACCCTGGTGGAACTCAGGGCCAAAATAGGCATCACTATCAGTGCATGTCTAGCATCTGCGTCTTCTTTTCATTTTTACTCTACAGTAGCACAGGGGGCTGATCTGGATCTTAAAATCCCCCACACTAGCGTCCTGATCCAGACCAAGACCCTTGCTCCTACTCAAGTGTAAAAATGGGGAGAAAAGACATAGTGGCTAGTCATACAGTTAAAGCAATGTCTGTTTTGGTCCTGAGTTCCATGTCAACTTGTGTAGGATCAGAACACCAGTTTTATTAGAGGGTATAACGTTTCCCACTGTCCCCCTCCCTCTCTCTCTCTTTCTGTCTCCCCCTTTTACTTTATTTCAAAGAATTGATTCGCTTGAGCAAAAGATTACATTTTCCTATGGCATGCCTCTCTACTGCACTATATAGAAGTATTTTTTTTTAATATATAAACTTTGAATATGAAAGCATCCATGTGGTAGAATGATTGAAGGTGATTTTTTAAAATATATCTTTCAACTTTTCTGTAAGACACCTTCTCGCGAAAACAGGCAGAAGGTGGTGGTGGTTTTCCTGACACTTTGTGTGTGTGCATATATATGTGTGCGTGTGTGTGTGTGTGTGCATATATATATATATATTATATATATTCTCCTTTCTGTTGCTTTAGTGAGTCAATCACACTAACAGGTACCAGTTCTTTCGCAAGGGCCTCAGGCTAAGTAGAGCAAATGACAAAAACACTTTCAGGTTGTCATGTGTTAATGCTAAATGCCCTACAGACCCTACTGCTTATTCATCTTCATCTGCTTGACTAATGCTTTTCCCATGTTGTTATGTGTTGGTAAATTAAAGAAGCTTTCTAGACAGTTCTGTCAACAATTTACTGAAATGTACCTCATTAGCGCGGTGGAGCTGTCACATGAGTGTAATTTAATCCTATTGAATTATCACTCAAAAATGCTTGAATATCCTGCCCGAGAAGGTAAGGTTTTAAGTAATACTGTCACATCCCCCCCCCCCATGGATGAAGTTTAACATGTACCACCACCAAACAACAAAAAAAAGACTATTGAGTTTTAGCTAACAGTGACAGTGCCAATTCCATATATTTTAGACATTAGCCATGCAATCATATGCATGTTTACCCAGATGAAAGTCTCACTGTGTTCAATGGGGCTTACTCTCAGGTAAGTGTGTGTATAGGATCGCAGCCTGAGGCTCACTGGGACTTCTAACTAGGCATGTTTAAGATGGCAGTGCAATCCAAAAATGTCTACTCAGAAGTAAGTCCCATTGAAATAGGGCTGGGAAGATCCTTAATCATCTACTGCAGTTAGATTTGCAGTTGATATCATCTAATGAGGACACTGCACTTTATGAATGGTGAGGAGCAGCGATGTATGAGAAATACATACATACACAAAATTCTTATTCAGATCATCATCATCATTATTATTATCATCATTATTCCCTCCCCATTCCTTTTTCCTTGTGTGTCGTGTGTCTTTTTAGATTGTAAGCCTGCGGGCAGGGACTGTCTTGTTAATTGTTGTAAGCTCTCTCTCTGCCCAGAGAGCTTCGGCTATTGGGCGGTATAAAAATGAAATAAATAAATAAATAAATAAATTGGATTCAGCCCATTTTTAATCTGAATTTACCCAGGTTGCACCTTCCAGAATGAACATGGACTCGGTCGGACGCAATCTGTGGTCAAAGTCCATACGTTTCTGAGTGTGCAGTGTGATTCGTGGACCCCCCCAAAAATCTGTTTGACAGCATTGCATACATTTGGAAAATGTGCATGAAAAAATGCATACTTTTGGAAAATGTGCACAAACACACTTTAATCAACTGGAGAAAAATATGTACATTTCAAAGATGTGCACACCTGAAGCATACATTTGGAAAAATACGCCCAAAAATACACACAGATTTTCATGTGAAAAGAAAAAAAACCCAAAGCTCTCAATCCAACATGGACTCAAGTCAGAATGAGTTTCAAGGTAGAACTTGGAGAACTTCTGCAAGCTCGAGTTTCGCTGATTCGCACTTCCCTAGTGAGGAGAGCAGGAGGTGGGGGAAGAGCAGGGCAGGCTGGTGACTCCTATGTCAGTGGGGCTCCTTATCCATTGCAGGTTTTTGTTTGAGCTTTATAGGAGCTGAACTCCATCTTCAAAATAGGTTGGCCACCATGGAGCACCATGGATAGCTCCTATAAAGCTCAAAATAAAAGATGCAATAGATAAGGAGCCCCACTGACATAGCAGTCACCAGCCTCCCCTGGGGAAGAGGGGGAGTTGTTTATTGCTTTAAACAACTGCTTTACAACTGCCCACCCCACCTCCTGGTAACCCTCCCTGACATCAGGTGCTAAGTGGGAAAACCTGTCTGAGAACCACCAAGCCAAAGCAGAGTGCTCTCTCTGAGCCATTTGAGACCTTCGGACCCCTTACAGAGCACTGCTAGGGGGCAAAACCTAAGGAAGTGCACCCCTTTGGTTCACCCTTCAGGATGGCATGAGGGTGAGGGCACTATTTCTCTCTTTCTCCCTCCCTCCCTCTTTCTTGTTTGTTTGTTTGGCTGTTTATTTTGCTTGTTTATTTGGTTGTTTAGTTGGCTGTGCATGGGAGGTGAGAGTAGGGAACACCTGATGACAGAGCTGTATTTGTGTCCTGCCCTTGGGGTTTATGAGCTGCTGTTTTATCCAGGTGAGATATGGGGGATAGAGGCTTTGTGTGCTAGAACACCTTCTGCCCAGGGTGGGAGCCTCTGGTGGCTAGAAGTGGGATTCCCTCTGGATGAGAGCCAGGGGGGAGAAGTATTTGCAACACTCCAGGCGAGAGATGGAGTGAGCATGAAGTAGTAGAAGTAGGTTTGAATGGCTAGAAAGCATGCACTTTGGTTGTTCTCTGTGTTGCTTGGTGGGTTGGCAAGCCTGATGTCACATCTGTGACCAGTAGCTGGTTATAACCACAAGCTATAATTTGTGATTGTGCTGGGTCGGCTGTGTGTGACTGGCTGGATGAATGGAGAGTGTGTGAGGTTCTGGGTGTTTGAGGGTATGTTTGAGTTGTGCATGTGTGTGAAGTCTGGTGTGGCAAGGATGCGCTTGCAAAACTCTGATTCAGGGAACTGTGGAGGTGGTAACTCAATTCCAGTGAAGAGGGCAGGAGATATGGCAGGAGGAAGGAGGAAGGACATCAGAGTAGAATGGGTTACAGATGTTTATACCCCTCTACCCCTTCCCCGAGCTCTTATGTACCTGGTAGCTCATCCACCGAGCCCTCCTGTCTTATGGTGTTGCTCTTTAACACCAGGTCGGTCTGCAGTAAGATTGCACTCATGCATGATTTAACTGTGGATGAGAAGGCCGATCTGACGAGTATTACTGAGACTTGGGTTGGTGAGCTGGGGGGGTGGGGGTTGATCTGACCCAGCTCTGCCCGCCAGAGTACTCAATGCAGCACCAACATAGGCTGGAGGGCAGGGGAGAATTACTGTGGTTTACAGAACTTCCATCTCCTTGAGGGGTTGCACCTGTTGTTTGGCCACAGAGACAGAATTGGGGATGCTGCTGGACTGCCCAGTGGTCTCCCTGACTGAGCTGGCAGAGGTAGTCTCAGGTGTGGTGTTGGAAGAACACATGATGGTGGTTCTGGGTGACTTTAATTCCCATGCTGAGGCTGTCTCTGGAGCTCTGTCTCTGGAGCTCCAGCTCAGGACTTCATGGCCTCCACGACAACCACGGGGCTGTCTCAGTTTGTCATTAGCCCAACAGATGTAGTGAGTATACCTTTGATTTGGTTTCTGTGCCGAGCTGTGAGATGAGTAGTCTGAAAATTGGGGGTGGGGTGTCCAAGTAAACTCCATTGTCATGGTCACACCATTTCCTGGTGAGATTTGAGCACACGGCGTAACTTCCCTCCTGCAGGGGTGGAGGACCCATTCAGATGGTCCATCCCAGTAGAATGATGGAATCGAATGGATTTCTGAATGTTCTTGGGGATTTTCCAGTGGAGAGAGCTGGTGATCCAGCCGGGGTCCTAGTCTCACTGTGGAATGGTGAGTCAGATGCGGAGGGCCATTAACTTGATCAAGTGTCCTCTCTGATGCTGTAGAGCCTGCTGTCCATGGTATACTGGGGAGCTATAGACAATGAAACAGGCTGGATGTCAGCTAGACTAGAGCACAAATGGCATAAGACTCAAAGTGATTAGATTAGATTATTAGATTATTTATTTACGGTCATAGACCAAAACCGACTCAAAGTGAAGACGACCGAACATACTCTAGAGCACATAATTGTGCCTATTGCATGGCAGCGTGGGCAGCAAAGAAAACTTACTTTGCTGCCTCCATTGTGTCCTCGAGTAGCCATCCAGCAGAGCTCTTTCAAGTGGTCCAGGGGTTGTTAACACTCTCTCCAGTGAGGGGAGCTCTGGTCTCTTCAAGGACCTGCTGTGACCTTTTTTCACTGCACTTTGAGGACAAAATCATTTGTCTCCACAGTAAACCTGATGCTGTTGTTAGAGCAGCTCCAGTCGAGGTGCCTGATGCCACCATCTACCCGACTTTGTGGGATCAGTTTCAGTTGCTGCAGCCTAATGATGTGGACAAGGTGCTTGCAGCAGTCTAGGGGTGTACCCGCTTGCCTTGTGGTGGGTGTAGTGGGCCGAAATCAGGCCCGCTCATGCCCGCCAGAGGCTCGCGGGGCCTTACCAGGTCCAGGGCTCCCTCGGCATGCCGCCTCGAGCCTGCCACACCGGCCCCGTCGCATCACTTCCGGCTGGCCCTGTTTTAAGATTGCTTAAAACAGCCCTGTTGCCCTGGTTTCTCCACAAAATACGCAGCGCGGGGGTCCAGCGCGCTGGCGCAGGATCCCGTCGCGTCACTTCCGGCCAGCTGGAAGTGACACGACAGGGCCAGTGTGGCCGGTGCGGCGGGCTCAAGCAGTGTGGAGAATTGCTCCGTGCCGCTCAGAAGATCGAGGTGAGATAGGCTCGTTGCCTGTTCTGGATGGGGTTGCACTCCCTTTGAAAGATCGGGTTCATAGTTTGGGGGTACACCTAAATCCATCACTGTTGCTGGAGGCTCAAGTGGCCATGGTGGCTCAGAATGCCTTTTACCAGCTTTGACTGGTATGCCAGCTATGGCCTCTCCTGGACAAGGATAAATTGGCCACAGTGGTACAGGTGCTAGTAACCTCAAGACTGGATTACTGTGATGCGCTCTAAGTGGGGCTGCCCTTAAGGCTGCTCTGGAAGCTGGAGTTAGTGCAGAATGCAGCATTTTTGGCTATTGTCAGGAGTTGACCCTTTTCAGCATGTAACCCCTTTGCTAAGGGAACTGCATTAGCTGTCTATTTGCTATTGGGCCAGGTTTAAGGTTTTGCTATGAGAAGCCCTAAACAACTTGGGACCAGCATACTTGAGATAGCACCTTCTCCCATATCAATCTGCGGTCATCAGATGGGATGTTCCTGATGGTTCCACATGGACCTATGGCCCAACTGGTGTCCACCCAGAGTACAGCCTTCAGTGTGATGGCTCCTCTTCTATAGAACTCCCTGCCTCTGGTGGTCAAACAGTATACTGTGTTGTTTTCAGTGCTGCTGAAGACATCTTTATTTCAAGCAGCCTTCCTTGATTGAGCAGCCACAGTTTGTACTGGTATTCTGCTTTTTTGTTTTTTAAACTTTTAATACGTTGTTTTAATTTTTTATATGTTTTAATATGGTGTTTAATCTTTTATATGTTTTAATATGGTGTTTTTATTCTTTGTATATTTTATTGTTCACCGCTCCAGAATCTGTTTAGATGTGGAGTGGTATATAAATGTAGCAAATAAATAAAATAAAATAATGCAGTTCTCTGCTCTAAAGTAAAATCTCCCATCTCCACAAATACCCAGTCAGATGGGTGAACAGGTAATTTTTTAAGTGAATTAAATGGGACTCACTCCCAAGTAATTGGGTATTGGTCTGCATCCTGAGAAGCTATTTCACATATGACTGGTTTCCTTCATAGATGTAGGGAAAAACCATGTCCCTCCAAGCATATTGCCATGTGTAAAGTTCTTAAGTGTCTTGACTCGACACTGATGTTTGTAACAGAAATGGTTTATTAAACAACTGCCTGACAGGGCTTTAAATATAGGCCCGGAGATGGGTAAGATCTAGAGATACACATTGAACAATTAATCCATTCTGCTTGAATACCGCAAAGCCTATATGCATTTATACCTACATAGGAAAATCACCATGTGTGAAGTGAGCCAAATTACACCAAGGTGACGTTCTGAATATCTGAACTGCTAATACAGGTCTGCACAACTTGTGACCCACCAAACTACAGCTCACCAGCTCCTGGAAAGCATTCTATATGGGGCTGCCTTTTTTGAGGACATCTCAAGAAGAGAAGGCAGTCAAAGAAGACCTCAGGGCCTACTCCAGCTGAACTTTCCCTTCCTCCCCACAACCCCTAGCACAGGGCCATCAGCTGTCAACCGCCCTGTGGGAAGGATTCCAGGAGAGAGGGAGGAAGATGACAATGACACCAGAAACATGCTCCTGTTCCAGATGGACTCTCCCTGCCCCCAGGGCCATCTTCCACCAGCTACCCCGGGGGAGGGAACCAGATAATTTATTTTAAAATTTGTTAATAAGCACTGGGGAACCTGTGGCCCTAAGACCATAAGAAGAGTCATGCTGCATTATTCAGACCAAGGGTCCATCTAGTACAACATTCTGTTCACACAGTGGCCTGGCCAACCAGCTGCCCACAGGAAACTCACAGGCAGGACATGAGTGCAACAGCACCCTCCTGCCCATATTCCCCAGCAACTGGTGTACATAGTCATACTGCCTCTGATACTGGAGGTAGCATATAGCCATCTGGACTAGTAGCCATTAATAGCCTTATCCTCGAATGTGTCCAATCCCCTTTTAAAGCCATCCAAATTGGTGGCCATGACTACATCCTGTGGAAGTGAATTCCATAGTTTAACTATGTGCTGTGAAGAAATACTCCCTTTTATCTGTCCTGAATCTCCCACCAATCAGCTTCATGGGATGACCCCGGGTTCTAGTATTATGGGAGAGGGAGAAAAATGTCTCCCTATCTACTTTCTCCACACCATGCATAATGTTGTACACCTCTATCATGTCTCCCCTCCATATGTTTGTTGGACCAGAACTCCCATCAGCCTCAGGCTTCTTGGCCAATGATCAGGGATGATGGGATTTAAAGTCCAAGAACATCTGGAGGGCCATAGCTTCCCCACCCCTGTTCTACATGGCTTGGAACCTCGATACTTTGTGGAACACCTCCTCCTGTATGTACCTAGCTGTGCCTTAAGATCATCTATGGAGGCCCTCCTCCAAGTGTCCCCTCAGTCTGACATCCGGAAGGTGGCTAGAGAGAGAAGGTCCTTTTGATAGTGCACCTGTCCCTCGTTATGGACCACTCTCCCTAGGGAAACTCACCTGACCCACCCACATTGTTGTCCTTTCAGTGCCAGGCTGCTTTACTTGTTCTCCCAGACATTTTAATATCTTGTTATTTTAGTCCCTTTATTTTTGATGGTGGCATTATTTATTTATTTCATTTCTATACCTCCCAATAGCTGAAGCTCTCTGGGCAATTTAAAACAATTCACAGAATACAATAAAATACAGTACAAAATACAATAAAAACATAAAATTTCACTACAAAAATTTGGAAACTGCATTTAAACAATTGAAACAAGTTAATACAACTAGACCTGTTAAAAACAACTGAGATAAGCCCCCCGCCCCCGTGCCATTTAGAGCCATTAAATGTCTCGGCATAGGGGGCAGTCTTAACCTGGTGCTGAAAGGATAAGTTGGCGGCAGGCGGGCCTCCATGGGGAGATCATTCCATAATTGGGGGGGGGGCCTGGCACTGAGACAGCTTTAGCTCAGGGATGGGGGCCTCTGGCCTGTGAGCCTAACATGGCCAATGGAAGATCCCCATTCAGCCTCATTAATTAATTACATTTTTCTATACTGCCCAATAGCCAAAGCTCTCTGGATGGTTTACAAAAATTAAAAACCTTGAAAATACAGGATTATGCGTAATACAGAAACAGTTTAGCTACAAACATATAAACAGAGCAGACACACATAGGCGCGTGCGCACATATGCACACACACACACACACATTGAAACAATATCCCATGACCTGATTAAAAAACCTATCATATGCTGCTAATGCCTTGGGGTAGAGGAAATTCTTAACCTGGCACCCAAAAGGTAACAATGTTGGCGCCAGGCAGGCCTTGCTGGGGAATGCATTCCAAAATTGGGGGGGCAGCACCGAGAAGGCCCCCTCCCTTGTTGCAACCTTCCGATCCTCCCTCAGAGGAGGCCCCCAAAGGAGGGCCTTAGATGATGAGCATAGTGTCCGGGTGGGTTCATGCCTTCCAGCTTCCCCTGTCTTATCTCTGATCACTGAGTTTAGCTTCTGTACTTGCTGGTAGTTTTTAGCTCCTGTGATTTGTATTGTCATCTTACTGTGTTGGTATTTTATTATTATTATTATTATTATTATTATTATTTTTGCTGAGCTGGGTTTTTAAAGACGTGTTGTTGGATTTTTTAAATTGTATAGTTGTTATGGGCTGAAGGTATGTTTTACAATGGCTGAAGCTAAACAGGTATACGTCTGGTCAGTGCCTGGATGGGAGACACCTGGGAATCCTATGAATGCTGCCTTGGGTTCCATGATGAAAGAAAGGTGGGATATATAAATGTACAAAATAAATAAAATAAAGAATTGATTCTGAACGACAGCTAGAGTACTTGTTTGATAAAGTGCCTACTAAATAAAAATGACAAATAAATCCAATGAACCCCCATGGATTACGAGAACCAGGGCTTTTTTTCTGGTGGAACTCACCGGAACTGAGTTCCAGCACCTTTTCTTCTATTAATTGCATTACAATTTAATCGCCATCTACTCCTGAGGAAATGTAATCCAAGAGTTCCGGTACCTTTTTCTCCAGAAAAAAAGCACTGACGAGAACACAGTTTGAAAACCATTCCTCTGCTACATACATTAGCAGCACCATTGGGGGATGGAACAATATTGAAATAATGGCCATACCACTCAAGTAATGTTCAAACTAGGGTCAAGAACATAAGAAGAGCCATGCTGGATCAGACCAAGGGTCCATCTAGTATAGCATTCTGTTCACACAGTGGCCAACCAGCTGCCCATGGGATCCCACAAGCAGGACATAAGTGCAACAGCACCTTCCCACCCATGTTCCCCAGCAACTGGAGTACATAGGCATACTGCCTCTGATACTGGAGGAAGCATATAGCCAATCAGGACTAGTAGCCATTGATAGCCTTCTCCTCCATGAATTTGTTCAATCCCCTTTTAAAGCTGTCCAAATTGGTGGCCATCACTAAATCTTGTGGAAGTGAATTCTGTAATTCTTCACTGCGTGAAAAAGTACTTCCTTTTATCTGTCCTGAATCTCCCACCAACCAGCTTCATGGGATAACCCTGGATTCTAGTATTAGATGGAGAAAAATGTCTCCCTGTCCACTTCCTCCACACCATGCATAATTTTGTACACTTCTATCATGTCTCCCCTTACTGGCCTTTTTTGTAAGCTAAACAATCCCAGCTGCTGTAACCTTTCCTCATAGGGGAGTTTCAGTACCAGTCATCAGTTTGGTGGGGAAAATCATTCCTCACAATTAAGGGTGCGGAGAATTTTGTTCAGTTCACATTTTGACCCAATTCGCACTTCACAAATCAATATGTGAACTGGAACGCAGTTATCCTTCCGTATTCACACTTCTCAGAATTTTGCGGTGCAATTTTTCAAACAAAAAATGTGTTTGTATGTCAGGGGAAAGGGTGCACAAAAGTGCATGTAATCGTGAAAACGTAGATAGAAGGTATTATTTAAAGGGAAACTGTTTACAAAAATGCACACAGATATGTGTATATTAGGAGAAAAACGCATGAAAATGCATGTGAATTCTCTGAAGACTTTTTTTTTTCCAGTCGCAAATTGATGCAGAAACAGGATGGAATAATAAGCTAAGGACTGGAAAAATGAGAGAATCCGAAACGGACAGCTCCGTCTATCCCTGCCATCAGCACGCATGGAGCCCGCCCACCGCTGCTCATGGGAATCTCTGGCTTTGAAGGCAGCCTGAACAAATTTCATTATTTCGTGATTTGGGAAGGCTTATTGTGACAAAATCTGAATAATAATAATAATAATAATAATAATAATAATAATAATAATAATAATAATAAATTATTTCTTACCCACGTCTCCATCTAGATCAAGGCGGGGGACAGCAAAAAATATAAAATACATAGACTAAGCAAAATACAATACATACTATTAAAACATCTTAAAAACATCTTAAAAACATCATAAAACATCTTAAACTGAAAACTCCTGACGTGGTTGATTGACTGCTGCTCTGCATATTGGGAAGAGCAAAAAATAAATAAATCCATCTACTTTATGTCATCTTTCCATTGAGGGTCATCTGGTACCTTCTGCGGAAATGAGTCCTCAAGTGCTTGGAGTGTCCCTGTGTAACTCTCTCTCTCTCTCTCTCTCTCTTTCTTGGCTGGCTTTACATATTTAATGAGATTTTACAGTTTTAGGCATTGTAAATTAGCAGCCTTCCGAGCCCTCTCAGACCTTCTTCCACCTCCTCTCCATGTACTTGTCAGGTTCCACAGGCTGCGCTCTAAATTGCAGAAGGAAGAACCGCTGGCTTTGCATAACATGAATAACAAAATGTCACAAGAACATTATATTTTCATAACGATTGCACACACCCAACATACACAAAACCTTTAGATGCTTCTCCTAAGTGGACGTGAAAGAGCAACGTTTCCTTGAAAAGGTCTGTGTTTGTGTAAATCTCACACAATGAAACACAGGCAATTTAAAAATACACTCTGACCTTGATAATGCAGAAAATGCAACACGGCTCAAATATCCCATGGAAATGTGTGTTGCTGTTTTTAAATGGACTATCAAATTAAAAAAGTGTTATCCAAGAAAGGTAAGCTATACCTTATTATAGCAGTTTTCAAACTGTGTTCTTGAAAACTCTGAGGTTTTTTTCACAAGCTTATCAGGGCTTCCTCAACAAGAAGAACATAAGCAATGGCAGACAAGCTTCCCTTGAAGACAGCTTATGGTCTATTCTGGGTTTTTGTGGGCATCGGGCAAGAGACCTGCAGTGCCCCCCCCCACAGTACAGGGGTGAGCCCACTGCCCAAAGAATGGGAGGATGAAGGGCAGCCACCGTCGAGAGGAAGAGGTCAGCTCAGTTGCCAGCCCAACAGCCAAACTTTCCCTGATTGCCATGAGGCCTGGCAAAGTACAGAGCATCAACTCCATTGCCATGGAGACAGGGATCACACTCCATGCTAGAAGCTCTGGTGTGTTGTTGCCAGGTCTGTCTCTGTGGTGATGGGGCACTTCCAAGCGTTATGACAAGATAATATCTCAGGGCTGGAGAGGGAGGTGGAAAGCAGCAAATGCCTCCTTGTCAGGCCTGTGGCCAACTTGAGCCCAGGAGAGACCTCTTAGTAGGAGGATTTATTTATCTATTTTTATTTTATTTATTATATTAGATACCCCGCCTTTTTTCCTGCAAGGAACCCTAGGCGGCTTACATAATCCTCCTCCCCCACTTTATCCTCACAACAACCCTGTCAGGTAGGTTAGGCTGAGAGTCAGTCACTGGCCCAAAGTCACCCAGTGAGCCAGAAGACCCTTTTGCCCAGGGTTTTCTCAGGAGCAAGGGTCCCAGACTTTTGCTGGGTTAAGAGTTCCTGTAGAGCCTTTGAAAATTCTTTGGGAAATGCTATCACACACACTGAAAAATCTGCATTCTGGCTCCCATGGAGAGCTCCCATGATACAGGAGGCTCTCCTCTTCAGACAGTCACCCTCCATGAGTACAGGGCGACAAACACAAGCGAGGAGAGGGGTGGGGCTAGAGCACTCTTCCTCAAGCATTGTTTTTAACCCTGTTTTGAATGTCTGAATCTGAATAGGTTTATGAGTCTGTGTTTACCTAGGTTGAATATGATATTGTATGTTGATATAGAGGACACAAATTAAAAAACACTCCACACCACCTTTGGAGATGATGAGCCCTGCTGATTCCTCCCCGCCCCCCCAAACAGAAACACTAGTTAGCAGGGCCGGTACTACCACTAGGCAGACCCAGGTGGCTGCCTAGGGCGTGTGGTGGAAGAGGGCGCAGAAATGCTGTGCTCCTTCCTCGCCGCCGGCGTGCTCCTGCCCCGCCTGGCCGCCTCGCCGACAAAGGCACCGGTCCGCAACCACCAGGTCTGTGCGGGGGGGGGGATTGCGGGCGCCGGGCGGGCTCGTGATCGCGCTCGGCTTTCCTCTGCGCCTGGAGCTAGGCCAGGTCAGGACCGCGCGCGGTGGCGGCGGCGGCCGGTAGGCAGCGGGGAAAGCGGCTGCTGGAGGAGGTGGGCGGGGGGGCGCTGGGCAAGCAGGCATTTCCCGGCTGCTTTGCTCCGGAGCCCTCCCCCCGCACGGGGGGGGCGCTAAATATAAGCCAGCCTAGGGCGCCAAACTGCCCTGCACCGGTCCTGCTAGTTAGTTTACTTTTCAACAATGGAGACATTTCTATAATGGGCTTAACTATTGTTAAATGCTGCCAATTTTATTCCACTTGCTCTTTGTAGATATATTTTGCTTCCATATCACAGCTGTCATACAGTTCTTGGGGAAACCCATGTCTTTTCCTCTGCTGATTTCATTAAAACTCTAGTACTTTCATATTAAGTAAGGAACTAGAATTGTCAGCTAGCTCATGGTTTTTCATTGCTAGTCAGTTGATATGGTTTTAATGATAATAATAATAATAATAATAATAATAATAATAATAATAATAATAGGTAAACATGTGTGTGTATGACATGTAAGTTATGAATCTTGCTATATGTTCATGTTATTTTTAGTATTGAATTCAACCATGTTTTTTTTTTTAAATGATTTCAATAGGCTCTGTGTTCCTTTTCAATGACATTTAACAGTTCGACTTAAAAATACAGAAGATAGCATTATAAGTTTTACCCAAAATGATTATGACAGCCATTTGAATAAAACACAGATTTTGCAAGCTGTAAAGCATATCATTAGAACACATCCTGGCCTAAGGTTTGGTTCACAAACTACAGTGCTCGAACCAAGTCATTAAATCTATCTAAAAGGGCCTCATTTGAGAAGCAATAAAATTTTTAATCATTTTATTATTAAAAGAGTGTTTAATATGTAGCTAATTAAATGCCAAAGGCAGGTTATCTGAGTTTAACCTTCAAAAAGAAAATGATGTATCAAAGTCTGCCTCTGGCATCATGGGATAGAAATGTCATCCTCATAATCATTGCGTGACAACTAGCTAGTGGCCTTTTCTGGAGGTATAGTTAAATTACCTGATTAAATTAATAGCCATTTAGATGTTTTAGGAACTGCACAGACCTATACTAAATGAAAATTAGGCCCATTACATTTTCTGAGTGGGCTAGATAGACCCTAAAATAAAACACGTATGCCATTGTCCACATTTCTTAGATTAAGCAATTAAAAGCCCTTTCTAAAAAGCGACTCATTTTCTATAATGTGCCGACAACTAGATTTGCCCTAATGATCGCAGATATGTTTTTATCTGCCTGGTTTTCCTTATTTATGCTACTGTTGTGAAACCAGACCAATGTCTACGTTCTCCGTAAGGGTTAAATTTTACACCAAGCAATTTGCAATTACGTATACCTCAAGTTCAAGAAGCAAGCCACTTCCTCTGCGTATAGGGTATAGCTAGGCACCACACTACAGTAATTGTAATTATGCAAGTTGGGGTGGGCAATAGGTAGACTGGGATCTACTGGAAGATCTCTTGTTGATTTGCAGTGGTTCAGCAAGGATTCTGACTCCCAATAGTTTAATAATAGCAACTAAAATTGTATATATATAATAACTCCTGTCTGAGCCTCAGCATTCCTCACCTACAGTGGACACTGATTTACACAACACCAAAAAAGATGAAATGCATCAGCAAAAAAGAGGACAAAAAGAGGACACATATTTGCAAAAATAAAATAAAATGCATGCACTAATTTATATGAACAAATACAAATTTAGAAATAATTACTGTAATTTAAATCGGGGTGGATAACTTGTGGCCCTCCAGATGTTTTGGCCTACAATTCCCATCAGCCGATGGTGAAGGATGACAGGAATTGTAGGCCAAAACATCTGGAGGGCCACAAACTGTTCTCTCCTGATGTAAATAGAAACACAATGCATCTCTGCCTAGTTATCTATGTGCCTGCTGAGTCTGTTATCCATGTGGTAACTGTTGCTGTGCAAATTCAGAGCCCCTGCTCTCCATTCTTATGGTTCTTCATCTTTAAACTGGACTTGGACTAGACAGCCCTTCAAATAGAGGAAACCTCCAAATAAAGGACTCTCCTCTGACAGCCCTTCAAACCGAGGACTGTCCTCTTCAAAGTAGGGGATACATGCATCTCCATGTTTGGCTCATTGGGTGCAGGAGATCCCACAGCTGCTCTTTATGGCGGATAAACTCAAAAACACAGTGATGCCGTTTTTGGTGATCGCCCCATGTCCCACGTAACGTGTAGTTCTGTCCTGAGTTCAAGCTTCACGGTGGTCTTGGTGTAATGGCCCTATAGGTAGTTTTTTTGTTTTGTTCTTGCTCAAAGATTCAGGCAGTATTTTCTTCTGTAACATTTCCCTGACCATATGGATTGGTGAAAGTGGTCCAGAATGGCTAGATATGCAGCACCTGCTAAACTGGCAAATTAGGAGTTTGTGAGTTTGAAAGTCCTCAGTTCAAATCTCAGCTCCACCTTAAACTCCCTGGATGGCCTTAGACAAGCCTCCATCTGTCAGCCAAACCTTCAATCTGCAATACGGGGCTAATAATATTATTCTATCCTGCAGACCCAATATATATCATAATGTATATCATGACTCTGATCAAACATGATCTAAGTGAACTACTGTAGCAAGAGTGAGATTTTCTTGCCCATGAATAAGACTATAAGGCTAAATGCATCGGGCACATTATATACATCATAATAAATTTCCATTTTTAGAACATGAGTTTAAGGCTTCGCCTTGTTTGTTTGTTGGTTGGTTTTAATCCTAAAGTGTTGCCCCTCTTTTCTTTCTTTGCAATAATAAAACGGACCTGCCTTACAGCTCCATTATATACCATCATGCATAATTCTATACAATGTCTACACTCACACATTACAATATGCCAGAATTCCTTGTTTATCCTGGCTTACTTTGAATGAGCAGCATGGTGGTGCCTAAAGCACATTCACTCCCACTTTGCTCCTCCCTTCCTGTGAGTGATGAAAGCAAACCAGGAAGGGATAGCTTATCATGTTGTCTGAACCCAAGATCCTGGTTTGTTGCAAAGGGAGGAGCAAACAGGCTGTGTGCATGAGCATGCTGCTCATTCACAGTAAGCCAGGATAAAGCAGGAGTCCTGGCTTATTATTGTGTATGAACATGGCCATGGTTTAAATGGACAGCAAATGCATTCAAGTTAAAATAAATGATAATCTCTTCATATATTAGGAATCTTACTATCCTGAGAAAAAGCAAATTATAAATATTACAAAATGAAACGTAAACTGAAACAGTCTTGCCCATCTCATCTTTACCTATGACAAATAGAAAGTAGTATGCAGCTACAGTCCAGTTGTGATAGCCAGCCACTGAACTTTCTGTACATCCGCACAAAACCTTTTAAACACATACACACACAAGAGGTTAACTGAAGTTATCAGTAGTCTTTTTTCTTTAACCATCACTACCATTTCACTTCTATAGTGTGTATTCTGCAATTCCACTATTGCACCATGCAAATATAAAATTTACAGTGCAACCCCATAGATGTTTCCTCAGAAATAAGTCCTAGTATGTTCAATGGGGCTTACTCCCAGGTAAGTGTGCATAAGACTGCTGCCTTACGATTGGACTCATTCTCATTAATGCCGCAGGGCATTAAAAACGTGGCTTTTCAGGCGGGAATATGGGGTGGGTTAGGATTTTTAAGTTTTGTACTGTTTTTAATTGTGTTTTATACTGTGTGTGCGTGTGTGTGTGTCCCCCCCCTGTATTTTATTGCATTGTACATCGCTCAGAGTGGCCGGATGTCTGGCCAGATGGGCGATTCATAAATAAAATAAAATAAATAAATTTTGTGCTATCCTGAGAATTGGGACTTTCATCAAGTCCCTATATTGAAATGATATTAATTAGAATCAAATATATACTAGATGTCAAAATTTAGGGAAAAGTTGGCTGGCATATTGGAGTCATAGAAATCAAAATCATTTCCAGTGGAGCAAAGCTATCCCTTTATTAGAACGTTCCTGTTGCTGTAGTGGCTTGATTTACACAGTGGCCTTGGGAGAGGAAGGGGCAGAAAAGGACTCAGACACCCAGGTAAGGCAGAAGCTAAAAGATAAATCCTCTTCAAATAATTTTTATTAGCCCTTGGGATAAAAGTCATCTCTGACAGTGATGATTTAACAGTATCTTGAGGCGGTAGGAAAGCTCCCTAAGAAGTAGTGAAAGCATCTTCACCTCCTCCAGGAACGCTCTCCCTCTAGCTCACTTCTACATTTGACACTCAGATGTTATCTTTTTGTTTGGGGTCAGATGGGAATTGCACGAGTCCAATACTCCTTGAGTATCTCCCTCGTGAGAATGAACTGGCTCTTCTAGGAACAGAAGGACTGACGCACCGGAGGATATTTGAAATAACATAATAGCTGAGATTCAGGGGCGTGGGTGGGGTGGGAGGGGGGTGTCTTTCATCTCGCCAGACCTCAAAGTACTTCATGGCTTTGGAGAGCTTCCACGGGCAGGGGAATCACTTCAGCGCCACACCGAACGGCGGCATCCATTTATCAGAGCACAGCAAGCCAACACAGACCAATCTGTGACAAGAACTGAAGCACCACAGTGCGAAGGCCTGCAATTACCACAGCGGGCAGTGCATAAGGACACCAGCTGAAAGCCATCCTCCTCCCTTTGTGGATATTTGTTCCCATTAAGCAGCCAGAACTAGCCTTTAGGTCATAAACCGTTAACTCAAGCATTTTTGAGAAGGAAATAAAACGGGCAGATTACAAATGCTGGCTGCGTTCTGTGGGGTTATTTACACAGTGTATGGCAAAAGGAGGGGGATGATCCCCTTTTTCGGCAAGTAGAGATTAGACTGCTTGAAGTAAAGCCCTCAGCTTGGTGTAGGATGTTAATTCTAAGCCCCCAGAAAACAGTGATATATACATACAGAAACACACACACCTCAACAAAACCTTTAAAAATACTGATAGGAAGAAACAAGCCAATCTTGTGAGCCAGCTGGGGAGAAAACTGTCAGACAGTGTTAATTACACCAGCTGTACAAGACCATCTCTCCTCAACTTTCCGCCAGTGATTCCAATATGCTTTTGCAAAATCACATAATTACACTACACGTAATTAAAGACACCAGCAAGATGTGTGTGTGTTTTTCTTTTCTTTACAGGCCGCAGTGACCATCACACTCACTTTAATGGTAGCAAGCTCATGTCTTAAGAGTGGAATGGGATCTCTGAGCAACCTAAATCAAGTCCTTCCCTCCATTTCACTTCCCTGAAATCATTTTAATGAATTGGACTGATGCAGTGCAATCCTCTGTCTATCTACTCAAAAGTAAACCCTGTTGAGTTCAGTGAGACGTGCTCCCAGTTAAGTGCGTATAGGGTGTAGTGGTTAGAGCGTTGGGCTGGGACTCAGGAGATCCGGGTTCTAGTCCCCGCTCGGCCATGAAGCTCACTGGGTGACTTTGGGCCAGTCACTGATTCTCAGCCTAACCTACCTCACAGGGTTGTTGTGAGGATAAAACGGAGAGGAGGAGGAGGACTATTTAAGCCAGCTTGGGTTCCTTGCAAGAGGAAAAATGGCAGGGTATAAATGTAATAAATAATATATAAGTAAATAAATTTAGTATTCTTCCCCCTCCCACACCACACCAAATGGGGGGAAACATTCAAATTTTAAATGAAATTAAATATATTTGTTAAAATTTAAATTTTAAAAAATAATTTTTATTTTTTAAATGTTTTTTAAATTTTTTTTAATGAACTTAATTTTTTCTGTGTACTCAGAAAAATACACCCAGGGCCTTTTTTTAAACCTTGCATTTCCTTATTAACTTGGGGGGGGGGTTTAAAAAAAAAAGCATGGAAATGGGACACCTCTTAATGCTGGAAAACCAACGCCTGGGAATAGTATGTGTGAACTTAGGTGATGCCCTAGGAGCTTTGCTAAACTTGTGTTACATGACCCTTCCAAGATTACAAAAGAGTGCCTCTTTGATCCTCTTCTGCCCCACTGTCTAAAGGAGGAATTGTGTTCTTCCCATGTGGAAGTAGTCCATTAACCTCCTCATGGGAGAGATGTGGAGTTCCTGCCTTCGCACAATACCTTGAAGCGCGGAAATATGCTACTTCCCAAAAATTCTTATTAAGGGCAAAATTATAAAGTTACCTCAGTAAACACATGTTCCCAAATCTATGTTTGCTGAGGCAATGTGAATGCAGGAAGAGGGGTGTTTATAGAGCAGAATAAGTGAGCAGGGAGTGCTTAAGGGTGCAATCTTGTGCATGTTTAGGCAGAGAAAAGTCCTACAATTCCCAGCATTCTTGCAGAATATTGGGAATTATAGGACTTCCTTCTGTCTAAACATGCATAGGATTATGACTTAATGGGGCAGTATGCCTATGTACACCAGTTGCAGGGGAACATGGGCAGGAGGGTGCTGTTGCACTCATGTCTTGCTTGTGGGTTTCCCATGGGCAGCTGGTTGGCCACTGTGTGAACACAAAATTGGACTAGATGGACCCTTGGTCTGATCCAGCAGTGCTCTTCTGATGATCTTCTTATGTTTTTACTTCTTGTGTGCATCAACTCTACATTGCAAATTACCACTGCAACTGCTTCCCTCCAGACAGATTTACTTTTTGGAACCCAGCGGGGTGTGGGTGTGTGCTAAAAATAGTGGTGGGAGAAGGTTCTGCAGGCTGGGAAAGCCAAGCACCCAGCTCTCAGTTGTCAATTCTCACCACAAATATGCATCACACCAAATTAAGGTTACAGGGCACACATAGGATTCGGAACCCTGTGTTTTCCTTGTCGTACCATGTATTTACACTGTTACGGTTTCAGTCACAGGTATTGCCTTCGGGAGATGCTACAGGTACACTCAGATGGCACCCAGAGCCTACGCCAGAGATGGTGGTAGTCACTGATGATGTCACAAGCCTAGTGTGCACAAACAGCAGACAAAGTATGGGCTATGTGTATATTGTGGGGCAGGCTGGAGGTTGTACGATTTAATTCTTCTCCATATTTTATTTTTTAAAAAAAAACAACCTCCTTGCACACAGGAAAATAGCATATCAGGGAGAAAGCTAAATATCTCCCTAATGCAAGGTTTTCTACATGCAGCAACAGGGAAGTTTTCAAAAATGTGATCCTTCACCTCCAGTGTGGTGGAGGTGAAGGACCCACTTCATCAGCTCTGTGCGTGAACTAGCTGTAACCCTCATCTAATAATTGGCCATAACACCATATTCCACCCTGAACGCACAATTGCATTATGAACACTGAGGGAAAAAAGTGATTTCCTCTCAAAAGAAACACAAACTAAAGTAATAGAAAGAGGTCAGAATCATTCACAACGGTTGAGAAATAGGAAATAGTTTATGCTGAAAGCAAAACCCCGCACACTGAAAAATTAAAAAGAAAAACATCTGTGCAGCCCTGTTTTAAAAGGGTGATGTTTTTTTTAAAGCTGGGATTTTTAAAAAGAGGAATCTTTTGTGAAAAAGGCACAACTCATGCATAGCCATAATCAATATGATGATGAGCACTGACCAACGCTTATCAAATAGAACTGCACAGCAGTCTTGCTAAAGGCTCTTCATTATCCACCAGTGGCCTCCTAAGAACAGAAAGCTATTGCTTTAAAGAAGCTACCAGACAAAAAGCTGAGCTTTCCAAAGCAACCAAGGATAAAATAGGATGCATCCCCCGCCCCCATACAGAGCTTCCCTTAAAAGAACAAAATGTCTCAAAGGATCTCTGAAAACAATCGCAAAGAGACAATCACACACACACACACATCCCTCCCACCAGATATCAAGAAAAGATTGTTTTCCAAAAATATGAAGAAAGTTTGTATTTTACAAAAAATATCCGAGAAGGTCATTTTTATTTTCTTCAGGAAAGTTGCACTTTTTTTTTGGCCATTTGTTCATAATTGAAACAAACAAACTTTAAAATGTTCCGTGCACATTTCGGGGCAAAGTGACCTTTGCTCTTCAGACCTTTTCCTTCCCCCACTCACCGGTACCTCCACTTCATCAGTGATGCATTGTCTCCTTGCCTATCCCATAGCCCGTTCTGGGTTGAAGGAGCGCTAAGCATTCCAGGTTCTGTATCCTGTTGACACACACTAAGCATTATAGCTCAGAGAATAGTGAAGAGACCAAATGTTGGGAACTGACTAATGTATATATAGTGAAAATGTATTCTTATTTGAGTTTCTTTTTTTCTTGGTAGGAGCGTAGTGATTCTGTAATGCCATTCTCGATGTAGCTTATGCTAACTGCGTGAGCATAAGCCCCATCTTTTAAATTCCTGACTTGGAGATCCACATATGCATTGCGTATCAAACTTTCTGAGAAGTGAAGTGTGTTTATCATATTTATTACTGAGGCTTCTGCCTTGCAGTGTTGATGCAAATGTATTAAATATGGCCTGTGTGTTTTAGCATCAGTGCAACTGCATCCGAGCCTCCAAGGCCAAGCCTCAAACTATAGCATTTAAGAATATATATGGCCGTCCTTCTTTCTTCCCTTCTCTGACTATGGCAAAACCAATAATGAAATGCATAACCCACAGCCTTAGGAAATATAAGTGGCCTATTTGGGATGTAGATTCATTGTTAGACATCATAAAATATATTGTTTTACAGGTACACACCTGTAAAACTTCCATATTTATTTGTTAATGGTTAAGTCCTAAACACATTTCCCCACTGCTGTAAGTGTTTGAACTTGGAAGAGAAAATGAGTCCTTCAACCAAGTTTATTTCTTTCCGGGATTCCCCCTCCCTCCCCATATGTGTGCTCAACTGTGTAGTGATGACTCATAATATTTTCTGTTATCATCTTGTCAGGGTTCAATTCATTATTCCATTCATTATTCAATTTGTTGGGCTATGAACATCTGAATAATTGAAACTGCAGAAGTATTATAAATTATCTAGTCTCATGAAATCCCCATTTTAGAGGTTTTATGACATGGCTTTTTTAAAAAAACACACACACTCTCCACTGGCATTGGTCTACATGATTTTGTCTTGAAAGGACAGTTATGCATATGGATGTATGCGTGCAGGGGAGTTTCAAAATATTTTCTGTATATGCATAAACACACACAGCCCCTCAAGTGTACTAAACCTCATATTCATTATGTACACATTACATCATTTTAATTACTGTTGCGTTCACAGCGGTGAACATTGTAGTCCAAGGCAGTAACATAAATAACCAATTTATACTGATTATTAATGAAAGCAGCTTTTCTCTTGCTAATGTCAGCATGTCTGTATACCGTCGTAAGACTACAGCACCCTATATTTTATCACAAATGCATACGGAAACCAATGCAAAGGGAAATAATATTCCTCCCTGTACCTTTAATAGCTGTGTAGTCGATGCAATATCAGCAGGTGCAGCTTGGCATAGGAGAAAAGCCACACCTGCAAAATTTCCCTTTTTTCTGTGCAACTAATTAAAGGTACAGCAGCCCTCTTCTCATTTGCAGTGGCACCCCCCCCCCCACGTGTGGACCGTTTGTGTGGAATGGTGATTCTATTCTACGTATATTAAGGTTTCTGAGTACCAAAGTGGGTAGTGGTAGCAATTCTAGATGGATTAATCCAGAATAAAATAGCATGTCTTTATTGTCTGATTGATTATATAGTTAGATTATTCTTTAACCACTTTCCCCAAAGGCTCAAAGCAAGTAACAATAAGACAAAACAATGCAAAGGGGAAAGGTTGTAGCTCCGTGGTAAAGCACATGCTTTGCAAGCCGAAAATCACAGGTTAAATCACTAGCATCTCCAGGTAGGGCTGAGAAAGAGTCCTATCTGAAATCCTGGTCATTTCCTGAGCTAGATGGCCCAAGATGGCTAGATGAAAAAAGACTACTCCTATGTACCTAAGGGCCAAAACAGACATTATTTTAGATCCATATCTAGGCAGCTATACGTTCCCCCCCCCCTTTCATTTTTACTCTAGAGTAGCTGCAGGGGCCTTGATCTGGATCAGGACCCTAGTATGTGGGGGGGGGAGGCTTTGAAGATCTGGATCGTAAATGAAAAAAAGACATAGCTACTAGATGTGGAGTTAAAGTAATGTCTGTTTTGTCCCTAAAGCACAACACAAATCAACATCATTTGATTTATCAACATCAACATGGTTCTAAAAAAAATAAAATAAAACTGGCGATTAAACTAAACATGCAACCAAATCAATTAAAAGCCAGGTGAGACAGAAAGTTCAGCACGGATGAAGAGTTCCTTCCTTCTTCAGGCAGGGCACTCCTGAACACGATGTCGACAGCGGTGACAAGCATGCTCTTAGCTGCTACCAAGGTCAACTATGGATCAGTGAGCAAGGCCTCCTGATCTGCCCAGAGGGGCACACAGGCTAAGACGGAGAGAGGAGTCCCTTATGGAGGAAGATTATCTTTATACCACCTGAAACTGGGACTTTATTCACTGCGGGTGCATCTCCTCCACCTACTAGGTAAAGCTATCCAATTGGCTTCCATTTACTCTTTTTTTTTTTTAACCTAGCACATAGATGGCTTTTGACTAAAAGGTGGATTTCATATTTTCAAAAATGGGGGAATCAACCTTTGTTTGTTTGTTTTTATTCCTCGGGAGAGTCTCAGGTGCAACCTCAAAGTTACCATCTCTGTATCTGGCAGGGCCTAATTTGAATGTCTGAAGCCTCCTCCCACTTTACATCTTAAGAAGACTATAAGCAAATGCAGACTACATGAGCTTTTCTACGCAAGGCTGTTAATCAGCTGTTAATTTGCTGCATCTACTTTTGGTTTTGTCACAGAATTGAGATCTGAGCACTACACGAGGAGTGTTTCCTTTCCTGCTCTTCTGTTACACAACCTCTAGGTGGCAGAGTGGTATAGCAGAATAGCACAAATACACCAGAGGAAATCACGAATTGTAATTTCTTTCACTTTACAATTAAATGCTGCACTTTCGCTACTCTAAAAAAACTCACCAAAAGTGCTGGCTAGACATAGAAGTGAAACTGAAGGGTCACTCACGATGTCATCTAAAGAACCTGTAAACAAGTGTTAGTAGGGAATGAGGGGCACACAATAAATGCCTCGTATAGAAAAACTACATGGCTTGAACATCAAGCCATGTAGTTTTTTGCTCCCACCCACCTTTTGCTTTGCTTACCATCTTGCCTGCTGAAGAGTTCTGGAGAACTCAAAAGCTTTCACAGTATTTTGTGACCTTTGAGTTGACCTAATAAGGGTATTATGCTATCTATTTCATATCTAGATATTATTCTATCTATTTCAGAAGAGATCCTCCCTGAAACTCAATATGGTTTCCGCCCCTAGAGGGACAGTAGACATGATTTTTACTGCACGTCAGCTCCAAGAACAATGCTGGGAGCAAAATCAACCCCTTTATATGGCTTTTATTGATCTGGCTAAGGCCTTTGATACTGTAGACCGAACAGCTCTCTGGACTATCCTTATGAAAATTGGATGCCCCAATAAATTTGTGAATATCTTGCGACTTCTCCATGACAACATGACGGCAACGGTTTTGGACAACAACGGCTCTCATGGTGCTCCATTGAAAGTGGGATCAGGTGTTAAACAGGGATGTGTTATTTCCCCAACATTATTTGCTGTTTTCATCGCCATGATTTTACATCTTGTCGAGGGGAAACGTCCCACTGGTGTGGGAATCATATATCGAACAGATGGAAAGCTTTTTAATCTCAGCAGGCTGAAAGCAAAAAGTAAGGTAATTACAACCTCTGTTGTGGAACTTCAGTATGCTGATGATAATGTGGTCTCCGCACATTCAGAGGATGATCTCCAAACTATCCTAGATGCTTTTGCAGAAGCATACGAAAAACTTGGTCTCTCACTTAACATCAAAAAAACCAAAGTGCTTCATCAGCAAGTGCAAAGTAACCCTTTGGTGATGCCATCTATCCAGCTTGGCGGGACAATACTGGAAAATGTCGATCATTTTCCCTATCTTGGCAGCTATCTTTCTGTTACAGCTAACATCGACAGTGAAATCCAGCATTGTTTGAGCTCTGCAAGTGCCGCGTTTTCTCGAATGAAACATAGAGTGTTCGAGGATTGGGATATTTGTAAGAAGACCAAAGCACTGGTCTATGAAGCCATTGTATTACCAACTTTATTGTATGCCTGCGAAACATGGACTATCTATAAACGTCACTTCCACCTCCTTGAAAGATTTCATCAACGTTGCCTCCGGAAAATCCTGCGAATTACTTGGGAAGATAGGCAAACAAATGCCAGTGTACTGGAAGAAGCAAAGACTACTAGCGTTGAAAAAATGATCCTTCAACGCCAACTTCAGTGGACCGGTCATGTTGTTCGAATGCCTGACTGCCGTCTCCCAAAGCAGTTACTTTATTCCCAACTCAAAGATGGAAAGCGGAATATCGGTGGTCCGCATAAGAGGTTTAAAGATGTTCATAAGGCTAATCTAAAAAAATGCAATATAAACATCGAAAACTGGGAAGCTCTGGCCCATGAACGATCTAAATGGAGGTTGGCCTTTCACAAAGGTTCTATGGACTTTGAAGAAGCCCGAGTACAAGGTGAAAGGGAGAAATGTGCTAAGCGAAAAGCACGTCAAATGAATCCTTTACAGGACCATCTTCCATCTGGTAACCTGTGTCCTCACTGTGGGAAGCTATGTGGATCTAGAATTGGCCTCCACAGTCACTTACGGACCCATCACTAGAGTCTACAGAATTTTCTTTAGAATTTCCTACTTTTAAAATCTCCTTTTTGTAAATTTTTATCCTGGAAGACAATCTTACTCGGTCACGAGTGATCGCCTGATGATGATGATGATGATGATGATGATGATGATGATTATGCTAATATCATTCTTCAGCCTACTGGGTGGCGGTGAAGGCAGCAAAAAAGAATTTCTATGCTGCCTCCATTGCGTCTGCAGTGCTGCCCCAGGAGGCTGTTCCAAGTGGTCCGGAGTCTGGTCGGTCCAGTCGCTCCGGACCCACTGGAACAGTCAAAAGCCTCCTGTGAGGCTTTAGCGAAGCACTTCGCAGATAAAATCGATCGGATTAGGAGTGGGATATCGTACGTCGTGGACACAGGGAGTGAGCGAGAGGAGGCCAATGGCAGACCGGTTTTGTGGGATCGGTTTCGGCTTCTTCCTTCTGATGAAGTGGACAAGGTGCTTTCATCTGTGAGGCCGACCACCTGCTTGTTTGACCCTTGCCCGTCCTGGCTCATCATGAGCTGCAGGGAGAGACTGGGTGAGGGGATCAAGGCGGTGGTGAATGCCTCCCTCGAGGAGGGAGTGATGCCATCAGCCCTCAAGGAGGCAGTAATAAGACCGCTTCTGAAGAAGCCCTCCTTGGATCCCCAGGATTTAAACAACTTTCGCCCAGTCTCCAATTTACCATTTCTGGGCAAGGTGATCGAGCAGGTGGTGGGTGCTCAGTTGAAGGCACACTTGGATGAAGCCGATTATTTGGATCCGTGCCAGTCGGGCTTCAGGTCTGGACATGGGACGGAGACGGCCTTGGTCGCCTTGGTGGATGATATGAGGAGGGCTTTGGATAGGGGCGAATGCTCCTTTCTAGTCCTCCTCGATCTCTCAGCGGCTTTTGATACCGTTGACCACGGTATCCTCCTGGACCGTCTGGAGGGGTTGGGCTTGGGAGGCACTGTATTGCAGTGGTTCCGGTCCTTCCTCTCTGGAAGGTATCAGAGGGTAGTTCTCGGGGAGGAGGCTTCGGACCCTCGGCTGCTCACTTGTGGAGTGCCGCAGGGTTCCATCCTCTCCCCGATGTTATTCAACATCTACCTCAAGCCGCTGGGAGCTATCATCAGGAGGTTTGGGGTGCAGTGTCATCAGTATGCGGATGACACGCAGCTCTACCTCTGTTTCAAGTCCTCACCGAGGTTGGCCGTTGAGACCCTGTCCAAGTGCCTGGAGTCAGTGGCTGGCTGGATGGGAAGGAACATGCTGAAACTGAACCCGGACAAGACCGAGGTACTTCTGGTGGGGGACAAGGGAAGGTTAGGGGATGTTGACCTGGTTCTGAATGGGGTACATCTACCCCTGAAGGACCAGGTCCGCAGCTTGGGGGTCATTCTAGACTCCCAGCTGTCCATGGAGGCTCAGGTGGCAGCTGTGAGCCGGGCAGCGCTGTATCAACTCCATCTGATACGGCAGCTGCGCCCCTACCTTCCTAATCATCTGCTCCCATCAGTGGTTCATGCCTTGGTCTCCTCTCGCCTAGACTACTGTAATGCGCTCTACGTGGGGTTACCCTTGAAGACGGTCCGGAAGCTTCAGCTGGTACAGAACGCGGCGGCTCGCCTGATTAAGGGCAGCCACCGGCGTGATCACATCACGCCAGTGCTTAATGAGTTGCACTGGCTACCAGTTGCTTGCCGAGCCGAATTCAAGGTGTTGGTTTTGACCTTTAAAACCCTACACGGCTCCGGCCCAGTTTATCTCAAGGAGCGCCTCCAGCAACATCAAGTAGGCCGCTCAACAAGGTCTGCCACGGACGGCCTTCTCCTTATCCCATCAGCCAGAGCAGCCAGGCTGGTGGGGACTAGGAAGAGGGCCTTCTCTGTGGCGGCCCCCACATTATGGAACTCCCTCCCTAGTGACCTTCGCCATGCCCCCTCCGTGATGAGCTTCCGCCGTGCATTAAAAACATGGCTGTTCAGGCGGGAATATGGGGTGGGTTAGGTTTTTAATGAGAATTTTTTTATATTGTTTTAATTATTATGTTTTATTGTGTTTTATTGTATTTTAATTGTACATCGCCCAGGGTGGCCGGGTGACCGGCCAGATGGGCGATTGATAAATATAATAAATAAATAATAAATAAATAAAATAATAAATAATATGGATTTTGGGAATTTTCTTTTGGATCTGGAAATCAGTGAGTCTGAATCATGGGTAACATGCATAGGGTGTGACCTGCCAGCCAAACACTTTCCATCAGCTGAGAGGAGACCAAGTCCATCAGTTACTTGACAATCTCTGACTGAGAGGGAGTTTATCACTCCCTCAATGGGTGGCAACACACAACCGTGAGCTGTGTGTGTGCTGTGGGGCTTCTGAGCCCACCCCTTTCCAGAAGCTCCCCCCCACGCACAACTATTTTGTTTCTGAAAAGACTACTTTGACTGTCAAGATAAATTGATGGGTTAAAACAGGGCTCTCCGACCTTGGGTCCCCAGATGTTGCTGGATTACAGCTCCCAGAATCCCTTGCTATTAGCCATGCTGGCTGGGTATGCTGGGAGCTGTAGGCCAGCAACATCTGGGGACCCAAGGTCGGAGAGCCCTGGGTTAAAAGATGAACTGAAGCTGGATCAAGCAGAAGACAGAAAGAGAGACCTTGAGTTTTTCTACATGAGGCATTTGTTTACGGGTTCTTTAGACGATGTCATGACCCTCCAGTTTCGCATTTGTTTTTTAAGGCTTTTCTACATGAGGCTGTTAATGCACTGTATCTACTTTCGGTTTCGTCACAATATTGAGATCCAAGCACTACACAAAGAGTGTTTCCTTTCCTGCTTTTCCACTACTTAACATCTAAGTAGCACTGTGGTATAGCAGAAGAGTGCAAATATGCACAAGTGAAAAGAGCATCTTCTTTCACTTTTATAACTAATACCGCATTTCCCCTGTTCTAAAAAAAAAAACTTCGCTGAAAGTGCTCTTTAGACACAGAAATGAAACTAGAGGGTCATGATGCCATCTAAAGAACCAGTAAATAACCATGGGTAAGGAATGATGAGTATTTTTTCTGAAAGCAAAATAAAATGTATTTTCCTACTTGTGTTATTGTGTTATTCCACTGCAGCACAGCACCACCTAGACCAGGGGTCCTCATACTTTTTAAACGGGGGGCCAGTTCATTGTCCCTCAGACTGCTGCGGGGCCGGACTCACTGGGACTCACCGGCCGCCGCCGCCCCCAGGGCCCTGCCGCGGCTTGGCCGGTGGCGGCTCTCGGCTCCCCTGTGCCACCTCCTTCATGCTGCACCCCCGCCACCGCCACAGGACCCCCCCGCCGCTGCAGGACCCCCCCGCCACCGCAGGGGTCCAGGATGGACGTGATGGGACCAGCGGGCGGCGAGGCGGATGAAGTAAAGCCTGCGCGGGTGGACGAGAAGGGAGGAGGATGGGCGCTGTCCGCGCCCCGCCACCGGCTAAGCTGCCCCTCCTCCCCTTCCCCCCGCAGATGCAGGGCGGCGGGCGGGCAGGCGGCCCGTGCCCCCCCGCACGCTCAGCCGGCTCTCCTCCCCTTCCCTCACACGCCGGGCCGGATGAAAAGACCCAGCGGGCCGGATGTGGCCCACGGGCCGTAGTTTGAGGACCCCTGACCTAGATGTTAAGTAGAGGAAAAGCAAGAAATGAAAATCTCTTTGTGTAGAGCTTGGATCTCAATTCTGTGACAAAATGAAAAGTAGGTACAGCAGATTAACAGCCTTGTGTAGAAAAGCTCTTAATCATACTTTATCCCATTCTTCCCCAAGCTGGCTAGGGGTTATGGGAGTTGTAGTCTAACACATCTGCAGGGTGCCAGGTTGTTGAAGGATGCTTTATCCCTTCCAAGGTTTTTTTTGTGGGGAGAGGGATATTTGGTGGTGAAACTGCCATGAAGATAGACAGGAAATATACTATATATAAAACGTTGTGCCTTTTGGGGGGGAATGTGACATAGCCTCTCTTGGCCCAGGAAGAAAAAAACATGACCGCGTAGTAGAGATACTTTCAACATAGACCAAGACATTTTCTTCAGGCCAGACCTGTACAACTTGTGAGCTGCTCAGTTGAATAAAGCCCACCTGTTTGTCCAGGAATGTTGAGACTGGCTGTGTTTGGCTTGGTAGATAAAGGCAGCGGGCCTATGAAGAGAGCTCATATGAAGCCTCCTTTTGCTGAGTCAGAGTATTGGTCCATTCAGTTCAGTATTGTCTACTTCAGCTGGCAGCAGTTCTCCTAGATCTCAGGTTGGGGTCCTTCCTAGCTCTCCTCCCCAACACCCTTTTAAGCCAAGATGCCTGGGATTGAAGCTGGGACCTCCTCCATGCAAAGGATATGCTCTACCATGGAACAATGGCCCCTCCTCATAGAAGTCTAGAAGTTACCCAAATATGAATCTGTCACATACAAATGATTTGCGCACTTATGCTGTGCAGATTCCATTGCCTTTATTCACACTTCAATGAGAAATAGGATGGATTTATCTCTCTGTCGCAAAGACACACACACACGAACACACACACACAGAGAATATGGCTTTCTTCACATTTTAGTGCAATATTCAGGATGCTACTCCTACTAAAAATGACCCAGAAACTCTAAAATTTGCAACGGCTTAGTTAGAACTTGCAAAAGTGGGAAAATACATCATCTACCTAGAAATGAAAATGGAGGATTTATGTATGTGAAATAGTTGTGCATTTTGCTTCGAATCACAAAGATGGTGGTGGAGGTCTATAGTACAGGGTGGCCACTTACCTATCACCAAAAAAGAGAGGAAATCTACCACTTAAAAAGGGGACAAAAGAGGACACAGATTTGAATAAAATTGGCATATGCTGATTTGTATGTATTGATGCCAATTTTGAAATAATTACTATGCTTTAAATAGAAATACAGTACATCTCACCATGGTGGAGAAGATTGTGTCCAGATTGTCTGTATGCCTGCACACTTGTGCACAGTCTGCTGTCCAAGTATAAATACTGATGGACTCCTGTTCTCCCTTTTATGGTACTTTATCTTTAAACTGGACTTGGCCTAGAAAAGCCCTTCAAATAGAGGACAATTTCAAATAGAGGACTGTCCTCTGTAAACTAGGACACATGACCACCCTACTACAGTAGCATTATGAAATTTGTAAACATGCTTTCCAGTACTCTGATGCTTCTACTGGAATAATATCCCTGTTAGCCTTCATAATTTCAATATTAATATAGAAAACACTGCTTTATACAGGCCTGTGGCTTATGCTGGCTCAGCTTGTCTGAGCGTGGAAAGCTAAGCAGGGTCAAGCCTGGTTGTTACTTGGATGGGAGACCCCTCCTCTAGTTTCCTGCATTGAGCAGGGGGTTGGACTCGATAGCCTTGTAGGCTCCTTCCAACTCTATAAATCTATGAATCTATGTTCTCTAATAGTTGCTGTTTCATAGGCTCCATTAAGGGGGGTCACATGTTGAAAGAACACATAAGGGGGTTATGCTGTATAACCTGTTCCCCCTGTTGCCACAGATGTCTACCATACCTCCCGCACCTCCCGCCAGCCACATTTGGGGTCCATGTAATGGTTCCTTATGCTCATACAGATGCATATACATCAAGCTCCTCTACAAAAGGGGAAATCCTGGGCCAACCAGGATTTCCCCTCACATGGAGGACCTCTACACACCTATGTATGTGCATAGGGCCCCTTCACATATCCTCCAGGCATGTCACTAGCAGAAGATGGTTCTGGCATGTGTCACCAGTGGGGAGCGTGGCTGTGCAGTGCAACCATAAAACCCCATTGCACATTTTTTCAAAATGTAAGGGGGTTGAATGAATGAACCCCCCATTAGTAATATCTGCAAATCCTCAAAGGTAGGTTGGTGAGCATTAGCATTCCATACAGAGGTCTGAGGCTGAGAGCTAGTCGCTACCTTGTAAGTTTATGATACACATAACTTGAACCAGAGACTTCCAGTTTCACAGTTCAACCTCATAACCAACATGCTACACTAGCTCTTCTTTTGTTGCATAGTGCCATAATTCAGGAGTTCCTTATCTAGTGGAAATACACTATCCAGTAGTCTATGGCCTAGAAGAACAATTTGTTAATGCTTCTCAAGTGTAGTTCCTCAGCAAACATGTACAGCTTGCAACCATAGATAATAGATATGCTTTTGAAATCCAGATTAGCACTGGACATAGCAACAAACTGGCCCTCATGCAATTTGATGAAATTAGAAAACTGTGTGGGAGAAGGAGACCCATACTCTTCACCTCTGTACCTTTTGGCTTCCATTCTAGGAATGTTGCCCAAGATGGGCCTTTATATAAAAAAGCATGCCCCAATTTGCTCGTACAGATTCAGTTCCTACTCTTTTGGAAGGCTTCAGATGATAACTGTATCCATAAATATAAGTAGCCCATTTTAATTCCTATGCGATCGGGAGTAGACTGTAGAGGTTAGCCAAATATTCCTATAATGGAAATACAGCAGCAGTCAACTAGAGAAAACCTGCTATAATTCCACAATATTACTTGCAAAATTGAATCTAAAGCTATTTTGTTTACTGTTGGAAAAGGATTGTGGAATGAAGGCATTAAAAACTACTGAGGGTTGTTTTGGTTTTTTAATACAACTTTTGCATAAATCTTGTATCTATAACCTGATCTTAGTGACATAAATATTAGCAGGCTTGTTTCCATTTCATCTCCCGTAGAACCAATGCTGTCCCTACAGCAACAATAACCAGCTAGAGAATAGAGCTATTTGCTGCTGTCATAAATAACAAAGGGTGTCACGGATGTTTTCATTTGACTGAGCAGTAATGGAGTTAATTATACTTCCAGTCTCTTTGTTTTTGATCTGTGTTTCCAAAGTCATCTCAGTGTCCTGAGTTCTTGCCGTACTTTTAACCTTTACCAGCACAAGCACCTATATTACTTAACTTAGATTCCCCCCCCCCCCCAAATATGCAATGAATTTGGAACTATTGCTATTGGTGAAAGACCATAATCTAGTAACTGTAGAATAAATACCAGTGAAATTCTTTATTAAAAGGTATCAAAAATGAAATATTTAGCCAATAAATATAGACTGACAAATAGCATCATTAGAAAATGATTGTGATATATTACCATTAATATATAAACATGCCCTTAAGACAAAAGACCCCTTCTCTGGCATACCACTTTGTGCTCATGGTATACTTCCCCCACCCACCCTGTAGCTATTCTGTAAATTTAGAACCAATGTACAAAATTTATATTGGAATATGTTATTCTTGTGATGAGTCAGGTTCTGGCAGGAATCTAGGATTCTGCTCATTGTATTATACCTGGTCAAAGCGCATGAGTAACCAATTCTGATATAAATTTCCCACATGTATACACCTATGGGATCACTTCAAAAGGTTATTTGTGGGCATCAAATTGATAATATAGACAAGCAGACCCGCAACAAAATGTTGCAGTGCAGAGTGCTCTTGTTCCTGTTCCAGTTAGTTACCCATACCCTTCTGGATGGTACTCCATTCCCTCCCACCCAATTTAAGATTCCGCCACCTCTACCCCGCCCCATCCCCAACAGCCAGTCAGCCTTCTGTGGCCTCTGAGTGTGTTCGGTCCCCAATGGGATGGTGGTGGTGGTGGGTTTCCTAAAGATTTTTTTTAACTTCTGTAAACTTTGGCATTTCCCTGAGTCTACTGAGTCTCTTGTGCATGGGCGGTGCTGTTTTGGCAACATAAGCAATGGCACTCACACCTGAATATCGGAAACAGAAGGAATAATGAGTTACATTTGGAGCTCTGCTCTCTGTCCAGTAGGAGGCAGTAAGATTCAGCTGAAGGCCTGAATAGGAGACATCTCCTACTTCTTCTCTTGACCTAGTCACTACTGCTCTAGCAATGACCCACTTGCTATTCCTTAACCTTTAATCGTATGTCCAAAGTAAACTGCGTGGATCTTGGATCCTGGTGTGATGGACACTAACATCCTATCCTAATCCTAACCCAGCCCAGCCCAGCCCCAAAGTCTAATTCCAGGATCATCATGTATCATCTCTGTGGTGACAGCATAATATCATATTTTGTGTCATGGTGTCAAAGGAATTGATACCCTTATTCCCAGACACATCTTTGCATGTACAGAAGTAAAAATCTGGGCTTGGGATATTAAAATCTCAAGTGAATTTAACCACCTGTCCAAAATCTGAGTGCCATCCTGCATGTTATAAAATCAGCCATAGCAGCAATCAATGCTGAGTCAACACAGGACTGGTTTTGTGGCTTTTACTTGCCTTTTACTGGTTTACTGGTCTACACTTCCCTAATTTGTGTCTTCTGTTAACATCATGAGAACTTCGAGCAACTGCTGATAGGAAACTCATTAAAATATAGATCCCCAAAGAAGCAAATTCAACAAAATAACAACGACCGTGTGAGGAGGATGTTTGTTCCACTGACAAAGATATTTCATTTTAAGACTGGATTTAACGAAAAACATGGTTTGGACAAATTGTATCCAGTAATGAGAAAAACTTCCTCAACAAATATTAAAAACTGGATGCTTACTTAGATGCAACAAGACCATCAGAGAAAGCATGGTTGCTCTGCCTTTCTCTTCTTCTCCTTCATGGTGTCCCTGCTGCAAGTGTAGGGGCTCCTTTCCCCCCCCCCCCATTTCTTTTTAAGTGATGGCTTCAGAAAGTTTCCAGTCTTGGTTTGTTAAGTTCATTTGTATGTGTGCAGATATTTGTTTTTCTCATCTAAGAAAAAAACTGTACATGTAAGTAGTGTCCTCCAATTTTACTCATTGTACTCTGAGTTCCGAAAAGCTTCTCTATTGTCTGTGATAGTAATGGATTTATCCATACTTTTGCCCTTTGTTAGGGAAGGTCAGGATGCTGTGTTGTGTGTGTATGTGTGTGGTTTTTACTCTCTAAATTCTTGCAGGCTTTGAATTCAGTTTACGTACTGAGCTTCCAGGAACTATTTCCAACTTCCAAGGGCATTTGAGCATGAAGAACACATTTCTTGATGTCTTTAGCTACAAATTGGCACGCAGCTGGGCTTGCAGTAACATAGTGAGGAGGGGGCCAACATCTTAAATCCGCTGTTTATTACCCAGGAAGTTCTGATCAAGTTTATGGTTCTAAAGACTTCAACATATCAACTCCACCGAAGAACAGGACAAGCTATTGTAAATATGAACCATCAAAGCACCAGCCATTTCAATGAAATGAAGCAAATCAATTGTTTTTCAGAAAGGTGCCTTTCAGATCTCCTTTTTCAGGTGCTCCATTTCCTTATTGGTCTCAGCATTTTTGTATACCAGACTTTGGGGCAAAATAAACTAACTATAAGGGGTTTACCCCCCTAATTATGCTTCTGAAGATCATTTTTTCACGCTAAGGCACTGTGAGTTATTTCATTTGACCTAAATGTGGAGAGTTACCTCACGATGTGCACTTAGGGACAAACATTATATATATATATATATATATATATATATATATCAGAATCTTGTATAATAATCTTGTATAACAGGGGTGGGGAACCTCAGGCCCAGGGGCCAAATCTGACCCTTCTGGGATCCAAATCCATCCCCCTGGAGTTTCCCAGGGGCCCCCACCCCCTTTTCCTCAACCACCAATCATTTGGTGGTTTCTGGCCTTTGTGCAGTCCCCCCCCCCCATCCTAGAAGGTCGAAATGCCTCCCGTAAGGCTCAGTTACTGGCAGTAAGAGCTTGAAGCTACCACATGCTGGTAGTTTTTGTATTTCTTGTATTTCAGCCCCACCCCTTTTGCCTTTGGCCCTGCCCACTTTGCCTTCAGCCCCGCCCACCACTGTAACACACACCACCCCCACCCTCACCGCACGAACTTGTATGAAATTGAATGATGTCCTTCACTTCTGTGAATCTGTCTACCTTCTTCTCCTGAATCACTTTGCCTACGTCAGTAGGAGTTGTGCAGCAGGAAAGTGGAGGAGGAAGGGAAAGTAATACACTGTGTTTGGGGAATGTGAAAATTTTCAACAAGGAGGAATCTCCCAGTTGGTCTCCCACTAGGGGAATAGTATTTATTTATTTATTATATTTATAGCCCGCCTTTTTTTTTCCTGCAAGGAACCCAAGGCGGCTTACATAATCCTTCTCTCCTCATCCCCATTTTATCCTCACAACAACCCTGTGAAGTAGGTTAGGCTGAGAGTCAGTGACTGGCCCAAAGTCACCCAGTGAGCTTCATGGCTGAGTGGGGACTAGAACCCGGATCTAGACTAGAACCCGAGTCCCAGTCCAACACTTTAACCACTACGCCACATTGGTTCTGCTTTTACCCCACTTTAAGGAGGCATCAATGTCTTTGTGACATCAGTAGCCATTACACCAACCAGCATCCTCATCTCAGGCCTATTTACATGCTTATAATCAACACGGTTCACACAAAGGAAAGTGGAAAAGATGGACATATTTAACACTTCTAGGAGCAAGGGTTTAGAACAGGGCTCTCCAACCTTGGGTCCCCAGATGTTGCTGGACTATAGCTCCCAGAATCCCTTGCCATTAGCCATGCTGGCTGGGTATGCTGGGAGCTGTAGGCCAGCAACATCTGGGGACCCAAGTTTGGAGAGCCCTGGTTTAGAATGAATGTGGCATACTGAGGTGACCAGGTGACCAAGAGCTACTCCATACTCATTCCCACCATTTAGTTAGCCATGGGTGAAATTAGTTATATCTATTTTGAGAGTCCAACAATTTAGTTCATAAATGTGTTTGGCAAAGGGCAGCTTCTATTGCCATGTTTTAAACTCAGGTACAGATACTAAACATGAAAGAATCAGTGGACACATTTACACAGAACAGTAAGCCACAATTCTGGTTCCTCCTGCTAGTGTGATTGGCTACAAACCACAAATGGTTTACTTAGTGTGTTGTCCAAATCCAGGATCCTAGTTTATTGATTCCTTTACAAGCCAGGATCATAAGCCACAGTTTGGTCTTGATTTATGAATCTGGGCTTGTTTGGGAGCAACAAGGGAGGATCCTGGGTTTGTACAAGACACTAAGCAAACCATTTCAGATTTGGTTAACTGGCTGCACTAGCAGGCGGAGCCAAGCAGGAACAAACAGGCTGTGTGCACTGGCACACAGCTCATTCATGATAAGCTAGGATTCTCCAGAATGTACCCAATGTGTGATATTATTTCCCACTTGTCCCTTTAAAATACACAAAAGTGGAGGCCTACTGCATTCCCAATAAACATTTTTATTGTCATGATCGTCATTTTGTTCCACTCTTCTGCATGCAGAGTGGCTTAGAAAGATACAGTACATTTAAAAACAAAATAAACTCTTCACAGCTACAAAAGTACAAATCTAAAACAATGCATTCCAAATGCAGCAATTTAAAACTTTAAGGAACACAGGAATGAAGAGATGAGATCTAAGTTCTTGGCTTAAACAAAGATCACAATTCACAACTTTATTAATATTGTTTCTCTGAGTGGTGAGAAGTTCCAAGGGAGTAGTTTACCCAGGTTCGGTTTCTTTTGGAAGGGGGTCACGAGGCTTTTGGCTTTTTTGGTAATATTTGCATTTGTTTACAATTATACAGGTTAAGCATATGTGGAGGGACAACTTAAACACTCCAATAGGCAGCCAAAATCCACTGCTTCCACATCAGATATCCACAGAGACAACCAACACCCTAAAACACCTACAGAGCTCAAAGTTAACTGTGTTTTTTTCAGACATTCACTTGTACACATGGGGACTTAAACTGGAGAGGGGGGTTGGGCCCTGCACACTGGCCCTGCCCGAACGCCCCCGTCTGTACCAGTCTCTGCCCACTCAGTTCCCAACCTTGCCATGTTGAGAAGCCAGGACTGGAGGGGCATTCTACTTGTGTTGCTTGAATGCAAGTAGAACTCTCTGCACTGTTGGGCCCTGTTTGTGTGTGTGTGTGTGTGTGGGGGGGGTGTTTACTTTTCAATAACCAAAAACAACACAGGAAGCTGCACCCTATGTTCTTAGTGTAACATGTCATTTGATCCTGCCTCTGTGGGGGAAGCCCAGGAAAAGGAAGACTTAAGATATTGCTGAAGCTGTGCAGGCCTGTTGTTGAATTGGCGATTCCACAAGCCATAAAATTCCATGAATAAGGTCAGGTGATTGCTCAGTAAAAGCCCTGTCTGGAAGCACCCTTGCTTTATTTTACTTTCTTTATTTTCTTTTATTTAAATGAAAGCTGGGAATCCAGGTCAGCTAATGGCTCAATTGGGCACTAGGCAGCATGGCCAGAACTGGGGCAAAACCTAGCCAACTTGGCCATCTGGCACCCATTCCCTAAGTACAGCAGCATCAGTGGCAGGAATACTTGGGAACTGGGGAGAGATTTCATCATTGTAAAATACTTTCTTTATTTTCTTTTATTTAAATGAAAGCTGGGAATCCAGGTCAGCTAATGGCTCAATTGGGCACTAGGCAGCATGGCCAGAACTGGGGAGAGATTTCATCATCCTAGCTGGACCTTCCCCCAGCCTGGTGCCCTCCAGATGTTTTGGACTACAACTCCCAGGATCCCTGACTGTTAGCCATGCAGGATGGGTCTAATGGGAGCTGAAGTCCAAAACCTCTGGAGGGCGCCAGGATGGAGAACGCTACCCTAGTTTTCCTCTTGGCTGCTCCACCACTAAGAGCTGCATTAATTATTTTGTATTGTATTGTATTGTATTGCATCATACCATAATAATATGATAAAAGTGGTGCTGTAGTGGAGCCAGGGCTCACAGGGACGCAGCACCAGGACTTTTTTATTAGCAGGGATGCTGATATCATCTGCCACCCCCGTCACACTTCCCTGTTCCCTCTGAGCTTAGCTGCAATCCTCATTGTAGCTGGGGGGAAATGTATTTTCCCAGCAACAATATGTTGTTCCCTGTTGTGATGCAAAGTATTTTGGAGTAGCTTGGTCTTAAATGGGGCAATGATGATCCATTAGCTTTACAAAAGACCTGTTCCTGGTGGAGATGGAAACTGCTAGAACTGGTTTGTTGATATGAATCCACACAGCAGCCTGAATTTTTGGACTCTTCTTGGCTATGGGGACTGTCATGATGAGTGCCTGCATTTCAGAATTTACCACTCACCACTGGATATAAGCCATCTTGGAGAACATTTGACTGAAAGCCAAGCTATAAATCTTTAAAATACACAAATAAATGAATATTATCGACTGCACAACATGGTGTAACTAATACAAAGGTCCTCTCATCTGGGGATTCTTCTCAGCTCCTGAATATTAGATGATAAGGTAATGGATTTCTTCTGCAAAATATGGAATAGATCCAGAACTGAAAAAGAACTAGCTAGATGAAATAATGGCTCCTTTGTTATCCAAGAGGTGAGACTCAATTATAAGCCTCCTCGTGGCTTCAGACCTATTATGCTAGTAGCATGCATGTGTTCTCCTCCTAGTCACCTGCTGTGGGTGTGTGTGTATTAAATTGCTTGTTTGTTTGTATTTTGGTACAGTGCTAGTCTCTTTATTATTAAACACCCTCTATTTGATTCAGTTTTTCTGTTCTCCCTGTGGCACGTGCATTAGGTGAGGCTAAGTGGATAATGGGCTAGAACAATCATAAGGATAATGGTGGATTACAGAAACAATTATGTAAGGAATAACACATGACAGGTGATCTAATCAGAAATATATGGGCTGGCTGCCATCTCCGCAGGAAAATTATGAGACACCAGGGCAAAGGGCAAATGCATTTCACCAGGCACACCCTGCAGTGCTACTTTTGTTAACACTTGGCACTTTAAATCCATCACACCAGATCATCATCATCATCATCATCATCATCATCATCATCATCATGCATTCAAATGCCTCTCTTAAGACATAAGAGCAGCCCTGCTGGATCGGACCAAAGGAATATCTAGTCCAGAACTCTTCCCATGGTGGCAAACCAGATGCCCACGGAACTCGGAAGCATGTTGCCTGTGATCTTGGAGGTAGCATATAGCCACTAGTGGAGGCTAGTGGCCAATCTAGCTGGTGGAGCGGAAAGGGAGTCACCAGAGGTGGAGCCAAGGGGTTAGCCAGAGGTAGAGCCAGGGATGCCAGGCGTGGGCCTCAATGAGATTCCTTAGTTAAGGCAAAGATAATGGAAGACAGAAGCAGGCCCAAATTTACAAGCAGTTCAAACCACCAAGCCCCTCCCCCACCCCCACTTTATCCAGAAGAGCAGCACAGAGAAAGCCATTTCTGGCAGAGGCCACTTATCAAAGACTGGAAGCAAGGGTTGAGGGGAACTCATTTCACACACAGGGAAACTGAGGCAAGAGATAAATCAACTCAATCCTGAGTGTGGGTTAAATAATCACAGCAGAACCAACACAAAGCAGGATTGTTATTATTTTTAAAAAAGAAGTATAGTCTATGTGCTTTTCTGCACAACCCCTTTGCAGAAAGAATTGAGGAGAAAAAACGCTTGCGAAACACACATGAACAAGCAAAACACTTGTTAGGAAACCACAGGCCAAAATGCATTGTTTTTCCACACAACCCAATTGCTTTTTCCAGTCATGGTGGGTGGGGTGATTTAAACAAAATGGGAAGAAAGAGTTTTGTTGTATTTTACACCCCAGAACCACCTATGAACTTCTCCAGACACCCAAAACAGTGAAAGGAAAGATTTTAAAATAAAGAACATACTGATATCAATATGAAGAAATTAATAGTCACAGTCTCTGACTCTCCTCTCTCTCCCTCCTTGCTTTCTGCACGTGAAGAAGGGTGGAGTGGAAACCACTCTATTCAATCTGGCTTGGACCACCCAACACACTCACAACAACTGGCTCTGCTTGCCTAGTGCTGGTTTGGCTCAGATATCCAATGAGCAAGCCAGCCTTGTGCATCTGTGCAACCCCTTGGTTTCACAACCCCTCCAACCCCTAGTGGAGGGAAGGTGTGGTCTCTGATTGGCTGAGCCCATTTTTTCTAAGACTTCCTCTCTTGATGAGGGATGCTAACATTCCAGAGCCTTCCACGCCAGGGAAAGACTCTGGAGCAGCAGGAACGTTCTGCACGTGTGCGGGAGTTTGCACATGTGCAGTTGTGAATCTGAAGCTGCCGCACTGCCAGGAGCTCCAGCGTGGTAGCACAGCAACAGCCAGCCACCTCAGAGGAGCTGGTGGTGGCTCGGCGAAAACCAATTTTCTTTTAAAAGGTACAGGAGGTGGGGGAGGGGGGAGTGCAATGGCAGTGTGGCACCCGGAGAGCCCTCTGACTGGGGCCACCACTGATAGCCATCATAACTAGTGTTCATTATCTTGCCTTATCTTCAAGCTTGGGGCAGGTGACAGTCTGGGGCGGCCCCTACCATTTGGCAGAGTGAGGCAGCTGCCTTAGTCAGCAGATGCTGGGGGGGGGCAGGGAGAGGTGGCAAGGTGTTGGAAGGACAGAGTGTGTCACACAGCCTGCCCTGCACTCCTGAAGCTTGTCTGCTGCCCTCAGGTGCACTGAAATATGTTACATCTCCAGTGTTGAAGTAAAATTCAGCTGCCAGTTCCGGTCAGTTTCTGTACATGCAATAGGGGAGGGGTGCCATCTTGTCCTTCGCCTCAATCAGCAATTGTCTTGGGCCACCCCCGGACTTTAGGAAGAGCATGGCTCATAATAAACCTGGCTGCCAAAAACTAGCCCAAACAAGGTATTGAAATGCTTCTCAAACATGTGAACTTGCAAGGGAAGGAAGTTCCACAACGTTGGGTGGCCACTGAAGACACATCTCCAGGTAAGAAGGTGTTCGTTTGGGCTGTTAGATTTTGCACAAAACACCTGGCAGGACCGTAGCTCAATGGACAAGCATCTCCTGTTAAAACAACCTCAGGAATGAAGGACTGGGAAGCTTTGAATAGTCACTACCAGCCAGAGAAGACCATACTGAACAAGATAGACCAATGGACCAAAGTAATATAAGACACCAAGTTTATATCTTACACTTCAATTCAAATGTTATGAAACAATTTATGGCCTATAGGAATAAGAAGGGGCCATTTTGGAAAAGCATTCTTTCCAGTCTTATTTCATTCTGTTTGCTTTTAAACATGCATTTTGAAACCATTCATTAATATTAGCTGTTGAAAAATTAATGTATGGAATTCTTTGCAATGTATGGAATTCTTTGTACAAAGATGGCTTTAAAGAGGACAAGACAAATTCAGGGAGGCCAGATCAAACTTAGGAAGATAGGAAGCTGCCTTGTACTGAATCAAACCATCGGTCCATCTTGCCCAGTACTGTCAACACTGACTGGCAGTGGCTCTCCAGGGTTTCAGGCAGGATTCCTTCCTAGCCCTACCTGGAGATGCCGCTGGGGATTGAACCCAGGACCTTCTTCATGCACAGCAGGTGCTCTACCACTGAGGGCCAAACTAACCGTTCTTGTAATCACACATAGTGAAGTTATGCATGGTAGGATCTCCCCCCCCCCTGTGATTTGGATCAGGACCATTATTTAAAAAGAAAGAAAAATAATGGCTCCCTAGGTGTCAGTGGAGGGGTTTTCTCTTTTTTTAAACCCCCCCCCCCCATGCACACACAGTGGGTTGGAATCTCTGGGGAGAGGGGTGGGGGGAAGGTTGAATCCTTCCCTCCTGAAGTGCCATGGTCCCAATCCAGTTCAGGACTGCACATGCTTACCCAAGAGTAAGGAAAAACAGCAGTCTCAGCTCCACTGAGGCAATTAGTGGAATGTGTAGTTTGGCCCTGAGCCACGGCCCTGTTCATAGTTGTTATCCATACCTAGAAATGGAACCTACATATCCAGGGATAGTAGTGTGGGCAAACATAGGCGAGATGGTCATTACCTGCATTTCCTGTTTGTGAGCTTACGAGGGCACATGGCTGGCCACTGGACTGGACTGGACAGACCTTTGGTCTGATCCAGCAAAGACATTTTTCATTCCTTTCTTCTGTAAGAGAGTCAAGGTGCTTTTGGATAAGGCCAAACTAGAGTCGACTGTGGTATGAAATGGAAATGGTGGAACACTTGTTTATACACAGCAACCTCATTAGTAATTTAATTTGTATAGGGCAGCCATAAGGCAATGCCACTGTTACAGTACTGGTATCTGAGTGATCCACAAATTAATACTCTGGCACCTCTGTCTCATAAATTAACTTAAGCTCAAGGTCAGCTCCAGGTTCAAGGGGACCCCAGGCAAGGTGTCATCTGCTGCCCCTGACATCATTGGGGTCACCCTTGGCAGGCTTAGCAGCAGCAGCACTGACTGCTGCAATTTGTAGTGGGTGGCTATGAGCTGCCTGTCATTTTAGATTTCCCACAATGCCTTGATTTAGAGCAGGTGGCTACCAGCTGCCCACAATGCTTCTATGTAGTGTTGCTCCAAGGGCATTGGAGGAAATTTAAAATGGTAGGCATCTTGCCAATCGAGGTAAAAAAATTAATAAATAGCTTCCTTCAAGGGCATATTTTCCAAGCAGCCCAACGCATGGGTCGACCAATCCAGGCTAGGCAAGAGAATCAAATCAACTCTAGAGGCTTCTCTATATGAGGCATTTATCCCGCGGCTTTACTGAGGCTTCTTCTTCCGTTTCCATTGCAGGAGGAAGAGTGCGTCCTTTTCAAGTGGCTTTTTTTGGGGGGGGGGGCTTAATTTCTCTGCCTTCTTATATGTTTATTAAACAACCACAAGGCGGCACTGCGGTATAGCACAATTGCAAAAAATACACAGCCATTTTCCATCGCTACCATAGGAAATAATAGCTGACTTTCCTTGCTCTAAAAAAAGCCACGAAAATGGCTGGAATACATGGGAGAGACCCTGGAGGATGACGACACATGAAAAAGGGCCCGCAAACTTCTGCGAGTGAGGGACCATGAGAGCACAATAAATGCCTCATGTAGAGAAGCCCTAGTTTCCAATTCAATGTATTTGTTGAACCCAGCAGAGAGAAATTCAGAAATAGTTTGTTGCTTTAAAAATAAAATGAAACAACAAACTAGCTCACTAGCACTCAGTCACTAACAACCAACACTACCTCACTAGCAGCTCCCAGGGAGGGAAATTCAAACTGACCAATCAATATCCTGGGAGGACCTCATGATGATCCAGGTGATTTCTCTAGTTCAGCTCATCTTAACTTGGAGCATGGGCAAACAGCTAGGCAAAAGTGGCTAAGACCAGATCCTGCAGTTAGGCAAATCAACTCCAGAGCTCAAATATTGAAAGAAAAACGTTTTCTTTTATTTTAAATCAGTATAAGAGAATGGAGGAAATATAAAGCTGCATTATATATCTATATCTCTTGATAGATAGATAAATAGATAGATGGCAAGAGAGACAGAGAGAGGTATAAAACAACACAACAGCAAAGCAACAAGGAAGCTCTGGAGCAGCAGTTTGGAATGCTGGGAGATGGACATTCCTAAGAGAAAAAAATGGAGGTATTAGTGGTATAAGGCTTATGAATTATCCTCCAGATTAAGGCTGTATGGACTAAGAGTTCTGAGTCAGTAGATCCAGAAGTTGTCTTTTCTGTCAAGCATGACAGGTCCTTTGTTTGTTCAATTGGAAGCAATAGTAATCTGAGAGACTATGTGGTGTTTTTTGTTGTTGTAAGAATCGCAGATTTGTGCTTATGGAATCTTGTTCTTAGGTCCCTTGTAGGATCACACCAGTGTAAATCAGCATGTTGTATTACCTGCAGCTAACTCCCAAAAACCACTTATTTTAGGAGCACAGTTACTAACAAAACTGATTGCACTGGACAATCAGTAATGTGCACTTCCGCTAATGTGATTTATTTAATTGAATGTAAAAAAAAAAGAAAAAAGGAAGTCATATGCAACATGTAGGAAAAACTACAACGGACCTAAGAACACGATTCCATAACCACAAATCTGCAATTAGTCCATATGGACTTAATCTGGAGGGCAATTCATAAGCCTTATACCACTCATACCTCTGTTTTTTTCTCCTTAGGAAGTGTAATCTTCCAGCATTCCAAACTGCCACTCTTGGTATCCATTTAACATCACAGCTGCTGATGAGGGTGGATCTGAAATGATAAGCTCTAAATATATTTTGAAATGACTCTGTTATTAGTCTATCTTTCATTCACTAATTGGGGGTGGGCAACTTGTGGCCCTCCAGATATTTTGGCCTACAACTCCCAGAATCCCTCACCATTAGCTATGCTGGCCAGGGCTGCTCTAGTAGCTACTTTGCAGGTGGCTGAGTTGGCCTGGAAATAGAGATGTAAATTTGTGGGTTTACCAGAGTCTGGCCATGGTCTTTGTTGAAAGGCCTTTCCAGCAAAAGGGGTGGGAGGTTGGATTAATCACAGGGGCTTTCCAAGAAACATCTATCCTTTCCATAAACATGAGAAATGACAGGGGCATATTTGTAAACTCTGCAAAGGGATACCAACACTTCCCTAATACAGTATAAATCAAGCCTGCATTTACTTATGATATATAAAAAGAAACATGGGATTGACTGACTGACTGAGAGACCTATCATGGAGTCACTCGTGGAGGGATCAAAATTGTTTAGGCAAGTTCCACATGGCAGCTACACAGATTGTCAGTTTGAAAAAACATTATCAAGGGAAAAGTTTGTTTATACTCCTTAGTAAAAGACTGTTCGGAAAAACTTAGTATCATAGAATAGTAGAGTTGGAAGGGGCCTATAAGGCCATCAAGTCCAACCCCCTGCTCAATGCAGGAATTCAAGTTAAAGCATCCCTGACAGATGGCTGTCCAGCTGCATCTTGAATGCCTCCAGTGTGGGAGAGCCCACCACCTCCCTAGGTAATTGGTCCCATTGTCCTACTGCTATAACAGTCAGGAAGTTTTTTCTGCCAGAATCTGGCTTCCTGTAACTTGAGCCCATTATTCCGTGTCCTGCACTCTGGGATGGTGGAGCATTCTGGCCCTCTTCTGTGTGACAACATTTCAAGTACTTGAAGAGCGCTATGATATCTCCCCTCAGTCTCCTCTTCCGAAGGCTAAACATGCCCAGTTCCTTCAGTCTCTCCTCATAGGGCTTTGTTTCCAATCCCCTGATCATCTTTGTTGCCCTCCTCTGAACCTTTTCCAGTTTGTCTTCATTCTTCTTAAAGTGTGGTGCCCAGAACTGGATGCTGTACTCAAGATGAAGTCTAGTACAATAGCTCACTATAGAAGACTGGAAATATTTGGGGTAGGGCAGATGGTAGTTTTTACACCTCTCCTTCAAAAGGAGGGACATGAAGTACATCCTCAAATGGTTAAGGCACTACATATAGAAAACTTCCATTTGCCACACATGAGCCTAAGGCAGCCTGACTAGAAAAGTATAAAAATAGAACATAAGCATGCTCATTATGGCACAAGGGACTAATGAATCAGTACATAGAATAGCTGCAATCCTATTCACTTATCTGGGCGGAAGTCTCATTGAACTCAATGGGGCTTACTTCTGCATAGACATACATAGGCTTGAACTGTTAATATTTGTTAAGAGTCAACTGTATGCAAGGTGTTCTGTGTTTATATAATCCTGCAGATTATTTTTGTTTCCGAATGATCTCATTTCTGTAGTAGGTTTTATGGATAATGAAATCTACTCCCGGAGATTGATTGTAAAGCATGTTATCTCTTTAGCATGATACTCAGGGTTAATAATATGCAGACGGAATCTAAAAATGGAAGGACAGATGAAGCGGCGGTAGAGGCTCAGCAAAGAGTTTTCTTACCTTTTTTTTATATGTAGAAGATGGGATGCATTCTAGAGTCATAATAATTGCTCACAATAGGGTGTAGGGCTACGAGGTGGTTAAGGCACAGCAGGTGGGTAGCTAACAGAGCTGCCACTTCTGGGAGCAAAGCTAGCATGCAGCTTATTAAAAACAGCCTGATGGGGTCAGTAGCCCAGTCTCAGAATACCACCCAAGAACAATTCAGTTTTAATAGCTTTTACTATGTATTTCATAAGCATGCCCGTTGAAATTGAGTCATCAAAGCCTCCCAGTTCCTCCAAGACAGATTTTAGCCCTGAGAGCTTGGAGTAATTATCCCACTGGATGTTAGCCTGTGTAGCTATTTCAACCTCGTTCATCATTTCAAACAGCTACATACTCTGCCTGCTAATTTCATCAGATGGATTAGCCTCTCTTACTTGTCTATCTTTTTTTTTTTATTTCTGGGGGGTGAAATATTGCCTTCTTCCCGTTTTAATAAGCTGAGCAGGCATGCACCACTGCACCGCTTCTGCCTCCTATTTCTTTCAGCTCAGGGAATGATCTACTGGGGGAAGATACGAGAGTAAATGTGAAGGTGAAAAACTTGACCACTTTTTACCTGCAGGCTCAAACCAGCTGCTTTCAAGCTGTCTCTCCCCCTCCCCCTCCCCCACCCCAATCCATCCCTTATCTGTTTATATGGTATATTCAGAAATGTTGACTTTCAATGCCTGTCTGCTCCTTTTCTGCCTCTGTGTTGGTTCTTTAGTTTCTCTGGTTGTATCCAATCTTTGTCTAATTTAAGTCCCTTTCATTTCAATGGGTCTACTCTAAGTAGGACTACCATAGGATACAGCCCTCTGACTCAAGACAGATAAGCATCGTAAATTGAGTTGAAGGTAATATAATAAATATGGTTGCTACTTCATAGCACAATCCTAGACATCAGGAATAAGTCCCATTGAATCCAGTGGGGCTTACTACCAGGTAAGTGAGTATAGGATTGCAGCCTAAAGACATTTTCATTCATTAACCAAGTTTTAATTCAGGGGTTTTCGTTCAGGGCCCCCACTGTTTTAGTTGATTGATCTATCAATTGAATTTGCATATGGGTAAAAAGAATATCTCTGAAGTGAGATGTATACTTTTCATTGAACAAGTTTTTAAATTTTGTAACAACTTTCACAACGCCTACTAACATAAATACACTATTAACAAAATAGAAGGGTTGGGCGGGGAAGGGAGGAAAGGGGCGCTGGGCAGGGGCATAATTAAAGGCGATAATAAAAATGAGGTTATGCATAGGAGGCCCTCATGCCATCAGGTGAAGCTCTTTTACAGGCAAGTCCACATGCAAGATTAGCTTTTGGAATGAGGAGAAAGAGAGAGAGAGAAGGAAGAATGTTTTTTTCTTCTTAAGATGGACTTGGCTTTTGTAATCTTTATGATAATTTATGTTTTAAAATTATAAAAATATATAGTTAAGCTCACCACACTTCTCTGAGCAGTGAGAAATGGCAGGGATGCAGCACTTGCCCAGGTTCGGTCCTTCGACAGGAGGTCATTCAAGGCTTTTTAAATCATCATCATCATCATCATCATCATCATCATCATCATCATCATCATCAACATTTATAACCCACCTTTTCTCCTCTTGCAAGGAACCCAAGGCAGCTTACATGACCTTCCTCCTCTCCATTTTATCCTCACAGCAACCCTGTGAAGTAGGTTAGGCTGAGAATCAGTGACTGGCCCAAAGTCATCCAGTGAGCTTCATGGCCAACTGGGGACTAGAACCCGGATCTCCTGAGCCCCAGTCCAGCACTCTAACCACTACCCCACACCGGCGTACTAGCATTATGTAAGATTTTTGTCGAGCACAGGTGGAGGTACACAGCTTTAACACTGTGACAGACAGCCAACAAATCCACTGTTCCTGCACCAGCTCTCTGGGGAGCAGGGTCCACCCTCCCATGAGGCAGGGCAAATCCCTTGCTCAGGTGGTGGATTGGGCGGGGCAGCAGATCACACACACCCCAGTGGGAAGGCCACCACAGGCACTGCCATTGCACCAGACCAGCTCAGCCACTGTGGCAGATGCCACAGCAGGAGAGCAGTCAGCAGGGCTCCTTGGAGCTCCCCCCCCCGTTGCTCTAAATACTCTGCCACAGCAAGGGTGCCTGCTCCAAGGAGAGGCCTCCCGTCCACCAGATCTCTTGCTTTGAGGACTCTTCCAGAGTGAGCGATCAGGCGGGTGGGCGGCCTGTCCGGAGAGCTTGCCCGCCCAATTTCTCACTCTGTGAGGGCAGTCAGTCTCAGGGGCCACCGCACAATGCCTCACTTTTGGGAAGAACCCCCTCAAAGTGTGGCATTCAGGCCCAGGCAGCTGTCGGGAGAGGCTGCCACCTGATCTCTCATTCCGTGGGGAGGGGAGGGGCATGCGGGTGGGCGGCAGAAATAATGGGGGGTGGGGCGGCAGCAGTGGGGGGGAATGGCAGCACACATCCTCCCACCTGAGTGGCCAGATATCTTGCAGCACCGCTGCTGGGGAGACAGCAGCCAGCACACCCTAAAACACAGATCCCAAACTGAACTCTGTGTGTCACTCCAGCTAGTCTCTTTGCTCCCTTCACAGTCACCTAGATTATATCATCTCCTACCAGGAGCAGCGGAGTCGAGTGTAATGGTGACATTCCCTTCCCCCCAAATGGCTCCCACCTTCCAGGATAGTCTCCAGCTATTTTCTAGTAAGTCCTGGCCACATGCTAAAGCTAAGCAGGTATGAGCCGGGTCAGTGCTTGGAGGGGTGACTGCCTGGGCTGCCCACATCTGTTCTCCTGCACTGAGCAGTGGGTTGGACTTGACGGCCTTATAGGCCCCTTCCAACTCTATGATTCTATGAATTTCCCTAACAAAGGAGATTAAGGTAATCTTCAGTATTCCTACCTTTCCATTAACTCTTTCCTGTCCTAACCCCAGTCTAATATTGGGTTGTATCCAATGGTGGTTTTTCACTTGCAGCAAGACCAGGCACTCAGTTTTCACCAGTTCCCCCTATCTACTGTTGCCTTCATAGCCCGTACTGTTCCAGAGGATCCCCAATCCTCAGGAGTAACTTTTCAAGGGTGTGGGGAGTGGCGGGACTGGTGAACATTGAATGCCTTGCCTGGTGCAATCTGAAGTGCTTTCCAGTAGTGCAGGGATGGGGAACCTCCACCCTGCAGGCCTAGTCTGGCCTGCAGAGGTCCCACTGGTCTGGCCTGTGGAGGCTTTCGATGCCTCTGTGGGTCCTCCCCTCTCCCCAAGCACCGGTTCTGGATGCTATGATGGGCATGGGGAGGGGGCAGGGAGGTGAATCCCCCTGTTATCTCCAAACAATTGTCGGAATAACTGGGGATGTACCTTACTTGGTGCACTGCTCACCCGCCCAATGAGGGAAGTGCTCCTTGTTTGGGCTGGCTTCAGGGTGTGACTTCTTTTCCCAGTCAGGGAAGCCGCGTGCACCAAAGCTGGGTACTGGCAGAGGTGGCAGCCAGGGGAGTGCTCCTCCAGCTGCTGCCTCAGTCGAGGCAGCTTTGCTGTGTGGGGGCATTCCCCAGCCAGGAAATCTCCAGCCAGCACTTTGGGCAGGGACCAGATGAAGTCAGGGGGCATGGCCATGCCTCCTGAATTCATTGTGTGTGCGTGTGCATAGATAGATAGATAGATAGATAGAAATAGATAGGGAATTGTAGTCAAACACATTTAGAGAACACCAGGTTGGAGAAGCCTGACCTAGGTCAACAAGATCGACAGGCAAGAAAATTAAGTATTTTGGTATCATCCCTTACAGATAATTTATAGTACAACAGAAAAAAAGGTCTTTGCTCATTTGGCTAGAAGGTATAATGTAATGAGAAGTTAAATTATGCTCATAAAAAAGTATTTTTGTTTTGTTCAAGTGTAAGAGAGAAATAACTAAGAGAGAAATAACCTAAATCTTGAGGGAATTGATGTTATGTTATCTAATAGTTAATACACTAAACTAAAACTCCTGGTAGCAATACACTTGATTGTAGCTTGGCCCTGCAGGAAGGAGCTGGTTCTTGCTGGAAAGAGATCCTTCAATTATACCTAAATTATCTAAGTAGTTAGACAAGATCCATATCATTTGCAATGACCTTGATCTTAGGACTCATTGATATTTTAGGTGATGTTCTTTTAATTTTTGCAAATTTGTAACATTAGTTATGGTTCAGTACCAGTATCAAGATCATTAGTGTTAAGTCAAATACTTCTATGGATTCACAAGACAGCAGTAGCAATGGAGCTTCCAACTATTTATCTGCAAGTTTCAGCTCTAGCTTGCCAATCACCTCAGAATCCTTGGGTCAGCTTCTGCTCTTGGTGGCACTGAGATGGCTCCCTACAGAGCACAACCTGCTCTTCTTTAAATATACTTGCCTACCATTCATCAGTTAGAGGCACAGACTTGGTCTGGAAGCGCTACAAAGGTAATCATGTCCAACTTGCTGAATTGACACAAAATCCACTGGACCAAACATTTCTGTTTGCATCCCTCCAGGATTCAAGAAGCGCTGACTATAACAGGATGACCCTATTGTTGGGAGACATTAGGACTAACATTGCCATAACGTGGTCACAATCCTATGCACATTACAAACATAAGGCCCTGAGTAGGGTCCAGCAGCCTGTTTTCCACAGAGGGCACACAGATGCCTATGGGAAGACCACAAGCAGAACACCAGGGAAATAGCCTTCTCCTGCAGTTGTTCCTCAGAGGCTGGCTGCCTCTGATCCTGGAGGTAGCATGTAGCCATCATGACTGGTAGCCACTGATAGCCTTATCCTCCATGAATTACTCCTAGGGCTTCTCTACATGAGGCATTGAACCCGGCACTTCACAGGGGCTTCTTCCATTTTCTTTGCAGGAGAAAGAGAGTCTCATTAACACATGGGGTTTTTCCAGGGTTTTGCTTTCTTGGCCTTCCTATATGTTGTATTATACAGCCACAAGGTGGCGTTGCAGTATAGCACAATTGCTGAATTACACAAGCCTATTCCTCCCGTTTGTCACACCTTTAAAACTTAATACCTCATTATCCTTGCTCTTTAAAAAGCCACAAAAATGGCTACAAAATGCAAGAGGTCCTGGAGGACGACGATGTTGTGTAAAGGACCTGCCAATTTCTGGGAGTGAAGGATCACAAGCGCACAATAAATGCCTTGTGTAGAGAAGCCCCTACTGCATTTTCAGCTTTCATGCCAGCACTACAGATTTCAAGCAGATTTACAGAAGTTTTGCAACACTTGGATTCCATTAATATGCACATTGCTTTCAGGCAGTAGTTAGTTGCTGTTTCATCATCTCAGATGCGAGAGTGAGCTACGCTGAAAGACAACCTAAGGGCTAAAGTGCACATTGCTTTTAAGACGTAGCTCGCAGCTATGTTTTTTGGCAGTGTACATTGCAGGGTTTAGCCCCTCCCCCACCCCACACTAGGGTCCTGATCTGGATCATAATCCCTGCACTTACTCTAGACTGTAGAGTAACAGTAGAAAGGGAAAAAGTGGGGGTGACCAATAATTTTGGCCTCTCATAGTATTCTCATACTGGGAATACTATGCCATCTTCAAAAATAGGACTAGCCTCTGAGCAAGCATAGGTCCCAACTAACTTCTACTTTTCCCAGCCATGCCCGTGACTCCAGCCATTTTCCCCCTTACATGGACAGAGTCTCTCTAGAATAACAGTAACAATTATGCTAGTGGTGGTTCATGTTTAGGAGATTTAGGAGTATCAGTCAGCAGTATAATTTGAGGATAGGATTACACTGTTAAAGTCACTGTTAATGATGGAGACATTTTTCTTTCTGTATATAACATGTTGCAGGGCAGGAACTTGTTACGAATCTGGCAATTAGCATGTATAGCCACCATATTGGAATCCAAGATGTCTGTCATCAATATTGACAATATTGGTCAATATTTCAGCCCTCACCAGGATACAAACTGAATTCCAATGACAAAACAACATTGTATGAATTGAAGAGATTAGTGTAACATTTTCATTTACCATTTTGGATTCCAATATGACAGCTATACACCTACTTAGCATATTGGCAACACAACTTTTTTAGGCAGGTAGACTCTGACATAACTGCAACAAAGCAGTATTGACCAGTTAATACCCTACTGTTCTTGTGAATGTGTCCCCAGGATGCATCATGTGGGGGGGGGGGGGAATCTACATCTCTGAACCAGCCCTGAAATACCTGAACACCAGGAAGGTACTGCTGAAATTCCTTCAATTTTGACTGAAAGAACCTTGCAAACATCCTGCATGGTTCTACAGTGTGTTTTGGCAGAACACAACTAAGATGTACTGTGGACACCTCAAACAAGGTGCTGCTTTCGATTGTGTGGATTTTTTCAGCTTCCTAGATCCCATTCATTGATATCTGTGAGAGATGTGGAGTCCTGCTTCTCACTGAATCTGGTTATCCTTATTTTAATTATTTTAGGATTTCAGTCTTGTCACACACCCCTGAGGAGATGTCATGGTGTCTTGCAAAAGAATAAAAACAGCAATCAGTTAAACAAAAAAACAAAAAAACCAAACAAACACAGCACACACGCATGCATATACAGTAATACTTTGGATTGCAAGTAACTTGGTCTGAGAGCGTTTTGCAAGACAAGCAAAAATTTTAATTTTTTTTTTACTTGATAAACAAGCAAGGTCTTGCAAGTCAAGTAGTCGTAGGGATGTAACCGCTCGCCTCGAGTGGGCATAGCGGGCCGAAATCAGCCCTGCTCACGCCCGCCAGAGACTCACTTTTATATAAGAGTGTTTTGGATTACAAGCACGGTTCCGGAACGAATTATGCTTGCAATCCAAGGTGTTACTGTATTAGAGAACAGTGTGCATAGCGATGTTTATGGTAGTACAAATAATGAACAAAAATGTTGGGCAAATGAGAAACTGAGTGAAACGGACTGACAGATTCACCCATTTCTCAGCACAACACAATCTTAAACAAGCAAATCATCACAAACACACAAGCATAGATATACCCAGCTGGGTAGCAGCCAATATGCCAGTTTAAAACCTCACTAACCCCTAAAGGTTTGCTGAAATAAAAATGTCTGTATCATTTTTCTAAATAAAAAACAACAACCTTGAACAGCGCTACTTTAAGAGTATATGCAACTGCCACTGAGATCAGGGAAATCACCAACTCTCAGATCAATTGAATCACCCACCATCCACTTCTCCATCTTATTGGGATTGAACTTCAGTCTGTTCACCTTGTGGTACCCCACAGAATAACTCCCATAGGGTAAAGCAGCAGTTCCCCAGCACCACCATCTAGGAACTTCCTGACAAGTAGGAGCGGAAGCACCATAAAGGATCAGACAAAATCCTCCAGTCCTTAATCTTGCCAAGTGTCCCAGAAGGATACCATGGTCAATGGTATCGAACGCAGCTGAACGGTACAGGACAATCAATAGGGCCACTGTCTGGCTCTCAGTGTAGGCCATCCATCAAGACAGTTTCTGTACTAAACCAATCTAGATCATCAACTTCATCCAGAAGTCCCTGGAGTTTAATGGCTATACACATACTCCATCACCTTGCTCAAGAATGTTATGTTTGAAACCTGGCTGCATTTATTCAAACCTAGGGGTCCAATTTTTAAAAAATAAAAACAAAACAAATTCCTTATCATTTCCTCTCATTCAAGGAGGCTGGAATCTCCGCAGTCATAAAGGAAGGTATTTTCCTGTGGGTGAACTGGCCTTCATAGAAAAAAGGTTCTCAGCCGCCGCCCCTGCACTAAGTAGTGAAAAATATTTTCATATTTGTTGAGCCAGAGGTCATTGATAAGAGAATCCAGGAAAAACTTTACTTGGCCTCACTTGGGATTTTCACATTCTTTGAGGAGTAGCTGAGGATCACAATCTGACATAGTCAGTTCTGTCTAAAAACCCACCCACCCCTATCACACTTGATTAATCATTTGGGATATAACCGTTGAAATGTTTCTACATTGTTATGGCCATACTAGTTTCTATGGACTCTGCTAGCCTGCGTACCAACTCTTTCCATTAATCAGAAGTTTCCCAGTAAGTACAAAAGTCCCTCCTCCCCAACTGATCAGCTTAGAAATGTGTCCATTCAGATGGATCGCAACCCAAAAGTTCCAGCTCCTGAGCTGGAGATATGCAGAAATCCCACACCCTCTGATCATGAAGGACTGGGCTTCCATTTGTCTTGACTGGTGGAAGGACACCATGCCTGGCCATAGAGTATTGGGCTGGGACTCAGGAGACCAAGGTTCTAGTCCCCACTTGGCCACTGGGTGACTCTGGGCCAGTCACTGAATCTCAGCATAACCTACCTTGCAGGGATGTTGAGAAGATATCCTTTCAGTGCCAAGTTAAGACTGCCTCGTTTGTAACCTGGGGACTGCCTGTATTTGTATTTTGTATGGTATTGTGTATGCATTATTGTTAACCACCCAGAGAGCTTTGGCTACTGGGTGGTATAGAAGAAATAATAATAATAATAATAATAATAATAATAATAATAATAATAATAGAAGAGGACAGCAGCAGCAGCAACACAACAACAAATTGGAACAAAGGGAGATGCCCTATTATACCATCAGACTATTGTTCCATCTAGCTACTCTGAGCAGCAGCAGCTCTCCAGTGTGTGGGGAATGATCTCACCTTGAGACACTGGGGAGCTGCCATCTCTCAAAGTAGCTAGATGGAACAATAGTCTGACTTGGTATAATAAGGCAGCTCCCTCTGTTCCAATCCTCTTAACTGGATCCTGGGATCTTCTGCATGCAACCCACATGCTCTAACACTGAGCAATGGTCTTCTCCCATGAGGGTTCCCACAATGCTCTGCACCTGGGGTGGATTGGGACAATCACACATGACTGGTGAACTTACTGGGCTCCTGGTATGCTTGGCCATATACTGAACATCTGCACACTATCCCCGTTCGCCTGCTTGCTAGGCAGGTGCTGGGTTGCACCTCTTGTTTGATGGGTTCATTTTAATTACGGGTGGCTAGGAGAACTGACTAAATGTAGAGAGAATGCAAGATGAAAAGGAAAACGTGACTTCACAATACCTCCTAGTGACATAAGCCTTACAGACAGAATAGTCAGGTTAATAGTAAGCAAAGATGGCCAGGGCTAACTCAATATAAAATAGTGGCCTTTCTATCAGAGTTAAAATATGTCTTTTAAATGCAAATAAAGAAAAATGATGGGCATGCACGTGATTGACAGCCTCTCCAAATAGAAGTGTTGCTATAATTAAGCAATAATGTATGAGTGAGTGTACATTATGACAAATTGGAAGCTCGGTTGATTAGATTGAGCATATAAACTGTCAGCATAATTATCACATTTTAATCATTTTTCTCCATTTTTGAAAAATAACAGCATTGTCTTCAGCCTCATTTGGTGCTTATTAGATTGATATTCTAAGAGGAACCGTACAACATAAAACATGTCCCTTAACAGGATGAACTTTAGATAAGACTTCAGGTATGTCTATAAACATTTATAATGATGGTTGTTGTCACTTCAGATCCTTCCTCATCCCATGTATCATTTAAAGTCATGTGGGCATTTCGTTGATCATGATAAAATATGTTTAACTGAAAACATGCTAGCAAAGTGCTGTTCTGCACTATGACACAATGCAATACATTAAACCCTTTTGCATGAATAAAACAAAAAGGCCCTGTTTGTTTGTTTAAAGCATTTTTTATCCCACTCCTCAGCCAAAAAGGCACCTGGAGTAGCTTACATACAGTCAATAAAAACAAGACAATCCGTGTCCATAGGCTCACAATCCAAAAAGACACCACACAAAAAGAAAAATGAGTGGGGAGGGAAGAGGGGGGAAAAGCTAGCGGACTTTCAGGAGGGTTGATAGAATGGCCTTGCTTCCCATCTCATCTCCTTCTGCCGAGGTCTGCTGGAATGTCTGCTGGTGGTGACAGTTGAGCAGTGAGCCTGACAGAGGCGGTTTTTCAGCAGGGCTCTTGGAATGGTCCTGTTCCCCTCTCATCATATTTACATATGATGTTTCCTACTCAGCTGCAACTTTTGGTCCACAAGATGGGAACTAGTCAAGGCTGGTTGAGAAACTGCAGGAAAGTACCTGTAACCCTCTACGGGCGGGGGGGGGGGAGGGGATGCAAATCTACCCATAAGAAACCCATGATCATTAGATACACTGGAGTAGAGCTGTGCGCATGTGCAAATGGCCTCTTGAAATCCTCCATCATATTTGTGGGCACAGAAATTGGAGGGACAATTGTACCAAATTTCTGCAGGGGGAGAAGAAATTCTCCAACTATTTCTCACAGGGAGGGCTCACGCTCACCATTTGCAAGGGGTGTGGCACAGCTTCTTTCTTTTTTCCTAAGGGTTTTTGGTTCTTTGCACTGCCACTGCAAGTGGAAACTGCATCAACTGTGTTGGCAGCCTGGCCTTGCACTTTGCATTCCCACAATACCTCATGCCTAGCATCATTCTGGGGCATTATGGGGGGGGGGAGAGGGAAGGTGAATCCCACAAAAATAGGAGGGGGGAATCTGGAGAAAATTCTGCAAAGTGGCCTTTATTGGGGGTGGGTGGGTTAGAAAAGAAAAATCTCAGGACTTTTCTGAGAAAAATATCTTTTTGACAAATTTTGGCTCAGCTCTGTCATTCTTCAAGGTTCAGCACCTTCTCCAGGATGTTCCAAATGTTAAATTTCCGAGGAGCGATTGAGGATACATCTTGTCTCTAAGGTGAGAGCTAATACTGCTCCTTCCCTGAAAGTCCTGTTGCAGGTGTGAGGGGACAGTGTTGTGTCCAGCTCCGGGGAAGAGGTGGAGATGGCGCTGTGCCAAAATCTGACCTCCAATTTCCTGAAAGTTTTCTTTCCCTATAAAAGAGACTTCCATTTTTCTGCCTCATTCTCAGGGAAATTTATAATTTATTTTGAATTTCTTTTCGTAGTGTTTTTGAACTTGCCTAATCACTGTGTGTGTGTCTTCCTTTCTGTTACACATCTCTCCATTGCTCTGCAATCTTCCAGGGCTTCTCTGCACGAGGCGTTTAACCCGTGGCTTTACTGAGGCCTCGTCTTCCGTTTTTACACATGGTTCCCCCCTCCCCGGTCTGTATTCCTCTGCTTTTCCATATATTCCATTAACCAGCACAAGGTGGCACTGTGGTATAGCTGCAGTATAGCTGAATTGCGACTTTACATGAGACTTTTGTTCCAGTTCGAAATCTAATACTGCACTTTCCTCGCTCCAAAAAACCCGGCGAAAATGGCTGGAGAACACGGGAGAGCCCCCAGAGGATGAAAATGTCATGAAAAGGCCCCGCAAACTTCCATGAGTGAGGGATCACTGAGCGCACAATAAATGTCTTGTGTAGAGAAGCCCCTAGGCTCCCTGTGCTTTCTGATCTGAAAAAGAAAAAAGCCCTGTGGACAGATGTACTTCATGATGTCTTCCCCTTGGCTTCAAGTGAAGTGCAGGAAGCCAAGGAGGCTACAGACGGCCAGAGAGATGATTGTGCAATGAAAGACAGGACTCTCATGCACACTCCTCGACCACCTTCATAAGGAAGGTAAGCACAAGAACCCTGAACCAAACCCATGGGAATTCCTCCGAAATTTCTTCTCCTTTGAATTTCTTTCTGGAAGCGATTTCTTTTCTATCAAATTGAATGGGAATGGTCGGGAAAAATGTGGAAGAAATTTTCAGCACAGCAGTACACCGGAGTTCCCATCACATGGAAGAACAAACACTTCATCAGTCATCACAAGTACCATGTCTTTATAAAACTATGAATAGCGACTGCTGGAGATGATGTTCATCAGGACCACAACACAGTAGGGAGATTTCTAAACTCTTTCCACTCCCACTGAGGTCCTAACAAAAATCCTCCCAAAACTGCTTTTTGCCCTGGGAGGGGAGTTCCCATCACTGCCAATGAGAGCTCCCCTCTCAGAATGAATAGCAGTTTCAGGGAGGGATGGTTTTCATTGGGCCCATGGTGACGGAAGAAAGGGCTACCCTCCTCCCATCCCGCATGCCGGAACTGTGACAAAAATCACCTCCGGCTGAAGCTATTGACAGAAACTCGCTAGCTGAAGTGACACATTTAGTGTTATGTGTAGCTTGGTCCTAAGGTTGTCAGGAAATGTGGGTGTTGGTGGTAGCATCTGAAAGGTCTTATGTCATCTGCTTTGATGAACAGGAGCTCTCTGTCTGGGTAGCATGGCCACTTTCACATTCCCAAAAAGGGGAATCGCATCACCAAAGAAAAAAGAGGATATGAATTTGCATAACTATTTGCATATGCAATATATATATATATATATATATATTTGCATAAATTTAGAAATAATAATTATATTTTAAATAGAAATAAAATACATCTCACCATAGTCAAGAAGACTCTCCAGGTAACCTGTGTACCTGCTGTCCAGGCTCTAACTGTTGATGGGCAACTTCTAGGCCTCTTCTGCTCTCCCTTCTTCCGGTTCTTTGACTTTAAACCAGACTTGGACTGGGCAGCCCATCAAATAGAGGACGCCTTCAAATAGAGGACCGTCCTCTGCCAGCTCTCCAAAATGGAGGACTGTCCTCTGTAAAGTAGGACACCTGGCTACCCTAACAGGCCCCCAGGTCTGAGTGCTGGAAAGTACCTGTAGAGGCCAAGCAGGTAGTCAGGAAGCACAAAGGGATAGCAGAGTAACATTCCTCAACAGCCGACTTCCCAGACTGTGGGAGTGCACCAGATCTGGGAACTTTATAGTGGCACTGGATTGGCTCTCAGAAATGGCCTCATTCCCAGGGCCAGGAGGAGTTGGGGCTGTGGTGTTAGTATGCAGGTTCAAACTGCCTGTATTTGCTCCTCTGGCCCCTGGTGCAAGGAACAGGCAACACAAGCCTAAGCCACAGGCCTCCTCCTGGTTCAAGGCCCGGATGCTGTACCGTGCAAAGGAATGTTGTTGTGGGGATGACTATGAAGACGTAAGCAGCACTCTGCAAGATTGCCCTAATGCCACAGAGTGGCGAGGCGGGCAGAAGGGTCTGGTTGATCAAACTCTTTAGATCCTAAAGACTTGCAGGAGACTGAACGTTTACTCTTGGAACAGTATCTCTCCCACGCTGCATTGGAAGCTGTGTGTGTGTGTGTGGGGGGATTGTGTAGGGGTGGGGAGTTAGCTGGGCATGCTCCTGCTGTTGCTTCATCTGACATTGTGTCATTCCAGAAACGGGTGAGGGTAGGACTCCAGGAATGGGCAGGAAGTCTAAACCACAGACACTGCTATAGAAGTGTGGGAGGGGGAGACAGACAGACAGACAGACAGGAGGAAGAGCGAGAGCTGCAAGTCCATGTTGGGGAGTGATGCGGAGCAACACAAGTTTTGTTTCCTGGGGATGGGGGGGTTTACGGAGCTAGGAGGAGGGAGATTGATGGCGCTTGGGAGGGTGTAGTGGAATCTTTGGCCCCTGTGATGACTTAGGCCTTCCTAGGCCAGGGTCAAGGTTGGGCGATATTCAGCTCTCTCAGGGATTGCAGAGACACCAAATTGGCTTTGAGAGATCTTATTAGTAAGGGAGTTTTTCACAAGCTGCTTCTGAGGTTCTCTTTCTTCCCGCTTCTGATGTGGTGCAGAAGGAAACAGTCTCACTGTGTGTGGGAGCAGCAGATCTTCCCACTTCTCTGGACTGGGACCGGTACTCAGCGACCAGATGTGCTTATTTTGGTAGAGCTGGGTGGAGTTTCCCAGACAGAATGAAATCGGGGACAAGTTCTCTTTCCAAGAGAACTTCAAAGCATTCTCCTATGCACGTGTACATTAGTCCACAGATTTGCTATTGAAATGAAATACTGCAGTGACCTTTTTAATTCCCCTGATTTTTTATAATCTTTGAAATTTAGCACAACAGTGGGAGTTTAATCATATTCACTGATATAAAAAGCCAAAATAAGGCACCTCTACATTCAATTAGAGATATGACCTCCAAGGTGCCAGGCTCTTCAGAGACTCTGTGAATATCTCCAAGGACAATTCCATTCAATGAGGCACAGGATTTCCTACTATATCCTTTACTTTATCATAACCCGATCCTTTGGATGTTTACTTAGAAGGAAGTCTCCATATGCCAGGTCTCACTCCCAAGTAAATGGGTATATGATTGCAGCCTGAGCGCCAAACTACATGTGAGGTCCATGAGATCCAGTGTGGCGTAGTGGTTAGAGTGCTGGACTGGGACTGGGGAGACCCGGGTTCTAGTCCCCACTCAGCCATGGAGCTCACTGGGTGACTTTGGGCCAGTCACTAACTCACAGCCTGACCTAACTCACAGGGTTGTTGTGAGGAGAAAATGGAGAAGAGAAGGATCCTGTCCTTGGGCTCCTTGGAGGAAGAGATGGGATATAAATGTAACCCAAACCCCCAACATGTTGCATTAGTAGCATGTTTAATCAGTGTGCTTAGGGCTGGGCATTTCTCTTTCTTAATGGAGTGGGGGGGGCAATCTGGATCACGACTGTGGCACAGACAGGTTAACCCTTTCTTTCCACATCCTTTTCCAGCTGAAAATACTCTGAAACTGCAATTTGCCCCCAAAGGTTTTCCTGCATAAAGGCCCTTTGTGCCATCTGTTGCTGCCTGGTAGTTTCTTTGGGACAAAGACCTTGGTGGTTCATATTCACAGCACTGTACTAGTTAACAAAATTTCAAAGTCTGACTGGGAACAAGAGCACTGTGATTATTTTTTTCTCCTCTTCCACTTAGTGATGGACAAATGTCTCCTTTTGCTTTGTTTTACTTTCGCATTTGTTTCCCCATGATTCAGTCCCACTGTTTTTCGATAGTAAATTGCAAATTTAAAAATAAATTATTCTACCAAAGTACATATTTTTCCACTGGAGTTCTTATTTATTTTCCAACAGCGATTATTACACAAAATATTATGCTTTTTGTTTCATTTTACATCCATAACCCTTTCCCCTCTAACCTATGCATGCTTTCTAGTTTTTCCTTTTTTACATTTTTTAAATTTTTTAAAAATGTTCAATTCTTTGGTATTCTCTTCCAAACTGCAACACATTCAACAGCACCCAGCTCCCTTCCCCACACCACCTTTCCCTTCGCTTCATTTTTTTGTCTGGTCTAAGAAGCATTATTTTGCATTTTAAAGCCTATGTTGCTTCAAGTCCCAGCATTTTAATGACGGGATTGGTCACTGCTTTGACAAACTAGTTTGGACAGTTGAGATGAGAATGAGATATGTTGCGCTGTTATGTATGTTCTAGTGTCTAAAGCAGTGTTCTCCAACCTTGGGTCCCCAGATGTTTTTGGCCCACAACTCCCAGCATGCCCCAGCCAGCTATGCTGGCTGAGGCATGCTAGGAGTTGTAGGCCAAAAACATCTGGGGACCCAAGGTTGGAGAACACTGGTCTAAAGAAGCATCATTTTATACTCAGGGGCCTTAATCTTTTGGGGTCTGCGAACGCATCTGCAATTTTGAAAAAGTGTAGTGGCACCACCACAAAATGGCTGCTGTGGGGTGTTTGGCCAGTCACCAAATGTTGGGAGCACCTCCCGTGTATGTGCAGTGCTTTCTCTCTCTCTCCCTGGCCAGGGTTGTATGAAATGACAAGCCGTGCTGCTGAGGGTAATTATGCTAACCCCCCTGGCACGCACGAATGACACATGCAGTGGGGAAATAAGCCACTATGGCTTATTTCCCCAGCTGCGATCATATGAACCAGGTATCTGTGTTCTCTCTCTCTGGCTGCTCTCTCTCCCACCTCTGTCTCCCTGGCTGCTCTGTCTCCCTCTGACTGCTTTCTTTCACAGTTCCTCCAGTTCTTGCAGGTGACCTGAAACCTTGCAAGATCTTTCAGCTGGTGCAAGAATCTCACAAGAACTCACAGTGGCTGCTTCCTTGCTCAAAACTTTGGGGAAACAGGTGAGAGGAGAGCGAGGGGCCTCATGGGTGCCACAGAAGGTCTCTGTGGTACCATGGCACCTGTGGCCACTGCATCAGGGATTGCTGTTTTATATGTATGAAGAGAAGGTGGCTCTGGCTCTCAAAATGGGGACTGCGAAAGCTGGCTCTCAAGCTGGCTTTTGCAATCTCTGGGGGGGAAAGGGTAAAGAGCAAAAAAGCCGTGGTGAGCCGAAAACGTCTTGTGATCACGGCGCAGAAGGGGAGACAAGTCTTGCTGCAGTGTCCCCTGGGATACCCACAGGACGACCACGGGGGAGGGAGGGGGTGAACAATCCACAGTGAGCCCAAGCATCTGTTGGGCACACCGTAGATTGTTCACAGAACAACCAGCCCAGCATGGCTTATTGCTAGGGTAGGTTAGTATGACGTGCAAACGTGCCCAGTGTCAATGTTTATGTTTGCATTGCCTGAAAACCTTATTTTTGTGCAATTTAAAGAAACTGAATTACATTACTGGTTCGGAGATATTTCCAATCTCACTCTCAGTAAAAGGGGAGAGGAATCAAGTAGTTCTGACATGGAATTCACGGAGATCTAGTTTCTACAGAATCCCTCTTTCTACTTAAGCCATCACATATTGGCACCTTCATTTGATTGAGATTGGCAACAGATTACTCACAAGGATGTAATTCGATTAAACCTCAACTGTTCAGTTCAGAGCTTACTTTAATTTGAGGTCATGGTGTCCTAACACTGCCAAATATAATCTCCTAAACAAGGTGGTTCTCTCCATTATTACTTGCTCACAGGAGAGGGGGTTGGGCTAATGCTATTGCAGAATTCATTCATTCATTCGTTATATTTCTATACTGCCCAATAGCCAAAGCTCTCCGGGCAGATCACAACATGATAAAACACAATATAAAACCTTTAACATACAAAAATTCAAAACAATTTGAAACAGATAAAAACAATTAACAATAAAACTACCAGAACCTGGGGGTTTTTTTTGTTAAAAAAACTGACATTAAAAAGCCCCATTATATGCCGTCAAATGCCTGGGAGTAGTAGAAAGTCTGCACCTAGCACCGACAAAATGACAATGTTGGTGCCAGCCAGGTGGACCTCATTGGGAAGAGTTTTGCACAATCAGGGGGCCACCTCCAACAGTGGCATTATTGGGATTTCTCATGATCAGATTTGCCATGTCCCGCATCAAATCATCATCATCATCAGGCGATCACTCGTGACCGAGTAAGATTGTCTTCCGGGATAAAAGGAGGAAATTCTAAAGAAGATTGTGTAGACTCTAGCGATGGGTCCGTAAGTGACTGTGGAGGCCAATTCTAGATCCACACAGCTTCCCACAGTGAGGACACAGGTTACCAGATAGAAGATGGTCCTGTAAAGGATTCATTTGACGTGCTTTTCGCCTAGCACGTTTCTCCCTTTCACCTTGCACTCGGGCTTCTTCAAAGTCCATGGAACCTTTGTGAAAGGCCAACCTCCATTTAGATCGTTCATGGGCCAGAGCTTCCCAGTTTTCGATGTTTATATTGCATTTTTTTAGATTTGCCTTATGAACATCTTTAAACCTCTTATATTGACCACCGATATTCCGCTTTCCATCCTTGAGTTGGGAGTAAAGTAACTGCTTTGGGAGACGGCAGTCAGGCATTCGAACAACATGACCGGTCCACTGAAGTTGGCGTTGAAGGATCATTTTTTCAATGCTAGTAGTCTTTGCTTCTTCCAGTACACTGACATTTGTTCGCCTATCTTCCCAAGTAATTTGCAGGATTTTCCGGAGGCAAGGTTGATGAAACCTTTCAAGGAGGTGGAAGTGACGTTTATAGATAGTCCATGTTTCGCAGGCATACAATAAAGTTGGTAATACAATGGCTTCATAAACCAGTGTTTTGGTCTTCTTACAAATATCCCGATCCTCGAACACTCTATGTTTCATTCGAGAAAATGCGGCACTTGCGGAGCTCAAACGATGCTGGATTTCACTGTCGATGTTAGCTGTAACAGAAAGATAGCTGCCAAGATAGAGAAAATGATCGACATTTTCCAGTATTGTCCCGCCAAGCTGGATAGATGGCATCACCAAAGGATTGGCTTGCACTTGCTGATGAAGCACTTTGGTTTTTTTTGATGTTAAGTGAGAGACCAAGTTTTTCGTATGCTTCTGCATCAAATAGCTTTGTAGGGACAATTTTTGTCAGGACTTTGGTGAGGACAAAAAGGTTAAACCGCCACATGTGCTGTGGCCCTGATCTGGAATGCCCTGGGATGGCTACTTTTAAAAAAAAGAAAGAAAGAAGTGAAACACACTACACTTAGAGTGGCTTTGCTCTCTCCTGCGCTGATGTTTTCTATGAGTGTATAAAGCCAAGTCTACCCTGCATTATGATGTTCCGATACAGTATATCAAAAATTCTGAATGGCTTTTACCTTTCAGTCTAGGCAAGGGTGGAAAAGTTAGTAACCTATACAAAACTGTGAAATCTCAGCTTCCTTTTTTGTTTCTTTTTTGTTTTTTAACATGTATGGCTCTTCAGAATAGTAGTTTATAAATGGGCAGCTAAAGGCTTCGGTATGCATGTGGGGAACTGAGCATCATTTATTAGTACCCTACCCTTCCTCTGTAGCAGTGGTCCCCAAGCTTTTTGGACCCGTGGGCACAATTGGGAATTTGAGAAACTGCTGTGGGCAACACCACAAAATGCCTAACCAGTGGATTGCTGCTTTGGCGTCTACCTGTCGTGTCTATAGATCTTCGGCTGCATTTTATTCAGCAAAAACTTTTGTTCTGTGCCTATTGGACACTGCAACGTCTCTTTAATAAGGGATTGTCTAATTCAGCTAATTGCTGGTGGTGCAATACAGCTAATGCTTCTTTTAAACACACACATTTTGGCAATGTCCAGTAGTTGCTTCATTTTGGGAGGAGGTTATTACACAGATAAATTTTGTACTGGACCAGTCCTTAATATTCACTGATGTATGTACATGCTCTTTTAAATTATTTACCTGCTTCATGGAAATTAACAAATGGAAGGGGAAATGGATTCTCTGTACCCTTCTGACAGGTAAAAGACTTATATTACAAAATTGGAAGAATAAACACTCACCTGCTGTAATGCAATGGATTGAGGACCCTACAATGCTTTCGATATATGAATGGGTGGCATATAGATGTCAACTTCAAATGGATACTTATTTGGTTCACTTTTATTGAAGCCTAATGTTGGGATACTATCAACAACATGCAACAGCCTATGTGTAATTGCTAGAAAGTTGTATGCATTTCATACAAATCCATGTGCATATATTAGAAAAACAGGGGGGGAATTTGAGGGGTTCCTGTGGGCTCCACGTTTGAGACCCCTGCTCTATGGAGCTCAGAAGGCTATGTTGAAAAATAGAGACTTGCCTGAGGCTATTCAGAGAGAGTAATAGAAGAGCACAAGCCTGAACCCTAGGTTTCTCACATCCAAGTCCAGCATTGTAGCTACTTCTTCCTCTTGGTTAGGGGTTCTCACTGTATTATTCCATGTCTTCCAATACACCAGGTTTTGCAGCTGCAGTATGCCTGTGTGAAGGATTGAGGCCTACACAGGCCTGAGTTAGTTGAAGCCTGTAGGCCCAAACATCTCCTGGTGGGAGGGAGGCATTTGTGAGTTTCATTTTCACCCAATAGAGTTAAGTTTCATTTCTCCAGTTTGAGGTCACAAGATTGTAACTTTCTAGTCCTTGGAAGTGTATATAAAGAGTGGATCTGGAGCTGCAGGGGGTGGCAGACTGAGAGAGCGACATTGGAGAAAGAGTGAAGCAGACAGAGAAGAGAGTCTGACTATCACTAAAGAACTGCAGAACAGCTAGGAAAAGTCTGGGGAAAGGAATCTCTACTAAGCTTACAGGTAGCTAGGTTAGAGAACCTTGCATTATTTTTCCTTTTATTTCCCTTATACTGGCTTTTTGTAATCTTACAGCTCTATTTGTGTAATTACCCTAAGTTAATGTGATTCTACTTTACCAATATTTACTACAGTAAACAGCTATTGTTAAAAGCAAGTTGTTGGAGTGTCTTTTACACCACGCCTAAGGCCTAATCCCAGTTACTGTTAAAGGTCCATGGACTTTGAAGAAGCCCGAGTGCAAGGTGAAAGGGAGAAACGTGCTAAGCAGAAAGCACGTCAAACGAATCCTTTACAGGACCATCTTCCATCTGGTAACCTGTGTCCTCACTGTGGGAAGCTGTGTGGATCTAGAATTGGCCTCCACAGTCACTTACGGACCCATCACTAGAGTCTACACAATCCTCTTTAGAATTTCCTCCTTTTATCCTGGAAGACAATCTTACTCGGTCATGAGTGATCGCCTGATGATGATGATGACTGGGAAGAGGAGGTAAAGAGGCAGAGAATTGGCATCCTGATACAGGAGGGGCTCTTAAAGAGGCAGATATCTTTAAGGAGCTGATCAAGGTGTCCTGGTACAGGTGGAACCTTGGCAGCCTGATTTACATATTTACAATCTGATTGCAGAGTGTGAGACTTATTTTTTAGTTCAGAAAAAGGACCAACCCTTCACCTGCCACAATTATGTAAAACTGCAGACTAAAGATAGCTTCTAAAATGCTAGTAATAAAGCATTACATCCGAATACCCAAAACATAGTTTAGGACTGGCTACAGTCCAGGATGTAAAGTCCAGGATACTTCAAGCTATACCCATAGCTTGAAGTATAGACATAATGATTATGTCTATGTAGACATATGCCTATTTATTTACCTTTTATTTATTTATACTTCTTGTTAGGCTGCCTTTAAGGGTGGAACCCTTACATCTATGTAGGCATAATATCAAACATGGTTTAGGCAGATCCTCTGCCTTTCCGGCTTCTTTGTTTTCAACATAGTAAGCAGGTCTCACTGGTGCTCCCCTATACATATTCTCTGGGGACAGTACAGCAAGCTGCATCAAGATTTGACTGTACACTTGGGATCTTTACCAGAGTTAAGGGAACCATGGCTTTATTAATTTATTATTTATCATTTATTATTACATTTATATCCCGCCTTTTTTCCTCTTCCAAGGAACCCAAGGTAGCTTACATGGTCCTCCCACTCCTCTCCATTTTACCTTCAAAACCACCTTGTGAGGTAGGTTAGGCTAAGAGTCAGTGGGCTTGTTCGCATGACATGGGAACCGCAAGTCCCCCGCGGTTCCCGTGTCGTGTGCACGCCGACCGGGGGTGCCCCCGCGGGGCAGCCACGCGTGGGACGCTCGCAAAGTGACCATGGTCGGTAGAGGGGTAAGCCCCTACCGCGCGTGGTCACCGTGCCGTCCGAACAGCGGGCGGCCGTCCCGCAGGGTCCCCACAGAGACGGCAGCCCAGAGCGGCCGGAGCCGCCGCCGCCCCTGCCTGTGGAGCCAAATGGCCCCTCTGGGCATCCTGGGGCCCTGCCCCCTAGTGCCGGGAGGCCCGCACTGTGGTGCAGGGACTACGGGGTCTGCCCACGCGTGGGGGGACGCCGGTCATGTGCGGCGCCCCGCCAGACCCCGCAGACGGCCCCATGGTTCCTCCCCTGCCTGCAGCCTGGGTCGTGTGAACCGGCCCAGTGACTGGCCCAAAGTCACACAGTGAACTTCATGGCTGAGTGGGGACTAGAACCCAGCTCTCCCGAGTCCCAGTCCAGCACTCTAAACACTACACCTCTCTCTCTCTCTGTTTAGCATTAAAAATGATCACTCTGTTGTACTACAGAGGTTTAGTTCTCTCAAAAAGAAATATTCACCAGCAATTCTGTGCTCAGCTCAGCGTAATACTTTCCTGGAAATAAATACAAGAGAGTCCATGCTACTAACTTGCTAAGGATTCATGGTCAGTCAACCACTGGGTGACACACCTTTTGATAGATAGATGCTGTGATAATCACATCATCCATGATATATTACTTATGTTTACTATTAAGTCATTTGCCCACACCTATATCTTCTTGACATGTTTTGGTAGGCTGCAAACTATTAGAAAAAATACATCAGAGTTGCAATAGCTTCTGAGAGGCTGAACATTCACATGGGGACCTTTAATAAGTGGTTTGTGGCCATTCATTACAAAATTTACTGCAAGATACTTTATGTGCTTCTGTATCCCACACATAAAGAACTGTACAGTAGTTTCAATAAAATTTGTGTGAGGTACTTTATGGGACTTAATCTTGGCAATGTGGTGCCATCAGGAAGACCTAGTATCTGTGTATTAGACTTCAATTTGTAAGGATTTTCCTAGTAAATGGCTAAATCGTTATTCAATTGAATGACAAGTTACTGTAAACAGTATGTTGCTTCTGGATATATCACTTTTGATCAATAGGTTTTCTGTCAGGTGCTGCACTTGTTTATTGTGTAGAAGCTGGACTGACTGTTTCAGATACAGTTTAAGCGGATGAAGAGTTCATTAACAAAGCTTCACATTTTTAATATGTTATCTTCTTAGCATCTAATGATGCAATCCCACAGCTGCCGTCATTTCACATTGCATAACTAGATAGGTTCAGTCTAATTGGTACTTGTAAGGCCAAGCATGTATATCTATAGAGGATCCCCTCTACTGTCCTGGAAATTCAAAATTTGACATATTTTCCTATTTTACTTTTCTGTATCTATTTCAAACTCCCAATTTCTGAAAAAAATGAAATCCAGACAAGCAGGATGCTATCTGCATTGTTGAAAATTGAACCACCAGCACTTTTCAGGGGATTTAAAATACATTTTGGAGTAACCTTAAATTCCAAAGTCCTGGTAGCTGATGTCAAATACAAATTTTGGAGGGGAGAGAAATAGCAAATGTCAAATTATATTTGACTTTAGACTGGAAAATCTACATAGTGTTTGTGGTGGCTGCATGGACTTTTCTGGGAAAAAGTAAATGTGGGAGTAAGAAGTAATAGGAATTGTTGATTGATTGATTGCCTTTCAATCCCGAAGAATCCCTGAAGCAGGTTACATAAAAAATAAATGAAATAGAATTACATCGGGGCTGCTTCTGCGCCCTCTGGCAAAGCATATCTACTATATAGATGTGAAAGTTTGTCTGTCCATCCGTATGTCTGTATGGGCGTTTGCGTGCGTCGCATAGGCTCCTACATGGTCAGATGGATCCGCCCCAAACTTGGCACACATACTCTCCATCACCCAAGGACAAAGACTGGTGGGTTCAAATCTCCAAAATAGCCCTTGCTGCACCTGTATGGCCCAAAATAGATGAGAGCCAATGGCGTCACTTGGAATGTTCGCAGGGGCCATTCAGGAGCGGTTATGCAAATCGCTCCACCGACATTTAGAATGTTCGTATGAACTGCCACCACAGGGGCCCAATCAGAAGCGGATATGCAGATCTCTCCTACATCCAAACAGAATGTTCATATGAACTGCAGCCGGGGCCTACAGGGGTGGGGGCTGGAATTTCATTGTTGGGTAGTCTGGGGGGGCAAGCTGGGATTAATTGTTGGGTAGTCTGGGGGGGGCAAGCTGGGATTACATTGTTGGGTAGTCCCGAGAGGGGGGGAAGCAGGGATTTCATTGTGTAGCTCCAAAGCTCCAAATAAAAGCTACAGTGGATTAGGAGCCCCACCAAAATAGGAGTCACCTGCCTCCACTGGCTATTACATCTTTAACACTCAAAGAACAGATTAACCCTTTGGTGAAACTTTCAATTAGTGTGACCTCCTGCCATCGCTACTCCAATAAACCAAGGCAGTTAAACTAGTTTCAACAAGATAATATTTGTAATATAGATGCAGCTGAGTGTTTCAGAGTACTAAATGTGCATACTACTGCTGCTGCTGCTGCTGCTACTACTACTACTACTACTACTACTACTATATTTACAGTGAAGAGGGAGTGGGGGGGTGGAGGGAGAAGAAAACTGGAATTATAGTACTACAGAAGAATTATGAAGGTTATGTAGTCCCAAATTTCTGTGCTGAAAGTAAGCATCCTCTGGACCCAAACAATTCTGTTTGAGTAACCCATGATGATATTCGTATTATGATGAGCAAAAAGGAGGAGCAAGCAAGATAGACCTAGTGAGAGAGGTACATGTAGTGAGAGCACATTGCATGGGAAGGTGGAAAGTGAACAAAATAAAACAAAACTGAGAGCAAGCAAGCAATCTCACAGGGAGAAATGCCAGAGACAACACCTTGCAAGGTTCGACATCTGTGGGTGTTCGAAGGACCCACCAAGCTGAGTCCTGAACCCAGGACTCCAATTCAGTGCTCAGGAGAACAGAAAGGAAGTGTATTCACAACTATGGAAAAAAGTGAATAATCATGTTCTCCTTGGAGGAAGGGCAAGCCTCTTGCCTGAGGCATCCCACTAGAAGTCTCTTGCCTAGGGGCTCAACAAAAAAATGGAGCAAACAGGGGTTTCTGGAGAGCAGGAAATGGAAAAGGTGTCCTCTTGAAACCTTCTCATATACCATAGGGATATGGCACATATCCTCCTAACCCTAAATCCCCCAAAGACACTGTAAGCTGTTAGGACCAAACACGGCAACTGCCTCTCCTCCTCCAGTTTCCTTTTATTTCTCAACCAGCCTCAACATTCCATAGGTCCTGGAAGTCACTATGCATAGCTACTTGTTTGGGGCTTGCTTTTGTTTGGGGAGATGTTTAAAATTTCATAATTTACAAATGATATATGGAGAGAACAAGCCTATGATCCCTGGCGAGCATCCCAGGGACCAGAGGATAGTTTGGCTTCCCCCTCCCAAGGTCAGAGACAGTGCTCCGATCTCAGACTTTGACTTCTCACTCCACGCAGACTTCTCAACTCTCTCACAAAAACCCACTCTCTCCCTCCCCTCCCCTCCCCCTCCTCTCCTCTCCTTGAACAGCACTGCCCACAGTTCTTATAACACAGGCTCCCCCCCCCATCTCACGCTCTCAGCCAATCAGCAGACATCAGACGCCAATCAGCAGACATCAGACATCCCTCTGCATCTGACGTGCAGAAACCACAACCTTATTCCTGCATGGCTCCATTTTGCTTCCAAAGCGATAGGGCACGGGAGCATTCAAATTTGGTATTAGAAGGAATGATATCAGAGAGATCAATTTTTTTGATGTCTCAGAAATATATTAAATAATCCACATCATAATAGAGTGAAAAATCCTTCCAAATGATTTCTCAACTTTATTTTATATTCTGTCCCCCCCAGCCCCAGAGAACTCTTTCAAAGGTTATCACATTCACATAGAATGGTACACATTGAGAGTAGATTTCATAGATCATAGAGTTGGAAGGGGCCTACAAGGCCATCGAGTCCAACCCCCTGCTCAATGCAGGAAACTAGAGGAGGGGTCTCCCATCCAAGTAATAACCAGGCTTGACCCTGCTTAGCTTTCCACGCTCAGACAAGCTGAGCCAGCGTGAGCCACAGGCCTAAGTAGCCTCCTTATAGCCCAGTGCTTGTGTCAGTTTATAGTTTATTTCATGTACATTGTTCTGCATGAACAATGTTCTATGCAGAACATAGAACACTATGTTCTGCATAGTATAAGTATGCAAAAGCCTCAGCTCTGCTAGTTTATCCCACCACAGCAATGGATGAACACAGGATTTCCCCCCTTACAACTCTGTTTTTTAACAATACCCACAACAGCTATTCTTGAAGAAAGGACAAGTTATGGCATGGTTTTTAAAAATATTTTGTTAGATTAATTGTTACTATGAAAGATGAAGACAGATGCTTATAATCATAAGCTGTGGAAATCTGCAATGGTGACAGAACATAGAATGTAGTCATCGTAAAACTTGTGTGCGGGTGTGTGTGGAGATGGAATCCAAAATGAATCCATGTCAGATGTATTTTATTTGCATAATTTATTACAGTTGCAGAATTTGTGGGGGGGATTAAGTCCATTCTTTATCATCACAGTGTTCCTTCCTTCCTTTCCCAAGCTTGAGATGGCTTAATAAATTCCTGACTTCCCTTATTTGCTCCCACAATTATTAAGAGTGCCCTGAGATCACTTTTATGAGAAAATGGAAATTTGCAATATTTCAAACTGGAAAGTTCAGAAATACTGTGGGGAAATTCCAAATACTCAGCAAGAAAAATTGAGAGACTTTTGCAGTTGTTAGGATGTGCAACCGTGATTTAGCATTTGTAATAAAAACGGAAATTTTAATGTAGGCTCCAAACATTTCCCCTGAAGTTTCTAAAATGGCTGCCATTTCATCTCCCAGCCACCAGATGCCAGACTTCTACTGTGCTAATTTCTGTTTTGTTCTATCACTTATACAGAACAGACCCCAATGATCTTTTTACGCTTTTACTATATTCTTTCAGCTGAAATGTTCCCTCTTTTAAGCGGCGTGCTTCTTAGCGTTATTCATTTACTGTAACTAACAATCCTTGATTATCTGCAAACTATTTCTGTAGGTGATTACAGTTTTGTGAAGGGACACTTCCTTACAAACTACTGTATTTTCTTCTTTGATCAGTTAGTTGTACTGATCTAGAACCGCTACAAGATATTAACATTCAGTTCCCAGGGACATAAGGAACAATGGCATCTAGTGTGAGACAATTAATTTTTTTAATTAATTAAAATCTTTAGCATGAAAAAGTAAATTCAACAAATGCAACAATTTAGCAGCCAGAGAAATCCATAAACATTATTTGTATGTAGAAGAAGCCCACGGTAAAAATGTTTCTACTAATACATTTTAGGCATGTACTTTTAGCTTCCTAAATTTAAACCTCTTATGATTTTGTATAACATTTTTTCTGAATTTAATATTCTTGCAATTTATGCTTTAAAACTGAATAATATTTTTGTGTATTTTGATCCATGAAATCAAGGTTGTTTGTTTGTTTTTAGAATGATAGGTATTCATTGATATTTTGGACTGTAACATTTGAATAATTTGTATTCATTTTCATTAAGTTCATCTATTACTACTGTTACATCACAGTTCATATTAAATCACAGACATGTACACATTTTTAAAAAGAAAGAAATCAGACTTCAAATATGTTTTCTCATTACAACAGGCATGAAATTTTGTATTGTGCTATTTAAAAATAAACTTGCAATATTGTGTATCAGAAGGACAGAATGGAAAGCTTGGGAAGGTATTTTAAAACCCAATTAACAGAAAGTATCCCTAGAGCCAAGTCATATTCATTAATTTAAAATGCTTGTACAAAACAAATCTTTCTAGATAAAACCCAAGCGTATTTGGATTACAAGGATATATATATATATATATATACACACACACACACACACACACACACATATATATTGAAACGTATATACTGTTACCCTGTAAGGAGGAAATTCTGTAAATACCAATATCAGACATTAATAAAAATATTCTGACAGTTAAAGCATAGGCTCTTATTAATAATTAAATTATAAATAATGATATAATAAAATCATTTTGCCCTTATCAGCCATCTTCCTGCAGACAACTGGTTCTGTGCTTAACATTCCATGACAGCAAATATAATGTGCTCGTTTTGGGAAAAATAATATATGATCAGATTATACTTTATTCTCTACATGAAGTCTCCTTTAGAGTGAACTTTATTTTGAAGCAAATTATTCAATTAAAAATATGCTTTTGTATTTCATAGTGTTTCATCACAAGTTACAACTTTGTACTTTGTGTGTGAAGTGTGAGGAATTGCAAGGAACAGGATAGACTAGTCCAGAGCCTTTTTTACATAATCCTTTCATGTAGAATCAGGATTTATTTGGGCTTGACTGAATTGCCCGTGGATTTCAGAAATCACTGTTTGCTCTTGGCGCAAGAAAGAATCATCTTTTTCTTGACATAAAAATGTCAAAAAGTTTTATAATGATATTTTATGATATCATTATAATTCCTCTCCATTCTTAAAAATATAGCATTAAACTACTCCATTAAAAGAAAAAGGAAAGTTTCTTTATCTTTCCTTTTTTACAAAAAGAATTGACATATTTATCATTGATTTTCTAGCAGATGTTGTACTGGATGCCCTTTTTTGCAAAGTACCTTAGTTAATCTGACCTCTTAATGATTACGAGCATATTCCTTAGTAACTGAATAAAACTTTTCTTTCACAAGATAGCAAGTGCTTAATCCTCATTACTGGGAATATGCTGAAACCTTGAATACTTGTCAGATTCTTCCTATAATCCTGAGGTTGGTTTGCCTTTAGTGATTTACACAAGGGCTGCGATTACAATAATTGATTTATCCCATACTTAAAATCTACTGGTGACATTAAAATGACATTATCCAATTTTTGCTGCCGGAGTTTAGATTTACTTTATGGAGAGGTAAGGATTTGTCATTATGTATGACTAAATAGAACCCTTGTGACTTAAAACAGCTAATTCAAATATAACATAATGGAAGAAGGAGCTAAGTCTAAGTCTATATGCTGAATAAAAGCAGCATATGAAAACAGCATCCGTTTGGGATGATGATCAAATTGTCTTTATTATCCCAATTTTTGCATGCTATTTGTTGACATAAAAACTTTGCTCCAAAATGCAGATGCTCTAGTCTAGATTTCTTCATCAAAAAGTATAAAGAGGTCAGGCTTGCATAACAGAAACCATGTTTCATGTAGAGCATAAAAGGATTTCAACATGTAAACATTCACATGTATGTTCGTAATTATCTCCTAAATGAAATATATAATCTCCCATAATTCTTGATTAGATATCTTCTCATGCGAGGAAAAAAAAATTATATGCCAGTTTAAAGCAATTCATCACTGTAACATGTAGCTTCCATTTTCTTGAGTGTGTTTCTTGAGTGTGTTTGACTAAAGGATTAGCTAAATGTCCCTCCAAAGGAAGCCATGGTGTTTTCTCCCTTAGGTCCTGATTTTCTGATGCTATTAAGGAAAGAAAGAGCTCTCAATAAATGTAGTAATGATTACACAGAAAAAGGGAATAAGCTATAATTTCTATTCAATAACAAAATAGAATGTTATAAATTTAAAAAAAGTTTGGTACAGCTCTTTCCGAACATGTCATGTTAATTTTAATTATGCTTCATTAAAGCTCCTAGATAACTAAAAGTGATAACTGTGGTTGGTTCATTAACACTGTGATTTTAGCCACAGCTGAAGTGCTGTAAAAAGTTAATAAGGAAAGACATACATACACACAAAAATCAAATGTTGCAGAAGGCACAGAAAAAACAAAGAAGCCAAATCCGGGTGTTAGCTGGTCAGGCATGCTGTCAAATGTTAGCAATAGCAGATCAAGGTGTTGTCGCTATAGTGGTCATACAAAATGGCAAGCAGAAATCTTTATTTGCGTATCCACTAACAAATTACTCCAAAGAAGTATATAGGAAGCGTTGCACGGCACATGGCCCTTTACAGGGGCCATGCCACTAACGTCAATGTCTGAGAGTGCTCCGTGCATGACCAAAGCTTTCCCAGACTGTGCAAGGGCAGCCTTGCACAGAACTCCAGATGAATGTCAGAGCCTTGAGTCAAGGCTCCTTCATCTACCTTTCACTGCTTCACAGCTCTGCACTGTTTGCCCCCTTGTGTATTAGCAACATAGGAAGCTGCCTGATCTCATGTCAGACTATTTGCGCATCCAGACAAATATGTCTACGCTGACTGGCGGCAACAGCCCTTCAGGGTCTTCAGCAGACATCTTTCCCAACGTCACTTGCTACTGTGTTGTAGCTGTTCTTAGCTAAATTTTAAATTGTTTTCAAAATTTTGTTTGTAAAGAATTTATTGTGTTGCATTTTTGGATTGTAATTTTTGTGAACTACCTAGAGAGTTTTGGCTATTGGGCGCTATCCTTTTTAACTGGAGATGCCAGGGATTGAATCTGGATCTTCTGCAAGCAAGAAGATATGGTTTACCACTGAGCTATGATGCCTCGCCTGTTCTCAGGTATGCTTGTTTTTAATGGGCAAACTAGACGGGGCAATGGCAGAACTGTGGGCTAGAACTGGGTCATCCATCATCATTGCTATAAAGGAAAGAAAGGCTGGAACGATTTAAAGTGCAGAACCCTTTCCCTGCCTTCAGTCCCCCCTCCCCGAAACAGGTTCTCCTCAGCTGTTTTTTTTCTCCAGGGGCTCTGAGTCCAGATGCAATTCCTGCTTGGAGAAAACAGATGGAGAGAAGCTGTTTTAGGGGGTAATAATGTGGGAAACAAAGGTTTCACAACCCTCTTCTGCATGCCTCAGAGCTCACTCCAGGGTTCCCCTGAGGTGTGGCAGGTAGTTAGCAGGGAGAGGGCCTTTTCAGTGGTGGTACCTTGGTTTTGGAATGTGCTCCCCAGAGAGGCTCACCTGGCATCCACTCTGATGACTTCCCAGCTTGCCAAGTGAAGACTGTTTTTTAAAATTTCCCCAGGCTTGTAATCTTTTGTTCATCGGTTCTACTGGGATTATTTTGATCTTATTTTCGTGCTGCTTTTATAAATTTGTTGTTTTTAGCATATTTGAATGTATTAGTTATTTTATGCTATTTTAAATATTTTACTGTAAGCCACCCTGATCATAGGGAGGTTCAGACCTCCCCCTCATGTTTTCAAAGAATGTGTGTGATGTGGGGGCCAGTCCCCACTGCCTCCCACTCTATGTTTGCTCTATGTGCAATAGAAAGAGCTCCACATGCATCCCAAGAGCCAATCAAGATTCCTCTTTGCATGGAGCATCTCCATGTGCACATGTCAAGACCCATGGAGAACCCCTTCTCAAGCACATCGAACATGTGGACAGCGGTGGGTGGCTGCTGGGGGTTGGGCTACTCTGTGTGGCCTCACAACCACCTCACACACTCTTTGGATGCTTAAGGGAGTCCTCTGAATCTTTAAAATAAATAAATAAACCTCCCACCCACAGGAATTTGGCACAACCTACATTCTAACACATGGATCATGTCACCAAAACATCTAGTTTGTACCTGTTTGGAGCTTGCAGATTAATGCATTACTGCCTAGATGTGCTTCTAAAACTTTAAAAATAAAACTACTGCCTATACCAGGGGTGCAGAACCTCAGGCTTGGGGACTAGTCCAACTCTCCACGGTTCCTCAAATCCACCACTCCTTTTGCATTTAGCCTCACCCCTTATACCTTCAGTCCCACCCACCACTGGAATGCATCCCTAAAAACCTTTCTGAAATAGAATTCAGCCCTTTGGCTAAAAGAGTTTCTGCACCCATGGCCTATACTCTCAGAATGGATGGGTTCAAGCAACACCCATGGCTGTTGTTGTTGAACCATGGCTTGTTGTTGAAATACGGGTTATCGTGTTGTCTGAACCCAGCTGCATTAACAATCCATGGCTTGTTAACCATGAACAACCCATGAAGAGAACCCATGGTTTGTTGTTGGGTTGTGAACTGTGTGTTGTTCTCCATGATCTGTTATTTCGTCTGGGTTCACCAGGGGATAGTTGGAGAAAATGACTCATCCTTACTCCCCCCCTCAAGCCAGAGAGAGGGAGGCAAATTAGCTGTGAGTAGAAAACAATAGGAGCATTGGGGGGGGGATGCAGAGCGAGAGCTGAGTTTTAGGGGCACTGTAAGCTAACAGTATCAGGGGATACAGATGGAGATAACCCATGGTTCAACAACAACCCATGGTTCAACGACAACCGGGTTATTGTGTCATCTGAACCCAATCAAAGAGTCTTCATTTCATGGCATAAATACAATTAGGGGAAGAAGTACTACAGCACAAAGCTGTAGTAATTCCTTCCCTACCTTGGATCCCCTTATGCTATCTAGTTCAAGAGGTCCCCCTCACTCTTCTCCACTTTCATATTTTTGTGCAGAATGATGCAGTGCAAAATCAGGGTGTATTATTATTTAACATGATGTAATGTCCACATGAAACCTGCTGGTGAGGTCAACCATAATTTTGTAGTAAGGCAGTAGTATGCTGATAACACCCAACCTTATCTTTCTTTTCATCAAACTCAGGTGCAGTTCTTAACCAGCCTTTGGCAGCTATGGCTAATTGGATGGGCTATAGCTCAGTGGCAGAGCACATGTTTTGCATGCAAAAGTTCCCTGGTTCAATCATTGGCATCTCTAGGAAGGGCTGAGAAAGACTCTTCTCTGGTACCCTAGAGAGCTGCTGCTAATCACTGTAGACAATGCTGGGCTAGATGGACCAATGGTCTTACTTGATATAAAGCAGGTTCCTACGGATGAGGGAGACTAAGCTGATGCTGAATCCAGACAAGATAGACATGATGGTGGTTGACGATCCCTGAACATGGGAGATTGTGGGATCATCCCTTTGGTTAAGCAGATACACATTCTGGAGGTTATCCCAGACTTGGAACTGAGTTGAGATAAGCAACCATCACTGATACTTTTGTAACCTCCATAATCAACTTATGCAATGTACTTTGTGCGAGACTGCCCTTGAAAAGCAAAACTTCAGCTAGCGCATACTGCAGCAGAATACCCTCCTATCAGGTGCAGGATGGCAAGAATCATATGAGATCATGCTGCAGCAACAGCACAGGGTTCCATAGAGAGACACTCGCCATGTAAGTCCAGCTATGCAGTCAGGGGAGGATTGAGGAAGTTCTATTCCAGGAACTATTTACTTGTATTGTAAAAGTAAAGGTTTTTCCATGGGGGCACCAGAATAATGGAACTCCTTCCTGAAAGAGTCCAGCTGTTCAGGCTTTTACGAACAGAGCTCTGGGCATGTTCAGATTTCCTTATGAGGCAGGCCGTTCTTATGTAATGTAATGGACATTTCACTGATGTATTTTACACTTGCCCCACTTCTTTGAGTGATGAGAAGTTCCAAGGGTGCAGCGCTTGCTGGGGTTTGGTTTCCTTTGGAAAGAGGTCACTGGAATCTTATGGCATGCTTTAAAAAAAAGTATTTGAGTTTATTTACAAATATACAGGTTGAACATAGATGGGAACACACAGCTTAAATATTCCCAACAGGCAGCCAAATCCATCACCCCACATCTCCAAACTTCTCCATCTGTATCCCCTGATACTGTTAGCTTACAGTGCCCCTAAAACTCAGCTCTCGCTCTGCATCCCCCCCCCAATGCTCCTATTGTTTTCTACTCACAGCTAATTTGCCTCCCTCTCTCTGGCTTGAGGGGGGGAGTAAGGATGAGTCATTTTCTCCAACTATCCCCTGGCCTTGGGCCATTTATTTGTAGTTACGCTAACAAAAGAAGTACTAGCATCTTTCTGGCTCCATTAATCCTCTCCTGCCCAGGCCGCCAATCTTACAACAGTATGACTGTGCCCACATCACACCAGTTTTAAAAGCACTTCACTGGCTGCCAGTCAGTTTCTGGGCGAAGTATAAAGTGTTGGTTATTACCTTTAAAGCCCTACATGGTTTGGATCCAGGCTACCTACGGGATCGCCTTCTCCCGTACAATCCGCCCCGCACACTCAGGTCCTATGGGAAGAATTTACTTCAGTCAGCCAAAACTAGGCTGACAGGTATTACCCAGAGGACCTTTTCTTCTGCTGCCCCCAGATTATGAAATGGCCTGCCGGAGGAGATTTGTCAACTTACTTACCAGTATCTTGGAATTTAAAAAAGCCATAAAGACTGATCTCTTCCGGCAGGCCTATCCGGCGAAATTTTAGGATGCTTTTAAGATGTTTTTAAGATGTTTTATAATGTTTTTAAGTTGTTTTAAGATGCTTTAATAGTATGTGTTGTGTTTTGATTAGTTTATGTATTTTATATTTTTGTTGTTCCCCGCCTCGATCTAGACGGAGAGGCGGGTAAGAATTATTATCATCATCATCATCATCATATCATCATCATCATCATCATCATCCATGTTTGTTTCAGAGTTGCTTGCCATGTTGCCTGAACCAAGCAGCATGGTTTCTTAACCACTCACAAGCCATTCTGGCAGGATTCAGACAACACAACAAGTCACTCTGAAACAAACACGGCTTATAAGCCACCATGGCTTATTATGTTGTTTGAACCCAGTTTATTTGTTGTTTTATATGTTTTTGATATTTTCAGTATTTTGATATACAAGGATATTTAATATATAATGTTGCAGCATATGTTGCAGAAAGAATGCTTCTTTCACTCAGGGAGCCAGCCAGACAGCCAGCCAAGCCTGTCCAATGTCCATAGGATACTAGACTATGTTAGGGGTACAAGCAGGCCAGTTCCCCATCTCTGGTTTACTGGGGGGGGGGTTCTTTTCTTTTCCAACTGACCCTCAACGTTTTGTGACTCACTACACATGCTCAGTACTCATTGAAATAATGTGGAGGGGGGAGTGTTCTTTACTTTTTCTCAAAATTTTCTCTTTACTTTTTGTCATATTTTTTTCTTAGGTTTGTGGTTATATATTTCTGCATACCTAGGGAGTAACCCAACTGCGCAGAAACTGCTAACCATTTCACCTTCAAATTGATAGGTACTCAACCACCTGTGTAGACACTTGTAACTAAGCAGGGTACACCAGGAGTCAACAAATGACTTCTAACTATTCATTGCATTTCATTCAAAGCATTTCCAAACAATTCTACTAAAACAGTGTAACTAGATAAAGGAAATAAAAGGATATTTTAAAAGTAATCGCATTTGTACAAATTTGCTCTGTTACAGTAATTTATTTTTTAATTTAATTTCTCAGTCCGTATCCATAGTAAACATCTTCACAAAACTATTTGATATTTATATAGAGGTTAGACATCAATAAGCATATACAATAAAGTGATCCTACATAGCCAGTTACTGTAGCTGAACAACCTTATGCTACTATACAGGCCTGTGGCTCACGCTGGCTCAGCTTGTCTGAGCGTGGAAAGCTAAGCAGGGTCAGGCCTGGTTGTTACTTGGATGGGAGACCCCTCCTCTAGTTTCCTGCATTGAGCAGGGGGTTGGACTTGATAGCCTTGTAGGCTCCTTCCAACTCTATTAATGAATTTACTATTATAAGTCCTTCCATTTTGGAAAGTATGCCAGACATATGCACAACACATTCAATTACAAGTAGGCATGCAGGCCAAGCATGTTTACTCAAAAGTAAATCTCACTGTCAGTGGGCTTAATCCCAAATCAGTACGTCCAGGATTGCAGCCTTACTTTCTTTACTGGAAGGTTAACATGACAACATGATATGCAAAGAACAGTCACTGTTAAAGTGTGTTGTGCATTCAGACAGCATCGCATAAGAATTTTGAACCTCTGTTCTCAATTATGGAAACTAATGCAGTCTGATTATGCTACAGTCACAATTACTCAAGCTTCCTCTTGGTTATTGGGGATGTGCATGTTTGCAGGGCTCTCAAGTGACTGTATTAATTGCATTTGCTGGTCTTGGCTGAAAATAATTACCCATCTCTCCATTTTGTCAAATGCAGAGTCCTGCATAAGTCGAAAGCTTGCATAATTTTACACTAAATTGATCTAATTAAGAATCATTTCAGCTATTTTACATTGAGCATATTTGAAAATAGTTGTACTGCTTTATGGCAGCTGTACAGATGCCAGCTGTCCTATTGAAAGAAGAAATTCTGCACAATCAGAAAAACAGTAGGAAGCCTGAGCAAACGTGCAAACCTAATTTGTTTCCTATTGAAATTCAGTTTCCCTACAACTCACTGAATCAGACAAACATTATACAGTGGAGAAACTGTTTTAAAAAGTTAATCAAATAACTGCAACAAATAATTAGATTTCTAGTCAGGCGATATCCAAGTATGAAGTATACTAAACAACACTCCCTTCCTTCTTTATCTTGTCTTTGTTGTTTATTGCAATGAAACCTCTGACATGAGATGAAACTATGGTTTGGGTAAACTTCTAAAAAGGATGCTTCTAAACTATAATGAACCGAAACTCCTTTTCCTTGGCTTTCTTTTCCTCTCTGGCGTTAAATCTAGCAAAGTTTTGATCAAGAGGCAAACTCTGAGGCTGCTGATTTATGTTTATTCTCCACAATCACACAATCCTTGCTTCTGCAAACTGAGAATCTTAGGGTAAGGGTATTCTAATGAACATTCTTTCCACTTCTTCTTTTTTCCCCTTTTAGCTCACCATCAGGAATTCTGACCACCTCTTCCCCTGCCATTTCAAGTGTGAGATGATGATCATACTAGTAATGATAGCAGTGGCTATCAGAGACCAAGGTGGGCAACTACAGGTACCAGAGGTGGTCCTCTTTAAACATTCCCAGTTTGTATCTTAACTGGACCAGAAAGCAAAGTGCCAATGGAGACTTTCCCATTAATTGCTTACAGAATCCCATGTGCCCTAATCCATATTCTAGCAATGTTGTGGATGACCAGGGATTCTGTTTAGAGGGCAATCTTTTTGTTCACCTAGGGCCCCTCCTGCAGACACCTTAAGGATTCTGGGTTCCGATTTTTCCCTTTTCTTTATATCTACTATCGACAGTGTGAGGGTAGAATGCACAACATTTTCTTAGTTTAGGAAGGACCACTTGATCAAGGGAATTTTAATTTGCCATGCTAAAAAGTGCCTTTGAGCCTCTTTTGTGCTTTTTGTGACACTTAAGATTGCGGTCTTACTGAGTTAGAAAATTTGGAAGAGAAACTGAATTATTTATTTATTTACAGCATTATCACCCCACTTTTCAGCCAGAAAAGGCTCCCAGAGTGGCTTACAAAGATTAATATTAGACAGTCCCTGCCCTCAGGCTTACAATCTAAAAGACATGACACAAAAGGAAAAGGGATTGGGAGGGAGGAGGAAGAAAGCAAAACTCAGGCACCAGTTCTTTAGTTATAAGGTTCTTATAGATTTTTTTTCTCCCCCCCCCCTTTTCTGGCAGATTGTCCATACAAGGTTTAAAACTAATAAAGGCATTTATTAGTTTTACTTACAGTCCGTTTATTCATATATGCAGGATGCATATAGGCAGGTTAGAGTCTTTGGTGTTAAGAGTCCGCTTCATTGGAGATCACTGGCTGGAAGCCAGCTCAGACCTTGTGTCCATCAGGTTGGGGGGGGGGAGAGAGAGAGAGCGCGCGCAAGCGAGCGAGCGAGCTGGCCACAGAGAGTCTGGAAGTAGGGAGGAGGGGTTACAAAACATGCACCCTGGGGAATTGTTCAATTAACCCTTTCCTCCCACTCCAACTAGTGGTTACATTACCTCATTGATTTAAGCAAGCAATATTACAATTTCCATCACTTTAATTTCCATCACTCCCCCCCCTTTTCTGGCAAAACAAGCTCCCTGCAGCTGTTCCTTCTTTGGCTGATGTATGGGGCCAGGCTGGTCTCCCCCTTGCCATGATGTTAATCCTGGGAGGCATGGGGTGCAGCCTTCCAGTGGCCCTTGGTTCTCTGGCCGATGGATGAGGCCAGAGTCTGCCGCCCCAGGGAACTGTCAGTTGGAGCTGTGTGTTCCTTCCGGCAGGGAGGGGTGGCGCGAGCTCCCTGAAGCTGCTCCCCCTCTGGCTGATGTATGGGGCCAGGCTGGTCTCCCCCTTGCTGTGATGTTAATCCTGGAGGCATGGGGTGCAGCCTCCCAGTAGCCCCTGGTTCTCTGGCCGACTGCAGTCAATTAAGATTTTACATTATTATTAGAAATAGATTTAAAAGCTGATTTAAACCATATTGCTGAAAATAACCTGAAAACACCTGAGTGTAGAGTCACAGTTTCTAAGAAGAAGCAGTGGTAAATCAAGAGCCCCCTATTTTCCTGGGGCTCTTTCCCTCACACTAATTTTCTTTAGTTTTTAGCTTATTTGAATGTTGGTGTCATCTGATTTTTTAGATAGTGTATAGCAGGGCTGGGGAACCTGTGGTCCTCCTGGTATTGTCAAACTACAACTCCCATTATCCCTGACCATTGGCCATGCTGGCTGGGGTTGATGGGAGGGGGACAGGTTCTCTATCCTGTTGTTGTTTATTGGTTCTGGTTGACCGTAGTTTGACATTATTCTGATTTTACATTGTTTATATTATGGTGGTCTAGTGTAAAGTGATGGAAATTGTAATATTGCTTGCTTAAATCAATGAGGTAATGTAACCACTAGTTGGAGTGGGAGGAAAGGGTTAATTGAACAATTCCCCAGGGTGCATGTTTTGTAACCCCTCCTCCCTACTTCCAGACTCTCTGTGGCCAGCTCGCTCGCTTGCTCTCTCTCCCCCCAACCTGATGGACACAAGGTCTGAGCTGGCTTCCAGCCAGTGATCTCCAATGAAGCGGACTCTTAACACCAAAGACTCTAACCTGCCTATTTGCATCCTGCATATATGAATAAATAGACTGTAAGTAAAACTAATAAATGCCTTTATTAGTTTTAAACCTTGTATGGACAATCTGTTCCTTTTAAGAGCCTTTAGCAGGGTTTAGCATCCCATGTGGTGATAATCAGTTTCAATAACGAGGCTGCACATAAGGGGGGAAATTCTGCTTTGTCCTAACCAGGATAGGAGTAGGACCGACTCCGTGCTCCATATCCTCCAACATAAAGCACCTAGAATTTCTTTTTAATCAGATGTGATAACAATTACTAAATAAATAAGCAAATTGTAATTTGAAGTGAGTTATAACAGGATCATTCTAGAAGCCTTAGAAGTCTTCGCAACTATGCATTGTTTAAATATGATTTTGTTTTGAGTTTCACATGCAGTGTAGTTCTTCACGGACTTGAAGGAAAACATATTAATGCATCTTTTATAACTGTGATAGAGCTCCATAATATGAACTGCCAAGATGTGACTGCCAAAATATTGTCCCTGGCTGTGGCAGCAAACTGACAGAGAGAAGCTTCTCCATAATAAGGTTGGTTATGAATCACTAAAAAAAGAGGACATACATCACCAAAAAAGAGGACAAAAGTGGACAGCAATTTGTATAAATTTGCATATGCCAATTTATATGTCTAGGTACACATGTAGAAATAATTAGTACAATTTAAACAAAAATGCAGTACATCTCACCATAGCGTGAAAATTTGGGACCTGCATGCCTGCCTGTTCAGTCTTCTCTTCAGAGGCTAACTTCTGATGGGCAACAGTTCTTATGGTTCTTTGTCATTAAACTGGTATTAGACAGGACAGCCTTTCAAAGAGGATGCTGTCAAACAGAGGATGGTCCTCTGGCAGTGCTTCAAATAGAAGACACATGGCACCATTTGCCTCCCTCCACCCCACCTCTGGAGACTGCAGTAACCCACTGACCCAAACCAACAGGACAGAGAGAAGCTTCTCCATAATAAGGTTGGTTTTGGTTATGAATCACCTAGGAGAAGGACTGTGCATGAGCTTCAGAAGCAGAAACTGGAAAACAGTGGTACAACAAGAAGCAAGTAAGTCACCAAATAAAATGCATGAAACAGGAAAAAAAAGTGCATCAAACTTACAGCTGAACACTGAACACCTACACTTCCCCCTGTGTTTGATGGGGTTTACTCCCAGACCTTGAGTCAGTGGTCCCTTTTGACACATGGCCCCTATACAGTCGACCAGGGGTGCAAAACCTCTTCCAGCCCAAGACTCAAATTCCGTTTCGGAGAAACTCTCGGGGACCACATTCCAGTAGTGGGCAGAGCCAAAGCCAAAAGGAGGTGGGCCAAAAGCAAGAAGGGCAAGAGTAAAAATACCAGAACATGCCAGGATATTTTAGCTTGATGCTCTTACTTCCTTAGGAGAGGCATTTCAATGTTTTAAAACGTGGAAAAAAAACTGTACAAAAGCCAGGAAACCACAAAACAATAGGTGGTTGGAGAAAAGTGGGTGTGGCCAACCATGTGGGCCAGATTTGAGGTCCTGCACCCCTGCAACGGACTGAGGCTCATGACCCTAGTTTTCTGAAAGATCCCTCAATGATTCTCAGACTTCTGACAAAGCAGAAATCCATACTTTGCTTACCCAACTCTCAGGAAACATTAAATTGGCCCTACTCAGTGCCCCCAGGGAGTTTGCTTTTCCTTATCCTGGATCTCATGAGGAAGGTCTATAGCTCAGTTATAGAACACATGTGATGCATGCAAAAAGTCTAAAGCTACTGTAAATCCCTGGTATCTCCAGATAGGGCTGGGAAAAATTGTCTGAATCCCTGCAAGCCAGTGCAAATAATACTGCAGAGCAAACTGCAAGCCATTGTCTACAGTGCTGAACTAGATGGACCAATTATCTGACTTGGTACAAGGCAACTTCTTATGATGCCATACAAGAGTCTGCTCGATGACAACAATAATTTCTTGTTCAGTTTTCACTTCAGATTATCAGTGAGCAGGACAAAACAAAATCTAAAGCTGCCATCACGTTGGGGAATACGGAAATTATCTTGGCTACTCAAAAGCCGTATTTGAAATGGAAAATCAGGTTTGGCCTACAACTCAAGTTGATATGAACTGTTTTTCCGGGCCTGGCCATTCCATTTGGGCCGTGTTGCTTTGCGAACCACAGCCTTATTTATTACTGAAAAGAACTGTAACGTAAGGGCAGCAATAGCTGCAGAGGACCCTGAGAAACAGCATGTCCTATGGGGTCATCTGCCCCAGGGACAGAGAGACAAAAAGCCACTTGGTGAATAGCATGCATCCATTCCTCCCTGCCTCCCACCCAGCCACCCCCCACTCCCCCTCTGTAACCTCTAAAAAGAAGCCTCTTTGGAGTCTCCTCTCATTTGCATGGGGAGATTTAATTTCCATCCCTTAAATATGACGAATTGCTGAGATTTCCTTCAGTTAATGCTTTTAACAGCTCCCAATAAACTTCATTAATCAGGCCAGCTCTAGGCCCAACGTGCAGCCTGGAAGCAGCTAATTTGCCTGATGAGCCTGAGACTTTAGTGAATAAACAGGTGGATAAGCTGAGGGTTTTATGGCCTTAATTACACTCTAATCAGTTCAACGCTTGGCGGGCAAAAAGGAAAGAGGGAAGAAGGAGGCAGCATGATCAGCCATCCCTTTATTATTATTATTTTTTCAACTGGTGCCTCATTCCTTCCTCAGTCCTCATCTTCTCCTGATTTTCTGAGGGTGGAATTACAAGCAAGGAAAGGGGAGTGAAGTGCAATAGGACCATGAGTTTTCTCTTATTTTGAGGCAAATAACAGGGAGTCTGTAGAGCATTAAACACCCACCCCTATGTAACTCAAGAACTATTCATCTTTTCTCTTTGTCCCTCACATTCCCTGTTCCTTTACCACTTTCTTTTCTTCAGTGATAAGTCTATGTAGATGTACAAGACATCTCTTTTTTTATGGGAACATCCTCATTTTAGAGATCCACCCCATAAGGCAACTGGGGATTTCTATATTTCAGAGCAGGGCAGGATCTGCAGGTCAGATGTCACAGCTTTCTTGAGTTCCTTAAGGCACAATCCTATGCATGTTTGGACAGAAAACAAGTCCTACCACTCCCAGCATGCCCCAGCCAGCTTAAAAAATGAAGCATTGCCTAAATCTAGCCACATACACACATGGTTGGGGCAATGAGAAGGGAATAGCCACAAGGTGAAATAGATGGGACAAAAATTATTCCATTCCATCAAGATTGCCATACTTTCAAGGGTGCAATCCTATGCATGTTTAGACACACAAAAGTCCTACAACTCCCAGGATTGCTGGCTAGGGAATGCTGGGAGGTGCAGGAATTTTGTCAGTCTAAACAAGCATCAGATGGCGCCCTCAATTATTGTTAGTACAGTCTAGAAAGCAGAAAAGAGTCACTTAAAAAACCTGAATATGCACTCTGTTCGAACCAGCATAGATATTACAGACATGAGAAATACAGCCTCCTTTTTAAGAGCATACCCTGAAATAAGGGGAAAGACACTTGTGTGTGTACATTTGTTGTGCAACATCCTGGAACAAGAAGTCACTTTTCCAAATACTGTACTGGCCATCCTTCCAGAGAAAAGGGTGCCCGGATCCCGTAGCTGTTATGCTTCCAGAACAATACACAGACCTCTCTATTCCTCTTTTCCCGGCTGTCTTTTCTCCCTTCCCGACTGCCCTTCACCTTCCTCTTTGCCCTCTGTTGACCTTGTCTGCCCCTGGCTTCCAGGTCCCGCTTCTCTCCCGCCACATCTTCTCCCTGTCACGGCTAGGCCGCCTGACAAATCACTTCAAGGGCAGCCTAACTTCGAAGGACAAGACAAAGCTTTAGCATATGGTCCAATCCCCAGATGTTTTGTCTTTCATTCGCTCTCTCCCCTCCCCGCTTTTCCCTCTAAGAAGGACTACTTGGGAAGCACACGCTTGCTTGCTTGCTCGCTTTCTTCCTTTCCTTCCTTCTTCATTCCTTCCCTCTTTCCCTCAGGTTTTTGTTCGGGGGGTCACTAACTAGCAGCCTGTGCTGCGGGTCTCTTTATAGCTAGAGAGCCAGGGAGGAAAGAGAGACTGGGGAAGCGGAGAGAGGGAGCGGGGTGCAAATCGTTGGTGCTTTTTGTGGAATGTAATGATTTAATTTTTTTTTACAGCTCTGGCTGAGGAGAAGTCTCAAAGCCGTTAATGCAAGTTGCTTTAGTTTAAGGGTCTCCTAGCCACATACTTGGCAGGGAATGGCAGGAAAGAGGGGTGTCTCCTGCATTGGCAATAATAACACCCACGGTCAAGCCCTTAGGCCACGAGACGCAGAAAGTCCCGTGCGCTCAGCTAATCGCACTGAGAATAGGCCAGGAAGGAGGTTAGTAAATGGGTACTGTATTTCACTGAGCTTAGAAAGAAGAAACCTGCTGGGTCTACTTCCTTTGCTTTCAGCCGCGGACCAAGGTCCGCTGCAAATAAGTGAGCTTAAGGCGGACAAGAGAATGAATACTTCTGCTAGAGAGAAAGGAGAAGATTGCAGGCTTCATTCTGCAGCTGCTGGCGGAGAATAAAGGAGCAAGGGTAGAGGCCCCCAGCCGGCACCCTCTGGTTTATTCACACAGCCTCTTTCCTTGCTGAAAAAGCGCCCACGCTAAGCTAGTTTCATTTTGGCTGGGCGTTTGTTTTTGTTTCTTGGACAGGTTGCTCTTGGGAAAGTTGTAAAGGAAACTCACGTACACACACGACTGCCCGTTTGGAGATGATTCTCTTAGTTGTCTTTGTTTAGTGTGATCTTGGAGCATATAGCAGGGAGGCGCCGAAATGGGTTGGTTGTTAGAAAGCAAAACTCATACAAGGGGTTACTGCAGTGTTATATACCATTTCCCCACGAAGTTTTATTCTTCAGTTGCAGCAACATGCATTTATAGTTCGCATTTCACTAAGCACCAACTCATTCATTCATCAGTTAAGAATTAAGCTGCTTTTTGAAGCCATTCAGCAAATAGAAAGGGGTGGGGGTGGATGAAAGTATTTGGCAAGCATTTTTAACAATGACGAAGAAAGTAAATAAGGTGCTGGGTTCTTTTAATTGAGCTTTCTAGAAGCTAGGATAGTTTTTGATCTCAAGCTATTTTTTGTTAAGCAAAAGATTTTCAACCAACTTTATTTGAGAGGAACATTTAGACTATCAAATATGTTTGCATGTTAGAATGTTGGTTTAGTAGTATTGAACCATACAAAACAAGTTGTTAACAGTGTAATTCTGTGCACATTTATTCAGAAGTAAGTCCTGTTATGTTCAATGGGATTTACTTCCAGGTAAGTGTGTACAGAATTGCAACCTAAGATAAGAGAGTAAAATAGCAACTAACCCTAGATATATCAAGCTCTCTGCTTCTCTTATTTTGAATCTGAAATTTGCCTAATTTTTTTATTATGACCTTTCAATTATATTATGTTTATTTTTAAAGATCATCATAGTTTGAAGATTTGCATATAAGCTACTTTTTGATTAGTTTCAGGGTCTGATTGAATTACAACAAACTCAATTTATATATGATCGATGCGGGATATTAATTAGATTTCACCAATTTTCCCCAATAAAGACAACATAATATTAAGCACAATTAAATTCACAGTGCTCTTTCATTGCATAGATGGTGATGTTTTCTGCTTAAACAATTTTTAAAGGAAAAAAAAAAGATAGACAATATGTAGTTATTTAAATCCAGATAAATTTTTAGGCAACCAGTTCCAAAAATTTGGGACACTACATTCATATCAAATTATCCATATCAAATCAGCATAAAAATGGTGCTTTTTTGTGCTCTGCTGCTGTTATTGTTTTTCTAACATGGAAGAGTAATGATTTAAAGTTCTGCTTATTTTATCTCTATTCAGTACAGGCCATTGGTGACTTCTATGCCTCCATGCAATGAAAACTTCTAATTTTGGTAAGAGAAATCAAATGGATTGGCTGCAGCCTGCATTTTTCATTTGCTACACCTAGACTAAATTGCTTGCACTTTAATACAATTACATCGTGTAGCATTGCAATGCCTTGACCGAATCTTGGTCTTGTTAGCTTGCAGGGCCTTCTATAGCAAATGCCGCCGACTAATCAAATGGAATTTAAATAAAATGCAAGTGAATTTGTGGTTTCTCTCCACCCCCTGCTCTAAATTCTGAACATTCTCAAACTGGCCCTGGAGAAATACAAAAGCACAAAGTGACAGGAGAGGCAGGCCCTGTGTTCAACACTCAATCATATCCTGTCACAGGTGCAGCCTGTATGCATTATCCTGCCATGATTGATAGAGTAGGTTTGTGCAGACTGGGGAGCTGGGCATGGTTCAGATGGGGCCCTGTCATTCCAGCACTATGTTGTACTACCTGTAGGGAAAAAAAGAGAAACTTTGCTAGGATTGGTTATTCAGTGATGCTTAGAAGTTTTAGCTTCTCCATATGCAATCAAAAGGTCATATTTCTTAAAAGTTAAATATAGCTTCTAGCTCTCTAGCTAGCTTGTAATAATCCAAGAATCAAAAAGCTAATTAAATCAGGTGTGTTAAAAATGATTACTTACAGGCTAAGGTAATTCTTTTTAAAAAAATTTAATTAATTAATTAATTAATTGAGCATTTCGTTTTAACTTTTTTGGCCTTATATTTGAAGAGAATTCTTGCATGCAGCAAACCCAACTGGGAAGAGTGGGAGAGCTTAACATTATCACTTATTCTGCTTGTTTCACCTTTGTGGAGGGATAAAAAAGAATGATTTTTATTGGTTAGTCTGGGACAACTGTTGTTGTTTTTTTAATTGGAGTTCGTCTGTGTCCTTTTTTGTCTTGCTGCTGTTGCTGTTTTATTTTTTTATTGAAATTTTGTGGTTTAGTTGATTTTAACTTGTTTTTCTGTCAGATTTAACATAAGCTGCCTTGGGAATCAGTTTGGTTGAAAGGAGGCACATAAGAAATAATTATAATAAAAATAGCCTTTCACTGTATCTTATGGAAGAAGGGTGAACGCACACACCAGATGATCACAGTTCTTCGGCTATAAAAGGAAAATATGTTGAAATTCTATTCCCATTGACCAGTAAATCTACCTCAAGAATTGTTATTGCTTTAGGAAATACTGTAATTTATGCAGTAGGAATCTTTGGCAGAGCTTTATTCAACTGGGGAGGGGATTTTAGTTTTTCTTACCTATGATCATTCAGAAACTTGACTAATTGATGTAAGATCAAAGTTGACAACTCTCTCACCAGTGTTCTGTGAAACTATAGTATCTTTCCATTTGTTCATTTTTTTCTGAAATGGCCAAAGGCAAAATAATTTACATAAAGGGTCTTCTAGTTTTAAAATGCATGATTTCCTTTAATGGGAGTGTTAGGCAGTCCTCGGTGAATGCTACTGACCTTGCAAACTATATTAGAATAAAATAAAGTAAATAATATATTATATGAGATGCTAAATAAAATTTAGCAGGACATTGCTTAAAAAATCATTTTGAGTGATACTAGATGAAGGTGGATTTCTATAACGAATAATGGGACTAATATTGATTAGGGAAAAAAATTAAATGTACATAGCATAACATTATCTGAAATGTGCCTTAATTCTTCTCCCCTTCCCCATTCATTTTTGTTGTAGGCAAAAAAAGTTTATGAAAATAAAAATAGTTATAACCATAGCCACACTGAAAGACTAAAAATAATTTTTCGAAAAGAGATAGATAATTTTAATTGTCTCTTATATGTATGTCAAGTAATCCTAAATAAAACATAATATAGTTTTTCATTAGGAAAAGTGGTATTATGCAGATATTTTGGGTACTAGAAGATCATAATTAAGCAAAAGCTCATTCAATTAAAAATATTTGCTAAAAAGACTTGCTTTAAAAAAAATTACATTCTTCACTCAGGCTCAAGAGAGCTACTTTAGGTGCTCCTGGGGCCTTTGGTATGCCCAGCGGAATTTTGGACCCTTTCCTTTGAACTGCACATGCAATGTTATTGGCACACCACTCCACAGGTATCTTTGCCTGCAAGCCACCATACTATAAATTGTGTTTGAAACTCCCCACCATTTCAAAAGAGGCTTCCTGTGTGGCAAGGGGAGGTTATTTGAGTCCAGAGCTCCCTTGGGTGCACACAACTTGTTGTGCATTTCTTTGGATCAAGGCTTCTCAGACAATCTCACAGAGCAAAGGCATTTTTTAAAAGAGGTTTCTCAGTGATTGTGAAAGTATAGTGTTCTCTTTGTAATATTGTAATATTTTCTTGTAAACTGAAAACCATAAGTAAAAATGATGGATTGACTGATTGATTAGGGAAGGCAACAAGCTATTTAAACATTGTCTGATGGACCTACCCGTGTGGGCATCTTTAATTACCAATGTTACCTTTTGCATGCTGATGTTGCCTTTGAAGATATTATGAACAGTTGTCTTAATAAGCTATTTTCCTCTTACTTTGTTAAATAAGTGGTTGAGCCTATAGTTTAAAAGATGTGGAGATAAAATGAAACTAAACGTTCATTCACCAGAATGTTTTTCCTATTCAGTGGGGAGGCTATCAATGGTTGCTAGTTATGATGGTTATCTGTATGCCAGTTGTTGGGAATTCAATTCATTTCTATGGGGTTGTTCAGGAGAACATACTGGTGGTTGGTTCCCTAAGACATCTTCATATTTGTTCAGCAGAGTTGTAATAACACACAGTTCAGTGAATCTTCTTTTGCATTTGTGGCACAAGGAGAAAGCAGAAGTTATCAAATGTTCATGGGTAAAGGATTTCCCTTTAACACATCACTTATTATTGCCCAATAAAAATGTTGTCTTCTGTTTATTATATTGCATTAAATGGGCTTATGAAAAGATTATTTGTATACATACATAGAAATGTAAAGTCTTAGTGTTATGAATCATCCTTTTGTTACAAATGAATTGGAGAAAAAGGTGCTGAGAATAATGTGACTAAAGGCAGACTAGATTCCACATGCTCATATATAACCAAACTGTATTGTTGTTTCTTTTCTCACTAGCTTTTATGCATGCAAATATAAGTACCCCCTAAGAAATAGAAGGCAGAAAACAAATGGGAGTCTAGATTGGCAGCCCATTGCCTTCATAAACCCAGAGGCACACCCAAAGCTGCCAACACAGCTACTAAGTGAGTCTGCCAAGTAGCCAGATGCTACAGCTGGAAAAACATTTTCATTGTCTTAACAGCTGCATGCTGTTAAGGGGATGCAAGATACAGAGTTCAATTCAATAATACCCAATCACACTTTGTTACGTATGTGTGCATGTTTGCATACAAAGGTATTTTCCCCTTTGGTATGTACACCACATTTTAGAAATGGAATTTGAAATACAGGTGTACGTGTTCATGTGTGTAGAGGACAAAGTTAAAAGAGCACAATTTACATGGGAGAGAATTGTGTGCCTAACTAAGAAACACACACACACAGATTGTGTTCTTCTGACATCTCCCTCTGCAGGCTCCCTGTCCATCTGACTACTGGTCTGAAGGTTTTGCACCTTGCAGTGGGGCAGATTGGGGATTCTATTGGTGTATTGCCTGCCCCACTGCTCAACAGTCTCCCTATCTGAGCTGATGGAGGTGGTTTCAGGTGTCCTCTTGAGGTCCCCCAGACTGTTGGTTCTGGGGGATGTCAAGATCCATGTGGGCATCATGCTCAAGGCGGTTCAGGATTTCATGGTCTCCATGACAACCATGGGACTCTCCCAGCATGTCATTGGCCCAACACATGTGGCAGGCATACTCTAGACTTGGTTTTCTCAGCTGGACATGGAGCTGGTGATCTGAGAATGGGGGACTTTGCATCAGTCCCTTTGCCACAGTCAGATCATTGCCTGCTGAGGTTTAGACTTATGGCAGCTTTTCTCCTCTGCAAGTGTGGGGGACCTATTAAGATGGTCTGCCCTAGAGATTAATGGATCCAGATGGTTTCCAGAGTGCTCTGGGGAGGTTTCCAGCTGATATGGCTGGCTCTCCTGTTGAAACCCTGGTTGATCTGTGGAATGCGGACATGACCTGGGTGGTTGATACGATTGCTCCTGAACACCCTCTCCAGAATAGAGCTCATTCTGCTCCATAGTATAAACTGGAGCTAAGAGCGATGAAGCAAAATAGGAGATGGCTTGAGTGCAGATGGAGAAAAGCTTCTAGTGGATGCAGTCGAATACTGGTGTGTGCCTATGGTTACATTACATATATTCAGGGGCACTGAGGGCAGCAAAGAAACAACATCTTGCACCCTCTATTGAATCCTTTATTTGCTACCCAGTGGAGCTTTTCAGGTTCATCCGGGGGGCTATTGCACACCGTAGACCCATCTGAGGCCCCCTGTAATACATTTGCTAGGCACTTCCAGGATAAAATCTCTTGCATCTCCCGGGACATAGTGTTACTGCAGGTGAATCAGGTGAAGTATGCAGAGCACAGCCGTGTCCAGTTTTCTTGGTTGAGTTTCAGTTGGTACAGCTCAGGAATGTTGATGAGGTGCTTGGACAGGTTTGTGCAACCACTGCCATATTGGATCCTTTCCCCTCTTTCCTTATAAAAGCTGGCAGGGAGGGAGCAGCCAGTTTGGCCAGGGAGGTGATTCATGCCTCCTTGTGAGAGGGAGTGGTCCTGGCCCCCTGAAAGTGGCAATGGTGAGACCACTCCTGAAGAAATCCTCCCTAGACCTGGAAATCTTAATAATTTTAGGCCAGTGGCAAATGTTCAATTCCTGGGCAAGGTCCTTGAGCAGGTGGTTGCCAACTAGCTCCAGACACTCTTGGATGAGACTGATTATCTGGATCCACTTCAGTTGGGGTTCAGGCTGGGTTTTGGCACAGAAACAGCCTTGTCCTTCCTGTATGATAACCTATCTTGGGAGAGAGATAGGTATGACCCTGTTGATTCTCCTTGATCTCTCAGCAATTTTTGATACCATTGACCATGGTATCCTTCTGGGATGATTGTGAGTTGAAAGTGGGAGGTACTGCACTGCAGTGGTTTTGCTCCTTCTTGAAGGGTTGGCTCCAGAAGGTGGTGCAGTGCTTGGGGAACATCGCTTGGCCCCATGGACTCTCCAGTATGGGGTTCCGCAAGGGTAGGTTTTGTCCCCCATGCTGTTCAACCATGAAACAGTTGGGTGTGGTAATCCAGAGTTTTGTAGTGTGCTGTCATCAGTATGGGGGTGGGGGGCACTGCATTGCAGTGGTTCCGCTCCTACTTGGATGGCCAGCTGCAGAGGGTGGTGCTTGGGGAATGTTGCTCGGCCCCATGGACTCTCCAATATGGGGTTCCTCGGGGGTCGGTCTTATCCCCCATGCTATTTAACATCTACATGAAACCACTGAGTGGGGTCATCCAGAGTTTTGGAGTGCGTTGTTGCCATCAGTACGCTGATGACACACAGCTCTATTTCTCCTTTTCATCTTCAGCAGGCTGTGCCATCCTGTGGATGCTGTGGAGGCTGTGGATGTGCTGAACTGGTGCCTGGCTGTGACAATGGACTGGATGAGGGCTAACAAACTGAGGCTCAATCCAGACAAGACTGAGATGCTGTTAGTGGGTGGTTCCTTTGACCGGATGGAGGGTGTTCAACCTGTTCTGAATGGGGTTGCACTCCCCTTGAAGGAGAAGGTTTGTAGCTTGGGGGTGCTCCTGGAGCCATCTTTGTCACTTGAGGCTCAAGTGGCCTCAGTGGCATGGAGTGCCTTCTACCAGCTTTGGCTGGTGGCCCAGCTTCGCCCCTATCTCTGGACAGGGATAGCCTGGTCTCAGTAATCTACGCTCTGGTGATCTCTAAACTAGACTACTGCAATGCACTCTCCGTGGGGCTGCCTTTGAAGACTGTTCGGAAGCTGCAGCTTGTGCAAAATGTGGCAGCCAGGCTTACTGCGGGGACCGGAAGGTCCGAGCACATTACACCAGTTCTGGCCCATTTGCATTGGCTGCCAGTATGCTTCCAAGCTGAATTCAAGGTGCTGGTTCTAACCTATAAAGCCCTACACGGCTTAGGAGCACAATACCTGATGGAATGTCTCTCCCAACTGCAATCTACCCAGACACTACGCTCAACATAGGGCCCTCCTCCGACTGCCACCTCCAAGAGAGGCTTGGTTGGTGGCAACAAGGAGGAGGGCCTTCTCAGTGGTAGCCCCCCCCAATTATGGAATAAGCTCCCCACTGAGACCCACCTGGCACCAACCTTACATCTTTTCGGCGCCAGGTTAAGACTTCCCTTTATGCCAAGGCATTCAATAGTTAAGAGCTCAAAATAGCACGGGGTGGGGGGATTGTCACCTGTAGGCTTAGTTTTATTAACTTTTGGATTGTTATTGTTATCATCATCATCATCATCAGGCGATCACTCGTGACCGAGTAAGATTGTCTTCCGGGATAAAAGGAGGAAATTCTAAAGAAGATTGTGTAGACTCTAGTGATGGGTCCGTAAGTGACTGTGGAGGCCAATTCTAGATCCACACAGCTTCCCACAGTGAGGACACAGGTTACCAGATAGAAGATGGTCCTGTAAAGGATTCATTTGACGTGCTTTTCGCTTAGCACGTTTCTCCCTTTCACCTTGCACTCGGGCTTCTTCAAAGTCCATGGAACCTTTGTGAAAGGCCAACCTCCATTTAGATCGTTCATGGGCCAGAGCTTCCCAGTTTTCGATGTTTATATTGCATTTTTTTAGATTAGCTTTATGAACATCTTTAAACCTCTTATATTGGCCACCGATATTCCGCTTTCCATCCTTGAGTTGGGAATAAAGTAACTGCTTTGGGAGACGGCAGTCAGGCATTCGAACAACATGACCGGTCCACTGAAGTTGGCGTTGAAGGATCATTTTTTCAATGCTAGTAGTCTTTGCTTCTTCCAGTACACTGACATTTGTTCGCCTATCTTCCCAAGTAATTTGCAGGATTTTCCGGAGGCAACGTTGATGAAACCTTTCAAGGAGGTGGAAGTGACGTTTATAGATAGTCCATGTTTCGCAGGCATACAATAAAGTTGGTAATACAATGGCTTCATAAACCAGTGTTTTGGTCTTCTTACAAATATCCCGATCCTCGAACACTCTATGTTTCATTCGAGAAAACGCGGCACTTGCGGAGCTCAAACGATGCTGGATTTCACTGTCGATGTTAGCTGTAACAGAAAGATAGCTGCCAAGATAGAGAAAATAATTGACATTTTCCAGTATTGTCCCGCCAAGCTGGATAGATGGCATCACCAAAGGGTTAGCTTGCTCTTGCTGATGAAGCACTTTGGTTTTTTTGATGTTAAGTGTTTTTATGTACAAACTGTTGTGAACCGCCCAGAGAGCTTCGGCTGTGGGGTGGTATAGAAATGAAATAAATGAAATGAAATGAAAATGACACACCAACAGCTCTATTTCTCCTTTTCATCTTCATCAGGTGAGGCTGTGGATATGCTAGATCAGTGACTGGCTGCGACAATGGACTGTATGAGGGGTAATAAACGGAAGCTCAGTCCAGACAAGACTGAAATGTTGTTAGTGGGTGGTTCTGACTGGATGGAGGGTGCTCAACCTGTTCTGGATGTGGTTGCACTCCCTCTGAAGGAGCAGGTTCGTAGCTTCAGGGCTCTCCTGGAGCCATCTTTGGGTAAACGAGTGATGTTCAAGATCGCCAGGTTTCTGCAAACCTTGTCTTTCTGCTCATCTCATGCCTGATTCCCATTCACATTGGAGATTGCTGCTCGCTCCATGTGAACAGGAAACCCGCACAAATCGAGCAGCAATCAAACGGGAGTCTTACGCAAGTTTCCCAAAATTTGTGCACATTTCCTGATTTGCGCAACTTTCCTTCATAGACTAAAATGGAGCTGATTCAGTTTATAGAGGAAATTTGTGCAAATTGAACTGGGAATCAGGAATGAGAAAAATGTGAGCGCCTATTCAATGATTTACGAATATTTTTGGTGGACAGGTGCTCACAGCTGGAGCTTCAAATAGGTCATGCTCATATTTTGCAAGAAAAAATGACATTTGCATACATCCCTACTTGAGGCTCAGGTAACCTCAGTGGCACAGAGTGCCTTCTACTAACTTCGATTGGTGGGCCAATCGATAAGCTGGCTTTAGTTGTCTGTGCTCTGGTAAACTTCAAGTTAGATTACTGCAATGCTCTCTATGTGGGTCTGCCTTTGAAGACAGTTCAGAAGCTGCCAGTCATGCAACATGCAGCCACCAGATTGATAACAGGGACAAGAAGTCTGAACATATAACACTGATCCTGGCATGCTTGCACTAGCTGCCTGTATGTTTCTGAGCCCAATTCCAGGTGCTGGTTTTAACCTATAAAGCTTTACATGGCTTGGAACTGCAATACATGACGGAGTGCCTCTCTCAGTGTGAACCTACCCGTACACTATGTTCATCATCTAAGGCGCTCCTCCAGGTACTTACTCTGATGGAGGCTTGGAAGGTGTCAACAAGGTTGAGGGCCTTCTCGATGGTGGCCCCCCAATTGTGGAATGATCTCTTTGATGAGGACCCCAACATTGTTATCCTTTTGGTGCCAGGTTGTTTATTTATTTATTTATTATATTTTTGAATCGCCCATCTGGCCACTCTGAGCGATGTACAGTCCAATAAAAAACAGTGTAAAACACAAAAACAGTACAAAACTTAAAAATCCTAACCCACCCCATATTCCCGCCTGAAAAGCCACGTTTTTAATGCATAGCAGAAGCTAATCAAGGAAGGGGCATGGCAGAGGTCACTGGGGAGAGAGTTCCATAAATTGGGGGCTGCCACAGAAAAGGCCCTCCTCCTAGTCCCCACCAGCCTGGTTTCTCTGGTTGATGGGACAGAGAGAAGGCCGTCTGTGGCAGATCTTGTTGAGCGGCCTACTTGATGTTGCTGGAGGCGCTCCTTGAGAAAGGTTAAGACCTTTCTGTTCTCTCAGGCATTTGGCAGCATATGATGAGGTTTTAACCAGGTCCTGGACTTTTCTTACTGTTGATCGTTTAAAATTGTTTTAGATATATGTGTGTCTGTGCTGTCTGTTTATATGTTTTATGTAAGTGGTTTTTACCCTTTGTATAATGTATTTTTAATGGTTTTTAATCTTTGTAAACCGCCCAGAGAGCTTCAGCTATTGGACGGTATAGAAATGTAATAAATGAAATGAAATAAAGTTAGTCTATTTTTTATCACTGCTACATCACGGAGAGGTTGCTTAGGTTGAGTGACTTGCTCACAGTCACTCTTTTGTGTGTTCTGCCATGATGCTTCCTATATCTGAAACTTTGTTTCCTCTTTGGCCATCAGACCACTTCCCCATCTGCCTTTTAAAAACCTTCTCTGAGCTAAGCCTTCCTGTTCTCCACTGTCTACTACCAATTCATCTTCCCCATATCGCAACTCATTTGTCAAGCCCTTTCCTTTCCCATTATTTTTGCCCTAGCCATCTTAAGGCGGCCTCTTCATCTATCCCTCTGGTAGCTGCTTGAAATATGAGCATATGTAAACTTCTTGTCTATATCAAGCCAGTCATTTGAAGTGGCGGTCAAGTACTTGACAATTGAGTCAGAGTGGGCTTGTGGAAGGTATAATCAGTGTGAGTTGTACACAGTGGTTGAGTGAGCAGAAGGCCGCTTATGCGACTACTCTTTCCATCACCCTTCTCCCCCTCCGCAGTCCCTGCATCTTCTGAAAAGCCTCTACAGAGAGTTGGGGGGCCCTCCTGAACAGTGTTGAGTTGCATAGATCTGCAGTGATAGGGGGAAATCACCAGAAATCAGGCAGAGGAGCTTTACACAAGTGGAGCTCCACTCATGCAAGGTTCCTCCACCCTAAGTCCTACCTATCAGTGCAGATCCTGGTGACTGTCTTAAGCCCCACACCTTCAGTGAAGTGTGGATCACTTAAGGAGTCCCTGCTCTGGCTATCATTTTGAGACAGGGAGGAGTCAAGCAAGGAAGGAACAGTTTGTCCTAGCTAAGCTGGAGGTCCAGAGGAAGTGGTCTACAAGCACAAGCACTCATGAATAATTCTGTATCATGTCAGGTAAAGCAGGGCCACAGTAATGCTAAGAGCTTTCAGGACCTTGGACAGCATACTGTTGGTGATACTGGCTGAAGTATTTTCTAATAAGGAGAGCTGTTGTCTCAGCAAGGGCGTCCAGGCAACTGAGGCCTTAAGAAGGCTGGCAGGGTCAGGACTGTCGGAGCCTCCACCCCTACTGGATGCAGTTCTTACAAGTCTATAGTTGTTTCTGTAGCCTCTTGTTTGAGGAACAGGAGAATCTGTAGGCAGCGTGGATGGCTGCTTCCCTCTGCTTAACCTACATGTCTAGGAGACATTGTAAATCATAAAGCTCTAGTTCTGTTATCACAAGGAAACAGGATGTTAATGGTCTTCAGCTATTGTACACTATGATTGAACATTATCTTCTAATATCTTCTAACATTGTCAGTGTAGTTTGGCTGGAGTGGGCAAAAATAGTTCCTCCACCAGCCACAAGGGGTATCTGTATGGAAACTCCATAATGGCTGTGCCATGGATCACAAAATCCTTGTTCACTCTATTACCTCCTTGGAAGTTGATTGGCATTTGAATGCAACCACTGCCTGTGCCACCTGATAGGTTGTTTGAATCCTTTCCACTAACACTACTGAATGAAATGTGAATTAGTGCTGGCATTAGGCATGCAAGAACCCAGATGGAACCAGGTGGATGTCTACTTATTCCACTGACTTACACATTGAAATGCTTGTGGGGTTTTGTTTTAATTAACCCAGGTTATTATGGAACTAGGGGTCCATGTCCATGCTGTACCAACCTTATGAGCTTTAATGAGTTTTATGTAGGCCACAGTATGAGAACAAAGTGTCGTCTTTTCCCAAGCTAAGGAGCAGTGTTACCGCATGCTTGAATGGATCATGAATGGATTTGGTGGTTGTGTAAAATGTAGAGGTAGTAAACAACCTCTCATAGAATGTTAGTCTGTTGCTCTTCAAATGTCTAGGCCTGTCTTCCTGTTCTTGATGTTCTTCAGGAAGGCTCTTGTTTCCAAGTAGGAATGCCACTGAAGTTCATAATTACCTGGTTTTGAATACAAATTTGCCCAGTACAAAATGCTCTGATGCATTACAAACTGGGAACAATCTCCTGCATTTCCAAGGCTAGGCCTTCACTTGAGCTGTTCAAGCTTCAGCTTGATGAGCCTATTCTTTGATCCATCTGAAAGAGCAAATAACTTAAATGGGACTGTTGCCACATTTCCCAGTACAATACACAAGTATGCAGGCATGGTATCAGTTGCAAAGACTCTCAGTAGCTGGTTGCTTGGGTGTCACCTGCAGCGTACCCAGGACATGCATCTAATTTATGTCATAGATTTCATAGATCATAGAGTTGGAAGGAGCCTATAAGGCTATCGAGTCCAACCCCCTGCTCAATGCAGGAAACTAGAGGAGGGGTCTCCCATCCAAGTAATAACCAGGCCTGACCCTGCTTAGCTTTCCACACTCAGAAAAGCTGAGCCAAAGTAAGCCACAGGCCTGTTCTAATATTAATGAACCATAAATCAGCAAGGATAAGTACATGTATATTCATTACAAATACTGTAAATTAGGGGTAGGCAACATGGCACCCATAGGCACCAGTGCATAGCCAGACACTTTAACTGGTACCCCCTAAGGCAGCCTAACCTCCCACTTTTTTTTTTTTAAGATTAATGTATTTTCTTACCAGCTGTGCATTCAGCTCAGTTGTTTAATGTGTTGGGGGCTCAGCCCCCACCTTTGCCTAGTACTCAGTCTTTGGGCTGATTATTTGTCCTTTGTGACTACCCATGCCTCCCATGGCGGCCATTTCATGGTAGTGCCCAGGACAGTTTCTCAAATTGCCAAATATGCCCACAGGTCCCAAAAGGTTGCCTACCCCTGCTGTAAACAAAGTTAATGCTACTGATACCTAGCTTTAATGTAAAGACAAGTACACATTTATGGAGATATTTGTACAGCACTTAACATGATGTGGTTGTATAGGGTATTGTACTACAAGACGCCAAGCACAGACTCTTGTTCCTATGGTTGGGAGGATAAAATGGGATGGGGGAAAGATATGTATGTAGCCATGAGCACCTTGGAGGAAAGATAGTATATAAATTTAATAAAGCAAACTTGTCCCATTGCTTATGTTTTAATACAGTTTGCAACACTACCAGTCTACATGCGGAAACATATCTCATTACTTCATTTTACCTAGGAACACAATGCCCCAATACTAGTTGTAGTCATGAGCAATCAATCAATGTGTAACAACTGGTGAGCTTGGATGTGGATTCAAATCAGAAACACCATGTACTCAGCTCTGATGCCATGATGCTGATGGGTATGTACTCCAGATGTGGATCAGCAATACACAGAGAAGGCTTTTTGCTTGCTCAGATCTCGAACCATCTGAATGGTTTGGATAATAATTTTTTATCAGCTGCCTTCCAAATTTTCTGAAGAATGTAACAGGAAGCAAACAATATTTAAAACAACACAATAAAGGCATTTGTACCCATTATATATAATTCAAATTGGAACATGGATCACATGAGACAAATGAGAAATGAATAACTGTCTTCACAATTAAACAGCCAGAAAATAGCTATTTCTGTGTTTGTCCACAGCAGGAAGGAAGGAGGTAAAGTACCAAAGACCAAGAAAAAAGGAGTGATAAAATCTCAAAGGAAAGATATATGGGCCCAATATGTTGTGGAAGGTTCTTCCTTAGGGCGGTACGAACAATAAGAGAAACATTTTATATAATACATATTAGTCATTAGCAATATTATTAATATTGGGAGTAAGTGTCATTGAACTCAGTGGCACTTACTTCTGAGTAAATCTGTGTAGGATTGTGCTGCATAGCTTATAAACAACTGTTGTAACAAACATTAAAACCCTAAAAAGCCATATATCAGGTTATACCCTAGTGTCATTTGGCAACAGTGCGCAGTTATAGTGTTGTATGTCGAAGGTTGGTATCCTGTCTCATTGATATTGGGTAGTTTTAAAATTTATTTTAAACATTGCATTTTTTGTAGTTTGCCTGATGAATCTTTTGAAACATGTTGAACCAATAGACCATTTTCCCTGTGTACCTTTGAGATTTTATTTTGGCATTTTTCTTACTACAGGAATGTAATGACACTTAAAGAGACATCCAGAATGTGCAAGAGTGCTTTCACACACTAGCTGTAGGTGTGTGTGTGTGTGTGTGTATCTTCCCATTCCTGTTTGAATTTTTCGGCTTAAGATTGCTGAATTGCATGCAGTTTCTGGGCCAATGCAATAATTGCCTGTAATAAGCAGAGGCAAAGGGAAATGTCCTCCAAACAGAAGTTGCAAGGTAGATAAAGAACTTTCATTTGCCGTTTGGTGGAATGGTTGCATCTCCCAATAGGCTAAGCAGGCCAGCTGATACATTCAGAGGGGATGGGTGTCAGACTGGTGCAGGTGTCAGTGGCCGCCAGTGAGTGATTGCACCATCAGCCTCCTACCGTGATCCATCATGCGGGCCCAGCCGGTGAAGAATCACAGCCTCAGCAAGGTGCTGAGCCCAGCAACATATCATTAAACAAGGTTACCACCGGCAGATTTGTTCCCATGATCAATCTGGTCAATAACCGTTCCACCTCGCTGTTCTCTCCCCCCCCCCCTTTAAACATCAACAAGCATTATGAAACTGCTGGAAAAACATGGCTTTAACAGGACCTCATTTCTCCTGTGGCATTTTGCAAGCTTAATTTTTTTTAAAAACAACATGTAAATTATGAAAAATAACCTTTTGTACAAACTATATCCTCAGGCTACTAGTCTGCCCTAATTCCATATTTTGTTGCTTGATATCTTCCTACCCCTATTAATTACAGAATGGCATTTCATTATATTTCTACAGGTGACAAAAAGTGTTAAATGATAGTGCATCTTACAACATTACCTGCATCAGTATGAATTGATCAGTCAGCAAATCTTCTAAGAGAGAAGTAAAATACATTGCAGTTAGAGCCTTCTTTTTATCCCAGTCTTTTCTCTGTAATTGTGGGCCAAAACAAAAAAGCCCCTTACTGACCTGGTTCGCATGATACTATGCAATTTTATTTGTATATTTAGATGCATAGCTCACTCTTTCCCAAAGGCTCAAGGTGAGTAACAATAACCCAGAAAAGTAAATAAAATAGAGTAAGGCTTCATCTAATTCATTTTTTAAAATGTAAAAAATCTCTACCATTTCCCAATTTAACTATGGGCTCTAAGTAGGTCTCGCTGTAAAAAAGTGCTCAGATTTGGACATTGGTGAGTCTAAGGAGACGTAGTACATAACATAAGAGCCATGCTGGACCAGACCAAGGGTCCATCTAGTCCAGCATTCTGTTCACACAGTGGCCAACCAGATGCCCATGGGATCCCACAAGCAGGACATGAGTGGAACAGCACCCTCCTGGCCATGTTCCGCTGCAAGGTAGCATAGAGCCATTGGGGCAAGTAGCCATTGAAAGCCTTCTTCATGAATTTGTCTAATCCCCTTTAAGGATTAAAGAACATAACAAGAGCCCTGCTAGATTAGACCAAAGGTCCATCTAGTCCAGCATCCTGTTTCCCAAAGTGGTCCACCAGATGCCTATGGGAAGCTCATAAGCAGGACAGCAAGGCAACAACCTTCACATTATTTGCACCCCAACAACTTGTACTCATTGAGGTTCCTCCATGAATTTGTATATACGGATATGTGGGTATAACAAGGCAATTTAAGGCAGTAGTTCTCAAACTTCCTAATTTCATGGAACACTTTGCACCAGCTTTCCCCAACCAGCCACCCCCCACAGATATTTTGGACTACAAATCCCATCAGCCCCAGCCAGTCGGTTTGATGGGTAGGGTGATGGGAGTTGTCCAAAACATCTGGAGGCCAGGGATGTACCAAAACAGGGAAATCCAGTTCATTTGAACTTGCCTGATTTCTTGTCCACTCCCAATCCGATGATCAGAAGCATGCCCAAGTCAAGTTTTTTTTTTCCTGAGGATCTCCTCCTCCTGTAAGACAGATCATGATTTGCATATTTTTTTCAAACCGCCAATAGAATTTTCACAGACTGGCTCTGGGAAAGCACATGGCTTTAACGTGACTAGCACTGTTTGTGCAAATAGTGCTAAGCCATGTGTTTTTCTGGTGCCATTTTGTGCAAAAACAGCACCTGAAAACCATGTGGCTTAGCACATCACATTAAAGTCATTTGCTTTCCCAGCGCCAGTTTGCAAAAATTCTATTGGCAGTTTGAAAAATATGCAAATTGCAGAAATCCGTGAGCTGGCTCGACTTGTGCTGCAGGAAGCTAGCGCGAGCATATGGACAGTGAACCAGAATGGGGGGGGGGCAGAACTGAGGAAATCCAACAGATTTCCACCCCCTAAACTGCTTCCTCACACATCCCTACTGGAGGGTGCTGGATTGGGAAGGCTGCTTTACGCACTGATTTGTCTGCTGAGGATCCCTCCCCCAAACACACTTCTGCCATTGAAACCCCTGGATATGCTGCAGAGGAACTCTCTGTAGCAGACGGGACCCCTTACCCCAAAGCCCACACCCTCAATGTGTACTTTGCTCTCACCAAGTGCCCCCTTGTATGGGTCACTTCAGACTTGAAGCTGTCTTGTGTATTCTTAAGCTGAGTTAGCCGATGATATGTCGCAGGTAAAATATTTGCTAGGATTCTCGCAAACCGTCTTCTATCTATTTCAGAAGAGATCCTCCCTGAAACTCAATATGGTTTCCGCCCCTCTAGAGGGACAGTAGACATGATTTTTACTGCACGTCAGCTCCAAGAAAAATGCCGGGAGCAAAATCAACCCCTTTATATGGCATTTATCGATTTGGCTAAGGCCTTTGATACTGTAGACCGTACAGCTCTCTGGACTATCCTTATGAAAATTGGATGCCCCAATAAATTTGTGAATATCTTGCGACTTCTCCATGACAACATGACGGCAACGGTTTTGGACAACAACGGCTCTCATGGTGCTCCATTTAAAGTGGGATCAGGTGTTAAACAGGGATGTGTTATCGCCCCAACATTATTTGCCATTTTCATCGCCATGGTTTTACATCTTGTCGAGGGGAAACTTCCCACCGGTGTGGGAATTATATATCGAACAGATGGAAAGCTTTTTAATCTCAGCAGGCTGAAAGCAAAAAGTAAGGTAATTACAACCTCCGTTGTGGAACTTCAGTATGCTGATGATAATGTGGTCTCCGCACATTCAGAGGATGATCTCCAAACTATCCTAAATGCTTTTGCAGAAGCATACGAAAAACTTGGTCTCTCACTTAACATCAAAAAAACCAAAGTGCTTCATCAGCAAGTGCAAGCCAATCCTTTGGTGATGCCATCTATCCAGCTTGGCGGGACAATACTGGAAAATGTCGATCATTTTCTCTATCTTGGCAGCTATCTTTCTGTTACAGCTAACATCGACAGTGAAATCCAGCATCGTCTGAGCTCCGCAAGTGCCGCATTTTCTCGAATGAAACATAGAGTGTTCGAGGATCGGGATATTTGTAAGAAGACCAAAACACTGGTTTATGAAGCCATTGTATTACCAACTTTATTGTATGCCTGCGAAACATGGACTATCTATAAACGTCACTTCCACCTCCTTGAAAGGTTTCATCAACGTTGCCTCCGGAAAATCCTGCAAATTACTTGGGAAGATAGGCGAACAAATGTCAGTGTACTGGAAGAAGCAAAGACTACTAGCATTGAAAAAATGATCCTTCAACGCCAACTTCAGTGGACCGGTCATGTTGTTCGAATGCCTGACTGCCGTCTCCCAAAGCAGTTACTTTACTCCCAACTCAAGGATGGAAAGCGGAATATCGGTGGTCAATATAAGAGGTTTAAAGATGTTCATAAGGCTAATCTAAAAAAATGCAATATAAACATCGAAAACTGGGAAGCTCTGGCCCATGAACGATCTAAATGGAGATTGGCCTTTCACAAAGGTTCCATGGACTTTGAAGAAGCCCGAGTGCAAGGTGAAAGGGAGAAACGTGCTAAGCGAAAAGCACGTCAAATGAATCCTTTACAGGACCATCTTCTATCTGGTAACCTGTGTCCTCACTGTGGGAAGCTGTGTGGATCTAGAATTGGCCTCCACAGTCACTTACGGACCCATCGCTAGAGTCTACACAATCTTCTTTAGAATCTCCTCCTTTTATCCCGGAAGACAATCTTACTCGGTCACGAGTGATCGCCTGATGATGATGATGTCGTAGGCCTTATATGTAGCTGTTCACCCACGTTTGTTTGTCTTTATTAAGAGCAGTTTGTTTTATTTGATTACTTGAAGTAGGGTGCCCCTCCGTTAATTCCCTTCTTACTTTCCTGTCCACCAGTCAGACTCTGGACACTTAGAACTTTGAATAAAAAGATTGATTTATTGTTCTAACAAAGTCTCAAAACTGATATTCAAGTCAGGCACAGATAACTTGGATTTTCAACAGTTAATTCAAACTTGTTCTTTGCTTAGATTCAGGTTAAAGGCAGGCAGATGTTACCGGTATATAGTGCTCTTTGTATCACCTTGGCTTGGTTACTTGAAGTTACAGTATCAGACCAGGGAACTTAACTGTCCCTCTCACTAGTCCAGAGCTTCACCTTCTTCCTCAGACAGAAGGTCCTTCACTCCCTAAGCGGAAACTCCTGTGAACTGTTCTCTCCTAACACCTTCACGTTTGCTTTCTCACAACTTAGTTACTAGATTTCCTGTCTGAACTCTTCAGTACCACCTTTCCCTGCCTACTCTACTAACCTTCCACTCCCTCTCTCACTCCAACCCACTCTCTTCCCCAACTGACAACCGAGTCCCCTTTAACTGCCAACTCCCTGGGGTTCTATGTTCTCTGCTTCAACCAATCAGAGCCTCTGGAATGTTCAGGTTGGCTCCTCCCCGGGCTTCTGCCTGTCACTCTGCCACACTCTCCTCTAACCAGGGTAACCAGAGACTTCTTCTCTTCCACGTGGGTACAAATGATACTGCCAAGCGGAGTTACAAAGAAATCACGGCAGACTTTGAAGAGCTGGGAAGGGAACTCAAGAACTTCGGGGCCCAGATAGTTTTCTCATCCATCCTTCCAGTACTTGGAAGAGGCATAGAAAGGGAAAGAAAAATACTCCGAGTGAATGACTGGCTACAAAGGTGGAGCCGACGTGAGGGATTTGGATTCTGGGACCACGGGCTACACTTCCTGGAAGATGGACTGCTGGCAAAGGATGGGTTGCACCTCACAAGGACTGGGAAGAATGTGTTTGGACACAGCATGAGGAACTTAATCAGGAGGGCTTTAAACTGAATCCAACAGGGGAGGGAGACATAAACTCGGGGGTACCAATGGAAGAAGGCCTCTATGCCACAATGGAGAGAACAGCTCCAGCGGTGCCCATAGATAGTCTACCACAAAATGTAGGGGGAAAGTTGGACTACAAAGCACATAGTCTTCAATGTCTCTATACTAATGCCCAGAGTATGGGCAATAAACAAGACGAACTTGAACTCTTGGTACATGAGGGCAAGTACGACTTGATAGGGATAACTGAAACCTGGTGGAATGACTCCCATGACTGGAATACAGCAATTGAAGGGTATAACTTGTTCAAAAGGAACAGAAGCAACAGAAAGGGAGGTGGAGTTGCACTGTATGTTAAAAATAAGTATCTCTGCACAGAGATACAGGAAGAGGAGCTTGGCAGCCCCATTGAGAGCATCTGGGTTAAAATAAAGGGGGCAAAGAATAAAACGAACATGGCGGTTGGAGTCTACTACCGACCACCCAATCAAGGAGAAGACGAGGATGGAACTTTTGAAAAGCAAATTGCCATTGTTTCAAGGAGGCACGATGTGGTAGTAATGGGAGACTTCAATTTCCCTGATATCTGTTGGGAGACTTATTCAGCCAAACATGGCCCCTCCAAGAAATTCCTGAGCTGTGCTGCTGATAACTTCCTCCTACAGAAAGTGGAGGAAGGAACTAGAGGATCGGCTATCCTTGACCTGATTCTAACCAACAGAGACGAGTTAGTGGATAAAGTGGCAGTTTCGGGAACTCTGGGGGAAAGTGACCATGTTATACTTGAGTTCTTGATTCTAACGGAAGCAAAAGCTGAGTGTAGCCAAACACGTACCCTGGATTTTAGGAAAGCCAATTTTAACAAACTCAGAACAATGATTAGTAAGATCCCATGGCAAGTGACTCTCACGAGAAAGGGAGCCCAGGAGGGGTGGGAGTTTTTAAAAAAGGAAATTTTAAAGGCACAATTGCAAACAATTCCCACAAGGAAAAAAGGCAGAGGGCAACAGAAGAAGCCAATGTGGCTTCACAATAAACTCAAAGATGACCTGAAAACAAAAAAGGACACGTATAGGAAGTGGAAGGAAGGACAGGCTACAGGGGAAGAGTACAGGCAGGTAGCACAGAACTGCAGGAATAGTGTCAGGAAGGCTAAAGCTGAGAATGAGCTAAGGTTAGCGAGGAATGCTAAAAGCAACAAAAAAGCTTTCTTCAGATACATGTACAGTAAAAGACAGAAGAAAGAACTGGTGGTTCAACTACGCAATGAGGATGGCAAATTGATAACAGAAGACAAAGAAAAGGCAGAAGTGTTCAATTCCTACTTCGGCTCGGTCTTCTCCCAAAAGAGGGTCTATGACCCCCCTGGCAAACCTGAAGTGCAGACTGAAGGGGCAGGATTGCAGCTTGAGATTGATAGGCAAATGGTCAAGGAGCACCTGATTACTCTGAACGAGTTTAAATCTCCAGGGCCTGATGAGCTGCATCCTAGAGTAATAAAGGAACTGGCAGAAGAACTCTCAGAACCACTGTCTATTATCTTTGAGAAATCATGGAGGACAGGTGAAGTGCCAGATGACTGGAGGAGGGCAAATGTTGTTCCCATCTTCAAAAAGGGCAAGAAGGAGGAACCTGGGAACTATAGGCCAGTCAGTCTGACATCAATCCCCGGGAAGATTTTTGAGCAGATTATAAAGAAGTCAGTCTGCAAGCACCTTGAAAACAATGCAGTGATTACTAGAAGCCAGCATGGATTTGTCAAGAACAAATCCTGTCAGACTAATCTGATCTCATTTTTGATCGGGTAACCTCCCTTGTGGACTGTGGGAATGCTGTGGACATTATATACCTGGACTTCAGCAAAGCTTTCGACAAAGTGCCTCATGATATCCTGATTAGTAAGCTAGCTAAGAGTGGGCTAGATGGAACAACTATCAGGTGGATCCACAATTGGCTACAGAATCGGACTCAAAGAGTGCTTATCAATGGTTCCTTCTCAAACTGGGGAGAGGTAACGAGCGGGGTACCACAGGGCTCGGTCCTGGGCCCGGTGCTCTTCAACATTTTTATTAATGACTTGGATGAGGAGGTACAGGGAATGCTTATCAAATTTGCAGATGACACAAAGTTGGGTGGAACAGCTAATACTCTGGAAGACAGAAACAAAATTCAAAGTGACCTCGATAGGCTGGAGCGCTGGGCCGAAAACAACAGAATGAAATTTAATAGGGATAAATGCCAAGTGCTGCACCTAGGGAGAGGAAACCAAATGCAGAGTTACAGAATGGGGGACACTTGGCTCAACAATACTACAAGTGAGAAGGATCTTGGAATTGTGGTAGATCACAAACTGAATATGAGCCAGCAATGCGATGTGGCTGCAAAGAAGGCAAATGCAAATTTGGGCTGTATTAATAGAAGTATAGCTTCCAAATCGCGGGAAGTGATAATTCCCCTTTACTCGGCACTGGTTAGGCCTCATCTTGAGTACTGCGTCCAGTTCTGGGCACCTCACTTTAAGAAGGACATAGACAAACTGGAGAGGGTTCAGAGGAGGGCAACAAGGATGATAAAGGGACTGGAAACAAGGCCCTATGAGGAGAGACTGAAAGAACTGGGCATGTTTAGCCTTCAGAAGAGGAGACTGAGGGGAGATATGATCGCACTCTTCCAGTATTTGAAGGGATGTCACACAGAGGAGGGCAAAGATCTCTTCTCGTTCATCCCAGTTTGCAGGACACGGAATAATGGGCTCAAGTTACAGGAACCTAGATTCCACCTAAACATCAGGAAAAATTTCCTGACTGTCAGAGCAATAAGACAATGGAATCAACTACCTAGGGAGGTTGTGGGCTCTCCCACTCTGGAGGCATTCAAGGTGCAGCTGGACAGACATCTGTCAGAGATGCTTTGACCTAGATTCCTGCATTGAGCAGGGGGTTGGACTCGATGGCCTTGTAGGCCCCTTCCAACTCTACTTTTCTATGATTCTATGATTCCACAGAGCACACTGTCCCCTTTCTCTTGTGTGTATAGTGCGAATGCAGGGATCCAATTACCTTGAAACTAAGAAAGCCATGTGAACATAACCTAAAAGAATCTTGCTGCTGGAAAGATAAGGGGAGGACTGTTGGAAAGGTAAGGGAAAGGGAGAGGAAAGGGAAAGGGAGGCGTGGTAGGACAAAGAAGCCCTCAACCCCCAGTGCGGTTGACATTTTCCTGTTGTTAAGGGCCAGGGCTTCGCTTTGTAGTACTGCTGGCCAGACAGCCACCGCCACCACTGCTTTCCTGATGCTCAATGTTTCTGGGCCTCACCCTGATGTACATGTCAGGAGTGGGGCCCAGGAGCAATAGGGATAACACACATGCATATACGGTGTGTGTTGAGCGGGAAATCCTCCCTTGGCTCACGTGCAGTGCTCACCCCCTGTCCTAGAAGAGAGGTCAAAGGAAAAGGGTAACATTGGAATCAGGCCTGCTCATTTGACTTTATAATGAACTCCTAGTTGGGTGAACATCACATGGTGAGTGTCTTGGTTTCTTCTGTTAAATGTTAGAAATGATGTAGTCACTATGTAAGTTCTACAGACTGGGTGGACTGGTGACATATCAGCACAAACTACATGGCACTGTATGTCCTTAAATTACACACTTCTGCAAACTTTAATTCTCTAGTAGGCTATGTATGAAAATATCAGATTGTGTTTGTGTATATGTATGCATGTGTGTATGTAGATAGATAATAGATATTAGCAATATTTATATACCGTTTCTCATTTGAATAAATCCCAAAGCAGTTTACAAAAAGAATACAAAAAGTACACAATGGCATCATATTAGACGTTGGCTCAAAGATAGCTCATGGTTGGGGGAAGTAAGCAGATACAGTTTCAACAAATGCCTAGAAATATGCCAGCATTGAGGCCTCACAAACCTCAGAGGGGAGATCATTCCAGAGGGATGATAATATAGAAATATGGATAGATAATATAGATAGAAAATATATATTGCCCCAAAGAGTTTCTCCTTTGCACTTTTGCATTGCTGGGCTTAGGGCAGCAGATAGAGAGCAGCGCAACCTAATTCATTTTGCTTCTGCCCTCTATAAATTCTACTTTGGTGAACGTTGCTAGCAGAGGTAGTATCAAGACTTCATCTACCTGATCTGCCAATAGCAAGCCCCCTGGCTTCTATTGATATATGCACTACAAAATTGATTGCCTGCCTGTGTAGATAAGAACATGTATTGTTCTTCCAGTGGGTGTAGTGCATTACTCTTTTCTGGCTAATGTGATCTTGGAATCCTTCTCAATAACATAATTTCACCAATCAAACTGGATGACAAAATATAAATTTTATGGAGTTGTAGTCCTCAATTCATAATCGTTTGAGAAAGACAAATACAGATGAGTGAAGTTTTCCGGTAATAATGAAAATGGCATAAATTTCACCAGCAGTGAGGGTTGTCAGATGTTCCATATTGCCACTAAGAGCCAGTATGATTCAGTGGATAACATGGCTGCAGGATGGGATGGGATCCCGGGGAGCTCGGGTTTCAACTAGGTAGTGAGCTGTCCCACACTGGATTCAAGGTGCAGCTGGACAGCGATGCTTTGACTTAGATTCCTGCATTGAGCAGGGGGTTGGACTCGATGGCCTTATAGGCCCCTTCCAACTCTACTATTCTATGATTCATTAGATGGCTTCAGTCTAGGAATATGAATGGCCTACCTTTCAAGGATGCTGTAAGGATGAATGAAATAACCATAGGAAAACACTTCTACCCAAGACCCCTTCTTTAGTGGTGTGGGATAAGGTGCCAGACAGGTTCCTCTTACACCATTCCAGTAACATTGGGAGGAATGCAGTGCTGTAAAGGAGCCACCTGTTCATTGAAAGGGTTAAATAGGGGGGGCATATAATCTAGCCCTAGAGAGGGACAAACACCCAAGAACCAAATCTTATCATATAGAATAGAATGAGTGTGAGCTAACAGCAACATGATACACAGATGATACACTGCCAGGAACTGCTGGCTCTGTATATGTCTCTCCCATGTAGTGAACCTCTGAACTGAAGATGGCAACCTTCTCAGTGAAGTATCTTCAGGTCCTGGACTGGCTCTACCCACCCAGGCTGGTCATTGAATCCTTCTAGACAGGAAGGAGTATAAAGGGCTTCCTATTCCAGCTGAGCCTTGTTTGAGCAGCATGGTCTTCTGGGTTGTTTCTCCATCCTTGGTTATTCTTTGGTCTTACCTTCTGATTTATCATCTGATTTGTTCTTTGATCTTGATTCCTGGCTTGCTGCTGTCTCCTGCTTGGCCTTTGGCTGTAACTAATCCGATCCCATATCCCTGCTTACTGGCTTGTACAAGGCTTCCAGTTCCCATCTCCTGGCTGACCTCAGACTGCTACCCACAGCCCAGCCTTGAGCAGGGCTGGCCCAAGCTATTTTGTTGCTTGAGACAAGGCAGCAAATGGTGATTTACTCACCACCATGTCAAGCTACCTAGTGCCCAAGGTTAGTCAAGTTATTTTGGCACCCAGGCAGAAAATCCCACAAGTGCTTCTCCCCCCCCCTCCCTGAAAATGTATTTATTTATTTGATTTGTAACCTGCCTTTCTACTAAGAAAAATGGCACTCAAGGAAGCTTACAATCACAATAAGACTTGATAAAAACAATAATAAAACAAATACATTAAAGCACAATTAAAAACACAACAACAACAAAGTAAAAACAGCAACCAGCCCAACAGACCCTTTTACACACCGGAGGCCCACTTGAATAAAAAGGTCTCTGCCTGCCTGAAGGACAGCAAAGATAAAAATACAATAATAGTTTATTTTATTTATACCCCAGAATTCTACCAAAAAATGGTGCTCAAGATGGCTAATAATAAAATAATAGGTTAAAACAAAATCTTAATTAAAACATAACATAAAAACACGAGAACACACAATCAACCAATCATTAACAATTTTCTTCCCTTTCAAGACACCCAGCCCTACCTACCTTGAAGATGTGTGATTGGATCTCCCCATCTTTCTGTGACTAGTAGCAACCATGGGGCAGGGGATGATTCAGATCAGGAATGTGGCACTGAGGGAAGAGGGATTTAACCTCTTCCACTCTACGCGATTTCCTGGATTAAAATTTGCCTCGATAGGGAAAATTTATAGTGTCTGAAATGGGATCATGTGACTACTTTTTATAAAAATGTAACAAGACATGATCTGATCACAGAGCTCTGTTGCTTTGTCTAGTTTGGTTCTTGGGTTGCAATCTTATGCATACTTACCTGGGAGTAAGTACTTCTGAGAAATCATGCAGGGAGGGATGGGCTGCACAGTTTAGTAACTACGTTGTTTCCAATATTATGTTTAATATAGTCAAAACAAGCATGGTGTGAATGCTAGTGAAAAGAGCCAAGCTACCTAGAACCATCCTGTAAAATGTCAATATACGTTTTTACCCTTCTAGAACAGGAATGTTTATCCAATTCACTCAGTGTAACTCAAGGTCATTACACAAATGCCTTGAGTACATTTATTCAAAATGGAATGGCTGTGTTCCTCATCTCCGCGCTGTAAACTTTAGTAGAATGCAGCCCACAAATTAGAAAGTCAGCCAAAGTAGCCCGTTTACGTCTTAGATAAAAAGTTTATTCTCAGTGGAAATTTTTGTGTGAAAAATCAATCAAGGAATTTGTACAAGTTTTACAGACATCAGCGGTGCACAGCAAAATTAACCCTTCTTGTACATAAGGCATTCTGTAAGATGGCTCATCTCATGAGTGTGGCTGCTTGCATTAATATCTTATATAATGTAATAACCAGGGGATGTGAAGAATATTAGCCACAATGTCCTTTAATCTAGACTTCTTTTCAGTCAAACTGTTTTATTTATTTTTAATCCAATAATTAGTAACACTGACTGGTATTTGGCGCAGCCAGGCACGTTCAAAGCCCAGTTCTATATTAAAGCAGAGTTTGCTACACCCCTGCCAAACAAAAATCCTCCCACTGCAATTTCCCTTGGGAAGGGAGCTCCTATTTGTCATGCCCCCTGCTTCCGGCCCAGTGTCTCCCTGGGGAGGATTTAGATTCAGGCAAATCACAGGTCACCCCACTTGCCCTCAACACCTCCTTCGATACCCTCCTCTGACTCGGAGATGACTCCCCAGCAACTTCTCCTATCCCTCAGCCTTGTATGAGCAGGAGACTGCAGCCTCAGGCCCTTAAAGGATTACAGCCACTAAAAGACTAGGCTTGGCCAGCCTTTTTAAGGCTTCAGTTGATTACAGTCCTTTGCTGAGAAAACAATTAGTAGCAGGGTTATGTGAGAGTGAGGGTTGTTTAGAAGAACCCACAATGGCCGGGTTTGCAAGAGGTGGTGCAACCTCCTATCACTGCGATTGGGATCTGCATATTCAAAATGGCGGCCACATATGCCTGGCATGCACCACAGCTCACCATGGATTAAATAATCCATAATGAGTCTTTCTCAGATCAGCTAACCGAGCATACTGGGAGCTATCCATGGTCCTGGTTCTGGCTGCTAGCTAATATGCCAGTGCTAAACTACTTGCTTGCCTTGATCTGACCTGGTTTATGGTAACTGGTTTACTACAGGATTTGACTTACTGTGAGCTGACTGACTCAACCTAATCTACCTGACTCAATCTGATTTATTTCACCCCAGGGATTGGGACTCGGACTCGAGGACTTGACTCGTGAGTTGGACTGAGTCCCCCCTCTGACTCGACTCGGACTCGAGTCCCAATATTTTTAATGGGACTCGAGACTCGACTCGGGACTCGAGACCAAGGACTCTTCAACATCCCTGGGCTGTGCCAGAAGGAGTGGAGATGAGCGTGATTGCCGGCGAAGAGCGCAGGGAAGCGAGGTGTGCCGCTGCTCGGCCACTATGGACGGCTACCAGGAGTGCAGCCCCAACAGTGTGTCAAGATTTATTTTGATTGATGTGTTACGTACTTGGGAGAGGCAGAAGAAGGATCTGAGATTATTCTGTGTGGCTGCTCTGAGTGTGTTTCTGGTTCCAGCAAGTTCATCACCAGTGGAGCGGGTGTTCAGTGAGGGTGGAAGTGTGATGAGATCTCACCGTTCCAGAATGGGGGCCAAACATTTAGAAAAAATCATGTTCCTCAAATGCAACATGGATAAGTTTTAGGAAGCACAGCAAGTTTATTTTTTAAAATCATTTTTCTAAAATGCAACCTTTCAGACATTTTGGGTTTGGCTGCCTCTGCCTGCCTGTCTGGGGTTCCCAGCCTCCTCTGCCTGCCTGGTCTCTTCTTGACCAGTTCCACAGTTGAACTGTCCACGACAAAGGCCTCTGCCTGCCTGCTTTGGGGTTCCCTGCCTCCTCTGCCTGCCTGGTTATTTTGGGTTTTTCTGCCTGGTCTGTTCTTGCCAACATCAGTTGCAGAGTTTTGAAATAAAAAGGCATACTTGTGCCTAGAATTTATTTAAACCACACATCTGAAGTAGCCTTATTTTGTTGGGAAAACCCCCCATTGATTTTAATAGGAACTCGTGGAGTCAGCTTTGGGAGTGACTCGTGAGTCACCATTTTGGACCAAGGACTCGGACTCGAGACTCGGGTCCAAAGACTCGTGACTCGACTCGTGACTCGAGACCAAGGACTCTTCAACATCCCTGTTTCACCCAGATCTATTTGCTTTAGCCTGCCTCTTCCCTCACAGGTCCCAAGCCCTGGTAACTAGGATACCATTGGTGCAGGTGGGACCTTCCCCTCCAAATACAAATTGCAGCCACGAGTGGTGATTTTTGTTGGGACTGAGACAGGAGAGGGACAGTGTGTGTGAGACACACACACACACACACACACACACCCTGCATGCCATATTCCCAGTCCTGATCAAACCCCACCCATAGCAGCAATTGCTGTTTAAAACTGCACTTCCATTAAATGCTGTAATGCATCTACCATCGTGTGTAGTTTGTCCTTTCAAGAAGTAGCACCTGGCTCCATACCTGTCTCCGCAGGCCACTGTGCTGTGGTTCTGAAATTGTTCTCAGAGCCAAAGTAAGCTTTGAGTAAAAGGGATGAATAAAGGGCTTCAGTGATGCCAGAGGTTATATCTCCTTGGATAAACTGTAATCCTGGGTTCACTTTAAATGTACTCCATTCACTCATGTATGTCACAGTGGTCAGCCAGGAGGAGGTATAACAGTGCACTGAAGTAAAGGCGGACCATAAAATAGGATGGTGCTGTTGGTGGGTTTTAAAGGATGTGAAAAAGGAAAACAGTCTTACCACAATACCTGCCAGAGCACCTCTTCTGGCATGAACCTACCAGGACACTACGCTCATCGTCCAGGTGCATCCTCCAGCTGCCTTCTTCGAGGAAGGCTCGGAGGGTGGCAGTGAGAGGGCCTTCTCTGTGGTGGCCCTCCAATTATGGAATGAACTCCCCAGCAAGGCCTGCCTGATGCCAACATGGTTATCTTTTTTGCGCCAGACTTTCCTCTACCTCCAGGCATTTGGCAGCATATGATAGGTTTTTGATCAGGTCATGAGATACTGTTTGAATGTGTGTGAGCGCGCGTGTGTGTGCGTGCACTCTGTTTATATGTTTGTAGCGAAACTGTTTTTATATTATGCATAATATTGTATTTTTAAGGTTTGTAATCTTTGTAAACTGCCCAGAGAGCTTTGGCTGTTGGACAGTATAGAAATGTAATAAATGAAATGATATACATAATTTCCAGTGTGGGCTGGACAAGAAGCAATAGGCTGAAGTTGCAAGGAATGGAATTGTGGGCCCTTTCCATTAAACATCTCCACCTGTGGCTGCAATGATTTGATGGCAGACAGGGGCAACCTCCAACCATGGAGATGGACACCATTTGCTGAGGTGTGTGCATGCTGACAGCAAATGCAGAATGTGATGCGTTTGGGCTTTTTGCACACCATTTTGAAAAATATCAGAGAGGGCCTAGAAGCAGCACAGGCCAACCTGAATATAAGAACCTGCAGAATGAGGAGCTGGCAGGTTCCAAGCAGTCCCATGTGTTACTAATTCAAGGTTCAGAAAGCTGCCTGAGGAACCTGATGGTGGAAAAATAGGCTATAAGTCTAAACCAACCAACCAAGTTATCTGTTGGGGGTTTAGGCTATAAGATATTGAGTTCTCTGCCACTCTTTAACTGAATCTAGCAACTAGTACAATTAAGCAAATAGTACACAATTGGTCATGCCTGGGATTAACTACTCTTTTAAAGAAGCAAAGAGATAATTATTAATTACTGTTGAGTGTGAGAATAATAATGCTAATATTTGTCTGTTCAAAATGCTTTACATACATTATCTCAGCAATCTTACAACAGTGCTGTAAAGTAGGCCACTATTATTCCCATTTGCATATGGCAGGGCTGAGGTTAGGAGATAGTAGAGTGGCCATGTGTCCTACTTTACAGAGTGCAGTCCTCAGTTTGAAGGGCTGACAAAGGACAGTCCTCAATTTGGGCTGTCGAGTCCAAGTCCTGTTTAAAGTTAAAGAACTCTATGAAGGGAGAGCAGTGACCTGGAAGTAGTCCATCAGCAGTTAGCACTTGGACAGCAGACTGATCAGGGACACAGATCACTTGGTCATGGTCCTCCACACTATGGTGTGATCTACTGTAGTTCTATTTAAATTATTGTAATTATTTCTAAATTTGCATCTATACATATATTTTATTTATTTATTGAAACATTTATATACTGCCTTTCAGTCCCCATAAGGATCTGCAAGGAAGTTTACAACAACAACACACAATCCTGATGCAATTAAAAACATTAACACCATGATAAAAAAAAGAAGAAAGATAAAGGCGACTGCCAGAAAAGATAACACGTAGTTAAAACCTAGCAAAATAAAATGTTTTGACTGCCCACCTATACACTATCAAATGTTTTTGCATATAGAAATTTTATGCAAATCTGCCTTCTCTTTTGTCCTCTTTTTTGGAGATGCATAAGTGGCCCCACTAGATAATAGTTATCTGCAGCCACACACAAAGTCAAAAACAAGATTTGAACTAGGGTCTTCATAGTTCACAGCTCATTCTTTTAGATACTATGTAACATTAGCTGTTTAGCATATTTTAGGATATATTTTATTTATTTATTTATTTATTATATTTATACCCCGTCTTTTTTCCTTCAAGGAACCCAAGGCGGCTTACATAATCCTCCTCCTCTCCACTTTATCCTCACAACAACCCTGTGAGGTAGGTTAGGCTGAGAATCAGTGTTTAATGGTATAATAGTAAAGCTATCGCTGTCAGTTCCATGGTATGTGACTATAGCTAGGGATGTATCAGAAATTTGTTTCAGTTCCGTTTTGATTAGTATTTTACCCAGTTTTCACCTTCTGAACCAAACATAGACTTGGACACAATCTGCATTCAAAGTCTGTACATTTCCGAGTTTGCAGTGTGATTCGTGGACAGCCCCCCCCCCCAAAAAAACCATGTGTTCAACAGCATGCATACCTTTGAAAAATGCACATGAAAAAAATCTTGCTTTTGAAGAATGCACACAAATACGCTTTAGTCAATGGGAGAAGGATACGTACATTTCAAAAATGTGCATAATTGATGTGTATGTTTGGGGAAATACGCATGAAAATACATATGTATTTTCAGGCAAAAAGTAAAAAAACCCAAAGGTCTTAATCAGATGCGGACTCGAGTCGGAATCAGCTTTGAGATGGAATTCGGAGAAATTCAGGGTGCTCGAGCTTTGCTGATTCACACATCCCCTAAGCTAGAGGAGAGAGTCAGAAGTAAATCTCAGCCAATGATATGATAAAATGTACTTATTTATCTTATTTATTTTATTATTGATTATATTTATACCCTGCCTTTTTTCCTGCAAGGAACCCAAGACGGCTTACATAATCCTCCTTCTCCTCCCCATTTTATCCTCACAACAACCCTGTCAGGTCTTAATGAGGAGAAGCAGATTTGGGACTTCTTGTTTCTTTCTTATATCCAGTGTTCAATTTAAAAAATAATATGTCCCCAAAAAAATTAAATAAAAAGGTGTGTGTGTGTGTGTGTGTGTGTGTGTTTTAAAAGCAACAAGGTCACTGGTGCTGCAGTCCTCAAAATTTGGTGAAGCAATATGAGTTAAAGCAAAAAGAAAGAAGAAATGTGACTGACTGGCTCTGTTAGGAAAAGCAGGTAGAAGTGGCTGGCTGGAACGTAATAAATATGGCACAAGCTTGATTTTACTTTATTTTTGGCACACTGTTTAAACGACAGGCTGCAATGCACCTTCAGTATTTTGGAGAGAGATACTGGCACCTTTAGGTTCAACAATTAGATTCATGAATTCTTGGACTTTTTTAAATGTGCAAAGAGATCAAATTGTAGACTAGTTTAACTATTACAATATTTTCCCTTTCAGGCACTTACCCTGCTGGGTTGTAATAGCTTTGTCTACTGAGTATCAGACAGAGCCATTATGGTTAAATATTACAAACATTACTGAAAGCTAAAATCACCGTAAATGAAATGTGTTCTAGAGTTCTGTGCTTCCCCAATGCACAAGCCACCCAGAGAAAGCATTTTGAAGAGGGATTCGGGGGCCAGTGGGGTGGGGAGAGAACAGCGTTTGAGAAAGTGGAGGACACAAAAGGTGCATTGAACCGGTGAACCAGCCTCCATGTCTACAGAGGTGCCTGTCTACTTATAGCAGTTGTTGGCTCTGACAGTTGCTACAGCCATTCAGAAAGCTCCATTGCATCCCACACAATGGGCCAGTTCACACACAGGCTTGTTAACCATGCTGTGCGTGCCGGCCCAATTTGCTTAATTAACCTCGTCAGCATGGCTTACCATGTTGTCTGAACCCATCAGGGGTGGGTTGCCGCTGTGGTTAACAATCCATCCCAGAACTCTTACTCTTCAGGTAGCACGGAGGAGGGACAAGGTGGTAGGCTGGCCATGTGTCCTACTTCAAAGAGGACAGTCCTCTATTTCAAGGGCGGTTAGAGGACAGTCCTGTATTTGAAGGCTTCCTCTATTTCAGGAGTAGGCAACTGTTATGTGCCATGGGCACATTGGGCAATTTGAGAAACTGTCCTGGGAACCACCACAAAATGGTTGACATGGGAGGCGTGGCAAAAGACAAGTAACCTGCCCAAAAGACTGAGTACAAGGCAGAGGTGGGGTCTGATCCCAAACACACTGAACAACTCCTTTGCAAACCCACAGTTTTCAGCTCTAATAGAAACCTATTTCATAGCTATCCCAGCTGCCAGTAAGAAAATGTGTTGTGGGGTGGAGTGGGAGGGGTAGGGTACCTTGTTGGGCACCAAGAAAGTGTCCCTGGGGCACCACGTTGACTACCCCTGCTCTGTTTGAAGGGCTATCCTGTCCAAGTCTGGTTTAAAGCTAAAGAACCATAAGAAGCCAGGAGAGTACACAGGTCACCCGTCACAGTCTTCCCCACTATGGTGATATCTACTGCATTTATATTTAAGTTATGGTAATACTTTCTAAATTTGTGTCTATACATATTGATTAGTATATGCAAATTTTATGCAAATCTATGTCCTTCTTTTTTGGAAATGTGTAAGTGGCCACCCTGCAAGGGCCAGTAGAGGTCCCCCTAGCTGCTCAGGCAACTGTGAGGGCCCACAGACACTATAGTTTCTTTCTCACCGTGGCAAGTCCATTCTGCACCACCGTGCCTATCAGGGCCGGATTAAGAGCATTATGGGCCTGGTGCTGAGGATTTTGGTGGGCCTTTTTATGGAAATAAATAAAATGAAGACGCAATTTTATATTAAAACAAATTAAATATTTTAGTCAGCAAAGAAGAACAGTCAGCAAAGAAGTTACACAGTCAACAAAGTTAAGGTCATTCACAAACTCCAAATATTGCTTTCAACTAGCAACAAGCAACCTGCATTAGCCTTCACACCAGCAACTGGTGTACATAGGCATACTGCCTCCGATACTGGATAGCATAGAGCCATCAGGACTAGTAGCCATTGATATCCTTCTCCTCCATAAATTTGATGGGGGAAGTGTGTGTGTGTGAGAGAGAGAGAGACAGACAGACAGACACACACACACACACACACACACACACAGAGTTAATCCAAGTCTTTTCCCTAGTCAAAATTGCACCTGAAAAAAACATGTTCATGCTCATTAGCCCGAAGGAGAAAAAGGTTCTATGCAGGTTTAGACAGAAATAAGGCCTACAACTCCCAGAATACCTCAGCCAGCATGGTCAGCTGGCAGATGCTGAGACTTGAAGGACTTACTACTTCTGGCTAAAGATGCACAGGATTGCATTGTTATTTTTCATCCCTCATCCCTCCCTATTCCTTTTTCCTTGTGTGCTGTGTCTTTTTAGACTGTAAGCCTGCAGGCAGGGACTGTCTTCCTTTACTGATCATATGTACCGGTAAGCCCCGCCAGGAGTTTATTTGACTGAGGAGCGGGATAACAATACTCTAAAATAAATTTAGTAAATAATTATAGTTTGAAATAAGGTCTTTAAAAAATAAAAAGATGAGCATCTATAACCGTGCACCTGCCCATACAGGTGCTCGCAGAGTATAAAATATTTTTTAAAAAATAAGGAAGAAAAGGTGCTGCAGCAACCAGCACCAACCTCGATGGGCCCCAGCCTGTCTCCTGAGCAGGATACTGCAGTGGGCTTGGGAAAGGCGTATGATTAAAGTCCCCAAGCACCCTGCAAATATTTTACTCAGAGGAAATGCTACTGCCAAGGCAAGGTAAGGGGGGGGGCTGGCAGTGGGTAAGGGGGAGCCCAGCCGCCTCCCGCTGGCTTGAGAGAGCTCCTGCAAGCCCCCCCCCCCGGGCAGCAGCATGCCTGGGGCCACGGGGGCGTCCAGCGCACACGCACACACACACCCCGGCTCCCTTGCCGGCTCCCTTGCCTGCGCAGCAGAACCGGCTTGGCAGCATGGCCAACGGGGATGATGGGAGTTGCAGTGCAAGATGTCTGGAGGCCACCAGGTTGGCAGGGCGGGGGCGGAGCGTGGCTCTCGTGGCACCTTAAAACCCGCAGGCTGATGGCGGCAGGAGCTTCCGCAAAAAGCCCCCCCCCACCCATCCCTTTGTCAGTCTTACGGGTGCCACAAGGTATCCCTCCCCCATGTGCAGAAACAGCCCCCACCCCCTGCCAGCCGGTCCCAGCTCCGAATCCGAACTGGGGAAGGGGGGGGGAGCGAGCGGCGTCGAAAGGATGTCAGGAAGGGGGTGGTTTTTCCATTTTGTTGCCACGCCTGCTGAATTTTGGAGGCAAACCACAGCTTGTTTTCCCTGAACACAAGGGGAAAATCAGCCCTTTTTCGACTGCCATGCTGCCAAATTTCTGTGGTAAATTCAGCGGCCGTGGGGGGGCGGGGGGCAGCCTGCTGGCCACATACTGCCCATCCCTGGGCTAGAGTTTCAAGATTGGACTAAGGAGAGCCAGGATCAAACCCCCACTCAGCTTAATCCACCTCACAGGATTGTCGTGAATGGCAGAGGAGAACCAGGCGTGCCAACTTGAGCTCCAATGAGACCCAGCTTGCACATCCCAACGAGGCCCTTAAAACTTTATAACCACATTGTTCTGACTTTCCACACCACACGGGCTGATGAATGGTGCAGCCTGTGTGTATCTTTCATGGTCAGTTTGAGCTCACCGCTCTGCTGGTGAGGTGGGCGGAAGGGGAAGGAAGCTTGACCGGGCTTCCGGAGAGATCGGACCCACCCGAGAGCTCAATCCCGTCTGTGCGAATGCTGTAGGATAGTATCTGTGTCTGACCCAAGTCTGGATGGAAAATAATAAGGTATATGAATAAGGGTGGGAAACATTCGCAGAGACCGAGGTGGGGGAAAGAGACTGACCCACCAGAGTCCAGAGAGTTGCGGAGGAAGGTGGAGGCGAAAGGCCCTCGCTCTCCCTATAAGGGCATGATGGGCTGGGTTGTCTGGAAATCCCCCGCCCAGTTCACAGCCGGCTGAAGCCTCCCGCTCCCTGGCCAAGTACTTGGGGAGAAGACGGAAAACAACAACAACAACAACCATAATTACCTGGGCTCCAATTCCTCAAGCGACTCCCCCCCCCACGCCGCCAGCCAGCCTTCCCGTCTTCCAGACAACCCAGCCCATCATGCCCTTATAGGGAGAACGAGGGCCTTTCGCCTCCACCTTCCTCCGCAACTCTCTGGACTCTGGCGGGTCAGTCTCTTTCCCCCACCTCGGTCTCTGCGAATGTTTCCCACCCTGCCCAAATTGGCCCTCTGCCTGCGCTCGCGTTTCCCCAGCCGACGCCGCCTTTGGAAGCGATATCAGGAAAGGGGAAGAACTGCAGTTGCTGCTGGGAGTGGGGGGGCGCCCAGCGGAGCACTCACCTTTCCCTTCGTGGGCCGATTTCCGAGTCCCGGTTGCATGCGTGGGACAGGCGAAAGAGCCTGGCCAACAGCAGCAGCAGCAGCAGCAGCTTCTAGCCGGCCGGGTCGTCGGACTCGCTTTAGGTGGAAGCTGGGCGGGTCTCCCTAGACAGGCTGCCTGCCCCTTGGTCCGTCACCTGCTGCCGCATCGCCTGCCTGAGCGGAGCCAAGAGCGCCTCGGCGGCGGGCCCGTCCATACCGGGGTCTGGCGGGGGCGGCGAGGAAGAAGAGGAGGAGGATGCGGGGACGGGACGGCGGGCGAGGGCTGTGCGCCGCGCGTCCCTATTGGTGGGCCTATTTTGGGGAGGGGCCTGGAGCTGCCGCTCCAATAGCCCCTATCTTAATCCGGCCCTGGTGCCTATTATTACAACAAAGGAGGCTCCTGAAATCTGTTTCAGAGTCCATCAGCTCAGGATCACTTTTTCAGCACCAGCTGGAAGTTGCTTCTGAAAAGGCCATTCATGTAGCAAAGGCAGGAAGGGACCTTGGAGGAGGCAGGCAGAGGGGGCAAATGTCTAGGGTAGCCAGGCGTCCTACTTTACAGAGAACAGTCCTATTTGCCGGCACCCTTCAAAATAGATTTGAAGGTCTGTCTGGTGTGAAGATCATGAAGCATACGAAGAGAGAGCAGGGGCCTGGAAGTTGTGCATCAATAGTTGGCACCTGGGCAGCAGGCTGAGCTGGGCACACAAGAAGTCACCTGATCACAATCCTCCCCACTATAGTAAATGATGATGATGATGATGATGATGATGATGATGATGATGATTTACATTTATTTATCACCCATCTGGCCGGCAAACCGGCCACCCTGGGTGATGTACACAAGATAAAATACAGGATAAAATACATTTAAAACAGTATAAAATTTTAAAATCTTAGCCCACCCCATATTCCCGCCTGAACAGCCATGTTTTTAGTGAGCGGCGGAAGCTCAGCAGAGAGGGGGCATGGCGGAGGTCACTCGGGAGAGAGTTCCACAGTACGGGGGCCGCCACAGAAAAGGCCCTCTTCCTCGTCCCCACCAGTCTAGCTGCTCTGGCTGAAGGGACAAGGAGAAGGCCGTCTGTGGCAGATCTTGTTGAGCGGCCTACTTGGTGTTGCTGGAGACGCTCCTTGAGATAGACTGGACCGGAGCCGTATAGGGTTTTAAAGGTCAAAACCAACACCTTGAATTCGGCTCGGCAAGCAACTGGTAGCCAGTGCAGCTCCTTGAGCACTGGAGTGATGTGATCCCGCCGGTGGCTGCCTTTAACCAGGCGAGCCGCCACGTTCTGTACCAGCTGTAGCTTCCAAACCGTCTTCCAGGGTAACCCCACGTAGAGCGCATTACAGTAGTCTAGGCGAGATGAGACCAAGGCATGAACCACTGATGGGAGCACATGATTAGGAAGGTAGGGGTGCAGCTGCCGTATCAGATGGAGTTGATACAGCGCCGCCCGGCTCACAGCTGCCACCTGAGCCTCCATGGACAGCTGGGAGTCTAGAATGACCCCCCAAGCTGTGGACCTAGTCCTTCAGGGGTAGATGTACCTCATTCAGCACCAGGTCAACATCCCCTAACCTCCCCTTGTCCCCCACCAGAAGTACCTCGGTCTTGTCGGGGTTCAGCTTCAGCATGATGTATGGTACTTCTATTTAAACCCTACATTTCTATATAAATACAACTGCTTCTATATTCCTGATAAATTTAAAGCAAAAACACACATGCACACACACAATCATACAGGGAACTCCTTTGCCTTGCTTTCATAATCAGTCCGCAGTGCATACCACCATAGGTGCTAGTTTTGGCCCAATGCTGAGAGTTGTAGACTTTTTTCTGTCTAAACCTGCATAGGATTTCACCCATATATATATATATATATATTCTGTAGCCCCTGAAAACAACACAGGAACCAAACTTGTTAAATGCCTCCATAATCATGCATATTTATATTTGAAAAGAGTCATGGTCAGCTGACAGAGTGGGGAGGCAAGTTAACTAAGCATAGGTTTTGAAGTTACAGGAATCTACTACGTTAAACAAATGAAGGGAGCAGTTTTAAAAATATTTTTTAAAGTTTGTCTAAGCGGAATATCAAACCAACGTTACGAAATGGATATGGTAATGTCTTGCGGCTGTTGTGTTTGCCAAATGAAAAATATTCCCTTATCTATTATTTTGCCTCTCATTCCCTGTAAGCCAACCCACCAAACCAGCCTATACCTAATCAAATTAGTGAACTCTTGTGGGTCATAAAAGAGAACATCCTAAGTCTACCTACTCAGTGTCTGGCGACAAGGTTCACTAGGGCTAAACCATGTATCACTGCTTGTGGTTCTCCAAATGTTTCGCTGTAGCCAGGTGGCTGAACAGAGACCTTGATCTTAGTACATGGTCAGAGAGGCTGCTCGCTCGCTCGTGCTCCTCGCAGATGTTGCTTCTTGCCTGGCATGTTCCACTTTAATTGTTCCCCACAGCTGGCTAGAACTTCCATGATCAAACATAAAAGTAGAGACATTCTGTTGCATGCAAATTGTATCCAGCAGCATATATGTGTAAAGGGAAATGTTCGGGGTGTTTTCTCTCCCTATCATTAAATTGACAGCACAAATTTTCAAGGGCAAGTTGGCATTCTTCATTCATTCATTCCCTTGGGTTGAGGTTTTTGTTTTTAACCAAAATCAGAAAAGTGTGTCAAACAGTTGCAGATTACTTTTATGCCTGCAACCCTCAATATGCATACTTGGAAATATACAAACTTGGAAATAAAATCCCATTAAAACCAATTGCCCTTACGTGGTTAGGATCAGGCTGTTTGTCTCTTAGATGTGCAAATTAGGCCTGTGTCTGGCATCTAAACCGATACCACTAAGGTGTAGTTGTATGTGTTGCCCCTGGAACTGTTTAGGACAGTGTTCTCCAACCTTGAGTCCCCAGATGTTTTTGGCCTACAACTACGCTGGCTGGGGCATGCTGGGAGTTGTAAGCCAAAAACATCTGGGGACCCAAGGTTGGAGAACACTGGTTTAAGACAACAATTTTAATACAAGAATATGAACCCTTCTGTAATGGAGTTTTTGGTGCATTAGGGACACACAAACAAAACTTACAACAAAACAAACAAAATCTCTAAAAACAGCTTAATGGGTTTTAAAAAAAGAAAAGAAAGAAAATAATGTAAATAACGAACTCTCCTCAGATGTTTTTCAGTTCTGTTAGCACTACTGAGGATCAAAACTATGATTCTATGAATGCCATTTGTATGTTACCATAGTACAAGAGTGGTGAATCTTTTTCTGCCCAAGGGCCAGATTACCACCTGGGAAACCTGCAGTGCATGTGGCCAGAGCCCGACGTGGACGTGGCAGCCTCACTCTCTAATACACCATTGACACAGACAGGCACACCATTCATACACACACACCACACATACTTCACATACATACAGACACACACACCATCCACGCCATTCATATATACACAGTCACCATCATCCATATCGTTCACACACACGCACACACACCAGGCTCATTCCAACCTATGCGGAACCTACAGGATCGCCTTCTCCCATACAATCCACCCCGCACACTCAGGTCCTCTGGGAAGAATTTACTTCAGTCAGCCAAAACTAGGCTGACGAGTACTACCCAGAGAACCTTTTCTTCTGCTGCTCCCAGATTATGGAATGGCCTGCCAGAGGAGATTCGTCAGCTCACCAGTCTTTTGGAATATAAAAAAGCCATAAAGACTGATCTCTTCCGGCAGGCCTATCCGGCAGAATTTTAGGTTGCCTTTAAGATGTTTTAAAGATGTTTTAATTATGTTTTAATGATGTTTTTAATGATGTTTTTAATATGTTTTAATATATTTTATTATTTTTATTATTATTATTTATATTTATTTATCGCCCATCTGGCCGGCAACTGGCCACCCTGGGTGATGTACACAGAATAAAAGCAATAAAATATATTTAAAACAATATAAAAATTTTAAAATGTTAACCCACCCCATATTCCCGCCTGAACAACCAGGTTTTTAATGAGCGACAGAAGCTCAGCAGAGAGGGGGCATGATGGAGGTCACTCGGGAGAGAGTTCCACAGTATGGGGGCTGCCACAGAAAAGGCCCTCTTCCTCGTCCCCACCAGTCTAGCTGCTCTGGCTGAAGGGACAAGGAGAAGGCCATCCGTGGCAGATCTTGTTGAGCGGCCCACTTGGTGTTGCTGGAGACGCTCCTTGAGATAGACTGGACCGGAGCCGTATAGGGTTTTAAAGGTCAAAACCAACACCTTGAATTCGGCTCGGCAAGCAACTGGTAGCCAGTGCAAATCCTTCAGCACTGGCGTGATGTGATCCCGCCGGCGGCTGCCTTTAACCAGGCGAGCCGCTGCGTTCTGTACTAGCTGTAGCTTCCGAACCGTCTTCAAGGGTAACCCCACGTAGAGCGCATTACAGTTTTAATAGTATGTATTGTGTATTTTATATTTTTGCTGTTCCCCGCCTCGATCTAGATGGAGAGGCGGGTAAGAAATAAAATTTATTATTATTATTATTATTATGCATGTCACGCTAAACCATGGTTTAGCATGTTATATGAGCACAGCCTTTGTATCCACACATATAGTCACTGACATATAATACATTCCCAATTTAATCTAATCTATTGTGTATTATCTATCTGTCTACACACACTCACATACACACAATTTTTACTTATAGTCATTCAGCCAAAATAATGCAAAAACCTAGGAATATCACTTTTTTAAAAAATCAGACTTTCCTCATTATGCTGCTAATAGACAAGAATCATTGGCTCTTAACTGCAAGTGGCTAACATTTTTTTTATGTTGATATAATTGCAATATATTATAAGAGCACATTTGCTGTAAGTGTATCAGCAGAAATCTTTAATTAATAACAACATTCATTCATACCTGGTGGAAGCCTGCATTTAGATTAGGCAAAAGGCAGCCATTAAATTGAAGTAGTGAGCTTATTAAGGAACACAGCTTTATTTCTGTTGCCTGAATTTACTGATGCTCCAATGTGCACATTTACATCCCCAAGTTAGTTACTAGAGACAATCAATAAAAGTTGCTCTCTTTCCGTCTGTGCTCATTATTTCCCAGTAACATTACATCTTTAAGTTTATATTTGTAAGCACATTCTGTATTTTAATGTATAAATTTTCTCTACAAATGGATTTTCAGGATTAGGTAGACCATGTGTGAAAGGTCTAAATTGGAAAAAACAAAGGTAGAATTTTGTGATAAAATGTAAGTAGTATCTCTCAGCTGAAATCTCTCAGAAGATACCTTTTTCTAGTAAAAAAAAAATCTTTCTTTTTCTCATCCACCCCCCCCCCCCAGGTAGAAAAAAGCCAGCCACTTTGTAGAATGTTCTTTGAATATTCTCCACCATTTGTGTGTATATGTGTGGCCCCTGCACGTGCACGCGTGCACACACTCGCGCACGCGCATGCGCACACACACACACTGCCCTGGAATGCTAGGTCTGAGGCATTGTGGAAAATGCAAAAAAGCGGCCAGGTTGACAGCAGAAAACCAATGAACAAAAAAGAACCTTGGGAAAAGAGAAAGAAGCTGTGTGCTACTGTCGCTGCTAATGGTGAGCCCCATCATGAGGAGGAAGAGCAGGGGCCTTGAAGTTGCTCATCAGCACCTGGACAGCAGACTGAGCAGGGACACAGGGCACCTAGTCACAGTCTTCCCCAACATGGTCAGAATGCACTGAGTTTCTATTTCATTTATTTCTAGATTTGCATCTATACATCTGTAATAGCATATTCAAATGAAATGTAAAACTTGTGTTCTCTTTTGTCCTCTTTTCTTGGCAATACATTTCCTCTTTTGGAGGGATGTGTAAGTGACCATCCTAATAGTAGGGATTGTTTCTCTCCCCCGCCCTTGCAACGGAGAGAAGGGACATGCAAGGGAGAGGACAGATTGGCAGAGTCTAATTTCCATGCAGCATTTCAAGTCTGAGACCAGAGGAGTGTGCGGCTAGACTTACTCAAAATGGGTTGTAACTTTTTGAGTCTGGAAGTTTACTTTTTGAGCTCTTCCCCCTCCCACTGGAATACCTAGTTAGGCGTGGCAAGGCTCTGTAACAGCCTTCCCCAACCTGGTGCCCTGGTGTAGATGTTGAATGACAACTACAACATACTGGCTGGAGATGATGGGAGTTGTAGCCCAACACATCTGGAGGGCACCCGGTTGGGGAAAGCTGCTGTAAAAGATCACTACAGGTATTTATAGCTATTGTCCTTGGGGCTATTTAGGGCAACAATCAATCGACAATAGACAGAAATGGAATTCTAGGATTGGCCACCCTAATGGTGGCCCAGGATTGGCAACATTCATTTGGAATGTTGATATTCACCAAATTGTAGGGTGTGTGTGTGTGTGTATTTGCCTGGTAGTACAGTCTTCAGTCCATTTTATGAGATGGGGAATTCTGTCCCTGTGAACTACCACAGGGACATTTCTAAAACTACCAGGACAGAAGCGGCAAGTTTTTTTGCAACTATTTATCTGCCACTCTTCCTTTCCTTCTCCCATTTAGTTGCGGCTTGGAATCCTGCTGCTTTAAAGGGAAAATTTATCAAGCCTCTTCCACATTCTGGAGATTCAGTTCATCAGGACTGTCTGCAGATTCACAGTAACGTAAAATGCAGCGATTCGACGTACATCAAATACCATTCAAGGCATGTCACCAAAGATTAATACACGCATCGCTGCTCATACGTCTTTAGATCCCTCTGCCCAGTGGAGGCTAGCGGCTCCAATGTCAGTGGGGTGGTATATCCACTCTGGGTTTTAGGCTAAACCTTTAAGGAGGTATCCATGGTGCTGGACCCAGTTTGCGGACCGGGTTCAGTACTATGGACAGCTCCTTTGAAACCCAGAGTGGATACACCGCCCCACTGATGTTGGACCCACCAGCCACCGCGGCCTCTGCCTGTAATCTGTGTTAGCTAGCATGGGGTAAGTTATCATTCGCTTACAGGTCTGCTCGATTTGCAGCTCACGAAACTGAATGCAGCTCACCAGCCACCAGTGCTGGGCCCGCTCCCTCAGTGAGTCTACGTTCTTGCCGTCGCGGTCACCGGCTGCTTGACATCCAGTGAGCAAGTAGGCTGTGGCATCTACTGCTTCTCCTACTCACCACCTCCATTGTCTGGGCCAGAACGAGAGGCAGGTGAACCAGCAGGTTGCCATGGTGATGAGGAGCAACTCCAGGGGGGTTCTTGGTCAGTGGGGCCCTGCCAGGCTGTGCCTGCTAAATGTTTTAAATCCCTTGATATTTTTTTCCCCAGTTCCATGCAAGCAGCTAAACAGGAAGTGGGTGTGTACATGGCAGATGGGCTGTGTTCTGCCGTATGGGTCACAGGTTATTCAGAGACTTACTTATAAGAAGTCTCTTTGATGTTAGCAAATTCTTACTTAGCAGCATCCTCAGACTAAAGGTGCAATCCTATGCATGTTTAGACAGAAAAAGTCCTACAACTCCCAGTGTTCCCCAGCCATGCTTTTTTAAATACTTTTTCTTCCAGACTTTTTCCTGTCTAAACATGCATAGGATTGCACCCTAAAGGGAGTTTCTTCAGTATTTTGCTTGGACACTGCAGGTCTGGTATGGGAGCGGGTTGCTTCTACAGTAGCAGTTTAGTCTGGGACTGCCATCCTTTCCTTTGCTCACTCACTTTTTACAGAAAAACCAGATGACACTGTTACCAAATTGTTACATTCCAGTGGGCTTCCCCTCCCCCCATTTTTCCTGTTTTCTTTGGGTTTCTGGTATTTTTAAAAAATTTAAATTGCAGCACCAGCCTGTCCAGTGTGGACAGGTAAAGTGTCGTTGGAGAGCTACTGTGTCTTTAATCAAATGCTTCCTGTTTGTAGGTTCAACCCATTTTATTACTCCCTGTTAAGCATGGCAAAAGGATTGCTGATTAATAGTCTTATAAATAGCTATTAATTAATTAATAAGTTATTAATAGCTATACTGATCAATAGCCTTATCAGTTTCTGTTGTTGCTGGGGGAGGGGCAACTTTCATTACTGATCCCTCATTAGTTTTGTCTTTTCATTTTCGTTTTGATATAGCAAGAAAAAGCACTACTTAAAACCACTGGTATAATTTAATTCTGCTTAAAGGTGATTGTGGAAAAGCAAAGCCATTCTAAACAGCTCTTAAGTGGCAGCAACTAACCGTGCAATCCCATACATGTCTCCTCAGAAGTAAGGCCCACTGAGTTCAATGACACTTTCTCAGAGGTAAATATGTATTGGTTGGCAGTCCTAGGTCCCCCATCTTAGGGTGGATCAAATATACAGTTGATTCTCATGGAAGGCCATTTGCTGCCAGTGTTTGTAAACAAAATATCCTTGGCAAAGGCCCTGGTGCATGTTTTAAAGCTCCAAAAAGGAAAAGAAAGTCTATGAACATTTAAAAGATTCGATGTTACAATGGCTCACTCTCTCATAGCTGAATTGCGAATAACGCAATATCCCTAGTGGTTATTTGTCAGAAAACTAGCTTACTATTACAACTCCATTGTCATCAGCCTTTTGGGAGGAGGTGCTGCCCCATTAGATGGGCTGGCTGTGACAGGAGAAGACCAAAATCTAATCTGCTGGCAGAGGTGGGAAGGGGAAACTTGCTCTAAATTTGCCCTCCTGCTGACTGTTACCTGCTAATGTTGTTAACCCCAAATTCTGTGTCTTAAGGAGTTCCCTAACTTAGCCTGCTTTCATTCTAAAGGTGATTTTTTTTTTAGTTTTTCAAAAAAGACCCTTAGAATCACATTGCAGGATTAAAGGGTATACTATAATTATCAATATCAATAGCAATAAAAGTTTATTAAAGGTCATTAAAATGAAAGGGGATGGCTATAGATCCCATCAATCTGAACTGACTCCCTCCTCTGGTGTTAATTAGAAATCTCAGATAATGGTTATATGGGGGAGTAGTGGGGAAATTTAATTACGAAAGTTTAATGGGCCACTATCTACTTCCTGCCAGATTAAAAACTGATGATTTACACTATTTTTGATACCACTCCGGGCTTTTTCTTTAAAAAAAAAAAAAAAAACATGTTGCAGAATGCAAAATAACAAGCATTTAGCTGAAGCGGTTTGTTTCTAAAATGACAAAGAGCAAAAGGCAGGGACATAAGATTATGCGTGTTTTAAAGACGGAATAGAAACCGAGAGCTCGGTATCATCAATGGCACATGGAGCTCCTGGCAAGTAAGCATGAGCTTGCATAGTTGCATCTAAAGGCAGCGGTGCACTCAGGGCAGGAGTTTGGCACAGTGGCCCAGGACCCCACTCATCAGAATGAGCAGGAGTGGGAACCAAAGGCAGGGGGCTGGCTTACCACATTTTGCAGGAAGTGAAGTAATACACATGACCATCTAAAGAGGGGGCAGGTGCCCACAAGGCCATTAAGTCTAAAGTTACCTCACTACACCAACAGTCCAAAGATCTGCTTGCACGAGTGTGTGTGTGTGTGTGTGTGTTTCCTCCCTCTTGCTACAGTCTAGCACACACCCTAAAAAGCTGCTTAAGAAGGCTCAAGGACAGTGTTCTCCAACCTTGGGTCCCCAGATGTTTTTGGCTTACGACTCCCAGCATGCCCCACTGTGTGTGTGTGTGTGTGTGTGTGTGTGGTGTGTGGCAGCGGGTTGAATGATCCCACTCTGTGCATGTTCAGAATGATGGCATGTCTTAATAGAGGAAGAGGAGGCCATTCTCTTCTCTTGAGTGGCCCTTTGACCTTGCTGAATTTTGCCCGCTCCCCCTAAATCTGAAATGGTGCCTATTTGGGGTGGGGGGGAACATTGCTTGCATACCCAGACCTCTTGTGCAATTAGCAACTGGCCTTCATGATTACAGCCAGTTTTTTGTGTGTTTTTTAAAAACCCTCTGAAGTTAGGTCACATATCACTGTGCTATAGATTGCTGTAGCCATGTTCACTGGTTTAAGAAAGGGAGGCCATAGTTTAAGGGATGCATTTGTTATACTTGCCCATCCACTGTCATATTTCAGCAAGTAATTCTTTGCAAAATATGGAAACAGCCAAAGAACTTCCATTCGGGTGTGCTTTGAAGGAACACAATGAGTTAAATTCCAAAAAGTAAACCGAAATGCAAAGCCAGGGAAATGTATTTGATTACATCAACAAAGGTAAAAAGTTCCCTACAAAAAACTCATGCCACAATAAACTAGCAAAGTTCCAAGGTACCGCAACACTCTTTATCTTACTTGGCCAAATGTAATTGCATGGAAAATAGGAACCACCTACATCTACTCAGTTTAAAATTACATCCAAATAAAACATTCAGCCCAACCTGACCCCAACTCCGTTAAGCCCAAGAATTCAGGTTCATGTGAAGTAGTTAAAAATAAATTATGTTGTGGATGAAGGTGAATATTCCTAATTCGAACCAGTGTTTACTGGGTAATGCAGGATAAAGCATTTGTGCAAACAAAAACAGAAGGGACTTAAACATAGGAATATGGTGAAGCTGCACCACCATATTAGACGTACAGAGGGATTGGGGGTAAGCATAGGAAAGCTGGCAGGCCTTAGGGCCCAGGAGAAGCAGACAGGAGCCCCTTCCTCTGCCTTCCAGTGTCATCCACTGGCAAGAATGTGGGATCTTTCCCCCTGCCCTCAGTTGCAGCTCAGGAGCATAACTGCTTGCTGGAATACACCTTTTGTATGTGGAATCCCAGGCCATCTTTGCCTTGGAGGACATAGCTCTAACCCTTGACTTCTACTGGTCAGGCTTTCCCAATGACTGGCTGTCCCCAGGGAGATGGGCTCACCTCATCACCGACTGACCAGCCCAATGTTATTGCTGTGACCATCCCGGAGCATAGATAAGGCCATTTCTTTTTCCTTGCTGGAATTTAAACCATAGGGTCCCATTAAAAGTGTGCCCAAATATCTTCTGGTGAGGCTGTCTCCATGGAGTCCCCTTCTTCTGCCAGCTGTCCCTGACCTTGTGTTGCTGCAGTGCCTTCTGGGAAGGGTTGTAGTTGTTAGTTCCTTCTCTGGCCATCACTGCCATCCTGTCAGCCAGGGTCTGGGCAATATCTCCTGACTCTTCTCCTTGCTCAGTTTCAGCCCCCCCAGTGCTTTTCTTCCTCCCCTCCTCTCTATTGGCATAGAAGAGCCTTTCCCAACCTGGTGCCCTTCAGACATTTTGGACTACAACTCCCAGCATTCCTGGTCATTGGCTGTGCTGTCTGGGGGTAACAGGAGTTGAAGTCCAAAACATCTGGAGGGCCCCAAGTTGGGAAAGGGTGTTTAAAAGGCTCCTGGGCTCTTCCAGGATGTTCACATGTTGGTAGCACCAGACCACTGGCAGCCCAGCCATGTAAACATCTTATCGGACCAAAGAAGATGTGGAAGGAGCAACCAAGGAACTGCATACTGTGGCTCTGAACACTCCCTTCCACCTCACAGATCACCAGTGGTTTGAAGTGAAGTGATGCAAAGGTTTCATGATGGCTCATTCGCACATGCAAATTATCATGAAGTGAAGAGTATGTATGTATGAAGTAGCCATTGCTGGTGGCACTGGCTTGTTTGGGAAGAGGTCCCTCCCTTTCCCAGCGATCCCACTTGCACTTCTGGATGTACACTAGTCCATCCCATTAGGAGCATGTACAGCTACAATGTACAAGTGCCCTAAACACCAAACAAGGCACTAGGCCAAGCAGATTCTCTCTCTCTCTCTCTCTCTCTCTCTCTCTCTCTCTCTCTCTCTCTCTCTCTCTCACACACACACACACACACACACACACACAACTCTATTAGCCCTTTCACTGCTGGTCAATATCACTATGTGCTGTGGACACACACGTATTAATGTGATTTAGAGATGTGGAGAAGAAGTGACTGGAACTCTAAATTCTGATTCTTGGCCTAATCAAATTGTATTGAGCAGGAGAAAACTGAAAGGCTTTAGGGCAGGAGTGGGAAACTTGCGTCCCTCCAGATGTTTTGGCCTACAACTCCCATCAGCCCCAGCCAGCATAGCCAAGTGTGAGGGATAATGGGAGTTGTAGGCCAAAATATCTGGAGGGCAACAAATTGCTCATTCCTGCTTTAGGGAAAAAGATAAACTAGGTTTTTTATAACCATCTATCTATCTACACTATCCCCCCCCCCCCCGATGAGGATTTCCAGCATGAAGAGAGTGTGGGTTTGGAATTATTATTAAAACAGCAGTGGCATATAGTTAGAATAGTGTGTGTCTGTGTATGTTTCTGTGTGTGTTTAATTCTATGAATTAGGATCTCATTAACATAGGTGCTGAACCCCTGGATCTATCCGTGAAAATTGGCTAGAATCATGGGTACGAGGTGACTCTGAAATTTTCTCCCCCAAGAAGCGTCTCCCGTTTGACACTTGAAAATTAATGAACACGTTGAAAAGAGTTAGACCCAAATGACTAGTCCAAGGTCATGTTCCAGCGTGTGGCAGAGCAGATAAGAAGATACAGTAGCAATGCCTCCTGGTCTCGTGGAACAGACAACTACTTTCTCTGAACGGCATAATGAATGATTAAACCTTCAAGAATGTAACAACCTTAAGTGGGAATATTCCGCTGGATTCTATGTTTGGGGTATATTAAACTTTAATGAGTGTGTTTCAAAATAAAATATTTCCATTCCTAGGATTTGTCTTGACCAAAGAATGAGCCTAAAATAGTTAATATTTCAAATGACGAATTGCAAGGAAAAGAAAAAGAAGAATGCCCAAAAGCATTACAAAATTTTTTTTTCTAATGTGCTTGTTTCCCTTTCTGGATAGGTTTTGGTGTCCAAAAGTTGAGAACTCAGCATTATAAACCAAGACTTGTTGTCAGTTCTAATTTAGGGAGATGTAGACAGCTTTATACAGCAGCTCCATTGCCTCGAGCTGTCTGTCTTGCAGTTGAAGTCCCACTGTGTCAATTGCATGTCCTTGAACATTTCAGGTAAACTTGTAGCACTGGGGATTTGCCACCCTTGTGGATTTCAGGTGTGTAAACAACAGCGCTCCACTTCCTAATTTATTACAAGATAATGAGGTAGTGAGGAGACATTCAGACATTACATTCTTCATATTCTTCAAAGTCCTCTTCAGTCGAAAGAATGAAGTCCATCGTCCTTCATCATGAAGTGAAATTATGCACGCCCCTCGTTTCGCACCATTGCCTGGCTTGGCCCTTCCATGTAATGCAAGAAGTAAAGGCATATTTCTGCTGGTTTTAATCAGCAGATTTCACGGGATAGACTTGGTTGGGATGGGAAAACTTCCAAATCCTCTCGTCACACCTAACAGATCTTCCCCAGCCATGCTGTAAGGGTAGAGAGTTGTGTCTTCATCAAGTTCTAGACCAGTGTTCTCCAACCTTGGGTCCCCAGATGTTTTTGGCCTACAACTCCCAGCATGCCCCAGCCAGGAGTTGTAGGCCAAAAACATCTGGGGACCCAAGGTTGGAGAACACTGGTCTAGACTACATCCCTGAAGTGCACACTCAATATTTCTTAAAGTTATTTAGTTACCCATTCGTGTCCTTGGGCTACCCTGTCAAACTCTGTCAGGAAGGTAGAAAGAGAAAGATGTTTTCCACACTTACAGTGATTATTTGTAAAGCAGATATCCTTTTTTAAAACCAATGTCAGGGCCAGTTCACACATGAATTATAGGTACAGGTGTGTGTGCTGCGGGGCTCCTGTGTATCAACCAATTACAGCCCATTTCCACCATCCCACTTCAAAGGAGTAGCCCTATTCAGGTGTTATAAAATTGTATGTGCAGGCTGGCCCCAGTCCCTCCACCCCTGATATTCCTGGGTTGAACCAGAAGGTCTAAAGCAGGGATCTTGTGGCCCTCCAGATGTTTTGACCTACAACTCCCATGAGCCCTAGCCAGCATAGCCAGTGGTGAGCCAAAAAAACCTGGAGGGCCACAAGTTGCCTATCCCAGTCTAAAGAGAGGCTGCAGTCACATTAAGCTGCATGCAGTTACATTCCTCCATGCAATTGGGAATCCTGACTGTGCAGGATTCCTGATCATGTGGAGGATTGTAACCACGTTTAGCTGAATGCAATTACAGTCTCTTCAGATCTTCCCATTCAATGCAGGAAGGTTGAGCATAGAGCATGTGTCCCTTTCACACTTGCAATTTTATAAGACCTGAATAGGGCCAGGGACACCATTATGGAAACTGGATTATGGAAACTGGATTATGGAAACTGGACTTTGACCTTGTCCTTCCCCTAAGGATCTCCGAGCAGCATACATGGCTCCCCTTCCCAATGTTATCCTAACAACTTTGTGAGGTAGGTTCAGTTGAGAGATGGTGACTCTAAGGTCATCAGTGAACTTTGTGGTTGAATAGGGATTTAAACTAGAACTAGTCCACCACTCTAACCACTACACTTCCCTGGCTCTCTGGATGTATTTGCATGTACAGAGGTCAGATGGCGGAGTCACATTATATGGCCTCTGGTTTCCAGGAGTGTCGGAGTCAGTTGCCAAGATCAGGAGCAGGTCAACTTTGATCCTTATCCACAAGCCCTCCATCTTTTAATTGGTAGCATGACTTACCTGGCTGGGGAAGGTGTGAGTCCATCCATGTTTGGTTTAGACCTATCACACCATGGGTTCTGCAGACCAGGCCAAGTGATTGGGCTGGAGGGGAGCAACCGTTTCAGGCTGCCAGGAGTGCTTCAAACTTCCTGTGTGTTGGTGAAAGGGGGATTCTCAGAGGCTTAAACAGCTCTGGATTATATTCCATTTTAAATTGGAAAAGAACACTGTAGCTGAAGAGCATTTGCTGTGTTTGGTTTTTTTTCCACAGTAACTATAGCAAGGTTATCAACACAGGCTAAATAGTTACCCCCTTGTTTTAAGCACAGTGATTTGTGGCTTTGGCATGTCTACCCAATTAATGAGACTATAACAACAGTCACTCATTGTGTAGAGTCACCAAAGGTCAAAGTACAATTGATCAGATCTTCCAACTTTTTTCAGCCCAAATCCCCCCGCCCCCGCCCCCGCTCCCCCACCCCCCACACACAGTTGCCTTAGGAAAATGAAGAGACAGAAGAGCCAATTGTGGATCTCTCATACAATGTAGCTTAGCCCTGAATTGACCAGAAGTACAGGTTCTCCCGTACAGTCTGATACATGAGGAAGGGTTGCGGTTGCCCACATTCCTACATGGCAACTCATCCCAAATGAGGGTGAAAAAAGTTCAAGTTGTTACTGTAAAGTGGGGAAGCGCATACAGATTTAAAGCAGGAGCAGACAGAAGGTAGACTGCGATCTAATAGTAGATCTGCGAAGGTTTGCAGTAGATCAGGAAGAGGTTATTTTCACTGCCAATAGTATAATAGTACCATTGAAAGCTAAAAAAAATGAATCTCTGCCATGGCTAGCCTTATGCTAATTGCTTATCTCAGGGGGGGGAGTTTTGCTTACTGTAGAGTAAAAACAGGAAGTAATGTGTGCTTTGGCCCTAAGAGATAAGCCAGTGATGGGGAACATATGGCCCTCCAGATATACTTGGACTACAATTCCCATCAGCCCTAGTCAGCATAGAGCTAATAGTGAGGTATGATGGGAGTTGCAGTCCAACAACATCTGGACGGAAACATGTTCCCCATCACTGGCTTATCTCTTAGGGCCAAAGCACACATTACTTCCTGTTTTTACTCTACAGTAAGCAAAACTCCCCCCCCCCATTTGGATCAGGACCCTAGCATTACAGGTAGGGGCCTTTAACCTTTCCTCCCTGTAGTGGACTTGATCCAGATTCTGTCCAGCACCTGCAATTTGTACTGCTAAATAATGATCCATTAAACCAAATAAAGTAATGGGTGCTTTGGCACCCATTGGTCTTAGAGCCTTTATACATGAGGCATTTATTGTGTGCACAGGATTCCTCACTCACAGTAATTTGTGGGTGCTTTACACAATGTTGCCATTCTCCAGGGCCTCTCCCATACTTTGCAACCATTTTAGCATTTTTTTGTTCTCTTTTCCTAACGAGGAAAGTCTGGTATATCCCTGAATGGTGGCATGAAACCCTCGTGTATTTGCACAATTCTGCTCTGCCACCTTGTGCTTGTGTAATGGAACATATAGAAAGGCAGAGAAAGAAAATCCCCAGAGGGGAAAAATGTGTAAAGAAGTCCATCTTAATCCCACAAAGAATCCAGAAGCCCCTGTGAAGTGGCAGATAAATGTAGAAAAGCCCTTAGCCTCAGTATGCCTCACCTGTCTGATACTAGTATTGATTGGGTGCCTTTTATGTGGTCTTTCTGCAGCTCTACTGGCTACTTTGAGAGCACTCTGTTAGAATTGCTCTATAGCACCCTGTTAGAATTGCTCTATAGCACCTGTAGCAACTCAGATGTAGATTCATTCATTTTATATACCACCCAATAGCTGAAGCTGTCTGAGCGGTTTACAATTCAAAAAATCACTGGCTTCCCTGTGGCCCTGCTTCCTTCCTCATCTCCCAGGGTAGAGGGAGGGACAGCCTAACTGGAGCAGGCCCTGATGTTCCCTTGGCCTGCTCCTTCTCTCCCACAGGGCCATTGATGGCTGTTGATGTTGTATATACAGTATAGGGTTCTGGGGGTGTACTAGGTAAGTGGCTCCAGTGTAGACACACACACACACACACACACACACACACAATTTTGCACCTGCTCTGATTAGTAGATCTAATTTTTTAAAACAAAGTTAATCCCACAAGCTTGAAGTCTGCCCACTTTGAAGCATTTCTTCAGAATTACTTAGTGCAAAAATTGTCTTTTAGACTTGGGAGCTTGTCTGTCTAGATAAGTCACTAGATCCAATCTTTTTGCTTTTACAGCTGCCTTACCATTGATCTGGGACCCAAACCACATATTACTTTGAAGATGTAGGTAGAGCTATGTCTTTCCTTCTTTTTTACTCTAAAGTAAGTACAGGAGTACACTCTGATCCAGGACCTGTGTGTGTGGGGCTTTAACTGTGGTCCCAGATTACCCTCCCCACACTTAATTTTCATTGCCAAAAAGCAGCCCATTAAAACCATTATGATGCTTCCAGTTCAGGCCTTTGTTGTGCAATTGCAATGCCTCATTCTTGGAGGGATTAGAGGGGGGTTCAACTGTCAGTTTTTGGCAATGAAAATTACAGGTGGAGACCAACTGATCTGGATTGGGACCACATGGGAAGGGGAAGAGCTTAAGAGCTTTTCTACACAAGACATTTATTATGCGCTCATCGTTCCCTACTCACGGTTGTTTATGGGTTCTTTAGACAATGACATGACCCTCTAGTTTCTCTTCTATTTGTAAACAGCACTTTCAGCAAGGTTTTTTCCCCCCCCAAGCAAGGAAAATGGGGTATTATTTCTGAAAGCAAAAGAAAACACTGTTTCCGCTTGCGTATTTGTGCTATCCTGCTATACCACAGTGCCACCTAGAGATTATGTAGCAGAAAAGCAGGACAGGAAATGCTCTTCATGTAGTGCTTGTAGAAAAGCCCAAAGGCTCCCTACCATCCCCACCCCCACCCCCCCATACACTAGGGTCCCAATCCAGATTACGGCCCCTATACTTACTTTAGAGTGAGTAAGAAAGAAAGACAGAGCTGCTAGCCACATCTTCAAAACAACATGCAGTGTGGCCCTAACCAGCCAGGTATGCCCAAATCTATCTATAGGGGTTTCTAAACTGAGGGCTCCAATCACTAACACTCAAAGGCTGTGTGTTATGCAGCTAGCTATTTTGACGTTTTCTTCCTTAACAGTTTTTTTCTGGTAAGAAAAGGAATGGAAGAAATGGTGGGGAAACACAGCAGGGCTACAAATGGAAGACGATGGCATCTGGAACCTCTACCCCACACCCAACTAAACTTCCAGTGTGTGGAGAGCCAGTGTAGTGGTTAGAGTGCTGGACTGGGACTCGGGAGATCCGGGTTCTAGCCCCCACTTGGCCATGAAGCTCACTGGGTGACTTTGGGCCAGTCACTGACTCTCAGCCTAACCTACCTCACAGGGTTGTTGTGAGGATAATACGGAGAGGAGGAAGAAGAGGGATTATGTAAGCCACCTTGGGTTCCTTGCAGGAAAAAAGGTGGGATATAAATACAATAAATTAACAAATAAACTTCCATGAATGAGGCATTGCGATTGCACAATAAAAGCTTCAACTGGAAGCATATCTATCCATCTGTCTGTCTAACCAAGGAGGACTGGGAATAAATCTTCGGAAGTTTTTAAAAGGTTGCTTTGAATGCTTAGTTTGAGAAAGTGAAGTTCCTTCCACAAGAGAAGAAGAGAAGGCCCTTATAAAATTGGATACTCAAGAAGTGGCATTTAAAGATTCCCCGAGGAAAGCTGGGGGTGGAAAAAATCTATCAGCAATTGCAGAAAGTGCATTACAGGTGAAGGAGCTTAAGACAAAACACATGCAATCAATGTTGGCCCACTTGAACTTTGCTTGTACCGTTATCTCTTGAGGAAGGGATATTCCGTAGGTGTTAAAATGACTGCCTTTCCCAAGATGAGGATACCACGAAAATTAAATGAAAGTAACAAGAAAAGTGAACAACGATCAGGGGGGGGAGTTTGGCATGGTTTCTGAAATGCAACAAAGTGATTGCCATTCTCAAAGCTGGAATGGCTTCGGTCATGGATTATACATACATCACATGTTGTCAAAGCCTCCCAGGGGGAATTGAGGGATCTACCAAGAGATGCACCTGCCTCGTCTGCCCCCAAGTATCCTTCCCTCCGTCTCTGTGTCTCTCTACTGTAGTTCTATCCCTTATATCCTCTCTTACAAAGCAGCCTTTCCTTGCAAAAGGTTTTTTCTGTATCTTACTATGTCAGTGATCTCCAACCTTGGGTCCCCAGATGTTTTTGGCCTACAACTCCCAGCATGCCCCAGCCAGCTATGCTGGCTGGGGCATGCTGGGAGTTGTAGGCCAAAAACATCTGGGGACCCAAGGTTGGAGAACACTGTACTATGTTATAGCAGGTCATCATGGTAATGGTAAAATCAAGAAAAGCCCATTAAGGGCTGCCATTTTATACATGCTTACCTGGGAGTATGTCCCATTGAACTCAGTGGGCTTCCTCCTCAATTTAAAATGATCTCACAATAGGCCCTTGGTCGGCCACATCGTTAACATTGCAGTAGGATGAGTGATTTTGAAATTGTCATTTTATATTATGTTTGCCCACAACGATTGTGGAAAGCTGGACTCCAGGCAGAATGAAAAAGCCTTGGGAAAAGGCAGCTATATGGGCACAAGCCAATGGGGATGCCCCGTAAGCCTCCGATACTTGGAGGATCGTGGGCATCCTATGCAGGGCGGGAGGAGTGCGGTGGTGATCTTCAACTCCATGCTCCTCCCACCCTGCAGCGCTTCGGACAGGGAGGGAAGGAGGCTGGAGCACCGCCAGGATGCATCATATTCTGGTGGACCCAGTCTCCTCCCCTCGCCGCCCCCGGCCGGAATGCCCCCTTTACCCCTGCTCCGAGGTTGTCCGTACGACCTTGGAGAAGCAGCCAGGTGTGGTTCTTTCTGCTCCAGCTGCAGTGGGGGGGGGATGGAGGGGGATCCAAGCACAGATCCCCAGCTCTGAGATCAGAGCTCTTTTCCAAACTTGGGTCTGGGAATCCAAAGAATCCTATGCCCCGCCCCAGACACTGTCTAGCAGTCACAGAATATAGGGTATTTCTAGATGATTTATATATATATCTATATATATATATATCTTGTGCCATGGGGATATTGGATAATGATATGGTTCCCGTAGCACTATGCATTGTAATGCAGGGGTGTTGAACCTCAGGCCTTTGGGACAAAACTAGCCTGCCTGGGGTCTCAAGCTGGACATTCAGAGTTTCCAAGATTTCCATAGATTTCATAGATCACAGAGTTGGAAGGAGCCTACGAGGCTACGTCGAGTCCAACCCCCTGCTCAATGCAGGAAACTGGAGGAGGGGTCTCCCATCCAAGTAATAACCAGGCTTGACCCTTCTTAGCTTTCCACGCTCAGACAAGCTGAGCCAGCGTAAGCCACAAGCCTGTAGATAGGCACGCCCCCTTCCCCAGCTCCACCCGCTTTCCCTGAGCACCAATCATTTAGTGGTTTCCCGGTATTTGTGCAGTTTTTTCCCCATTCTAAAAGATTGAAATGCCTCTCCTAAGGCTTAGTTACTGGCAGGAAGATCTTTAAGCTAAACTATGCAGGGCTGTGAGGTTTTTTTGGGAGGGGGGATTTTGGCCTCAACCCCTTTGCCTTCAGCCCGAGCCACTACTGCAAAGTGGCCGCTGAGAGCTTCTCCAAAATTGAATTTGCCTTTGCCCCTCGGGCTGAAAGAAAGTTTGACATCTCTATTGTAAAGAATGAAGAGCTGCTGTAGGTATAGATTTGCTGAGTAAAATTGTTTGTTGGATGCTTGTTTATTTATTTGTTTCATTTGTACCCCACTTTTCTACCAAAAAAATGGCACTCAAGGCAGCTTAGAGAAACAATTAAAATGGATTAAAGCAATACATTTAAATACAATAAATACATATGAGTTACAGAAAAAATATATTATAAACAGCACCCAACCAAACAGACTCACTTACAGGCTAAAAGCCTTCTTAAATAAAGCAGTTTTTGCCTGGCTGCGGAAGGACAGCAGACGGGGAGCAAACCTAGCCTCCTTTGGGAGGGAGTTCCACAGCTTGGGAGCAGCCACCAAAAAGGCCCTCTCTTGGGTCTCCACCAAACACACCTCTCAAAGCAGCAGTCTTGAAAGAAAGGCCTTTCCAGAAGATCAGGCTTGTATGGGAGAGAGTGGTCTTTCAGGAAACCTGGTCCAAAGCTGTATAGGGTTTTATAGGTTATAACCAGCACTTTAAATTCTGCCCAGAAACAGTCTGGTAGCCAGTGAAGCTGTTGTCACAAGGGAGTCACGTGCTCCCTGTAACCAGCCCTGGTCAACAGTTTGGCCACAAATTTATGAACCTTATGAACCTTATTGAGCAAGCATTTTTGTCATAACGTTCTCTTTTCCCCAGGACAAGCTGCCCACCAGTAATAGGTAAAAAGCAAACTATCATTCAGGAAGACTTTTTAACTAGGCCTCTTTTATAGGCCCGATATGACCATTGCCTGAAAAGAAAATGTTTTGCACTTTAAATCCCCTACAGCACCCCACTGGCACTACCAATTCCTGGAGCCTCCTGTGCTTGCTGCTTCTCCTCCTCGCTGTCACTGCCAGTTCACCTGACCTTTCCGAGCGAGCAAGTGGTGAGGCGAGCTTGGAGAGGAGCAGTAACCTCCACGCATCCTGTCCCCTCTCTCTCTGGTGGTACATGCCAGGTCCAGAGGTAAACTGAGCCATGAGGATAAGCACCCACTCCGGGAGAGCAGCACTACTTAGAGCACCTTACTGAAAACCTGGGGTCAGCGCTGTCTCTGGTTGAATCTGTTTAATGGGGAATAGTTATTAGAACAAGTCAAGAGAATGCAGCAGCCTGGTTGCTTGTGGGGGCCAAGTGATCAGGGCATATACGAAGGGCCACTGGGAGGCTGCACCCCATGCCTCCCGGGATTAACCTTATGGGAAGGGGGAGACCAGCCTGATCCCATACGTCAGCTGGAGAGGGAGCAGTTGCAGGCAGCTCGCTTCACTACCACCACCCCGCCAGAAGGAACACACAGCTCCAACTGACAGTTCCCTGGGGCGGCAGACTCTGGCCTCATCCATCGGCCACAGAGTACCAAGGGCCACTGGGAGGCTGCACCCCATGCCTCCCAGGAGTAACATCACAGCAAGGGGGAGACCAGCCTGACTGACCCCATGCATTGGCCAAAGAAAGAACAGCTGCAGGGAGCTTGTTTTGCCCTTCCCTGCCACAAAAGAAAAGGAAAAGGAAAAAAAGAAAAGAAAAAAAGAAAAAAACCCTATAAGAACCTTGTAACTAAAGAACTGGTGCCTGAGTTTTGCTTTCTTCCTCCTCCCTCCCAATCCCTTTTCCTTTTGTGTCATGTCTTTTAGATTGTAAGCCTAAGGGCAGGGACTGTCTAATATTAATCTTTTTAAGCCACTCTGGGAGCCTTTTCTGGCTGAAGAGTGGGGTAAAAATGCTGTAAATAAATAAATAATAACACAGTGTTTCTTGGCCCAATACAGTAATACCTTGGATTGAGAGCATAATTCGTTCTGGAACCGTGCTTGTAATCCAAAACACTCTTATATCAAAGTGAGTCTCTGGCGGGCGTGAACGGGGCCAATTTCGGCCCGCTATGCCTGCTTGAGGCGAGCGGTTACATCCCTACACTTGTCTTGCAAGACGTCGCTTGTTTATCAAGTCAAAATTTATTTTAAAAATTTGCTTGTCTTGCAAAACGCTCTCAGACCAAGTTACTTGCAATCCAAGGTATTACTGTATAAAGTGCTGGTTATCTTTAAAGCTCTAAATGGATTTGGACCAGGTTATTTGAAGAACCACCTGCACCTATATAAACCAGACACTGAGCCTGGCTTAATGGCTGCTCATGAGCCCACTGGTAAGGTCTATCAGGTTGGCAGGCATAAGAGGGAGGGGGTCTTTTCAGTGGTGGCCCTGTTACTGTGAAACTCCCTCCCATGGGAGGTGTGTCTGGCTTCATTGATTGCTTTTAAACTGGTTTTAAAGACCTGGCTGTTCAAATTGAATAATGCTGCTGGCCTTTATTTTTAAGCTGTAATTTCAACTGTTGCTGCTATTTATTGCTGGTTTGGAGTGAAATGTTTTTGTGTTGTTGTACTTACAGTGAAATGTATTGTATCTTTTAAATTGTTCTATTGATCTTATTTGTGAACCACCCTGAGAGGGCTTTGCATTTGATAAGGAAGAGGCAGACACCAGTCCTGGCTTACACCTTGGTCACAACTTTTGTTTGATTACATGTATAATAAACAAGTTGGCGGGGGGGAGGATTTGAGTCCACTGGTGCTACCACGCTAGGTCATCAGGGAAGCAGGGGTAGCTCATCTTGGCTCCTGGACTTCAGCACATGCCTGAGCTTCCTGTCCTAGCTGGTACATTTGGCATGGCTCTTCCCCAACAGTTACCCAAAATCTCTTGGGTGGACCCCATCTGACCTGCAGTGCCCCGCAATTCTGGCTTTTTAACTTCCTTACCTATTGGTTGCAATTCCTCCCACCTCTGTTCCATATCTCCAAAGTTGTGACCATTATATACAATAGCATTGTATCATGTATGTACGTCCCTATGGAGATATCCCAGGGAAGGTTAAAAACATGCCAATGCCCTAGCCAATCTGGTTAGCGAGAGAAAGGAAATCCTTCCCAGTCCTAATTAGGATGACCACCCAGAGCCTGGGCCCTATGGTATTCCTGTTTACCCAGGGAGGGAGGGTAGATTGTGCTGCCTGCCTGCCTGCCTGGACTGAAGTCAGGCCACATGGGGCAAGGACTGCCCCAAAGTTTCATCCCGCGAGACGCAATATTCTGCATCTCATGAGACTTTCGTATCCAGATCTCATGATGGCTGAGATTCCTGGCCATCACAAAATATCCGTGTTCCTTGGGCATCGGGCTGCAGCTGCAGCTTGGCCCGGTGTGGCCTCCTCCCTTGCCGCAGCCTTCCCCCTCCACTAGTAGTGTGGTCAGGTGAGGGAGGGGGAGGCTGTTATCTGGAAAGGTGGTATAAAAATACTTAAATATAGAAGAGCTACAGAGATTCTTCATCTAAATGGTGGGATTTCTCTGTTGTTTTCATTAAAGGAACATAGTAATTTAATCTAAAAGACTGCTTCTCATACTGATCAGATTGTATACCGTCAAACCACATTTGCAAGAACGCAACTGAAGTAAGGGGCTGTGCTGTGTGTATTTCCAACAGCAGACTATGAAACATCATCTCTTGGGGGTGTTATTTTCAAAGGGCTCCCCAAAGACAAAGACTTCTGTTCAGGAACAGACTGTTTTCCTGTGATAAATCTATGACCCAAGGACAATGAGAGAGGAACACAAGGGACTTAAGTCTTGTTGGAGAGCAGAGTTTACTTAAACTGGTCACAATATATACGTTGGTGCAGGAGAAATTAAGAGATGTTCAAGTGGAAGCCTGACATGCTTGTATTCGAGGAAAAACTTGTTTGGTGTCTAATATATCACATCAAGATTTGCTCAAGAGCAGTTTGCCCTTGTGATAGGATTGCCCTATAAAACTGCTAACATCTTTAGGTTGCGACCTTAGGTTATGTGCTGTGTATTTGCCGATCATGCAAGATGAAGTTGACTTACTTTTCCTCCCCAAAATGTGGCCTTTATCTTTGAAAGTCCATTCCCATTTGTTCCCTTGTGCTGGATTTGCCTCCCCCCCCCACAAGAGTCAGCATGGAATAGTGGTTAGAGTGTTGGACTGGGGCTCAGGAGATCTGGGTTCTAGTCCCTGCTTGGCCATGAAGCTCACTGGGTGACTTTAGGCCAGTCGCTGACTCTCAGCCTAACCTACCTCACAGGGTTGTTGTGAGGATAACATGGAGAGGAGGAGGAGGAGGATTATGTAAGCCGCCTTGGGTTCCTTGCAGGAAAAAAGGTGGGGTATAAATATAATAAATAAATAAATAACCCACTGAAACCTAATTTCTTAATTGTAGATAGAATATGCTAACTTCACATACTACACAACAAGGGCACTATCATTTATTTATTAGTGTTGGTATATCCCCTTCTTCCTTCAGTGAGCTCAGGTCCTCAGGATGGTATACATGGTTCCCCACCCTCCAATTTTATCTCCACAACAACTCTGTAAGGTAGGTTAGACTGAGGGATGGTGACTGGCCCATGGTCGCCCAGTGAGCTTCATGGCTGAGTTGGCATTCAAACCTGGGTTTCCTGTTCCTAGTCCAAAAGCTGAAGGACATTTGTCTTTCTGCTTTAAAACTGAGGGCATACATCATGTTCACATCCATAACGAGTACTTTTAGAGGATGTAAGAGCTCTAGGAAAGTAAGAGCTTTTCTAGACGAGGCTTTTATTGTGCGCTCATCATTCCTCACTCATGGTTGTTCATAGATTCATAGATCATAGAGTTGGAAGTGGCCTACAAGGCCATTGAATCCAACCCCCTGCTGAATGCAGTAAACTAGAGGAGGGGTCTCCCATCCAAGTAATAACCAGGCCTGACCCTGCTTAGCTTTCCACACTCAGACAAGCTGAGCCAGCATGAGCCACAGGCCTGTTGTTTATGGGTGCTTTAGACGACAACATGACCTTCCAGTTTCGTTTTGCTCAAGAGCAGTCTTTAAGAGCACTTTTGAAGGGGTGCGTGTGTGTGTTGGAGTGGGGAAAATCTGGTATTTTTTGGCATCCCAAAACAAAGTGCAAATCCCCACCAGACAGTGTAGTTGTGTTTCATAGATCATAGAGTTGGAAGGGGCCTAACAAGGCCATCGAGTCCAACCCCCTGCTCAATGCAGGAAACTAGAGGAGGGGTCTCCCATCCGAGTAATAACCAGGCCTGACCCTGCTTAGCTTTCCATGCTCAGACAAGCTAAGCCAGCATGAGCCACAGGCCTGTATAATTCTGATATACCACACTACCACCTAGAGGTTATGTAATGGAAAGTATAGAAAGACAGGAAAGGAAAATAACTTAATGTAAAACTCTGATCTTAATTCCTCAATGAAACCTGAAGTAGAAACAGTGGGTTAAACAGCCTCATGCAGAAAAGCTCGTAAGACCGTATGGCACCACAGGTGAGGAGTGTTTTTGGTGCCCCCCTCCATTTGTTCAAATGAGCAGTGAGTCATTTGGAAGGACAACAAAGGCATTCAGAGTGTGGGTACTCCATCTATATCTCTGCATTGGGAGTGCCTGAATACTCTGTGCAAAGCTTTTACTCATAGCTGTTGAATTATGGAAACTAATTGCTAGGAGACCAGTGGATTATTCAGTGATATTGTACGCTGCATTTCCATGAACTGTTAACTGTCCTGGGTTGCTGGGGATGACTAGAAATCTAAATAACATTAATGAATGTAAGGGATAACCAGTCTCCTGCCACCTCCCCCACCTCCTGTGCTGGCCACTCTGTGTGGAAGTCCGCTATTATTTATATTATTTATTTAGTACATTTGTTGTAACCTGCCTTTTTCTTTTTTCCCCCCACCATGGGACTCCAGGTGGTCTCCCATTCAGACAGTGACCAGACCCAGACCTGCTTAACTTCGGCAAGGTTGGCTTCATCATGTTCCCACAGACCCCCACCAGCAGCTCCCCTCTCTAGTCCATAGTTCTCCTGCTTGTAGTGAGCTACACTTGCTGAACATACCCAATGGCACACTCAGGTGGCAGGGTTCAGTCAGCCCAAAATATGTGACTTGTTTGGTACCATCATCCTTCACTACCACTAGCTGGACTATAATGTGATTGAAAGGGCTTACATCCTTGAAGGAAATTTAGTGTCTATGCATATCTGTATATTGTTTGTCTTCGATAGCTCCTTTTTTCCCCACCCTCCACCCCTAGTCTAGGATGAGCACTGGAATAGAAATAGATGCGTCAAATGTTAAGTGGACCCAACCCCACAGACTTAAATGTTGAGGGAAATATTGCTTACCCGGACTGTCGGCTCGAACTATAAAATCTGGCAACATCCTTACGGTGCTCAACCTTCTTCAAGCCTGACATTGCTCCTCAGGTGTGTCTCAACATGGCAAGTGCCAAGCCATTCTCACTCCATTTATGGACATGTTCTGGCTCAAGGAATTATATCCCTTAAAGAGCCCAGGAAGTAGTTTAATTCAAGATGATCCCTGTCACTAATCTTAGTAGGCCCTTCAACGACAATGTAGCTCGCAGACCTAGAGAGTGACCTAGCTGATTGCAACATGGATCACTGTAGTTTGACAGTGCCACTTTTAACATTACGTCCCCAGTTCCCTTTTTGTACCTCTGGGTATCATTGATTGGGAGAATGGCAAGTCGAGAAGGGGAGGGAAGAAGGGAGGAGGAGTTACTGTAGCCTAATGGGTTAAAGTTGGGTTTTTCTATAAAGCATCCCTCTGTCGTTTCCCTCCCTTCAGCTCCTTCACAAAATGTTAATCTAATTGTGATACTATCACTTTGATGACAATATGACAAGACAGACAAATTTGATTGTATTCTCCACAGAGCAAAGCATATGCTACTTGGGAGACTTTGACAGAGAGAAGGACATAAAACAAATGGAGTTCATGAATATACAATTTTTATTGTACACAGTAGTGACATCCAAACTTCAGAGAGTAGGTGGGTGAGACTTACGCTTTCCTATTGAGATTAATGGGTACGTTTTTAAAAAGTGCCAACCGAGAGTACTACAGTTTATGTTAAAATGTCGGCGTGAATAAGAATATTTTTTTTCTCAAGATGAATGATGCATTTAATAGCCGCAAGGCATTCATGCCCAGTAGCACTTCTTCAAAAGTGATTTTTTGTTGTTGTTATTGTAAATTATATAATCTTAACTGCAATTATAGACCTGTTTAGGTAAAGGTCAAGTTAGTAGACTGGATGGTTATAATCTAGGAGGGAAATTGGTAAATGTATTCCCTTGGCGATACCGTATGAATTATTTTAAGCAAGATCATTTGGGGGGGGGGACTCTATTTCTACTTTAATGTAATATAGCAAGTAAAGACAGCACACATTAACAAAGGGTAAATTAGATTTGTCTAAGTAAACATGTCTGTACAATAGGAGTAGTATTGCTGGGATAAGGACAATCTGAAGGTTAAGAGCTCCATGTAAATGGTATCTATTCATTTTCATAGAAAGCAAGAGGAGGGGCATCCCTCTGAAAAATTACCTCTGATGGGATGCAGTCTGTACTTTGCTGAAGTGCACATTAGAAAAGAAAAAGACATGGAACTTCATCCGTCTCCTGGTCCTTCTTGCCCCATACAAGTTAGCATGAATCCTTTAGGTTGCAAAAGCCCAGTGTAAAAGGGCAGGATAATTTGAACTTGGATTATACTTTGGTTTACTTATCTATCTATCTATCTATCTATTGGCTCCTTCCAATGAGGGACGTTCACAATAGCCTTTGATTGGCTTCCTTCAGAAGACTTAAGGCTGGTTCACCCACATGCATGATTATCATTCATGGACTGCAAGAGATGTCTTGCAGATTTGGATGAGCTGCCAAAGATTCAGTGGGGGCATCATTCATCACGTGCTGAGTAATCAAATGAAGAGGCAGCAAGTGATGTGCAGATGTGTGTAAACCAACTCATTGGTTGTGCATCAAAGTGAAAGTTTCTGGAGTGTGCACCCAGGGCTTTCCTGCACGAGATGTTTATCCTGTGCTCATCATTCCCTACTCACAGTTGCTTTCAAGTTCTTTAGACAATGATGTGACCCTCCAGTTTCACTTCTGTGTCTAACCAGCACTTTCGGAGAGTATTTTTAGAGTAGGGAAAATGGGGCAATTAATCGTGAAAGTGAAAGAAAGCGCAATTTCCTCTTGTGTATTTGTGCTATTCTGCTATACCACAGTGCCACCTAGAGGTTATGTAGCAGGAAAGATGCTTGCAAGTCTACAAATAGGGGCACCTTTTGTACATTCTTAAGTCACATTTTACGTCAAGTGACCCTTCTGATGCCCCTTAAACAAGAGCAATGATCTTTGCTTGTCCCTGCTTTCCAGAAGGATGAGTTCATCATGTGTGCTTTCCTGCAAGCATCTTAGGTCAAATTAGGCAGATGTATAGGAAAAGTACAGCCTGAGTTACCTGTCTTCAAGAAGTCAGAAGAACATCTGGGCTATCTAAAGCGGTGACAAGCTGAAGGACAGATTAGACAGGCTTTGGTTTTATTGATGTATCAGAACAGCAGCAACCACCGCTTTCCTTGGAAGATTCTTTCAAAATTTCGTGGAATCTTTGTTTTGGCTGAAGGACCTCCAGGACCAGGTTAAAACTATGGCTGCGTTGTTTTCAGGCACAATGAAGAACCTCTACGCTGCCTCACTTAAGGTCAAACTAAACATTATGTTAACTGCATAGTGTGTAGGTGAGGATTTCTTTTTCTCTCTACAGTAAGTATTGTGCTGCCACAATTTGGACTGGGACCACTGTGTACTAGGAGTGGAGGTTTAAACCTTTCCCTCACATCATAGTTTTCCTGTAATCCCACCCGCCCCGTTAAAAAAAAAGAAAAAACATCTCCATTGGTGTCACTGGAAGCCTCCCCCTCCCCTGCCATTTTTTATACCCCAGCGGGGGGCATGGAATTTAAGGGGGAAATGGTGTGGGGGAAGGTTTAATTCTCCCTTCCCGATGCACAGTGGTCCCAGTCGAAATTGAGGCTATACACACTTTAGAGTAAAAGATCCTCTGTGACATTGCTGCAGAATTGACATAACATTTATTTTTATTTGATTTATTTATTCTTATACTTATATCCCCTTGTGCTAGTCCATGACCGAAATAAACCATTCATTCATTCATTCATTCATATCCCCCCTTTTTTCCTGCAAGGAACCCAAGATGGCTTACATAATCCTCCTCCTCCTCTTCATTTTATCCTTACAACAAGCCTGTGAAGTAGGTTCGGCTGAGAGTCAGTGACTGGCCCAGTCACCCAATGTGCTTCAAGGCCAAGTGGAGACTAGAACCCAGATCCCCCAAGTCCCAGTCCAACACTCCAACCACTACGCCACATGTAGCTTGACCCTAAGTATAGGCCAGATTCCAGACTCCATCCACCCTTCCTCCCTTGGACCAGGGACCAATCTACACTAGGTTTTTTTCTTGGTACTGCAGCTTCTGGCTCACTCATGCAGGCACATGATGCATTCCCCAACATGTTGTCCTGATGCTATTTCTCCCTCAATATTCAGTTTTTTTCCAGACCACTTTTATGATCCCACCCCCATGACTGCAGTTATGTTGTGCTTCTGAGTTATGCGTTTTCCAGGCTAGCAGTATTATAACTCTTACCAGTGCCAGTGGCTTGATAGCTGTAGAATGTGTTATGTACCATTTTTTACCTTCACTTTTGACCTCTGGTGGGGGAAGGGATTTGTGGGCAGGAAATTTTTATTTATTTTATTTATTTATTATATTTATGAATCGTCCATCTGGCCAGACATCCGGCCACTCTGAGCGATTTACAATCCAATAAAATACAAGGGGGGGGGGGAACACACACAGTATAAAACACAATTAAAAACAGAACAAAACTTAAAAATCCTAACCCACCCCATATTCCTGCCTGAAAAGCCACGTTTTTAATGCACGGTGGAAGCTAATCAAGGAAGGGGCATGGCGGAGGTCACTGGGGAGAGAGTTCCATAAATTGGGGGCTGCCACAGAAAAGGCCCTCCTCCTAGTCCCCACCAGCCTGGTTTCTCTGGCTGCTGGGACAGGGAGGCCGTCTGTGGCAGATCTTGTTGAGCGGCCTACTTGATGTTGCTGGAGGCGCTCCTTGAGATATATTGGACCGGAGCCGTACAGGGTTTTAAAGGTCAACGCCAACACCTTGAATTCGGCTCGGCAAACAACTGGTAGCCAGTGCAACTCTTTGAGCACCGGAGTGATGTGATCACGCCGGCGGCAGCCTTTAATCAGGTGAGTGGCTGCATTCTGTACCAGCTGCAACTTCCGAACCGTCTTCCATGGTTGTCCTCCATTTCCTGGCCTTTGACAGGGTGATTGGTCAGCCAATATTATTTTTTTGAATGCTAATTTCAATATGCATCTACACAGCTGCACAGCTGTGAATAACCACACCATATTTAAAAAAATTTTTAACCTGCATTCCTGCACAGCTCTGCAGGTGCACATGCAGTTACTGGAATTTTTTTTTAAAAAAAATGAACCTGAAATGGCAGCATGACTTCCCCCTTCTCCCACAGTTTATTTATTTATTATATTTATACCCCCTTTTTCCTTCAAGGAACCCAAGACGGCTTACATACACAGTTGCAACACTGTACCGTGGCTTGTGGCATGTGCTCGCGCTATAAACACAAATGATAATGCACAGGTGACCTTTCAGACTCCTCTTCTTTCTCCCACAATTGCAATGCACTGCATTGGTGTGTGGCACTTCATCATGTTTTAAACACAGTGGATACTGTGCTGTACTCATTAATGTGTGACCACAGAGTAGCAATGGCACATGAAGAAAAATACTGGCACAGCAGTGCCTCCAAAATGAAAGGTGCTATACTGCAGACTCTACCTGGGAGAAGCCATGCGGCAGGCCTGTGTTTTAAGGACCCTGTTAGCGAACTATATGAGATCATGTTTAATAAACCTTTTCTGTTACCCAGAACTTGTGCAGAGCCTGAATGAGTGACAACAAAAATATACAAAAAGGGACTGTTTAAAATCCTGACAGAAACAAAGCATAAAAACTTAAAAGTCAAGAGAAATATATATTAAAAAATATAACCATGAAGATATAGTGACATAGACTAAATTTTATAATATAATATAAAGATTTACAGAAATATATTTTTTAAAAATTATATATAAAAAACATGTATAAGACAGAAACAATTAGACATGTAAAATAGAGCTTCTCTAGGGCTGAAGATGATAATAAATGTCCTTTCAGACTTGAGGACCTTTATCTCTAGATGAAGTATTGTTAGTGCCAATGTTTTTTGTTTGATGCTTCCAGAGAAAGGTCCTCACAGCATGTAAGCTTTCTTACTTTCTTGTGTGGAAGCCAAACGCGTTTCGGCCCAACGGCCTTCTTCAGTGGCCCTGTAGTTTCCACTCAATTCAGTATACAATCTATTGCTCTGTATTTCTCGATTCAATGCTGGTTTCATTTACCAAGCTCCTGAGGCAATGCTATTTTCTGACTGGGAACAGCTCTCCAGGGTGCCATCACCATCATCAAGTCTTCAAACTGGAGATGCCAAAGATAGAGCCTGGAGGCTGGAGCTATCTCCATGGAAAGCATAAAGTGTGGGATAAAAAAAATAATACTTGAAATAATAATAAAAAAGTTCCTATGGCTGGCTCATGGCAAGATGGAGGACTCTTCTGAGAACAGCACATGCCCTGCAGACTGTTAGGGCCAGTAAATCCCACAAATGGAATCTGGCTGTCCATGTGATTTGATCCACAATCCCCCTCCGGGGGCTTGTCTGCCTATCTTGGCCCATGTTTGGCTGGGAAAACAGTGTCTGCTAGAAAAAGAAGGGGGGGAAAGGTTTAGACTTTTATTTATTCATTATATTTATACTCATCTTTTTTTCCTGCAAGGAACCCAAGGCAGCTTCCATAATCCTCCTCCTCCTCTCCATTTTATCCTCACAACAACCCTGTGAGGTAGGTGAGGCTGAGAGTGAGTGACTGGCCCAAAGTGACTGGCTTTGTAGCCAAGTGTGGACTAGAACCCCGATCTCCCGAGTCCCAGTCCCACACTCTAACCACTACACCGCACTGGCTCTCCATTTTAGACATTCTGAAGTCTAGACATTTTTGTGGGGGGAGGTGCTCTGGGCAAATAGCCAGAATATTTTGTTTAAACGCCAGAATGTGGAGCTAGTTGAACACCTTCAGCTGCCTTATCAAGTCAGACCGTCAGTCTACCTAGACCAGTACCGTCTATTACTCTGACTGGCAGCGACACTTCCTGCTACCTGAGATGCTTTTTAACTGGAGGTTGTGAGGATTGAACCAATGTGCCCATGTGTCCTGCTTTGCAGAGGATAGTTCTCTATTGGTAGGGCTGTCAGAGGACAGTCCTCTGTCTGAAAGCATCCTCTGTTTGAAGGACTGCTCAGTCCAAGTCTGGTTTAAAGATAAAGGATCACAAGAAAGGAGAACAGCAGGGGCCTCGGAGTTGCCTACCAACAGTTTTCACCTGAACAGCAGACAGAGCAGCCACAGAGGTCCCCTAGTCACAGTCTTCCCTGCTATGGTGAAACATACTGAATTTATTTTGAAATTATAGTAATAATTGCTAAATTTGCACCTATAGGTATAAATTAGCATATGTACATTTTATGCAAATCGGTGTCTTCTTTCATCCTCTTTTTTGGGCGATGCATGTGGCCATCCTACCTGGGATGTTCTGAATATACATGTCTGCACATGCTGTACTACTGACCTATGGCTTGTTCCCGGCAAGTTCCCAGAATCTTTTGAGTAAAGATAGAATATTAAAAGCCTGAAAATCAGCAGCTTAATTTTGGCCTTTTAAGTGTGCATACTTGAATTGTATAACCCGTTCACATACACGAGTAAGTGTAAATGTTTCCGTATATGTGTATTTGCTCACACTCACCCATATTTCATCAGTGTATTTAGTGTCTTACAGAGTAGCAGAAGCAAAAACTTAGAGGTCCCTGCCCCGAGAAGTTTACAAACAAAATAATTTCAACAGAGGGAGAAAAGGCAAGACAGGAACAATGGTAACACTGAAAGAATATTCGTGAATGCATATTTATTCTCTCATTCTGAGGCTGACAATATAGATTTAGGTTACAGTTGCTTCACCACAGGAGTGATACCTATCTGGGGATAGCTTTAATTTATAGTTTTAGTGCTTCCATTGGATTTTACTGGACTTTGTGTTAATAAAAGTAGCTCATTAACTGAAAAACCCCCAGTATTGATGGTCAGCTGTAAAAGTCACCTCTGAAATACACTGCACACCCTGAAAGCAACTCCGTTGTCCGAGAAACCGTGGCTCCTGTCGCTTGTTCCCTTCGTCAGGTTTTTTCTAGGTTGGACATCTCAATAGGTCTGCTTCGTGAACTGATTCATTTCCTCCCCACATACCATGACCACATCTTCCCATTCGAAGTGGGCGACAGAGCAATTTCTGTGGGAAAATTTGCAGAATGCCTGTGTAACTCATTGTTTAACTTGCCCAGCAATTAAGGGCTCTCGCCGGAGCCGGGCAGCCTCCCCTTCCACTTGGCTGAATGTTAAGCATGACCTCCCTTCCCCTTTCCCCCCTCGGTTCAAAACTCTTCTCATCTTCCAAAATTATGTGAGAAATGATTTTTCATGCTATTTGCATGTTTTAGCCCATCCATCATTATCATGTGCACTGACAGCTTTATACTTCAGCTGTGACAGAGCTTGAAAAATACTAGGCCTATCAATCAGCACATTGCAGGTTTCCAAAATGAGAGCTTTGCAGCTGACATTTTCCCTCGGCTTTCTCTTTGTCTGCTTTTCTTTTCTTCTGTCACAATCAGCAGCTTTTTGTCATTGTTGTTTAATTACACAAAAGATACTTTCTGGGATAGCAGAACGTTGGATGAAATATCTTTCCGACCTCTTTCGTATCGTTTGATTACATTTCTTCGCTGTTGGTGCTCTCTCTTATGCCTTCATTCAAAAGGACCATTCTTGAAACAATTTGAGGCATCGTCCCCGAAATTCACTTCCCTCGGACCTTGTATGAATGCAGCATGAGTCTCTCATGGCAGTTCCATCATATCATCCTACACTAAGAGCGAACTCATTCTCCTAGTGTGGATTCTTATGTAGATGAAATGGCACTGTCCAGGCACAAGAGGGAGGTATCAGAAGGCTTGGAGCAGCGGCGCAGGACCTCTTTCAGCCCAAGGACCAAATTCCATTCTGGAGAAGCTCCTGGGGGTCACATTCCAGTGGAGGGCGAAGTCAAAGAGAAAAGGGGTGGGGCCAAAATACCAAAATATACCAGCATATTTTAGCTTAAATCTCTTACCGCCAGTAACTAAGCCTTAGCAGAGGCATTTCAACCTTTCAGAATGGGGGGGGGGACTTCAGAAAAGCCGGAAACCCACCAAACGATCGGTGTTTGGAGGAAAGAGGGCAGACACAGGGGAAGGGGGCTGGCCTTCTGGGGAAACCTGGAAGGCCAGATTCAGGGCCCAGGTCTGAGGTTCTGCACCCCTGGCTTAGAGGAACAACAAGATTTACAGGAATACAAAAAAATAAAATAAAATAAAAATTAGGGGGGAATCTCTAAGGGCACAATCCTATGGTGATGGCTGTAAGCCCCCGAATTTGGAGGCCCACAGGCATCCAGTGCAGAGCGAGAGAGCAGCGGAGGCAATCTTCGCCTCCCCCTCCTCCCACCCTGCATTTTCAGCTAGATGGACTTTTTTGCCCATCTCGCTGGAGCATTTCGGGGGGGGGGGGAGGAGACTGGAGAGTCTTCAAGGATAGCGTGTATCCTGGCCTCTCCAGTCCCCTCCCCTCCCCGCCCACCAAAATGCCCCCCTCTCTGAGGTCACTTTCCTGACCTCAGAGAACAGCTGCCGCGGTTCTTTCTACGCCGGCTGCAAGGGCTGGGGGGCGGAGCTCCGATTCCCAGCTCCGAGCTCAGAGCACAGTCTCCAGTCTCAGATCTGAGAATCCAAAAAATCCCACGACCTCTCAGACACTGTCCACGGGCAGTAGGATTGCTCCCTATGGCAATTCAAAATGCACACACATAGTCTAATGATGGCTGAGCATGGTTATCGGCCACAGGATGCTGGCTAATGGGTGTGTGTGTGTGTGTGTAAAACTGGTGGTGAGAGGGAATGGCATATCCTGAAAGAAGATATGGATGCCTGGCTGCAACCCTGAACAGGAGCACGCTGCAGTAACGTTTTCTTGCAGGTCCCACTGGTCTATTATTATGGCTAAATATTTAAAAATAAATACCAAATTCACTAGTCTACTCACCCTGCTCAGGTATTTTATAAAATGATAGTTGCCAGATTACAGCAAGATCCGATTGAGAATAATTAGGTGCATTCCTTCTCTGGCTTGTGTGATTGGCGGTACTTTTTGGGGGGTGGGGGGAGGAATCAGCCTGAGGGAGAGTGTTCTGAATCTTGTTGTGTCTGACTGGCCTTAGTCTCTGTGTGTGTGTGTGTGTGTGTGTGTGTGTGTATACAGACAGATATCTTTCACGTATAGAGAGCTGGTATAATATATTGGTTAGAGTGCTGGACTGGGACTCGGGAGATTGGGGTTCTAGTCCCCACCCAGCCATGAGTCTCACTGGGTGACTCTTTGGGCCAGTCACTGACTCTCGGCCTAACCTAGCCCACAGGGTTGTTGTAAAGTTAAAATGTAGAGGAGGAGGGGCCATGTAAGCCACCTTGGGTTCCTTGCAAGAGGGAAAAAAAGTGGGATATAAATTTAATAAAATATAAATAAAATAAATGTATTGGACGATTGGAAAGCACGTGAGTACTAGAGTTGTAAAGAGCTCTCCTCAAGTTATAATCTGGCTACAGAGCCAAGGGGATTAATTGTTCACAAGCTGCTCCCATTCATTCTTTTAGGTCTGAATATCACCCAGTTTCTACTTCCTGTCATCACAGGATGTAAACTTGTAAACTAGGCTCAGGGCTGGCCCTACCATTAGGTAATGTGAGGCAACTGCCTCAGGCAACAGATGCCAGGTGGCAGGGAACAGTGGTGAGGTACTGGAAAACAGAGCTCTGTGTATTATGTCTCGTGCCCTGTGTCCCCTGAACTGTCTGCTGTATTAAAATGCAGTGAAAGATGCTGTTCTGTCACCAGTGTTCAAATAAGATTCAACTGCCAGCCTGGTTGGCTTCTCTCTGTGGAATCTGGGAAGGGTGTCATCTTGTCCTTTGCCTCAGGCAGTCGAAATGTCTTGGGCAGGCCCTGACTACTACAAAGGCTGGAACTATGTGGACCTTAGGGCTGCTTCATGTTACTTTTCCCAACTCTGTGTTGGAATCAAAATGTCTTTCATTTGGGCCCAGTTCATGTTGGTCATTTTCACCTCAAGTAGACATCTTTCTCAGCACACTATTCACTCACGCCAAACTCTCTAAAACTAGTGAAACTGATTGGCAGTTTGTTCAAGGCAAACAAAAGGAAAATTGCTCCATGTAAACGCATGGGGCTGGTTCCAGAATTTGCTCCCACCGGCAGGAGCACTCACTCCATGGAGTTCCACTCGGGCTGCTCTAGCTGGCAGGAAGGGGGGAAAGGTGATTTTTGCCACTTCTCCCCACCAGCTGCAGCCTTCACCACCTCCCATGCTGTTCCAGAGGCTCACCAGAGCAGATTTTCAGGGGGCTGCAGGGCCTGAGGGGAATCAGCAGAAATGGCCTTCTCCCAGCCCCTATTCTGCCTGCGGGAATGCTCTGCTGGATCGAAAGCCTTCCATGGATGCAAGGAGTCCTCCTGTTCACAAAAGGCAAGGACTGGATCCAAACCATAACTTACCCATTTCTTTTAATGACCACTAGTACCAGGGCTTTTAAAAGGATTGTACCAGAAGAAAGTGAGCAACCAAGTTCTGTATAGACAAGCCTGCATGTGTAAAAGGAGCAAGAGTGATGGAAGAAAGGGATAGAAATAATGGCTCTTCCTTTCCCTGGGTGTTATAATCAGAGGACACTGAAAGGTGAGAGAACTAAGGAAGAACCAGCCAATTGGTCTTCTATCTGCACTTTATAAAGGTTTCACAAAAAGACCGAACAATTGATTCAGTGTAATGTTGGATTTTAATCAAAGTACAGAATAAGTCAACTCTTTAATCAAGATTTTCTGTAATGGATTATTTTCCTAATTGGATGGGTACAGGAGACAAACACATAGAACCGGGTGCTCAGTGGCATTCTTTAAATATTGGTAAACTCTCAATCTCAGCTCATTGTGAGATAAAATCTCTACTGGAGTAGGGCGCTCTTGGAGGTCACGTATTCAACTCCAAAAGCTATGCAATGAACAAGAGTCAGGCAACTATCAAGTTAATTCAGCTCTTTAATGAAGACCATTCTCCTTGCTAAGACATTTCATTGATGGGTTAAACTATGAAGGGCAGAATCAGGACACCCCACAGGTTACAATGTTTGAAACTGGAGGCAAAACCCATGGGTAAAAGCCAACAAAAAATAAATAAATAGCCACCTTGTGGCTAAGAACCATTGAAATAAGTGGGACAAGTTTGATGCAGCTAAGTCCCATTCAATTGCTTCGTTGCCTGGTTTTGGCTTCATGGCTAGGGGTGCCCATCCTCTTCTGAGGGTTTATACAGACAGACATTTCTATACAGATGGGGCCCAGGAGCCACCAGGGCTAGAACGGGGAGTCCTCAGCTCTGTTGGCAGCAGCTCTGCCTAGTGAGCCAGAGAACTGTAATTCGCAGCATTTCCTTGGGCAGTGAAGCTTTCTGAGGCTCTGGACTGGTCCCACCCATCCAGGTTGCCATTGGGCCTTCCCAGACAGGAAGAATTACGTATAAGAGGCTTCCGGTTTGGTCTGAGACTTTGCCTGAGCAACAAGGGGTTCCTGGCTCTGTTGTGTTTCTGTGCATCATTTGGTTCTGAGTCCCTGGCTCAACTACTGGCTCCTGTTTCCAGGCTCCTGGCTTACCTCAGACAGTCCAGACAAGAGGTGTGTATATGAATTGGCCCTACCTTTTGTTGGATAGATAGAATAATAGAAATCATAGAAAAGTAGAGTTGGAAGGGGCCCACAAGGCCATCGAGTCCAACCTCCTGCTCAATGCAGGAATCCAGGTCAAAGCATCCCTGACAGATGATTGTCCAGCTGCACCTTGAATGCCTCCAGAGTGGGAGAGCCCACCACCTCGCTAGGTAGTTGATTCCATTGTCTTATTACTCTGACAGTCAGGAAATTTTTCCTGATGTTGGGTTCCTGTAACTTGAGCCCATTATTCCGTGTCCTGCAAACTGGGATGATCGAGAAGAGATCCTGGCCTTCCTCTGTGTGACATCCCTTCAAGTACTGGAAGAGTGCGATCATATCTCCCCTCAGTCTCCTCTTCTGAAGGCTAAACATGCCCAGTTCTTTCAGTCTCTCCTCATAGGGCCTTGTTTCCAGTCCCTTCATCATCCTTGTCGCCCTCCTCTGAACCCTCTCCAGTTTGTCTACGTCCTTCTTAAAGTGTGGTGCCCAGAACTGGACGCAGTACTCAAGATGAGGCCTAACCAGTGCCGTGTAAAGGGGAATTATCACTTCCTGGCGATTTGGAAGCTATACTTCTATTAATGCAGCCCAAAATAGCATTTGCCTTCTTTGCAGCCACATCGCATTGCTGGCTCATATTCAGTTTGTGATCTACCACAATTCCAAGATCCTTCTCACTTGTAGTATTGTTGAGCCAAGTGTCCCCCATTCTGTAACTCTGCATTTGGTTTCCTCTCCCTAGGTGCAGCACTTGGCATTTATCCCTATTAAATTTCATTCTGTTGTTCACAACAATCTATCTATGAAATCTATCTATGATAGATTTCATAGATTTCATAGATCATAGAGTTGGAAGGGGCCTATAGCGCTGATATATGTTTTCCATGTGGTAAACCTTGGTGCTCTGATCCAGGGCTCCACAGGGCACAACAAGAGCCCCAAAGAGCAGCAAGACAGTAAGGAAATTATGGGGCATGGGGAGAAATCCCTTCAGTAGTCTAATGATGCTGTGAAGCTGACTGGAGAGAGTTGAGCGATTATATTAGGATGTTAAGAGTTTACCTAGTGAGTGCAGGGATTGATATTGGGAACAGTTGTTGAGGGAGGATTGGTACTAGGATAAGATAGTACATTACTTAGGATTAACTGAAACTTACACATGAAACTTATTTCCAGAACTTGTATTTTGAAATAAACTTTTCTTTGTTATTTGAAACAGCCTGTATGGGAAGCTGTGCTTATTGTACTGGTCAAAGAGGTATAAGGTAGGGATTAGACATCCCAAAATCAGTGTGAGAAGTGTAAGGGTAAGAGTTAGTGGAAAAGAAACCCCCAACCTTACGTAAGTGCACCAAGAGATCCCAGTAAGGAGGGCAAGCTTGAGGCCCTATGAGCGGTGGGGTATGACAGGGGTGTGCACTTACAATTTCTTGTGTTTTCCTGCAGTGCATATGAGTGTGACTTTTACTAATGCCTCTCACTGACCACACACTAATAAAGGGCCACCTGACAGCAGCGTCAACTGTGCTTTCTCGTGGGATTATATATCAGTGCCTGACACACACTGCCAAAGTTCAAACATGAGCACCTTTTTGGAAGCTCTGTGTGGCCTGTTTGGGCCGTGGGTTTCTGGCTCATGGTCAAGTCAGTACAAAATGGGTTTTAAAAAAATTAATTAGTGGTACCGCAGAAAGTCGTTAATATTGAGTCCATAATATGAATCTAAGGAGTTTATATTTCTGTATACATAACAACCCCAAATTCTGATCCACCAAAATTGTAATATGTTAAAACTGAGATTCATTACCAGTTAGTTTCTCTTTTTTGTGCCTGCATGGTCTCTGCAATTGGCGTGACTAAGCAGTCAACTGCTGCCATTTTGCACATGCTCAGATATTGCTTACTTTGATACTCAAGGAAATTATGAAAAGACACATGCGAAGGATGATTCTACTTTAACTCTTTAGTTGCTCTTTGCCAAAAAAAAAAAAAAAGTATTCCACAATCATCTTCCTTTTTACCAGTTCCCTCATTTTAGAGAAATTTCTCTTTTGAAGTCAAATGCGACTGTGTTGGATTTCTTTGGCAATTTTTCACTTAAATATATATTAAATCTGATAGCACTGTGGTCACTGTTTCCAACTGGTTCAACAACATTTACATCTCGTACTAGGTCCTGGGCCGTTTAGGATTAAATCCAGGGTCTCCTCCCCTTTGGTTAGTTCCATGACCAACTGTTCTAGGGCACAGTTCTTTAGGGCATCGAGAAATATAACCTCTCTGTTGTGACTGGAACATCATTTATCCAGTCAATGTGGGGTGAGGGGTAATGAAGTCACCCATTATTACAACTTGGAGGCCTCCCTGATTTCCTTTTCTATCTCAGGATCAGCTGAGCATTCTGGTCTGGGGAACGATAGCATAGTATCTAGAACTAAGTTAGTTTTGGAGCCTGTTATTGTCACCCACAGTGCTTCTGTGGAGGAGTCTGCCCCTTAGGTTCTCAAGTCTGCTGGACACTATGCCCTCTTTGATGTACAGAGCAACACCTCCTCCAGTACGCCCTTCCCTGTCCTTCCTATAGAGTTTATATCCAGAGATTACCATATCCCACAGTTTCTATTCATTCCACCAGGTGTCTGTAATGTCCACTATATCTAGGTTTCCCCTTAAAACCAGGCACTCCAATGCTTCCATTTTGGCTCAGAAGCTTCTAGCATTAGCATAGAAACACCTGTACATCAGCTCCTGTCAGCTTTCCCTCAGGGTTCAGTTTAAAAGCTGCTCTGCTACCCTTTTTATGTTTAGCGCCAGCAGTCTGATTCCATTTAGGGCTCTTCTTCTTACCTTCTGGCAGTGGAGGCTGGTGACTCCTATTTCGGTGGGGCTCCTAATCCATTGCAGCGTTTATTTGGCGCTTTATAGGAGCTATCCATGGTGCTCCATGGCGATGAACCTATTTTGGGGGTGGAGTTCAGCACCACGGATAGCTGCTATAAAGTTCCAAATAAAAGCTGCAATGGATTCGGAGGCCCACCGAAACAGGAGTCACCAGCCTCCCCTGCCTTCTGGTGTGTAGTCCCTCCCTCACTCTGTGCATAGTTAAAGGATGTGGTGATGGTCACCAACTCAGAGGGCTTTAAAAGGGGATTGGCCAAATTCATGGGGAGATAAGGTTACCAATGGCTGCTAGTCATGATGGCCATATGCTGCCTCCAGGTGCAGAGGCAGCCTGCCACTAAATATTGGTTGCTTGGAAACAAAAGTGGGAGAGGGCTGTTGCCCTTGCCAGGGCTGGGCCTACAGTTAGGCAGAGTGAGGCAGCAGATGCTGTGTGTGCCACATGGTCTAGCTGTGTGTGCCACATGCTCTGGACTGTGGCCACTAAGCTAGCCTGCTGACCTCAGGTGCAATGGGAGGACACTTTCCCATCACCAGTGTTGAAGTAAGAGTCAACAACCTGTCTGGTCTGCTTTTGTACATGGAAGGAGGCACCATCTTGTCCTTCACCTCGGGCAGCAAAATGTCATGGACTGGCCCTGGCCCTCATGTCCTGCCTGTGGACTTCCTGTTGGTATCTGGCTGGCCACTGTGTGGAAACAGGATGCTGGGATAGATAGCCCTTTGGTGTGATCCAGCAGGGCTCTTCTTATGTTCTCAGAGGTGATAGTTATGTAATAGAAGTGGAATCTGTATTGTTAGAAACCGTTTTGGAGTGAAATCTTGTTCCATAAATACTGTCAGATCTGGTTTGTCTGAATCCAGGATTCTTGCTGGTACTTAACAAGCGAGTAGTTACAGGTTTTGTCCTTTACCCAGTCATGGGCCTTATTACCAGTTACTAGCAGGTTAGGTATTACCTCGCCTAACTCCTAGGGTTTCCACTTATGCATCACCAGAAAGAGGAAATACGTCACCAGAATAAGAAAACAAAGGATGACACCAATTTATATACATATAATTTGTATATGTGAATGTATATGTATAGATGCAAACTTAGAAATAACTATAATTTAAATAGAGATACAATAAATCTCACCATAGTGGGGAAGACTGACAAAGTGACCTGTGTGCCTGGTCCATCTGCTGTCTAGGCACTAACTGCTGAAGGGCAACTTCCAGTGCTGCTCTCCCTCCTTCTGGCTCTTCGACTTTAACTTGGACTTTTAACAGTCCTTTGACTTGGACTGACTCATCAAATAGAAGACACCTTCAAATAGAGAACTGCCCTTTGTAAAGTAGGACACCCCAGGCCACCCTAACATTTCTCTGATTTCTGCTGGCTATATATACTTCCAGGGCAGCCTCAGCCTCTTGGGCAGAGCAACACGTCACTGCTTGCCCTCATTGGCTTCGATCCTAACTAACTGACAATACCATTTGTGTCTCTTTTCATGCCAGATCACCTGATCCGTCCCTACAGGCTGGCTCTGTCAATCACCAAACTACTTCAGCCTGTGTCAAGATCCTTGAAGTTGATCCTGCCAGAACATTGCTCCACCAGAACCATGGTGAAAAAATGAACACCAGGAACATTCCCAATGGGTTCGGCATCACAATTCTAATGTAACAATAAATGAGAATGGCCAACACAGTGATGGCAAAACTCATGCCAATCACCCTGAAGCAGTGCCTTGATTTTATTGTCATTGCTTCTTAATGAACAAAATATGGTGCGCTGTAAGCACACGGTCGTTTGAACTGAAAGACCAGCACACATTTACTGGTGCTATAAATATATTGCTATTCATGGTGATAGTGGCTTTCTAAATCTACCTTATCTTAAAGGATTGTCTTTTATTCAGGCAACATCAGTGCTTCATTGAACATAATGGAGATCTCTGATACCAGAACCCCAGTTTCACAGATATATTTTTAAAAGATGTCAGAAAGCCTTTTATTTCTTATCCCTTATTTTTAATTGTATCACACATATTATTACCATACATTTTCATTTTTCTCCCTAACCCCATAATAGAATTCATGTTAGGTCTAATGGAGGAGTTTGAGAATTGGGTGGGCAGTTTAAAAAACCTTGGATGAGAAACATTGATCAACAAATGCATTGTTTAAGGCACTAAAAAAATGTTTTTTAAAAAACACTCAAAGCTGCACGCAAAGAACGTTCTAGTCTTTTACTGCAAAAATGTCATCAGTTTAACATTCTACCTGTGGCATTAGCTATAAAAAGGATACTTTTAAACCCCTAAGTAAGTAGGATAATAGTACCCTAAATCTAATAAAATGTGACATCAGATATCAGAAAATATGATTTTCTGCCAACCAAGCTGGTAAGCTACTTTATGTGACACTTTTCAAAAAGAGAACATTCTTCCTGCGTCTCTTAACATTGTGTCTGAAGGGGGTAAACTGCCGGTTAGGGGACGTGTGTGAAGATGAAAAAGCCCTCTGTGTAGCTGACATGTTGTCCACTCATGTATGGCTACATGTCACCTTATTTCTGCTGTCACAGAACCTGAGGCTAGTGCTTGATGCAATACTGGATTTGCCCCCACCCTCTCCTGTCTCACTCAATATTTATTTTGTCGTATTGCTTTGCAGGGAGGGGGGTGGGGTGGGGTGAAGAAGACCCATGTAGAATTGCTTTGAGTCGGTCCTTTGGCTTTCCAGATACATTTCAAAGGAACTATGAGCCTGATCCAAAACTCTCCAACGGCATTTTTTTTTTAAAAAAAAATTGCAATTGCGTATGAAGAAGATTAGATCGGGACATAAAAGTGTTTTAAAAAGGATAAGCACTCCAAAGTCAGTGAATGTTTTGGGGATTTCAAAATTTTGCAATAAAATCAGCCAAGTCAACACAGGGTTAAGATATGTGGCCCCCTCAACCTTGACTATGGACTGTTTCACACATTACTCAGGACAAACCTAGGTTTGCCATTATGTATAAGCAAAAGACTAATATCTCGTCCATGGGAGAGAACTCAGATGTCAACACAAGCTTCCCCTTTTACAGCATTCACCCACAGAAAACATAAATACGTACACATCAAAGCTCACTCTCTCTCACACACACAGCAGGAACATACACATATATTACGTATACATACGCAGCTGCCTTATAGCCAAACTATTTATTTATTAAAGGCGTAATCCTATGCAAGTTTAGACAGAAAAAAGGCCTACAACTCCCAGCATGCTGCGAGTTGTAGGTCTTTTTTCTATCTAAACTTGCATAGGATTGCGGCCTAATTTGTTTATTACATTTCTATCCTGCCTTTCCTTCCACAAGCTCAAGGTAGCATCAACAGTCCTTTCCCCACACCCCATGTTATCCTCACAATAACCCTGTGAGGTAGATAGGCTGAGAGGAAAAGACTGGCCTGAGGTCATCCAGTGAGGCGTAGTGGTGAGAGTGTTGGACTGGGTCTCGGGAGATCCGGGTTCTAGTCCCTGCTCAGCCATGAAACTGAGCATAGCCAATGGTGAGGGATTCTGGGAGTTGTAGGCCAAAACATATGTAGGACCACAACTTGCCTGCCCTTGGTTAGTGAATATCTATCTCTAGATAGATAGATAAATATAATGCAGCTTTATATTTCCTCCATTCTTTTATACTGATTTAAAATATATATTTTTCCTTTTCATTTGAGCTCTGGAGTTGAACTCCTAGTACTCTGAAGTACCTCTGGCTTCTAACCAAGGAAATCGAACCAAGGTGGCGGGAACTACTGATCCTAAAAGGGCCCATCTGCCCTGAGAGCACTTCCCTGTTTGTCGCAGCATGTGAGAATAAAAAGTTCTTCGGCTGTCCTGAACCTGTCCCAGACTCGGGCAAGGCTCTATCTAATGTGGTAAGAAACAATGACTTTAAATTAATGGGCACCATCTCTTATGGTATGCTGCTAAAGCTCTGAAGTCCGGACAAAAGTTTTCAACTCTTGCTTGAAATTGAAGTTTTAAATATCAGCATGAATATGAAGAACACTTTTAATAAGCTTGTGGCTGCTATGGTGTGTGGACAAGGGAGTTCCTTGTCCATTCACTTGTCTTCTTCTCCATAGGCCTGTTTAAAAAACAACAACAACCCTGAACCTTAAGGGGCTTGGGTCAGATACTTTTGCCCCAAACACAGACCAGCCAATTCCCATAATCTGACAATCAACAGTCAGTCAGAAAGCACCATGAGGCAGTTGTTGCACCCTGGATATAGACATATATGAGCCTCTTCTTGCCTTAAGAGTGTGTGTGGGGTGGGGGTTTTTTTTTGAAAATTTGCTGAGCTGTTTCATCGTATTTTTGCACCTGTATCTTTTAAGATGCTGTATTATAACTGTTTTAAAGTTGTTTGATGTTTTCAATATATTTTATATCCTAGTTGTAGCCACCTTGTAAGTGCTATGCCCTAAACGGTGTGTGTGCATGTGTGTGATATATGTATATATATAATATGTATGTGTACTGTATACCGTCTCCACCTATTTATTTTTAATGGCCTTTATTCCTTAAGGTGATGCTTCTCTGGGTGCTTTGAGTTACCCAGCCTGAGCAGTTTCACATTATTTCTGTTAGACATTTGCATTTCTCTCTTTATGGCCATTTTAATTAGAGCTTCCCGATTTCAGCTCTTCCTAAATATGAATGAAGCAGTAGAAGAAGTGTAGCCCAGCCGGAGCATGATGCTGTTTAGCGCCGGTTACTATCTTTAGCCAAGATGCTGGGATTCATTCTCATCTCATTTGCTGAGCGCTCTATCATTAAAGTGTCATTGAAAACTGACACCACTTAATTTTAGCAGCTTTCAATTCTCGTTTGCAGCAAGAATAGCTTTAAATGGAGAGGAGTGCAAATTACAGAGAGAGAGGATATTTTTTACACTGCACTCAGCATTTTATCAAACAAAGCTGCCTCGCAGGGAATACGGAACAATACATTATAAAACCCAAATCTCATCTGATGCTGATAAACGGGCATTTGTTCTTCCTCTTGTAAGTTTCTGTTTTGTGTAGACCTTGTGGTGGCCGTCTCCCAGCTATTGAGTTGTTGTGCTTTCCTAAGCCTCCAAAATATCCAGAGCTTTAAAAAATATAAAATGGATGTAGTTTTAAACACGAAGACCTTTCAGCTTAGTTGTTTTCAACTAAGTATTGGAGCATCTTTGCAAAGCAAAAGGCACGTATAGAGATCCTTCCCTTCCTTAGTCTGTTAATTGCTTTTCTTCCCATTACGTTTTGAACCCTGGAGGAATTAAGGGGGGGAAATCCACTGGGAATACTAACCATTTTTAACCCTTTCAATTGGGTTTTATTCCCTAATTGAATATACCATTACTCTCCCTACACGCACAGAGCATTTGGAGACAACCGCTCCTGTTAACATGCTGCAAGGACCATTTGTAAAGCAGGATGGAGACTGAATTTGCTTTCATGACCCACTTCCTGCTGTAAGCATCTTTTTGTCCATGTGAAGATTGACCATTTCTCTCTCTTTTCATATTAAATCATATCTAGGGAAAAGCTCATATGCATACTTACACATATTTATATACATGTTGAACTAGATAGATGGACAGCCAACATCTAAGTTCAAGGAAGATTTATAGCACTTTTTAAATGCATGCTGTCTATATAAATGTTTGCATTTATTCAGTCCCAAAATTTAATTTCTTCTAGAGACCACTGTCAAATTTGATATTTATCAATTACTTAAGAGGTTTGTTGTTGTTGCTTAAACAGTCTGATGTCAAAACTACCCTTTGGAAGGATTACAGTGCAAGTGCTACTTATGTTATATCATATTATGCACAAGTCCTATTGACTCTGGGCAAGATTCAGTTATGGTTCAGTGCTTTTAAGTCCCGTTGATTTAAATGGGAGAATTAAACACACATACACACACATAGCTACAATCCTTTGCACACTGTCCTGGGAGTAAGCCCCATTGAATACAATGAGATTTACTTCCAAGTAAAGATGTATAGGATCGCACTGTAATCACACACACACCCCTTTATGGGATTCATGAAAGCTGAACTTAGACTGTACTGGTCATGTCCAGAGTTTTCTAATATGACATAGACAGTCATATTGAATGGGGGGGGGGGAGTCTAGCTTCGATTGCCCCGTTTTAAAGATGTCACAGACTCCTTAATAGAATTTGAATATTTATTTGCTTGCTCAGGTATCAGAACTATCATCCTCTAAGGACTTTAGATTGTGTTAATCTATATTTTGGATAATCTGACCAGCATGAAATAAAGCACAATTTATTTCAGTTTATTTCATTTATTTTTAAAGGATGTTTATATAACATCTTTTAATACATTCTCATGGCAGTTTACAATAACTTAAATAAAAATACAATTTAACTAAAATAACTATGAAACAACAAGGCACTTCATTTCATGTTTTATGCCAGTTTTACATTCTGTTTTAGCTGAAATTTTAAATATATTAAACTTCTCAATATCAACTAGTGTTTCTTACTATTTATAATTACCATATATAAAAACCAAAATTGATAAAACGTTGAAAAATACATTTTAAAAATCTTTGTGACATAAACTATATTTAACATTACATTATGGTACATTATCAAGTTAATTTCTGAATCAGAGATGAAAAATGAAAATTCAAAGACACATATTTGAAACAAATAAAATTAATGAAGTGTTATGGGTAAGGCAAGTTCAAAACATTTATTACTTACTCAACATACTGTCTAATTTATATCATACACACACCCAGCTAAATTCTAATCTAAATGATCATCAGGGCAGACCAAGGGTGAAGGTAGGATGGCCGTGTGTCCTCTTTTACAGAGAATAGTCCTCTATTTGAACAGCTGCCAGAGGACCATCCTCTATCTGATGGCGTCCTCTCTTTGAAAAACTCTTCTGTCCAATTCCAGTTTAAAGATAAAGAACCATAAGAACTGCCCATCAACAGCTGCCACCTGAACAGCAGACTGAACAGGCAGGCACAGAAGTCACCTGCTCACAGTCTTCTACACGATGGTGAGATGCACTGTATTTCCCTTTAAATTTTAATAATTATTTCTACATTTGCACCTATACATATAAATTAGCATAAGCAAATTTTATGCAAATCGCTGTCCTCTTTTTTTGGCAATTCATATGTGGGCCCCCTAGGAAGTCCAACAAAATGAGCTGTTCCAAAATGTCTCCCCAGGAAGAGCAATTAAGGTTACTATCCTATAGCAAGTTTAGACAGTAAAAAGGCCTACAACTTCCAGCATGCCCCAGCCAGCCAGTTTTTTCTTTCTAAACTTGCATAGGATTGCACCCTAAGGCAGTTATTCTATGCACACTTACCTGGGAGAAAGCTCCATTGAATTCAGTGGGAATTACTTCTGAGTAAATGTGCATAGGACGTTTCCTAAAGGGAAGTAAAGGAAGAAGACAAAATCCAGCAAACCAGTTGCATGGTAAGCAGACAGGAAAGCAAGAAACAGAGTTGAAGTTACTGTTGACCAGCCTACCAGCATTCTGTGCCTAATTTCTATGAATTATACCATTTTGATCTACAAGTGATGGATGCCAATTTAGAATGCTCCCCATATTAAAAACTCCCTCCAAATAGGCAACAAAGCACAGTAAAGGAGAAAGATTCTAGTCCAGCACTTTGCCCATTATCTTGGCTTTCTATTTGCACTGAGTTTTTAAAACAGGCAGAGCATTCAAACACACACAACTTGTTGTCTGAAAAGATGCAGCGTATTCCAGCACCTCAGCATGTTACTGCCTTGTGTGGTGGCAAGTGTTGACAGGGCTTTTTTAGCCAGTTGGGAAGCCAGGAGCAAGTGTGATAGAGTATAATAACTGGGCCTAATTCCTATAATGACCTTCCCACCACATGGTATAACAGACCAGAAACAGAATTGAGTATTAATACTGGTTACCAAATATCACTTTTCAGTTCCATATAAAAGACCTCTGAAAAGAAAAACAAAAAGCAAAGATAGCCAAGTTGGCCATAAGAAAAATTCCAAAATCCATATTAGTGCCAGGCAAAAATAGGCTTCAGTGCCTTCATTAGGCCAGCCAGAAAGACACAAAGATGTGTGCAAGCTTTCGAGATCCTCTAGGGATGTGTGCAGAACTCAATGGGGGTGTGTGTAACGCAGGGTGAACTCCCCCCCCCCGAGCCCCGCTAAACTTACCTTTCCCCGGCTCGGCACATCTCCCTGGAGAGGAGCTGGGGAGAGGTACTTCCGGGTCCCCGGCGCTGCGTTTTTCACATAAATACCACAGGAAACCACCTTAAAACTGCCGCGAATAGCAAATCGCAGCAGTTTTAAGGTGGTTTTCAATGGTATTTACATGAAAAACACAGCACCGGGGTCCCGTTGCATCACTTCCTGGCACAGCGCTGGGATGCGTCGCATCACTTCCAGGCTCCGGAAAGTCTTCCGGGAGCCTCACTGTCGCGGTGAGAGGGGGTGCTCGCTGAGCACCTAGCGAGCACTAAAAAAGGTATGCGTACAGCCCTACGCATGATGTTACCAAATGCAGCTTGAGGTGGGGTAATGAAGGAGCTGGGGAAAGCAGGCTTGAGTCATGGGGTGAATTCAAACGACACGGAGATTGTTCGTGACTTTCGATCATGATCTAATTTCCGTGACGTCTGAACCCTGTCGTATTAAACGATCATGATCTATTTTCCTCCAGTAGATCACGATAAGAAACAACTATGTGATCCATTGTTTTCAGATCGTTGGTGATAATCTGCAATGACTGTTGTTACGTATGAACCCGGGAAACACCTCTCATCGTTGTTCGTGTAGTGAAAATCATAGCGCCCCCTGTAAAGAGCGGTGAATTAGCCTGTTCTCCATCCCCCAGGTCTCTATCTCCCAAACTCTGCCTGGCAACAGATTGCTTGTTCTGCTGCCCGCTCGTCATTGGCTGATGTACTCTCACTGTCCTAGCGCTGTATTTTCTTCTCCCCGAAGGGGCCCTCTCATTCCCTGCAGTTTTACTCGACCTTGGCGCTCTGGCAGTGCAGCAACAGCATTCCATTTCCTACACCTTCATGGAACGCCCACCGTTTCCTCCTCCAGTAATTAAACTCATGTCCTGAAAGCACATACCTTCGCCTCTTCCCCCACCTTCATCCCAACTGCAACGGCTAAAATTTAGTTGGGGTGATACACAGGGAAGGAGGGGAGCATTCCTTGGGAGCTTGATGTGGGCGTGCCTTAAAGGGAGGATTGCACCCTATGATGGGGAGTCCCGCTGTGAGTAGAACCAGGGAGGGGATCCTCGGCATTTCTTCCACGCTGCCTTGCCAGGTGGCGGCAACAGACCGGCCGCTCTGTGCGGGGTGGGGGGGAGAAGGATGAGCCCAGCGCGCTCAGAAGACCAATGGGGACGGACTGCGTGACGTAGCAGGGCTGCGGTGGATCCTGGGGCAGGCGGCCACCCGCAAAGGAGCATGGGATACATTGGGCGGGTGAGTCCTCCGAGACCAAACATGCCAGCGTTGCGGGTTGATAAGCTGGCGTGTAAAGAAGTGAACATGTGCCGTCACCTGCCTGCGGGGCCACATCATTCATATTTAACATGAACAGTAGGCTGCTGTATTGTGTGAATTCAGTCGTGGAGTCTGCATGATCACTGTCTTGATATGGAATGGGGGAGGCAGGCTCTGCAGACATTCAAATGAGGCCCTGGCAGGTGATATGCCAGTTTCAGGTTTCACCTAGAGCTGCTGGAGATGACCCAAGGACTCCTGAGAACAAGGAGGCAGAAAAATACCAGATATGTAAAAATATGAAATCCAGCTGTTTTTGGTTGGGTTCACACAACAAAATAAGCCATGAGGTTTTATAAGCCAGGGGTGGCTTATTGTGTTGTCTGAACCCAGCCAGAGCAGCTTGTGCGTGGTTAACAAACCATGCTGCTGGGTTCAGACAAGATGACAAGCCACCCCTGGCTTATAAGCCCCCATGACTTATCATGTTGTGTGAACCCAGAACTCTTACAATCCTGGACAAAGCACACAGGCTCCTTTAATTGGTAGAAAACATAGAGAAGAGAGGTGAAACCTGAAACCAACCATTAAAAAGGATGGGTATCTTTAGCCTGGAGAAGAAACATGACAACAGCAGTTTTCAAATATCTTAAGGGGGTATTTACACAGAATATGGAGTGGACTTGGGACTTCTCTATATGAGGCAGGGCCAGCGCTACCGCTAGGCAGACCCAGGCGGCTGCCTAGGGCGCATGGCAGAAGAGGGTGCAGAAATGCTGCGCTCCTTCCTCGCCGCTGGCGCGCTCCTGCCCCGCCTGCCGCCTCTGCCGTGCCTCCCCACCCGCCCGCCGCCCGCCCGCCACCGCCACCGCACCCCCCGCGCGTGCGCCCACGCCCGCCCGCAGACCCGCCCGCCAGCCAGCCAGCCACCTACCTACCTTCGTGTCGTTTCCGGAGCCCCGCCGGCGTTGTTTTGGCGGGAGGAACCAGGGCAACAGGGCTTAAACGGCCCTGTTGCCCTGGTTTCCCCGGCAAAAAAAAAAGCGCAGGGGTCCCGTCGCGTCGGAGGAGGAGGCGGCGGTGGCAGCAGCAGCAGCCAGCAGCCAGCAGCGGGGGGGGGAAGGTAGGTGGTGGCGGCAGCGGCGGCGCGGGGGGGGGGGTTTGCAGAGCAGGGCTGCTTTGCTCCGGAGCCCCCCCCCCACGGCACGAGAGGGGGGGGCGCTAAATATAATTTGGCCTAGGGCGCCAAACAGCCCTGCACCGTTCCTGATATGAGGCATTTATTGTGCTCTTGTGATTCCTCACCCACAGTAGTTTGGGGGTGCTTTACACAGTGTAGTCATCCTCCAGAGCCTCTCCTGTGCTTTCCCAGTATTTCCGTGGCTTTTTTTAGAATGAGGATAATGATCTATTAAAGGACTAGCATGCTACAAATTGGTCATGTATTTTTACAATTCCACTACACCACAGTGCCACCTTGTGGTTGTGTAATGGAACATATAGAAAGGCAGAGAAAGAACCCCCCCGGGGGGGGATGTGTAAAGGAGCAGATCATAATCCTGCAAAGAATTCAGAAGCAGAAGCCTTGGTAAAGTGGCGGGTTAAAATGCGTTAAAAACCTAATGTAGAGAAGCCCTTGTTCTCGGTTGCTCCAGAGGGTGGAAACTAGAACCAATAGGTGGAAATTTTGGGGAAGCAGATTTTGGCTAAACATTAGGAGAAACTTCTTAATGGTAAGAGCTGTTTGACAGTAGCACAGACTACCTTCATCAGAGGTGTCGAAGAGGTGACTAAACTGCCATCTGTCAGGAATGCTGTAGCGTGAAAACAAAAGGAGGATCACAGCAATTATTATAGTTACAAAAAGCCAAGGCCACCGTGATCAAAATAATTCCAATAATTCTTTTAACTTAACAAATTTCTATTCTTTACAAATGAACATTGAATACAATGTATATATTTCAATTTTTTCAATTCCTTCAATTATTTCAATTTTTTCAAAACAATTATTTCAATTTTTTCAAAAGTCCTTCCTATATCCACCGTTGTTTTTTCTTATTTCTTTTTTCTTCTTACAAATGGTTAACAGACCCCCAGGTTATATGTAGTGTTGTCACCTTGAAGTTGTAGTCCTACAGGAAACCGGTTTGTATTCCCGTTTCGTTGTCTTCCTCAGGGATACTTCCTCAATGTTACTTTAAACAAAATTAATTCATCCAATGTCCTGGACTGCTTACAGTTTCATATTTTGTTCTAAACATAAAGAAATTTATCATAACACAAATAAGCATTTTACAACAAGCTAACAAACGTTACCAAACCTTCCTTCCAGAGGCCCCTCCCCCAAACTTACGTTTCTTGTCAGCGTACTGCTTTCCCATTAACGTATTCATCCAGAGTCCTCTAGTGGTCAAACTTTCAATTACTTTTATACTCTTTTCTGGCTATTAACCCATTACATGTCCATTAACCCTTGCCACGACTTTTTCATACATAAGACATTAGCAGACCCCCAGTCATCATAAACAATATTGATTGAACAACAAGCTCATTATAAAAGAAGAACAACATTTGACTTGTAGAAGAACAGCATTTAACTCAATCCTCCCATCTCCTTTGTTGTTCAATGTTGTTCTTTTATAATGAGCAAAAATTGAAATATATACATTGTATTCAATGTTCATTTGTAATGAATAGAAATTTGTTAAGTTAAAAGAATTATTTTGATCACAGTGGCCTTGGCTTTTTGTAACTATAGGAATGCTGTAGCTGCATCCTCCATTTCGGATCGTGCATGGAGCAGGGAACTGGACTAGGTGATCTCCAAGGTCTCTTCCAAATCTGATTCTATGACAATAAAATATTGGTGGGTATCTGTTGAATAAAACATTTGGGAACCGTTGCATTAGGAAAACTGTGATGATTATATGGACTAACTTTTGTTCTTTTCATATCCCCTGTGAATTAATTGCTTCTTCTCTAGATAAGATTTCCCTAATCCAGAGATCTGTGAGCTCAGAAGTGCATACATGGATCTCTTATCAGTTAGGGTGCCAAGTTCATTCCAGTCTGGGGAAAAGATTCAAAGGAATGTGCAGTGAAATTAATGGGGTAGCTTTTGTAAACAGGAAAAATGTGTGTGTTCATTGAAGCTCCTGAACCCATTAAAAACATCACTGGATCAGAGCAAATACTGATGAACTATAAGTAACAGTCTTCAATACAGTTAAGTCAAAACACTTGACTTGAACCTAATTTAGTCCCATTTAAGCCAATGAAAATAAATCCTGTTAAATGATTGGTCATCAGTTTAACTGCCAGTTTTGAGAATATTCTGAATGTAAGCATATTGCACCTGTAACAGTCTTTAACAGCCACATGCTATCTTCTCTATATAAAAGGATAATTCCGGTTGCATGTTGTTGTTGTTTTAGCTGAACCCCCATAGCATAATGATTATTTTTTGCGGTTGTGTTAGGACACCCAGATCTACACTCAGATCTATAGACCAATCCTTTCCTTGGGTTATACCAACTGGACAGATATAGGATCACTACGAAAGTCTGCTGCGTGGGTGGAACAGAACATCTTGGGTTGTATCCAGTGTTAGTCCTGCTTAGTAGACCCACTGAAATGAATGAGACTTAAGTTAACACACAACGTGGCACCATCACCATGCCAGTAACACACTGTGCCCTTTCAATCGGCTATCACCATCTCTGCTGATGCAACCAAGGCTCCAAGTGGAACCCCGCCAGACAGTGCAAGGGGCAAAGATTAGTGGCGAGGAGATGTCAGGGGAGGTGGAGATTAGTCAGAATTCAGTCCTTGCTCAAAGGTGAGTGCCATTCCCAGATTATGCCGACAAAAAAGGTGGCATAACATAACTTCCACGGCAGCCAAGGGAGATCTCTGAACAACTGGCCCCACCATTAGTTCTCCCTCCACCACCACCCCAATCACATCACAGAATAGTATTCCATCAGTACAACCTATACATGTCTACTCAGAAGTAAGCCCCACTGAGTTCAATTTGTCTTACTCCCAGGTAAATATGTATATGTTTGGAGCCTAACTGAAGAACTGGAATCTTTCCTAGCCATACCTGAGGAAGCTCGGGATTGAACCTGGGACCTTCTGCATGCAAAGCAGGTGCTCTGCCACTGAGCTACGGCCCCTGCCTAATATATCAAGATGCACGACATGGGGCTGCTACATCACTCTGACTCCATTTCTAGAGAACAAGGAACATACAAATGGGACTTCGGTGACAGAAAACTTTGGTGACAGGGAGCAGGGGATACAAAACGAGCACTCTGTGCAAACAACAAGGACTAATAAAACATATTTAAAAGGCAAATTACTAATACATTAAATTAATTGCATCATTTGCAGCGACGTCAGTGGATTAAAAACATTTAATGCTTGACGCAGTGTGTGCGTGTGTGTGTGTGTGTGTGATTTCCATCAGGAACACAGCACATGGGAAGGGGAGGTTGAACACCTCCCTCCCCAGATGTGAGCCCAAGGCAAATTGCCATCCTCCCATACAGCAGGTAATGATGATAAGTTAAAAATCAAAATCAAAAATCAAAACCTCCCATCAGTGCCCATGGGAGCTTTTTTCCCTATTGCTAATTGCAGCACATGTGTGTGGAGTGGGGGGTCGAAGGAAGTTTTTCCTTGGGAGGGAAAGGTTCAACCTCCTCACACACTGTGGTCCCAGTGGAAATCAGGGGCCCTGAACCTAGGGTTATATTTTTAAAATCTGATGTCACTGCAAATGCTGCAATTCCTGTGAAGTGTAGCTAGCCCCTCAATAAGAAACCCTTACCACCGGGAAGTGGAACCTCTAGCCCATGGAGGTTCTTCTACATCTGTCCTGTGGAGCCTTGTTGGGTTCCTCCAGGGGGTGGGTTTGGCATCTAAGCCCCACCCCCTGGAGGAATCTCCACTGTTATCTTCGACTTGAGATTGGAGAGAACCGCGTGGATTCCCCTGCATGCCACCCCCCCTCCCAACTGGCGCTCTTCCCAGTGCTGGCCAAGTCCTTTCATTCATGCAGAGTGTGCCATCCCCACAAGAGTGACATGCACTGCACGAAGCCATGGCCACGGCTTACACGGAGAGGAGCAGTGCCAGTCAAGTCCTTTTCTCTACACTGAGGGAGGCACAGAAGTCCATGCCTCTTTCAGCACAGAGAAGGGCAACGTGAATGGGGTGATGATGTCAGTGCACGTGGCCATGCTAACTGGTGTCACTTGGCCCATGGAGGGCCCGATGGGGGCAATTCACACACACCCCAAAATGGCGTGGCACCCCTGCCTTACAGGAACCCTTCTTCAGGCCTCCAGATGTAAGCACCCTGTCAGGTATTGCCATCTGTACTGATGCAGCTGAGGCTCCAAGCCAAGGCACCCAGTGCAAGTAGGCAAAGGAAGACTCACCAGGGATGTGGAAACAGTGCCTCGGTCTTGAATAGCAGCATAGTGGAGCCAGGGCTCACAGGGATGCAGCACCGGCACTTTTTTATTAGCAGGGACGCTGAGATCATCTGCCGCCCACCACCCACACCTGCAACTTCCCTGTCCCCTCTGAGCTTAGCTGCAATTCTCACAGTGGCTGGGAGGAAAATTGATTTTCCCAACAACAATATATAGTTCTGTTGGAATGCAAAGTATTGTATTTTGCAGTGGCTTGTTCTTGAATGCTTTACAAAAGACCTGCTACTAATGGAGATGAAAACTGCTAGAACTGGTTTGTTGATGTGGATCAGCGCAGCTGCCTCAATTTTTGGGCTGTCCTTGGGGGCGTAGCTATCATCATCAGGCGATCACTCGTGACCGAGTAAGATTGTCTTCCGGGATAAAAGGAGGAAATTCTAAAGAAGATTGTGTAGACTCTAGCGATGGGTCCGTAAGTGACTGTGGAGGCCAATTCTAGATCCACACAGCTTCCCACAGTGAGGACACAGGTTACCAGATAGAAGATGGTCCTGTAAAGGATTCATTTGACGTGCTTTTCGCTTAGCACGTTTCTCCCTTTCACCTTGCACTCGGGCTTCTTCAAAGTCCATGGAACCTTTGTGAAAGGCCAACCTCCATTTAGATCGTTCATGGGCCAGAGCTTCCCAGTTTTCAATGTTTATATTGCATTTTTTTAGATTAGCCTTATGAACATCTTTAAACCTCTTATATTGACCACCGATATTCCGCTTTCCATCCTTGAGTTGGGAGTAAAGTAACTGCTTTGGGAGACGGCAGTCAGGCATTCGAACAACATGACCGGTCCACTGAAGTTGGCGTTGAAGGATCATTTTTTCAATGCTAGTAGTCTTTGCTTCTTCCAGTACACTGACATTTGTTCGCCTATCTTCCCAAGTAATTTGCAGGATTTTCCTGGAGGCAACGTTGATGAAACCTTTCAAGGAGGTGGAAGTGACGTTTATAGATAGTCCATGTTTCGCAGGCATACAATAAAGTTGGTAATACAATAAAGTTGGTAATACAATGGAGGACTGTCATGATGAGCATCCACACTTCGTAAGAAAATAAGAGCCATGCTGGATCAGAGGAAGGGTCCATCTAGTATAGCATTCTGTTCACACAGTGGCCAACCAGCTGCCCTCAGGATCCCACAAGCAGGACATGAGTGCAACAGCACTCTCCCGCCCATGTTCCCCAGCAACTGGAATACATAGTCATACTGCCTCTGATACTGGAGGTAGCATATAGCTAGTCAGAACTAGTAGCCCTTGATAGCCTTCTCCTCCATGAATTTGTCCAATCCCCTTTTAAAGCCCTCCAAATTGGTGGCCATCACTACATCTTGTGGATGTTAATTCTATAGTTTAACTATGTGCTGTGTGAAGAAGTACTTCCTTTTATCTGTCCTGAATCTCCCACCAATCAGCTTCATGGGATGACCCTGGGTTCTAGTATTATGAGAGGGAGGAAAAAATGTCTCTCTGTCCACTTTCTCCACACCATGCCTAATTTTGTACACCTCTATCATGTCTGCCCTTACTCTCCTTTTTTCTAAGCTAAACAATCCCAGTTGCTGTATCCTTTCCGCATAGGGGAAAGG